>CM031234.1:376742993-377375493 GCA_018340775.1 Taxus wallichiana var. yunnanensis
CAATGCCCACATAAAATATCAATCAAAAGTAGAAAATGTAATAAACAAGTATGGAAATAAATATCCCTGCATAACAAATGTTATACATGAAGCACCCTATAGTATGTTATAAAGATAACTAGTATGTCAAAAGCGTGTATAACTAAGTGATGTAAAATGTTAAGTAAAAAATGAAACAATAACACATATAAACTACATCTATCACACAAATAGTGTTGTCATGTTGTGGTAAGTGAGGTGGGTTATCCCTAGGATGGGGTTCATTTGTAATATCAACACATGAGATCGGAAGATTAGGAATCAGGGTTTGATCGCAATAATGAAATGGATCAAAGTCAAAAAAATAGCATGTTCCATGTTCTCATGTAATAATTTGACACAATTATGTTCAATGGATGTGACCACTTGCATGGTATGAAGCAATGGCATACCGGGTAGAAAATTATAGGAAACTCGAAATTAAAAATGAAAAAGAGAGTGTGGATAGTATTAGGACCAATAATGATGGGCAATGTAATGTGACCAAAAAATTGAAGGATGAAACCATCATAAAAACGGAGTGAAAAACTAAAGAGAATAATTTCACGAGCACTAAGACCTAAAATTTTCAGAAATTACATAGGACACAAGATAAGTTCATATCCATTATAAATTGAAGTATGCTTAACAAAGAATTTATAAATACGAGGGATGCTATGTAAATTCATGTCATTATCAAAAGTGTGAACATCAGAGGGAAGGTTAGACTTAAATACTATATGTGAGGAAAAGGCATCGAGAAAAGGCTCGATAAACTATGCTTGAGTGCATGTCAACACGAATGTGAGTAGTAGAAAGAAAATGTTGGAATTTATGTAGTAAATAAATATTGGAAAGAAAGTAATCATTAATTGAGATACTAATGATGCCGAATGAAAATGCAACCCTTAGGGTATAATGAAAAAGTATTGGGTTAACCAAATTGAAAAACTAAAATTAACTAACTAGGTAGTAAGGGGATAGTGAATCTAAGCTATGAAAAGTTGTAATAAATATAACTACATGCGTTAAATAAAGTATGTAAATGACATAAAAATTTATGAAAAATGAAATGCTAACTGTAATGTGCAAGAGAGATGAGTAAATAACTTACTTGAATAACATATACTTGCAGAACTATGTCACGGAGGTTATAGAAAAATCTGAAAGATGGAACGACTGTGTAGGGGCTCTAAAAAGGATGGATCTAGAGTATCTAACTGAATTTGAGTTCTTGGAGAGGGATGGGGTCCCTCTGGTCACTCTGGTATATAATTTGGATGCCTTGGTTTGTATAAAAGGTCTGAAAATTATCTTCACAAGGCTGAGAGGTGGTCCAAAACCCTCACTATCACTTGCATCAAGTTTTTTCTCCCATACCAGATGTCACTAGTAATCCAAGATGATGAGAAGACCTATAAAATACCAAAAGAAGTATCAAAACATTAAAAAATAAAGATGCCAATGAATGGGTTAGACTGACCTTAGCTATAACAATAGTGGGCTTACTAACTCAGCGTTGCACTACATTTTGGATGTAAATATAGTAATGGTGAGTGTGTGCATAATGTTCCCTAGATGCTCTTGTGCCAGTCACTCTTTTTGAAGTAGTAAGAAAAAATGATGTGTAGATAATGTAATATGATGTGTTCTAGGATAGAATATAATCCCTCCCCATATGAACTATGATGCAGATGTCTTAGCCTTGTGCGTTGATGATGGATTTATGTTTATGCAAGTGATCTCCAATTCAATAGATGGATGAAACTCTAGATGAATGATAGTAGTAATTGATGATAGGTCCCTTATTATGGTCTCACAAATTTATATTTATATGGTTCTCTTAGTATAATTTCTTAATTAACCTCGAAAAGGGTGACCAAAAGAAAGATAAAGATCGAGCAAAAACTAGAAAGAGACTAGAAAGTGGCGGAAAAGTGCAAAAGGGATCGGGGTGCCCCTAGTGAGATAAAGACAACCATAGGCACCCCAAAGATACTAATTTGGGTGCCCCTATTGAGGCTAATGATGTGGGATGACATAAGTTAACTAGGCTTGTGGTGGAAAGAGGTCGGTAATGATGAAATAAAATAAAACAAGATGTCCAAAATACGAGGGTTAATTAGTAATTTCTTCACTCAAGAGCATTCTAAATAGTATTTTGAGACCAGGTTAAATAATGTCTAGAGTACATGATTTTGTGACTACAGTCATAAACAATATCAATACCCAAGTATGAAAAAATTATAGGGATCCATGCAATAATGGGAGATGGCACATGCCTTAATATATTCTAGAAGAGATTCCCATAGCATTCTTCTCATGTAAAAATTATAGAGAAGACACAGTAACCTTTGCATGACATTGCTTGCGGAGAAGGATTGAAACCATTTTGTGTAATTAATTCATCATCCTTATAACAAGGATATGTTAAGCTAATATATTTCAATACGGTAGAAATAAAATTAATTTGAATAATGTATTTATGGAAATCATTTAATTATAAATTAATTATTTTATTTTTATAAGAATTTATGTTTGGGGTTTCTACAAATTGTTTATGATATTGATTGACAAAATATCTATGTGAGATTTGTTATGGGTAGAAAAGAGATTATAGTAGAATATGGTCTAGCATGTTGCAGTGCTTTTGATATCACCTATATCATTTCATTGCCCAACATGGTCGTGAAGGCTCCTTTTGATGAGGCTAAGAGCATTCACACGGTTATAAGTACTACAACAAATGAGCATCATCGAGGTTGTTTTATATTTAATAAGGAAAATGCAATTGGTTCCCCTTGCCTCCAAATTACAAAGGAAACATTGGAGAGGTTATCCAAAATCTCTCTTTCTATAATTTTTAGTTATTAGATTCATACTTTTATCTAGACATTGACATGTTTTTATTTGTATATTACATATAGGAAAAGGATGAATTTTTGTGTAGGATAATTGGGTCGCCATCCTTCGAATTTGAAAAATTATCCAATACTCTGTTATCCCAATTTTGCCTCCCAGGGAAAAATTGATCTAACCCAACCCTTCACAAGAAGAAATATAAAGGTCGCTTCTCTCGTCAGACGAGCCCGCATTTCAAATCCAATAGTCATGTCATAGGCGGACTTGAAAATGGAGGAGCAGGGGCTGGTGAAGGGGGTAAACATCATCAAAGAAACTAGAGGTGTAGAGGAAGAAATCGAGAAAGGCTAGAATTTTTCAGACTTAGCCACATACGAGTAGACTTGGGGTCAAAAATTAGACTCGTGGATGGTGCCATGCGTCACCTTAGCGCATTCCAAAAGGTCGCTTAAAAATGGAGACTGTAATATGCGTGGAGCTTCCACGTGTCCCGTGCCCTAAAAGGAATAGATTCAGGTTTGTTGAAAATTCTAAACGAGTGTAAAGAACAACGTGTCAGCTCGGTGCAATTTTCAAAGTGATATCCCAAGGTGGAGACTGAAACTAGTGCCAGCTCTCCACATGGTCATGGTCTAACGTAAATCAAATGGCTGCGGGCCCAAATTGGTTAAGTATAAGAGTGTTAGTAGAAGGCTCCAAGTGTCTCAATGACACATCTTCAAGGGTCAAAGCTCAGGCGGAGACTCAAACAAGTGCTAACCCTCCACATGTCCCAGGTCCCGAAAAGGGGACAAAGCTAAACGTTTAATTGACTAAGTATAAATAACCAACAGAATTCTCCACGTGTCTCATCAGGGAAAATTAAAAAGCATGACCCAAATCAGAGAATCAAATGAGCACGAGACTTCCATGTGTCTAGGGTTCAAGAAAGGCATCAGCCCAAATTGGCTAAGTATCTCAAACTCATGGAACGTGTCACATGTCATCTTGGTGCATCTTTAAAAGTAAATCTAAAAGCGGGTCTCCCAAACTATTGTTGGCCTTACACGTACCTCAGTCCAAGTAGGGACAAATTTGACACTTGAAAATTCAAGATGGGAATAGTTAGTAGAAGGCACCAAGTGTCTCAACGACACACATTCAAAAGGGGCAGCCCAAGGGCTAGTCTCAAGTGAGCACGGAGCTTCCACGTGTCCAAAAGTAAAAAGGAGGGACAGATCCAACTGTTTAAATTGACTAAGTATGGAAGGCATGGTGGAGGCCTCCACGTGTCATCGCCATGTAAATTCAAAAGGTAAAATATGGAAGAAGGTCTCAAATGTGTGCCAACCCTCCACGTGTCCCGGATCAGACATAGGGCCCCACCAAATAAAAAGGACTTAGCCAAAACACGAGAGAAAAAAAAAAAAAAGCTGCGGAAGGAGCCATGTGTCCTTTTGGCACAAATTCAAAAGAAAAATCCAAAAGTGGTCCCCAGGACACGCACCAACTCTAGACATGACAATGTTTCAAGTTAAAGCGGGAAGCCGGGTCTTCGAAGGTAGTTTGATCCTTTTGGATTTTGTTTTGAAAAGGTGTGAACTTTAAAAGTAAGTTGCACCTCGACAATGCCCAAAGAATCCACATGTAGGGCCTAAATTACATACTGGAAGATGAGCCTTGGAGGGATTCTTTGCCAAAAGCAGGTCGGTAGGCCGGGGAGAATTTTCACCCAAATGGAAAATGTAGACCAGTGGGCCCAAATATTTTTTTGGCAAAAGTGAATTTCAGGCTTGGAGATCAAGGGGCATTTTTTGCTTTTTTTTAATTTTTATGCAAAAGGTGCAAAGCAAATTTGAGACCCCTGGACTGTTCTACAAAACTAGTTTTCTCGCCATTTTTATATGAATCTGATTTAAATATTCAATTAAACATAAGTTTCGATCAAGTGCTCAAAATTCAAAAAAAGTGGCACCATTGGGAAGATCTCGACCTCCTCTGTGCCATGGAGGCTTGAAACCCTAATTTCAAGAAGGTTAGGTGGGTAAAAAGTAGAAAAATGTCTTCATGCCATTAATATATGATCCAATTGCTTCAACAACTGGATCAGATTTGATTTTATTTTGCCGTTCTTCCTTCTTCATCACACCAAACAAACATAGACCGACAAACTTGACAAATTGTGGGCAGATTTGAAGGGGCATTGATTCCTTGTAGTTGAGCTGCAAATAAGGTTTCCCACCTCTTTTCTTCTCCTCTCTTTGCTGCATCTATAAAGGTAAGAGCTTAAAATCATTAAAAAGGGTTGGACATTTTGGTTTTACACTCTCCTTTCTTCTCGATCTACAAGTGAATTCTTGGAGTCCGAACCTCCCATTGAGACTGTAATACAAGTTTTTCCACCTTTTGTCCATTCTAACATTCTCGTATCGGTTTATGAAGAAATAATACATGTTTGTGGATTGTTTCAACCCTCTCTTCTTTTCATTACCTTTACTTGATCTTTCATTCTAATATTGGTTATCTCGTGCGTAGTGGTTATATCATATTTTAATGGTCTTTATTTGATAGCAAATCCTGTGTTTAGAATTCCCTTGGTGCAGCACCTTTGTTAGTTTAGTTTAATTTCTTACATCTTCTTAACCCTGTCTCATTGGCATGTTAGAATAGGTTTGAAAATAGGTCCTCTGCAAACATTTTATGTGTGCACCTGAACAAAGGAATAGGAACCGACCTTCATCCAGAGAGCTCTCTCAATTTCAAAGTCCCACACTTTGAGAGATGCTCCATGTTATGAAATCAAACTAAAAGTCTCAACCCACCAAGTTTAAGACATTCAAGGGTGTATTTATTTTACACTAATAGTTTTGGAATGCCCAAAGTGGGAGTAGGAGGTATCCATTTTATTACACCAAGATTGATGTGCACTTGTTGCAAGTTTTCATATTTTGAGAAGCTTTGAAGTTGCACATCTGGTGATTCCAAAAGAGACAGAGTCCTTTGGTTTCAGCAGCCCAAAGCCGAGGCTTGGCAGGATTCATGAGAAGAATCAAGACTAGGTCGAGAACTATAGAAGAAGTATTGTTCGTCTATCTGCACTTATCTCTAGATAGAGGCGAAGGGAGAGAAGAGCTTAAAGGTCTCATTCTCAACCGAATAGAACCTTATCGACACCTCCCCTTAGTAGGCCTTTCATTCAATCAACAAGGGTTATTTGGCCAATCAAAATGGCACATCCACCACCCAATCCCTATGTAAACTTCATTAGAAGCAGCCCACTTGCTCTCAATGCACAAAATCCAATTCCATTGCAACATTGAAGAGCATTCCATATTTTATTAAAGAGAACCATATTATTTCTAGTTACCACATTCAAGATATTGCAAATGTCTATGCAATTCATGAAATCACTAAGATGGACATTGCAGTCAAATTATTAGCCTCTTCATTCAAGGGGAAATCATCGTAATGTTTCAGAGTCTAACGAAGAGGCTCTATTAAGAACTGGGACCATCTGTGCAAAGCTCTTCACAACCAATTTGGAGAGAAGGGAGATAATCTATCCTTGTTGGAACATTTGAAAACCATCAAGAGGGCTCCTAATGAGCAGTTGACTGATTTCAACTTTAGATTCTAGCGAGACGTGGGATAGGATTCCGGTGGCCATAAGACCAACAGATGAAGGTGCTTTTCTATACTTCCTTAGAGCTTTAAATTTTGATATTTCCTTAATGATTCAATCCATGGGAGGTGTAGCCTTACCTGTAGCCTATAACATTTCCATTAGAGATGAAAATTGTTTAATCTAGGTTGGTAAACTTGCACCTAGGCCACCTATGCCTCTATATCCATAACTAGGAGTTCCAAGCACTAGTCAAACACCCACATTAACTCCTGTACCGCTTGAGGAATCGAGTTTAGTGAAGCTTCCACCTCATCTTCTAGCACTTCAAAAGAGCTACAAGAGGTTATGAAACAACTGCAGAACCTAGGAAATGAGCTAGTGACTATCAAGAGGCAACAAGCTCAGAGTTCTAGGCCATATCAGCCTCAACCTCGGTATTAAGCTTGGCCCTTACACCGAAAAATAGACCACCAGCTCAGGCTGCAAATCAAAACCAAAACCAAGGACAACCTCAAGCTACTAGGCCTTTCCGACCATATGATCCAAACATAGCTTTAAAATCGAGGGCCTTGGTTCTAACACAAAACAACATGGCACAAGAATATGATTGGAGTTTCCCATGTAGTTAGCCCCATAACCATTGAAACATGTAGTTAGCCCCATAACCAGTCAATGTGTTTCAATCATTCAATAAACTAGGCCTTGATGGTATAGACCATTTATGTGTCCCAAGAGCCTAGTCAAGAGGAAAATTAGTAGCAAGAAACCCAGAAAGAGGCACCTCCAAGTGAGACCATGCTTGTCAATTGGCAGGATGAAGATTTATGTGGTATGAATCAAGCACCTCCTCATAGTGTGGCAGCAAATACATGGTCCAAGAAGAGGAATATTGGAGAGGGAAATCCTCCAATTCAAATGTTCCACAACCCTCTGTCACCCCACAAAGTGTAATTTCCAAAGTACAGAGCCAACCCAAGCTACCTTCTAGACCCACTTAGGTAGTGGTTGCAACGACCCATGTGCAAGAGAAGAATGTATTAGGAAAGGGGCAGTAAAAAGATAGCTCATCCCAATTTAACATCATTGAACAGATGAAGAAGAAAAATGTAAACATCTCAATCTCGAGTCATTGGCTATCCCAAGACAAAGTGACATGTTGCAGGCTGCTATGGCCAATTGGCCAACCTCAAACCAGCCCCCCAACCATCAACAAAAAGTGCTTACCAATGCAGCTCAACTTGAAGGAAGCCATCAAAGACAACAAGGTAAGAATCAAGCCCTCTAGATTCTTTGTTTCATTGATCATTGGGGAAAAATAAGTACATCAAATGGGTCTTCAATTTGGTCTTTAATACGAAGTCATCTCCAAGGGCGTAGTGCAATTGGATGGGATAGTGGTAACAATGGTTGGAGTCATCAAGGATTTGACCCTCACATTGCATGCATGCCCTAATGTGACTATATTGCAAAATGTATTAGTCATAGACTTTCCATCACACTTTGCATTGTGTTTGACAAGGGAATTCTTTGCTAAAATCGAGAGGTTATTTATCTCTGCCGATTGGTCGCACATGCTTTTTAGAACAAGGTATGGAGCTAACGCTACGATCATATCTCGAGTCCATTACAAATTTCCATACCAATGCAATCAATGCAAATTATTTAGCCTTTGATCAAAAATACCTCCTAAGCACTTATGAGGTAGATACTAAGGTTGGGTGTATTCTAGACTTGACTCTTGATGAATAGGCAAGCAAGAAGCACACTTTTGACACTTATAAGGAAATGGAGGAATCTGAGCTAGGATTCTATTTCTTGCAAGAAGATAATCATCCTCTTCCTAACATCACTAAGCCTAGACCACAAGGATAATAATGAGGTATGACAGTTATTCTTTGATGGCTCAAGAACTAGACAAGAATCCGGAGGAGGAGCTATGCTTGTTTCACATCGTGGTATGAAATATTACTCATCCTTTTGTTTCTAATTATCTTGCTCAAACAAAATAATAGAGTATGAAGCCTTGATCCATGGACTTCATTGGGAAATAAATAGAAGGATCAAGAATATGTAAATATTTGGTGATAGTGAGCTGATTGTGAAACAAGTTAGAGGAATGACCTACTCAAGAGCTATAAAAACCGAGTATGGGACCTCATCAAAGACTTTGAAGATTTTAACATTATGTCCATACCTAGGAAAAAGAATGATGCAATGGATATTTTGGTAGCAATCGGGGTGATATTTGATGTAGTAGAGAGTATCAAGAGTGAGAAATCTCAGCCCCGTATTAAATTGGTTGTGAAACTAGTTGTTCCAGATAACAATACAAGTTGGCAAGTCTTTGAGACTGATAAGAAAATTTTCAATTTTTTACAAGAAGAAGCTGAGTTCTCTGCCAAAACCAAGACAAGTTGGAAGAACAATTATGGTGACCAAGTGGTGCAGCTAAGAACCAACAAATTACCAAAGGGTATTGTAACTTTAGAGTTAATATTCAACCCAAATGATCAATTCCTAGGAAGGAGAAAGCAAATATTCAGGTAAAGGGTGAAGATTAAGAGCCCATTTTCATAGATGAAGGAAAAACATTTTGAACTGGCAAGGTAAGTACACAACAAGAAAATTTTGAGTTCATTCAAAATTTTGAAGAATTCCCAGATGTATTTTCTTGGAATTACAAGGATCTAAGAGGTTTCAACCCAAGGTTGGCACAACACACTATCAAGATGGATCTAGGATCTAAGCCTTTCAGATATAAGAAAAGGCTAGTAAACCCTCATGTTGAACCTCTCGTGAGAAAAGAGATGAATAAGCTAATTGAGGCCGGCATCATCTTCTCCATCAAGCATTCAAGTTGGGTTTCAAACTTTGTGCCTGTGAGGAAAACAAGTGGAGAAATCAGATTATGTGTAGACTTCCATGATCTAAATAGAGCATCACTGAAAGATCACTACCCACTTCCATCGATGGAGAAAATATTGCAGGTTGTAGCTAGATATGAGAGATTGTCATTGCTAGATGGATACTCGTCTATAATTAGGTAATGGTGAAAGAGGAAGATCGGTATAAGACAACCTTCACAACCAAATGGGGTACGCATGCTTATAAGAAGATTTCATTTGGACTGTCAAATGTCGAGCAAAATTTTAGTGAGCTATGGATATGACATTCAAAGGATTAATCAACAATATAGTTATGGTATATCTAGATGATATCACCATCTTCTTAAATAATGCTATAGACCATCTCTTCCACCTCATGCGGGTATTCCAGAGGTGTAGAAGGTTACGAGTGTCATTAAATCCAAAGAAGTGTGTATTCCTAGCACATGAGGGAGACTTTTTGGGCCACATTGTCTCAATATAAGGGTTAATAATTGATCTTGAAAGGGTTAAATCCATATAAACACTTCGACTTCCAAAACACAAGAAATATTTCCAAATCTTCTTAGGGAGAATAAAATTTGTTCATAGGTTTGTGCCTGATTTTTCCACTCTTATGAAGCCTTTAACGATGATGTTGAAGAAGAGTCTTGAATTTAAATGGAAAATAGAAGGCAAAGAGAGTTTTGAGGCCATCAAGCTCACAATATCAAAGGCCCCAACCCTAGTTAACCAATACTTTTCAAAGGACTTCATTTTGTATGATTTTGTAGGGTTAGACACAATCTTAGCTATCTTGGTTCAGCATAACAAGGAAGGGTCATAACAGCCCATAGCCTTCTTTAGTCAGATCTTGGAGGATTATGAGGTAAATTATTCTTTCATTGAAAATAATTTCCTTACTATTATTAGGATTTGAAGAAGTTCGGACAATTTGTCTCAAAAACAAGATTTAACTACTAGTGTCCGATGTTGGTGTCAAAGATTTTCTCCTAAACAAGGAATTGAATGAAAAGATAGCAAGTTAGATCACTCATGTAATAAAGTATGATATTGAAATCAAAGCAACCAAGCTGGTTTGTGGCAAGGTTCTATGTTAGCAGTTTGCTTCCAAGAAATAAGTTGAGTTAACGGATGAAGAAGAGGTTGTCTCCGCTACTACGAGAATGATGAAGAGCATCCAGATAATGATGCACTTATTCCATGTTTGACTCAAGCCTTAGTGCATTATCTTCAAACAAGTTTGTGCCCTCCAAAATGGAACAAAGCAAATAAGAGATATTTTAGATTACAAGCCATCCCATATGTGTTTATTGGTGATTTCTTGTTCAAGAAGGATATCAATAGTTTTCTCGAGGTCCATTGGGACATGCCAAATTGAGAGGGTGTTTCATAAGTTCCATGATGGAGAAGCAGGAGGCCACTTTTTCCTCCAGAAACAACTCTCAAAATCATGAAAGATGGTTATTATTGGCCTATGGTATTTATTGATTGCTACTTGTGGATCAAGAAATGCAAGAAGTGCACATTCTTCACAATAAAGGAAAAGTTAGCAGCCCCCGCCCTTCATTCAATTTCAGTGGATCAATCATTCATGCAATGGGGACTAGAATTTGTTGGAGAAGTTAACCCAAATTCAATCCAGGGCCACAAGTGGATACTCATAGTGACTTACTATTTCACTAAGTGGATTGAAGCTGTGGCACTAAAGGAGGAAAATGAATACAACATCTTGGATTTCTATGAAGGGATAGTCACTAGGTTTGGAGCCCCTTCCACTATCATATCAGATAATGCATTGGAATTCCTTATTACAAGGATCACCGAATGGGTTGTTAAGAATGGTGTATACCTCAAGTAGTTCATCAAACTATTACCCTCAAGGTAATGTCTAAGCAGAGTCCATGAGCAAGAACTTACTAAGGATTATCATAAGGACTCTTGATGAAAATTAGAGAACTTCGTACAAAAATCTCAAATCAGCTGTATGGGATGACATGATCACATCCAAAAGGTCTACATGCAGCTCCCCATACAAGCTTTTAAACTACAAAGAGGAAGTATTACCCATATCATTGGAGCTTCCCACTTTGGAGCTCATGAAATAGTTGGAACTAGCTGAGTTTGAACCTATGGAAATCAGGTATGCAGAGTTAATGGAAGTAGAAGAGGAAAGAGAACATGCAATGCAGATCATGGAGAGAGATCAAGCATCTATCAAGAAGAGCTTTAATAAGAAAGCAAGAAAAGGACATTTTAAGAGGGGAGTTAGTTCCAAAGTGGGATCAGATTAGGAAAACTAGGAAGGCATTCCAAGTTTGATGCCTTTTAGAGTGGCCCCTACATGGTTACAAAATGTAAAAGTAGAAATTCCTTCTGTTGGCTATGTTGGATAGCAAATAATTGTAGATTCTAGTCAATGGGATCTATGTCAAACTCTACATACTAAAAGGAGGGTTTCTCACCCTTGTAAATATTATCCTAGGTTTTCAATTTCCCCAAGTGCGTATACACATTGTATTCTTATAGTTTAGGTTTCAATTTCCTAAGTGCCGGTGCACATGTTTTATTACTTCTAGTATGCTTGTTTACAGTTCATCTCACCCATGGAAAATACTTGTGGCCATAAGAAACTAAATCTATAGAGTATCCCTATTCAAGTAGGTCCGGATGTTTTCATTTCACTCCAACATGACCAGGTTGTGGAAAATCAAATGAGGAAGAAGTTTCTAGGTTTTAGTCAACTCTCTACCCTCACAAATATTGAATCAAATATTTTCTCACAAAGAAAAGTGTGCGCACACCTAAATGTGGTTCCAGACCAGTTTCGAAATCACCAGATAGACTCCATGCCTAATGGATACTTCAAAAGCTACTAGTCTCTTCATCTAGCGAGCATATGTCCCCATAAGTCACCAAATTGTTATCCCAATTTTTCCCTTTGGAAAAATTGATCAAATCCGCCTCACACAGGAAGAAATATAAGGATCAGTTTCTTCATACGAGTTTGCGTTTCAAATCAAACAGTTAGGTTGCAAGCGTACTTGAAAATGGAGGAGCAGGGCCGGTGAAGGGGGCAAACAGCATCAAAGAAACCAAAGGAACAAAGGAGGAAATCAGGGAAAGGCTCAAAATTTTCATATTTAGCCGCATATGAATAGACTTGGGGTCAAACAACAAAGTTTTGGAAGGTACCACGTGTCAGCTTGGTGCAATTCCAAAAGGGCACTTCAAAACGGAGACCTCAAACATGTGCGGAGCTTCCACGTGTCCTAGGCCCTAACAGGACAAAGTCGGCATTTGAAAATTCCAAATGAGCATAAAGAACCATGTATCAACTTGACAAAATTTCAAAAGTGAGAGCCCAAGTTGGAGACTAAAACTAGCACCATCTCTCCATGTGGTCAGGGTTCAATAGAAGTCAAATGGTAGCATGCCCAAATCGGTTAAGTATAAGATTGTCGACGCAAGGCTCTAAGTGTCTCAACGACACACCTTCAAGGGTTAAAGCCAAGGGTGGAAACTCAAACAAGCGCCAAGCCTCCACGTGTCCCAGGTTTTGAAAAGGGGACAAATCTAGATGTTTAATTGACTAAGTATAAAGAACCAAAAGAATTCTCCACATGTCTCATTAGGGAAAATTCAAAGGCATGACCCAAAGTGAAGAATCAAATTAGCACAAGGCTTCCATGTGTCTAGGGTTTGAGAAATGCATCGGCCCAAATCAGCTAAGTATTACAAACTTGCGGAAGGCACCATGTGTCATCTCGGTGCATCTTCAAAGGTAAATCTAAAAGCGGGTCTCCCAAACTAGCACTAGCCTTCCATGTGTCCTAGGTCCGAAAAGGGATAGAGTCGATAGTTGAAAATTCAAGATGGGGAGAGTCGGCGCAAGGCGCCAAGTGTCTAAATGGTTCACATTGTAAAGGGGTGGCCAAAGGGCCAATCTCAAGTGAGCACAGAGCTTCCACATGTCCAAAAGTCAAAATGGGGGACAAAGCCAACCACTTAAATCAACTAAGTATGGAAGGGATAGTGGAGGCCTCCACGTGTCATCTTCGCACAAATTCAAAAGGTAAAATCTTGAAGTAGGTCCCAAATGTGTACCAACCCTCCACATGTCCCGGGTCAGACATATGGCCCCGCTAAACAAAAAAGGACTTAGCCAAAACACAGAGAAATAAAGAAAAGCCATGGAAGGAGCCACATGTCTCTTCAGTACAACTTCAAAAGAAAAATCCAAAATTGGTCCCCAAATGCGTGCCATCTCTACACGTGGCCATGTTTCAAGTCAAAGCAGGAAGACGAGTCTCTCGGAGGTAGTTTGAACGTTTTGGATTTTGTTTCAAAAGGAGTGAAGTTTAAAAGTAAGTTGTACCTCCGTTGATTCCTAGAGAAGCCATGTTTCAGGCCTAACTTACATTCGGGAAGGTGGCCCTTAGAGGGATTCTTTGCAAAAGTGGGTCGGCAGGCCTAGGGGATACTTTTCGCCCAAATGGAAAATGCGGATCAGCGGGCCGAAGATGTTGTTTTGGAAAAAGTGATTGTGGGCATGCGGGAATGCGGGGCATTTATTTCATTTTTGTAATTTTTGTGCAAAAGGCGTAAAGTGAATTTCGAGCCCGCGGACCCTTTTTGCAAAACTTATTTTCCACCATTTTTGTACGAATCTGATTTAAATATTCAAATAAACATAAATTTCGATCCAATGCTCAAAATTAAACAAATTTGGCACTGTTGGAAAGATCTCGAACTCCTCTTGCCATGGAGGCCCTGAAACCCTAAGTTCACAAAGTTTAGGTTGGTAAAAAATAGTAAAATGTCTTCATGCCATTAATATACAATTCGATTGCTTCAACAACTAGATCAAATTTGATTTGATCCGTCGTTATTCCTTCTTTAACATGCCAAATAGACATAGAGCGAAGGACTTGACAGTTGTGTGGGAAGATTTGTAGGGGCATTGATGGCTTGTAGCTGACCTCCAAACTAGATTTCATGCCTCTTTTCTTCTACTCTCTTCGTTATATCTATAAAGGTAAGATCTTGGCTCATTGTAAAGGGTTGGACATTTTTCTTTTTTTCTTGCTTCTTCTTTGATCTACAAATGAATTGATGGAGTCCGAAACTCCCATTGAGACTCTAATGTACAAGTTTTTTTGCCTTTTGGCCATTGTAATGTTTTGTATCATTATATGAAGCAATAATACATGTCTTTGAATGGTTTCAACCCTCTCCTTTGTTAGTTTCCTTTATTTGATCTTTCATTACAATATTGGTTATCTATGTGTAGTGGTTGTATCATATTTTAATTATCTATGTTTGATGGCAAATCCATTGTTGAACATTCCTTTGGTTCATTACCTCTATTAGTTTATTTAAATTTCTTTCATCTTCTTAACCATGTCTCCTTGTCAAGTTACAATAGGTTTCAAAATAGATCCTCTGCAAATGTTTTATGTGTGCACCTTAATAGAGGAATAGGAAATGGCCTTCATCCAGATATCTCTCTCGATTTCAAAGTCCCACACTTTGAGAGATGCTCCATGTTATGCAATCACACTGAAATTTTAAACCCACCAAGTTGCATACATTCAGGGGTGTTGTGATTTTGCACTCACAACTACCTTAGTTATTTAGAGATGAAAGAAAAATTGAAGGAATATATTTTACTATTGTAGATGCTCAATTCTTTAATCCTCGTAGATGGGGGCATTTTTGTGATTGGTGAAATAACATGAAATCGTTATCACTAAGGAAGAATATAGAAGAAGGATCTATCTTCTTGGGAGAGTATAATAGGTTTCTTGTTATTGTCACAAAGTTTTATTTCTTATATTACACCACAAAAATTAAAGGATCTATCTTCCTAGAGTCCAAAATTTACTTATAAGTTTCAAAAGTCTAAGCTTCCAAATTAGGGATAAAATATGGTTAGGTTGTCACATTACCATTTGGATTTTAATGGGTAGGAAGAGTTAAGCTTATCACATTATTCAATTCGTAGGAACAAAAAGTCATTAACCAAAGCAGAACACACCAATTTACAAGAGTTTACCAAAGAATTACATGCATCACCGATGTATTCTAAGTGGGTCTCCAAAAGTATCAATAGGAGTTATGATGAAGGCACACATTAAAGTTACCAATTGATTTTTACCAATTCAAGGAGTTTAGATCAGTATGGGGAGAAAAACAATGTTTACAGATTATACTCAAAATAGGTTTACTATAAGAAAGGATAGTTTCCCAAAAAAACTTATATCCACACAAAATTCCATCAACCAAGAAATCAAGGTAGCAAGGGGAAATAAATTAACCCATAGGCACCACACTTCCTCACTGAGAGGACATCAAAATAGCAAGATGGTTGTCAACATAATTACTCAAACATAGCCTCTATGGCCAAGAGTTATAGCTAGGATGAAGAATATGACATAACCATAGCTAACGTTGGACTCCTAAGACCTTTAAAACTAACATCTCTAAGTACAAGTTCAAGGGAGCCGAAAAGAACCCATACCAGTCTAACATAAAATGGGTACTAAAAACTTAAAGTATGGTATGGGTTAAATAACACAAGAGGTCAAGACAAGGGTATACCTAAGCATGTGTCTTTGAGAACAAAACAAACACACTTTGGATTAAGCATATTGGACAAAGGGGCATAAGTATAAACATATTTACCCAAGATGAAAATAGTCCAATATCAATATTATCTAAAATAAATAAAGGGAACCACTTTAGAACTCCAAAGTATTCCCATCGGTGGACCATCACATCCAATAACTACACTATTCATCAAACCCATACCTGCCCAAAGCTACTTCATCCCTGACATAATCCAAAATCCATAGAGGATGACACATCTATTTTGACGATTAAAAATATCCTACTAGGGTGAAGAAGAAATTCATCCCTAAAAAAGGATGAGTATCAAAAGGGTCACTTCAAGATCCTAAATAGACAAATTTATATCACTCTAAAAGAAACGAAACGACCTAAGTCACCTAGGGTATACCCCATACAATGAGAGGACATAAAAATAATAATAGAACCATCTCATCATTAGACAAGAATAAAACCACGTTACTTTCTTTACAACCTTTATCCAAATGTCAATTGAGACAAACAAGCTATGATTTATCAATTAAAGCTAAAATCCAAGAAATATCTACAATCTAAGAAAATGGCTAAGTAGCCGTATTGTAAGCCTCAAAAAATCTTGTAATAAGATAAAAGTAATAATAAGAAGAGCTTTAAAGAGCTTCAGATCTTCTCAAAAAAATCATTAAAATAAAATATGGTCCTTGATAAAACAAACTTAAGTTTACAAATATAAAAAATAGGAATATCAACATCACAATCACTTTGCAGCCCTTCATGGGCCACCGGTAGGGATACTCAACTATCGAGCTCACATCTTGAAATAACATTCAAACTAGATCTACTATGACATCAAACCATGATATTTATTTCCCAAAAGGGGATTATGTCCACAAGAAACAACCAAAACCAACTCATTTAACTGCTGAAAAAAAGGGAGTCAAATAACAAATTGATCCTCGAATTTTAAAAAGGCCGCTAAACAATATCTCTAGCACTAATTCCAAATAATAACACCAAAAAAATAGTAAACCAATCAAGGGATGGTCTTTATTTAATTAACACTATGACATGACAGCAATAAAAATCTAGGAGTTCCATTAGCCAACATCTTTGCTGGGAGCAAATTTCTAATACTTAGGTGGCTCATAAGAATATCACAATGGATTACATTTCCCATTAACCTATTCGACAAGATGCCCATTACGATGGTTACATCAACCCATAAAAATTTTATATTACATATTTTTTCATCCATATTTTCCCCTCGAGAAAAAATGATCAAACACAACCTTGCATAGGAGAAAATTGAAGGGTCGGTTTAGTAATGCAAGCGCACATTTCAAATCTAACAAGCAAGTTACATGAAGGCTCAGCAATGGCAAAGTGGAAGGCAATATTCTTTCGTGGCCCAAATCGGCTAAGTATAAAACAAGCCAATTGAAGTATCCACGTGTTAGCTCAGTGCAACTTCAAACGTAAATCCAAAAGCGGGTCCCCAAACAAGTGCAAGCCCTCCACGTGTCTTGAGCCCGAGAAAGTTTCCTTTGGCCATTTAAATGTACAAAATGCTAGCGGAAGCCTCCACATGTCGAGGTTGGCACAACTTCACGGTTAAATCAAAACTCAGTTCCCAAACGAGCACAAGCCCTCCACGTGTCTAAAGCTCGAGAAAGTTACACCAGCCGTTGAAAAGTTAAAAGGTGAGCAAAAGCCTCCACATTTTAGCTCAAAGTGCAACTTCAGGGGAAGAATCAAAAGGTATGCCCCAAACATGTGCTAGCCCTCCACGTGTCTAGGGTCATACATGGTATCTTCTCCATATAGAAGGGACTAAGCCAAAACAAAAGGGAATGAAGCAACAGGCTCGTGGATGATGCCAAGTGTCCAACCGTCACAAATTAAGGAGTGAAAAGTCTTGGAAGTGTGTAGGGTTTCCACATGGAGCTCGCGGGTGGTGCCAAGTATTCACACATCGCATTCCCAAGACCCTAAATGGAAGAAAAAATATTAAGATCTCATGTAGAACGCTTGACCCTAACCTTGAGATGATCACAACTTTCAACCTGGAAGTTCAGATCGAGCAAGAGATGAATTTTGTAAAGGTCTCGTTTGCCATATTTTAGGTTGTCACGCTTCTCACCTACCACCATAATGTTTGAGTCCACCATTTACGAGGCTATCACGATTCTCACCTACCACCACAATGTTTCAATCTTTTATGTTTGAGGCTATCAAGCATCTCATCTACCACCATAATGAAGTATGGGATTCCTTTCTTGCCCAACAAGAAAATGTAATGGAGGCATGGGTTTTGTGGTAAAAACCATCATTTTTGTAGGGGAATTCAATGCATTTTCTTTTGAGGTGGTTGAGACATGTTTCAATTTCTTCTCTCCTTTCTCTCTCATTGCTACTATATATTGTAAGGAGGGGCATTTTTCAAATGGTTGGACATTCTCGCTTTGTACCCTTCCTTATTCCCTAGTCTGCTAGTGATTTTGTGGATTTCAAGCCTCCCATTTAAAACTATAATGCAAGTTTTACCTCTTGGCCATTGTAATGGACTATATCAAATTTCTGGAGCAATAATACATGTTTGTGGATGATTCTCAACCCTCTCTCATGTTCATTGTTTTCATCTGATCTCTCATTATAGTATTTTTACTTGTGCATGGTAGTTATATTACATTTTAATGTTCGTGTTCATTGGAAAAGTAGGTGTTCAACATTCCTTTGGTGCATCACCTCTGTTAGTTAGGTTCATTTTCTTGTATCCTCTTAACCTTGTCTCTTTGGCAGTTAGGGTAGATTTTAGAGTAGATCCTCCGCAATATGAATGTGTGCACCTAAATAGAAGAATAGGAACCAAATTTCATGTGGAGAGCTCTCTCGATTCGCAAAGTCCCACACTTTGGGAGAAGATCCATGTTATGAAATCACACTAGGAATCTCAACCCATCGAGTTACAGACATTCAGGAAGTGCGGTGATTACACAACAATAGTTCTAGAACACCGATGGGACAAGAATTCTTCATTTTTATTGCGGCAGAAGGTGTATGTGCACTTGTTGTAAGTTTCCAACTTGTAAGAAGCTTTGAAATTTCACATCTAGCAAATTCTAAGAGGCAAAATCCACTTTGGTTTGAGTAGTCCAAGATTGGCAGATTCATGAGAAGAATCCAAACGCGGTCAAGAAAAAGAGAAGAATGATTGTTCATCTATCTCGCACTTGTCTCCGAAAGAGAAAGGAGAGGAAGAAGAGATCAAAGGTCTCCATCTCCACCAAATAGAACTTTGTCAATACCTCCACCTAGTAGGCCTTTCATTCAATCAACTATATTTCTTGGACCAATCAGGATGGCGCAACCTAATCTCTATGTCAACTTCACTTTGGTAACATGACATGTTTTCACTCAATGCACAAAACCTAGTTCCATTTGCAATGCTAAAGAGCATTCAATATTTCACTAGATAGAACCAAACAACTCCGATTGACCACATCCAAGACATTGTAAATGTCTTTGTAATTCATGAGATTGTTGAAATGGAAATTTTTGTTATGTTATTGACATCCTCCTTTAAAGGTAAAGTATTGCAATGGTTTATAAGTCTAATAGAAAGGTTTATCCAAAATTGGGATCATCTGTGCACAACCCTTCATAATCAATTTGGAGAAAAGGGGGACAATCTATCCTTGTTGGAACAACTGATAACCATCAAGAGGGATCTTAATGAACAACTAACCGAGTTCATCTTTAGATTTCGAGAGGACGTGAGATAGGATTCCCGGTGGCCGTGAGACCAACATCTAAAGGTGCTTTTCTATACTTCCTTAAATCTTTAAATTTTGATATTGCTATGATGATTCAATCCATGGGAGGTATAACTTTACCCACATCCTATAACATTGCCATTGGAGCTGAATTTTTTTATCCAAGTGGTAAACTAGTACCTAGGCCATCTATGCCTCTATATAAAGAACTAGGAGCTCCTACAACTAGTCAAACACCAAAATTGAATCCCATTCCAGCCCCTATAAATCAAATCAATAGTGAGGCTTCTACTTCTTCAAGCACTTCAAAAGAATTGCAGGAGGTTATGAAACAACTACAGAACCTAGGAAATGAGCTAGTGACCATCAAGAGACAAAAGCTCGAGTTCTAGACCATATTAACCCCCAAATCATTATCAATATAGGACCCCATATCAATAAAATAGACCACCAAATCAGGTCGAAATTAAAACAAGAACCATGGATGACCTCAAGCTTCCAAGCCATTCTGACCATATGATCCAAATGCAACTTCAACGTTAAAAGCCTTGGTTCTAGCACAAAATAACATGGCACAAGAGTACAACTAGTGTTACCCTTGCAATATACCTCACAATCAATCAACATGTTTCAATGGTGCACTAAACCGATCCTTGATGGTACAGACCATTGGTGTTTCCCAGAACCAAGTCACAAAGGAAATCAACAAAGTAGGAAAAATCTCAAAAAGAGCCACCTCCAAATGAGATCACACTTGTCGATTGGTAGGCTGAAGATTTTTGTGGTGTGAACCAAGCCCCTTCTCAAAGTGTAGCAGCCAATACACGGTCCAAGAGAAGGAATATTAGAGAAGGACAGTCATCAAATTTAAATAATCCAAAACCGTCTATTACTCCACAAGGTGTTAGCAATCAAAGTGCAGTTCCTAATTACCAAGGACATCCCAAGCCACCTTCAAGACCATCCCTGAGTTACAAACATAACAACCCTTGTGTAAGATAATATTGTGCAAGGCAAGGAGAAACAAATAGGTAGCTCATGTCCATTTAACATCATTGAGTAGATGAAGAAAACACATGTGAACATTTCCATGTGGGATTCATCTGCAATCCTGGATAACAAGATATTTTGCAAGCTGCGATGTCTAATAGATCGACCAAATTCGGGAGAAGGTTATCACTAATGCGAGCAATAGGGTGGTGGTCAACCAAGAAAACATTTAAAGCCTCTACCGTTCTATGTGTCATGACTTTTTAGGAACCACTTGGTACAAAACTACATGATCGATTCAGTGTACAAGTAGCTTAGTAATGCCGAAACAAATAGCAGATCAATTGGGTCTAAAGTATGAGACAGTGCTGGAAGGATTAGTGCAACTAGATGGGACAATAGTAGGAATGGTTGGGATCATCAAGGGTTTAAGCCTAACACTACATGCCTATCCAAATGTTATAGTCTTACAAGATGTGTTTGTAATTGACCTCCCACCACTCTTTGCATTGTGTTTGGCAAGAGACTTCACTACAAAAATTGGTGGCTATCTATCGTCAGTAGATTGGTCACAGATGCTATTAAGAAAAAATGTATTGAGCGAAGGCAACCATCACATTGAGCCGTCATGTTCTAAGTCCTATAAATGTAAATTGCTCATCCTTCGATCATGAGGAGTGTTAAAATGATCTAGAAATGGGTACTAAAGTTGAGAACATTCTAGATTTTACTCTAGATGAATGGGAAAACAAAAGGCACATATTTCACCCACTTAAGGAAATGGAAGAAACTGAGTTGGGAGTCTATTATTTACATGAAGAGAATCAACCTCTTTGTAACATCACCAAACCAGATCACAAAGATGGTAATGAAGTATGGCAATAATTATTTGATGGCTCAAGAAGTAGACAAGGCTCGGGAGGAGGACTGTGCTCATTTCACCGAGAAGCTATGAAATACTACTCACTTTCCGTTTCCATTTTTCTTGCTCAAACAACATAGCTGAGTATGAAGCCTTAATCCATGGATTACATTGGGTGAGAAAGAGAGGCATTATCAATTTGCAAGTATTTGGTGATAGCAAGCTAATCGTTAATCAAGTCAGAAGGCAACATGTTGTAAAGAATGACCTAGTCAAGAGCTATAAAAATAGGGTATGAGACCTAATTGAAGACTTTGAAGCTTTCAACATTGTGTCCATACCCGGAAGAAGAATGAAGCTGCTAGATAGGCTTGTAGCAGTTGGAGCAACATTTGATGTGGTTAATAGTATCAAAAGAGACAAAACACAACCACATATCCATGTAATTGTAAGGCCAACAATTTTAGACAATAATACAAGTGCTAGGTGTTTGAAAACGATCAACAAATCATCAATTTCTTGTAAGAAGAGGCTGAATTCTTAGCTAGGAACCAAGAAAAATTAGAGTAGTAGTACGGGGACCAAGTAGTGTAGCTGCAGAAAAACAAGATTCCAAAGGGTTTGGTAACATTGGAATCTATCTTCAACCCAAATGACCAGTTCCGTAAAGAAAAAGCCAACCTACATGTCAAGGGAGAAGATTTAGAGCCAATTTCAGTTAGGAAGGAAAAACACTCCAAATTGGTAAGGTGGCCACTGAGCAAGAGAGATATGAGTTCATACGACTTTGCCAAGAGTTTCCAGATGTCTTTGCTTGGAGTTATGAGGACTGCGAGGGTTCAATCCAAAGCTGGCACAACATACCATGGAGTCTGGATCTAGATGCTAAGCCCATCGGGAAAAATCATAGACCGCCAACCCACACATTGAACCTCTTATGAAGAAAGAGCTAAACATGCTAATAGAGGCCAACATTATATTTCCAATCAAGCATTCAAGTTGGGTTGCAAACTTGGTATCGGTCAGGAAGAAGAATGGGGAAATAAGGTTGTGCGTGGACTTTCGAGACCTGAACAGGGCATCTCTTAAATACCATTACCCACTTCCTTCAATGGAACAAATCTTACAGGTAGTATCCGGCTCAGAAATATTTTCTCTCCTTGATGGATACTCGGGGTATAATCAAATAATGGTATAATAAGATGACCATTTTCAAATGGCTTTCACCACTAACTGGGGCACCTATGCCTACAGGAAGATGCCATTTGCATTGTCTAATGTTGGAGCCACTTTTTAAAGGGTGATGGGCATGGAATTTAAGGGGTTGATTAAAATAAAGTGCTAATATATCTTGACAATATCACCTTGTGTTCTCCAAAAATGCAGCAGATCACCTTTTCCATGTGAGATAGGTATTTCAAAGATGTATGAGAGTTGGGTATCATTAAATCCCCAAAAATGCATATTCCTCGGCTCACAAAGGCAAGCTCCTAGGCCATATTGTGTCAAAGGAGGGATTGACAATTGACCTAGAGTTATTTGAATCAATTAGTGCATTTCCATTTCTAAGTCATAAGAAGGCTCTTCAATGCTTTCTAGGAAGAATCAATTTTGTTTGCATGTTTGTGCCAAATGTTGCCACTCTTGTGAAGCAAATAATACTGATGTTGAAGAAGAGCATGGCATTGTGTGGATAGCTAAGGGAAAAGAAAGTTTTGAAGAGATAAAAGAAGCTATATCCCAAGCTCCAACTTTCGTCAATCCATACTTCTCCAAGGACTTCATGCTCTATGCCTTTGGTGGTGGGGACACAATTTCTACAATCTTAGTGCAAAAAAACAAACATGGTTCGAATAACTGGTTGCCTTCTTTAGTCAAATTTTAGAGGACTATGAAGTGAGGTACTCCTTCATCGAGAAGTATGTCCTTGTAGTGATTAGGAGCTTAAAGAAGTTCAAACACCTGGTCTCAAATAACAAAATTCAATTGTTGGTCTCTCATGTGGGAGTGAAGGATTTCCTTTTGAACAAAGATCGAACGAGAAATTTGTAAGATACATCACTTTTGTGATGGAATATGAAATTGAAATTAAGGTCACTAAGCTAGTTCGTGGAAAGGGACTATGTGAACAGATAGCTTCGAGTCAACAAGTTGATGTAGGTGATGAAAAGGAAGTTGTTTTAGTACTACATGATAGTCAAGGGTAAGTAAATGATAATGTTTCTATTCCTTGTTGGACTTAAAACATGATACACTTCCTACAAATAGGTCTATGTCCTCTAGAAATGAGAAAATCAAAGAGGAGATACTTCTGATTACAAGCCATTCCATATGTGCTTGTTGATGGTGTCTTATTCAAGAAAGACATCAATGGCGTTCTACTAAGATGCATTAAAATAGGTCAGATTGAAAAGGTGTTACAAGACTTCCATGATGGAGAGGTCGGAGGTCATTTTCCCCATGAGTAATAGCTCTCAAGATAATGAAGGTGGGTTATTATTGGCCCATAGTGTTTAGTGACTGCTACACATGGATAAAAAGGTGTAAAAAGTTCATTCTTCACAGGTAAAGAAGAGTTAGCAGTACTTCCATTGTACCCAATTTCAGTTAACAAGCCATTCATGCAATGGGGATTGGAATTAATTAGGGTCATCAATCCAAACTCAAGCTAAGGTCACAAGTGGATTCTCACAACAACAAACTATTTCACCAAATGGACCGATGCAATAGGGCTCAAGGAAGCCAATGAGTCTAACATACTAGACTTCTATTAAGGGATAGTGACTAGGTTTAGAGTACCGACCACTATCATATCAAATAATGTATTAGTATTCCTAGGTTCTAAGATCACATAATGGGATGTCAAGAATGGAACCTACTTGAGTACCTATTCAAACTATTACCTACAGGGTAATGGGCAGAGTAGAGTCCACAAATAAGAATTTGCTAAGGATCATTAGAAGGACTCTACATGAAAATCAAAGGACATGGCATACAAGCTCAAATCAGCATTATGTGTTGACACAATCAAACCGAAGAGGTCAATGGGTATTCCCATACAATTTTTTGATGGGAAAGAGAGAGTGTTGCATATATCATTAGAACTTCATGCATTAGAGCTCATGAAGCAGTTGGAGTTGTTTGAGTTCAAACTAATGGAGGCTAGGTATACAAAGCTAGTGCAATTAGAAGAAATAAGGGAATATGTAGTTCAAACAATGGAAAAGGATCAAGCTTTAGTTAAGAGATGGTGTGACAAGAAAACAAGAGAAAGGACCTTTCAGAAGGGGACTTACTTCGAAATGGGATGCAAATCGGGAAAACCTAGGTAGGCAATCCAAGTTTGATGCCATTTGGAGTGGCCCTTACATGGTCACAGGATGTAAAAGTAGAAATGCCTTCCCATTGTCTACATTGAATGGAGAAGAGATTCTAATTCCGAGTTAACAGAATCTATTTTAAACATTTCTACTAAAGAGAAAAGTTTCACCTTTGTAAATATTAGCCTAGGATTTTAATTCCTCTAAGTGCGTATGCACATTTGTCTTGTTGTAGTTTAGGTTTTAGTTTCCCTAAGTGCTTCAACACAAGTTTTATTACTCCTTGTTTGAATCATTGTGTAGATAAATGTGCCCCAAATGTTAATGTTGTAGAGTCCATTTCAGAACAGTGAATGCTCTAGGTTAGGACAGTTTTCTACTCTCAAAATCACACCTTCAAGATTTTGCTATGAAAATTGAGAGTGCAGGAGTGAGGCGGTGAGAGATCACGAAGGGAAAGTAGTTGAGTTTATGTTTGAGTAACAGATCAATTCCAAGATATCATTCATGACTCCATGCTCAATGGATGCAACAAGGCAACTGATCTTTTAACCTAGCAAGCAAGTGATCCCGCGAGTCGCCAAATTGTTATCAATTTTTTCCCCTTGGGTAAAAATGATCAAACACGACCTTACAGAGGAGAAAATTGAAGGGTTTATTTATTCATGCGAGCCCACATTTAAAATCTAACAATCAAGTCACAGGAAGGATCAATAATGACAATGGAGGGAAGTGTTCACTCAAGGCCTGAATCAACTAAGTATAAAATAGGACAACGGAAGCCTCCACGTGTCAGATCGGTGCAACTTCAAAGGTAAATCAAAAATTGGATCCCTAAATGACCATAGGACCTCCACATGTCAGCACTTGACGTAACTTAAAAGGTAAATCCAAAAGCGGGTCCCCAAACGAGCGCAGACCCTCCATGTGTCTAGAGATCGAGAAAGTTGCACCAACCGTTGAAAATTTGAAAGGCTAGTGGAAGCCTCCACATCTCAATTTCGGCTTAAATTCAAGGGTAGAATATAAAGGTAGGTCCCAAACGTGCACTTTGGACCTCCTTGTGTCTCAAGTCGACATGGTATCTTCACCAAATAGAAGGAAATAAGCCAAAACACAAGGGAATGAATTAGCAAGCTCGCGGATGATGCCAAGTTTCCAACCGTCGCAACTTCAAGAGCAAAAGGAGGGGGAAAATTCTTGGAAGTGCACGTGGTTTCCATGTGAAGCTCATGGATGGTACTAAGTGTCGCACGTCACATTTCCAGGATGCTAAACTAAAACAAAAAACTTAAGAGCCTGCTTGGAATGCTCAACCCTGACCTTAAGAAGATCATGAATTTCGACTGGAAGTTTGGATCTGAGCAAGAGAGGACTTTTAGAAAGCTCTAGTCCACCATTTTTAACGCTATCATGCTTCTCACCTACCACCATAATGTTTCAGTCCACCATTTTTAAGGTTTTCACAATTCTCACCTACCACCATAATGTTTCAGTCAGGTCATTTTTTAGGATCTTAGGATTCTCATCTACCACCGTAATGAAGTATGGGCTTCCTTTCTTTCACAACAAGAAATAATAATGGAGGCATGGGTTTTGCGGTAAAACCCCTCATTGTTGTAGGTGAATTCAATGCATTTTATTTTGAGGTGGTTGAGGTAGGTTCCGATTTCTTCTCTCCTTTCTCTCTCATTCCTACTATATATTGTAAGGAGGGAAATTTTTCTAAAGGTCAAACATTCTCACTTTGCACCCTCCCTTCTTCCCTTGTCTCCGCTGATTTTGTGGAGTTCAAACCTCCCATTTCAAACTCGTAATGAATTTTTTTCCTCTTGGCCATTGTTATGGATTGTATAAAATTTGTAAAGCAATAACACATGTCTTATGTTCATTGTTTTCATCCGATCTCTCATTACGGTATTGGTTATCCCAAAGATGGTAGTTGTATTACATTTTAATGTTTTATGTTCAATGGAAATGTAGGTGTTTAAAATTCCTTTGGTGCATCACCTCGTTAAGCTCATTTTCTTGTATCTTCTTAACCTTGTCTTTTTGGAAACTTAGAGACGATTTTAGAGTTGATCGTATCGAATATGAATCTATGCACTGAATAGAGGAATAGGAATCCTCCTTCATCCGGAGAGCTTTCCCAATTCACAAAGTCCCAAACTTTTGGAGAAGCTCCATGTTATGCAATCACACTAGGAGTCTCAACCCATCGAGTTATATACATTTAGGGGTGTTGTGATTACACATCAACAATTTTCTTATAATTATTATTTTATTCATATAGGTTCTAGTGTCCTAGGTTTTAGTTTTGATAATAGGTCAATGTGTCCCTAAGTCTAGCTAGGGTCCAAGCGTTGAACTCGCGACTTTGATACCAAGAGTAACGTGCTTAAAAATTTCCCATAAAAACCCAAGATAAAACCCAATAATGAGTTAGGAATATTTAATGAATTTTTTTTTTTGTTTAGACGGGTTACAATGAGCTAAACTAGATTTAATTATTTTTGGGTTACTAATTCATTTTTTCAATTAACATTTAATTATTATTATTGTAATTCAACACATTGCGGGCTTTAATCCCCTTCTAGGGTTCCTGTTAAAATTCACTAATTAACCCTTACAAGTCATTAGCTAAAATTCCCTTATTACATTATTTATTTAATTTAGTGTTATATTTCTAAGGTCATATATTGACTTAATATTCTATGGCTAAGGTCCAACTTACCCTAACCTTATATTTAGTTCAAATATATTTTAATCCCTATCATAAACATTGTTTAGTTATCATTGTGTAAATTTGATTAAATTAATTTCAAAAATCAAGTCCTTTCTAAAAGTCACTTAACTAAGGTAATAAAGGTCACCATTTAATCCTAACACCGTAACACCCCTTTAGTTGTCACATTAACAAAGTTACACATACATATAATTTAAAAACATATTCCCACCAAAATATCATCACCTAATTTTTTTAGGGTTGATTCTCACCATTCGATGGATTTATTTAGAGCCCTTAGATCTTAGGTATTCAAACTAACCATAATCATCTTTAGGAAGTTCTCATTTTAATTTTTCTGGTTTGGGAGAACAAGGAGAGTGGAGGCCATGGAAGTATATGAAGCTCAAGGATGGATACTCATTTTATTGCTTATTCCATTTTGTATCTATCTTATAATGTTTTTTTATATTGTTATTTGTTATTGAGTATTTTATTTGTACTTTCGCAATTTTTATTAGGATAAGGATAAGGCATGACCGCATAAGGATAAGGCCTAATTCGCATAAATTAAAAATATAAAACCTTGTGTAAATAATAAGCCATGGCCTCGACATGAGTAAAAGATCTGTAAGCTTAATGATATGTGGTCGTTGCTTTTAATATAGTGGCATGGTTAATAATATTTTTGTGGGAGGTCACCGATCCCACCCCCATCCCATATAAATATGGGGTGGAAAGTGGGTCCGTAACCTCCCCGCGATTCCCAAAAATAAAAACAAATGCCACATGTATATACATGGGTCACACGTTAGGGGTAAAGCCATGCGGCTTAGAAATTTGCTCACTAAATTTTATTTTATTTTGTTTTTATTTATCATCAATATTAATATATATTATACAATGCAATTATTTTTATTTAATTCTTACATATATATATATATATATATATATATATATATATAATATTTTTAATATATATAATTTTATAAAGCAATTTATATAGTTAAACATAATTATAACAAATTATATATATATATATATATATATATATATATATATATATTATCTTGAATAATAGGGTACAATTGAATCGTATAGATATATACAAGGCAATGCGACCATAATTTTCTATCTATACAAATAAGAGTAAAGTTGAAAAACTAATAAATTTTTCTTATTCAACCTAATATAATTTGCAAGGAGAATATTTTTTTATTTTTCTAAAAATTATAAACAACTATTTTCTTTTCAACAGTTTCAAGATGCCTACTTTTTCAATAAAAACAAGAACTATTTTGTTTCTTTCACAATAGAGTAAGTGACATCCATTTCAATAAGTATCACTTACACACTTTCTTTCAATTCCAACTCAACCATTTCACTAAAGGAAAACACAAGCGAATATGAATTTAGTTTCAGTTTTGAGAGAATATATTTTCCAATTGAATACAACTTTCAAGTTCATCCTTCCAACCATTAGAACATTACAACTATAACTAGATACCATAGAACCTTTTTCTCAAGAAAATAATTCATTCTTCACAATATAATAGTGCCTTTCTTTTTAAAAGTATAAGAGAATAAATTTTAAGCTCTCCACTTTTATTTTTCAACAAAGGGCTAATATTACAACTTCGATAAGTACAATATCCAAAAATTCTATTTTAAAATGCAAGTTTACAATCCTTCAACTTTAAGGTGAAACAACATTTCTACAAACAATACAAAAGTAGGATCTCTATTCATTTCCTTCAAGTGCAACTATGACCAAATCTCCACTTGAGCTCCACCATCTTCTCCAATTTCAATCGCAACAACAAAATAGGGTAGTGGGAAACATTCTCCACCCAACTAATAATCAAATGTTGAAGAGAAGCCTTCTTCCTCATTAGCCCTCGAGCACCAAAAATGAAGCAATGAGGGGTAAAAGATAACCAAGGAAACCTTAAAAGGCTTCCACAATCAACATTCCATCAAAAATTCAACATTATAAATACATTACCAAAAACACATCAAACATGCAAGTTCCCAGGAAAAAAATCTCAATACTCAAGCCAAGAAAGAGAAAGAAAACATGGGGATCTACTTATGCCTCCTAAGGGTTTGGGTGCCCATCTTAAAGCCTCCAAGAATTCAATCGCATACCAAAAAAACCTTATTCCTCCCTCAAAGAACAAGCAAGTCTTATGCCTCCCTCAACTCTTATGCCTCTTTCAGTAAAACAAAAAATATAAGAACAAATTTCACTTATCAGCAAGGTGGGACACCCCAACCCAACTCCCTCCCAAAATAAATAATAATAATCTTATTCCTCCCAAAAAATATCCCCATTTCCATTTTCACCTACACCACATAAAGGCCATTCTATTTCCCAGAATCACACACATGTAACAATCATCCATTCACAACATTCGTAAAACAAAATAACAATAAAAAACATGGGTGAAGTACCTACCTTACCATTACAATAGTATCCAATACACAAGCATAAGATCCAAGCCTTTCCGAGTCCGAAGAAAGCACAATCCAACTCCAAGCTCCAAACAAAAACTCCAAAAGAAAGATCCTCCCAAAAATGCAAGAGTCCAAATAAAACAAGTAACCCCTGTGATTATAAAATATACTTGAATAAATAGAAAAGAGAGAAGAGAGAGGTGGTGTGGCTCCATATAGGATGCCACATCATTCCTCATCCACTCCACATCACATGGTCAAACTCAATCCTCAAATCACAATAAATTGGTGGTTGAGGGAATGAGAACTTTCTTACACACTCAAACTCAAACCCACACCTCTAAAGGATAAAATTAAAAAACACATGTAATAAAGTGTAATAAATAGCACCTTTTTGTCTTACAATCACATAATGGGGTCTATTTTTGACCCCTTAACCCATAGCGGTAGTTTGTAGTTGAAATTAAGAGGTGTGAGACAAGCTTAACTTATCTCAAAAGCTTCTAAAAATGGCCCTTAATCCAAAATATGAATTTAACATTCAAGGATGATTACACAACACTCAAAAGTAATAAAACCCTTTCAAATCCAACACAAATCAAGAACCACCTAACAACATTAAATACCCCCATTTGGTCACATCTAAAATTACACTAAATAATCTAGTTTAGTCGAGTTAAATTAAGTACTTTAACTAACACTTAATAAAGGTGACTCACAATACTAAAATAATTCAAATACTCACAAAAATATAAAACACAAAAAAATCAATATTTACCCAAGGTCACATTTGAGGCCACCCCCTAATGGGGACCTCCTAATAATCTAACAACAATAAACAACATACAATTAAACAAGTTTCAAGGTGACATGTTTCCAATATCCTAAATTCCTTCACTGTTGGTCTCCATTCCCTTATTATGTTTTTTGTTACAATTTCTGCAAACATCAAAACAAGACCTTTATGGCCTCATGGCCATATTAATGACATAGAGATAATAAAACACACATATATACATATCAATTCATATCATCAAATATCATAACTAAACCATTTAAAAAATCAAGTAATTCACCAAGTGTTCACAATTCAAAATATTTCTATTCTATCAATTCATCAATTAGCAATAAGATCACAAAACTAATTAAATAGTCTAACAAAATATACATATCAAATCCAATGTTTATGTACAGTAGTAGCTCTAGATCATCAAATACCGATATGTCAATCCATGCATATAATCCATCATATAAGTCACATCATGTGAAAATTCTAACACATATCTATTATCTATCAAATATAGTAATGTCCATCTATGAATGCCTAAAGATCAAATATGGTAACAAATTCCAAGTATCCAATCAAAGTAAGGAAAATCCTAGTAAGATTATTGTCGAAGAGAAGTGGGCATTACATTTAAAATTGAAAAAACGTTTCCACGGGGTTTAGTAACTGTTGGGGATCCTACAAATTTCTTTTTACATTTTCCTCTGTAAACACCTTGAATTTTTCTACACAAAACCCAAGACAAAGCCCAATGATAAGAAAAATTATGGAATAATATATTTTTTAAAACTAGTTGCAACGGAATCACCTTCGAATAGATTTAATTTATTTCACAATGAATATCTCCTTCATTTTAATTAACAAATAATTAATATTATTTTTAATTCGACTTTACGGCTTAAATCCCCTTCTAGGGTTCCCCTTAAATTTTGTTAATTAACCCTTACAATCCAATGGCTAAAATACCCTTTTCGCATTATTTATTTAATACTCTATGGTTAAGTGTAAACTTACCCTCCCAAAAGATTAAGTACAATTAAATTTAATCCCTAATTTAAATATTGTCTTATTATCATAGAGTAAATTTTAATTAATTAAATACAAGGGTAAGGACCTTTTAATTTAAAAGTTACCAACTAAACCAAAGGTCACAATTCAAACTTACTTTCAAACACCCTTAAGTTGCCCCATTCCAAAAGCTACACATGAATTTTATTTAAAATCATATTTCCACCAAATCCTCACCTAAATTTTGTAGGGAGGAATCAAAACCATTGGATGAGTTCATTTAGGTCCCTTAGATATAGGGATCCAACTAACCCTAAACTTCCTTTTGGAAAAGTTCTTATTCATTCTTTTGGGTTATTTTCTCATTTTTATTTGTAGGTTTTGGGAGGAGGAGGAGAAGAAGAAGGCCATGGAAAAAATGTTCAAGCTCAAGGATTGATACACATTTATATAGCTTGATCTATTTATAACCCTCTTCTAAGGTCTATTCACAATATTATTTGTTATTATGTATTTTATTTGCATTTTGTCTATTTAGGTATTTGGGCATTTGGACATTTTAGCTCATTTTTTAGATATGATTTAAATCATGTATACACAAATTATTTGAGTATATATACACATACATACATACATACATACATGTGTGTGTGTGTATTTATAATAAATATATGCATATTTTTATTTTGAATATAATTTTTAGACAACCTGAAAATCATACATACATACATACATACATACATACATACATACATACATACATACATACATACATACATATCGGTGTGCTAAAAGCTAAGCCATGGCCGCAAGGATTGACATAGTTAAAAGGAAAATACAAGCTACATTTATTAAACATGGTGGATTTGTTTAATGGTGGGAAGGGTTTAAATGGGTTGTGGGGAGGGCACCGCCCCACCCCAACCCTTAATAATATTAAGGTATTAAGGGTTTGGGTGGGGGTGGTGCCCCTCCTCCAAACATTATTAAAGTATTAACCAAATCCTTTACGGGCCATTCATCACTTCTAACAAATTTCTTTTATTATTTTATTGGGTTATTTTTATATTATATAAACATGGACTTAGATAAGTTGCTCGGCTAAGTATCAATAATTCGAATAAAAGCATTAAGTGATCTATATATATATATATATATATATATATATATATATATAATCATAATTAATCAATTATGTTGTTTTGTATGGAAAAATATTAGTACAATATAATTATAAATTTGAATTCATTCCTAAATGTGGAAGAGTTAGAAATATTATTTTGAGTTCATACTCAAGATATAAAACTATCTTATTAAACTCTATATAGAATTCAACTATAATTCCGACATCCAAATTATTAACTTATACAACAAATGAGAAGGTATTGCCTTTCTTTATCAATATAATGACATCCATTACCAAAAGGGCAAGTAGAATTCAACATTCATTTCCATTACTAAAACACTAATCTTTTTAAATTGAGATCATATTACATCCTCGAGTCAAATATTTGAGGTTGAAAATAAACATTTCCAATTCAAAATAAGTATGGTTTGCATAAATAAATCAATTACACTTTTGATCTAATTTTTACAAGTTTGAAGGAAATTTAATAGCAATTCCATTTGAAATTTATATTCCTCTTTCCAAACATGAACACCTTTGAATATCAATTGCAAATTAGTTTTACAAGATGCATTAACAAGAAGAGGAAGCTTTTAAAAAATGCATGCGACAAGCCCTCCACTTAAATAGAGACAACATGCAAAATATTTACAAAGTAGGATCTCTCCTTAGTTTCTCCAAAAGAAATGAATTCCATCATATAACTTGAGCTCCTCCATCTTCTACAATTCCCAACACAACGAAAAAATAGGGGAGTAGGAAACACTCTCCACCCAACCAATATTCTTATGAGGAAGGGAAGTATTCTTCCTCATTGGCCCTGAGCCCCAAAAATCAAACAATAAGGGGTATAAGACAACCATTGGCAACCTTACTGGTTTACACAACAACGATCAATAACTTTAAGTAATGAGAACTATAAATGTTATCTAATTTTTCCGCTTAGGAAAAATTAATCAAACATGACCTTGCACAGGAGAAAATTAAAGTGTCGGTTAAGTCATGTGAGCCCACATTTCAAAACTAGAAATCAGGTTACAAACAGGCTCGACAATGGCAATCTGGAATGATTCAACTCTAAGCAAAGCAACGGACTCATAGAAGGCACCACATGTCATTCCAAAAGGAAAGGGAAAAGTAAAACTCAAAATCATGCGTGCCTTCCACGTGGATTCAACAATGATGAACCCGCCAAGGAAGTGCATATAAATTATTCACTTGAAGCCCAAATCATCTAAGTATAACAAAGGCCAATGGAAGCCTCTACGTGTCTCGTCGAGTGTAACTTCAAGGGTAAAGTACAAAGTGGGTTCCCAAATGAGCGTAGTTTTCCATGCGGTCAAAGTCCAAACGGGAAGAGCCGGTTGTTGAATCGGATAAATATAAAAGAGTCGGTAGAGGCCTCCATGTGTCTCATCAGTACACCTTAAAAATTTATGACATAGGTGAGGTCTCTAAATGAGCGCTAGCTCTCAACTTGGTCAGATCCGGAGAAAGTTACACCGTCCATTGAAACTTATAAGAAAATATACAGAGCTAGCAGAAGCCTCCACATGTCTCTTCGATGTGACTCTAAAGGTAAGACCCAAAGGAAGGTCCTCAAACGAGTGCTTAGGAAAGGTCCACGTGTTAAGGGTCAAACATAATATCTTCGCCAAATAGAAAGGACTTAGGAAGAACACAACGGAAGAAAAGGATGCTTACAGATGGTGCTAAGTGTTGGCACATTGCATTCCATGCGGATCTTACATGGATAGAATCCAAACCTAAAGAAGTTTGGATATGATCATAAATTTCGACATTGCAAGCTCGGATTTGAGCAAGAGAGGATTTTTTGAAAACTCTCAATGTCGTTACTCACCTACCACCATTAATGAAAAATGATAAATTCAATCTACCATTTTTTAGGTTGTCAGGATTATCACCTACCACCATAATGAAGTTTGGTCTTCCTTTGTTGCCAAAAAAGGAACATTAATAGAGGCATGGTTGTGTCATGGAACCCATCGGTTTTGCAGTGAGTTCAATGCATTTTCTTTAGTGGTTGGGGTAGGATTTCAAATTCTTCCATCCTTTATCTCTTATTATTCCTATATGTATTGTAAGGAGGGGAAATTTCTAAAGGTTGGACATTTTCTTCTTACATCCTCCCTTCTTCGTTGTCTACAGTGTTTTTTTGAGTTCAAACCTCCCATTCAAGTTGCGATATAATTTTTCCTCTTGGCTGCTATAATGCACAGTATCAAATTTTGGAGCAATAAGATAAGTCGTAGATGATTTTATCCCTCTCTTGTTTGTTGCATCCTCATTTTCTCTCATTGCAATTTGGTTATCTATGCATGGTGATTGTGTTTAATTTCAATGTAGGTGTTCAACATTCCTTTGGTCCATCACCCTTGTTAGTTTAGGTTTTATTTTTGCACCTCTTTAACCTGTCTCCTTAGCAAGTTAGAGTAGGTTTTAGAGTAGATCCTCTACAATATGGATGTGTGCACCTTTGGAAAAAAGGAATAGGAACCAACCTTCATCCGAAGAGCTCTCCTAATTCACAAATTCCCACACTTTGTGAGAAGCTCCCTATTAAACAATCAAAATGAGAGTCTCAACCCATCGACTTGTAGACATTTAGGGGTGTTGTGATTCACCATCAAGAGTTTTGGCATGCCCAGTGGGACTAAGAAGTCTTCATTTTTAATCGACAAGATTGATGTGTAATTATTGTAAGTTTCCAACTTGTAAGAAGCTCTAAAATTACACATCACACAACTCCAAAAAGGGTAGAATCCATTGGTTTCAGCAGTATGAGCTTGGTAGATTCATGAGAAGAATTCAGACAAGGTCAAGAACAAGAGAAGAAGGATTTTTTTTTCTATCTACATTTATCCCCAGAAAGAGCAAGGAGAGGAAGAAGAGCTCAAAGGTCTCCATCTCCACCAAACATAACCTTGTCAACACCTCCACCTAGTAGGCCTTTCATTCAATCGACTAGAGTCCTTCGACCAATCAAGATGGCACAACCCAACCCCTACGTCAACTTCACTGGAAGCAGCCCGGCGGCTCTTAATGCAAAAAAATCTTGTTCTAGTTGTATCATTGAAGAACGTTCCATATTTCAATAGGAGAGAGAACGCAGACAAATCCGATTGACCACATCCAAGACATTACAAATGTCTTTGCAATCATTGAAATAACTAAAATGATCATTATTATTAAGTTATTGACATCCTCCTTTAAAGGTAAATATTTTTAATGGTTTAGAAGTATAAGAGCAGGTCTATCCAAAATTGGGATCATCTCGTGCACAACCCTTCCTAATCAATTTGGAGAAAAGGGGGCAATATATCCTTGTTGGAACAATGAAAACCATCAAGAGAGCTCCTAATGAATAGTGAACGACTTCACCTTTAGATTTCAGAGGACGTGGGATATGATTCGGTGGCCATGAGAACAATAGTTGAAGGTTCTTTTCTATAATTCCTTAATGCTTTAAATGTAGAAATTACTCGATCTAATACACGAGATAATATGAAATAACTACATAGACAATAATTGAAATCAGCAACTCTATATTATATTTTTATTATATTTTCACTATTTCATTACACTCCATTATATAGGAGATGTAAAATAACAATCCTCACAAAAAAATTGTCTTCATATACAACCATACACCCATATGGTTTCAACCTCTCACAATATAATAATAAAACAATACTAATTGTTTTATTATTCTCACTTACTTACCACATACTAACCACATTTTACATTTATTATTTACATTTACATAGTAAATGTACTTTAACTAATTTACCATAATAATAATTATACATGTAATCATTATTCACCCATACATACAAATGGAGCACTAAGATATATTTCCTAACATTCCCCCCTTAGTGCGAACATGGAAAAACCTGCTTTGTACTTGCACTTACTTTCATGATCTGATAATTTTACAGGGATGATCATAAACCTAATAGATGGTTTTTCATAGGGTTGAGCATAAACTTAAAATGATGGTTTTACAATTGGTTTACCACAAACCAAAAGGGTGACAGTTTTGCATAGGGTTTACCAACAACCAAAAATGGTGGTTTTACAAGTGGTGTACTACAAACCAAAAGGGTGATGGTTTTGCATAGGGTTTACCAACAACCGAAAATGGTGGTTTTACAAGTGGTGTACCACAAACCACAACTAAAGTTTTAAAGTGGTTTACCTACAACCACATCATGATATGCCAAGTACTATTCTTAGCCCTCATCACATCTCCCTGCAGGGAATAACATAGGAAATTTTGTTGAAATCTGCTGCTCATATATAGAAAATACAAGAAATGTAGAAAACTAGAAATGGAACATTAATATCATGTTCCCCCCTCAATGTGAAATTTCTTTTATTTTGCAAACCACAATATAGAACACTGCAACTAAACACTCTACCAGAAATACAAAGAAACAATAGGAACACCTTTGTATAAAAATAATAACCAACATACTGATACGGCCCCATCATTGGTGAATGACGGAGGTCGTTGGATGACCTCCAACCTCCTGTGCTCCAATAACTTCACTTAGTATAGAAATTATTCATAGTTATAGTCAATTTCATCTGTTATTTGTTCATCTCTAGTTTCCCATTCTACAATTTTGCTTACATCTATAGGTGCTTTTTCTTTTCCATCTACTATCCTCCATAGGTTTTTATTCATTAACTGCATCACAATTTTTACTCTCCATGTATGGAATTTCAGCCCATTAAATTTATATAATGATGTATCCATTTTACTAAATCTAAATATCCAAAAAAATTGAATGTAGATTTGAATTACCTTTGATTCTCTGATTTCTTTAAAAAAAAACAGTAGTGATCAATGTGCTGTATAGTAAATTGCATGTTTCTCCTAAAATACAAACTGGGTTTTTCTGAAATTTCTACTGTAGCTTCTTGTATAACCGATCGTTCCACGCACAAAATTTTAGAGAAACCCAGATCGCGAAACAAAAGTTACAAGATCTTCTTTGAGATAGATTTAACCTTCTCTCAAATACTGTCATCACCAATTCGGCACTATGATAATTCTTCACCTGGGAACTCCTCGTGCTATGATTATTTACTAATGCACAAACTTTAGTTTGGTGGATGTAACTGAAACAAAAAACAACATAACACAAGAATACCATCAACTATGATAAGACAGAATGATGACAAATCTGAAATATCAAAATAAATTATAATATTAACATGAAACTGTTACAATCTCACCCATGAGGTACTTCAAGTGTTATTGAATTCACTTGCCTTTCACCAAGACTATGGGAGAAACTTTACAATTACACCTCTTGATGGCTTCTCAACACACCTTTAACTGATGGCTTCCTTTGCACACTTCCTACAATATTTCTCACTACTTCTTTCTATGCTAAATGAGGGGGGTGGCCTCTCTATTTATAGAACTTCTAGGCTTATCCATCTTATCTCTAAGATAGGATAATAAATCCACTCTGACGAATCATATTCCATACCTTAACTCTTATATGTACATGTAAGCTTATCTTTTAAGATAAGATAAACCTTATCATTTTACATGGGTTCCACATTTTTAGACTTTTACAAATAAAATACACAAAATATTTATGACCTCACTCCTTGTCCTTATTACCAATATAATATTTCTAATTCCTAATCATGTAGACCCTACTTCTCTAATTACCCAAACTTTGACATTTTAACATTACCGGACCACTTACGACAAATATTTACTTTTTACAACATTCCTATTGTACTTAGACTATTACCGTACTCCACATTATTGGCGACACGCATCTTGACGGAACCGTTATCTTCTATCAGACGCTACTAATTATACTTAACAACATCCTATTCCTAATACATACATTAATGAAATAGAAATTATGGAGGAAAATTTTAGTGTCGACATCTTCCCCCTTCCTAGCTTCTACTCCGTCCTCGGAGTAGACTATTCTGGTGCTTGGAAAATCTTCAACTTGTCATGGTTGACCCATTTTGTAATGGGAGTGCCATCCAATTCCTCCAGTCGGTACGTACCATTTTCATGCATAGCTGCTATTTTGTAGGGCCCCATCCATTTTGGAAGAAATTTTCTCTGTCTTCTTTTTTTGTATCTGGAATCATATACTAGAACCAAGTCATTCACATGAAATGGAGACCACCGGATCTTTTGATCAAAGTACTCCTTCTACTTCATTTTCTTCTTATGGCTTGTATCCTTTGCTATTTCTCTCATTTCCTCTAGCAAATGAAGATGTACCAACCTTTCTTTTACTGAATCACTTTCATCCATCCTTTCATTTTTCATAACTCTCACAGTGGGAATATCAAACTCAATAGGAAGAACTGGATCAATGCCATAGGCCAACTGAAATGGGGAGTATCCTGTTGCTGACTTTGATGTTGCCCTATATGCCCACAATGTTGCATGAATCCTTTTATCCCATTTATGTACCTGCAAGGCTGCATCTTTTGCTAGAATTTGACACAACACAAAATTTGTTCGTTCCACCTGTCCATTTGTGCTTGGCTTGTATGTTGTTGCCTTCTTGTGCTTAATAGAAAACTTATTGACTAGGGCTTCTACCACCTCATTAATGAAGTGGCTTCCTTGATCTATTACAATTTCTAATGGGTAACCAAATCGATGACAATGCGTTCATACATGAACCTTGCCACTTCATCCATGGAAGTTATTTTCAATGGCCTAGCTTCAACCCACTTGGTTAAATAACTGTGGCAACTACAATATACTTATTTTGGCGTGATGTAGTTGGAAGTGGACCTCTACAATGTCTATTTCCCACTTTTCAAAGGGACCAAGGGGAAGAATAGGACATAATGGAGTGATGAAGTCTTACAGTTACCATGTGTTTGACAAATATCACATGTCTTACAATAATTATAACAATCTTTAAAAAGAGTGGGCGGTGATAAACTCGCATCCAAGATCCTTTCTTTGTAAGTTGTCTAGAGAAGTGCCCTCCACATGTACCATTGTGGAATTCTTCTAGCAGTTCCTTCCCTTGATCACGTCCAACTGCCCTCTTGTATTGTCCATCAGGTCCTATTCGAAATAATACTCCATGCAGAATAGAATATGGACGACTGGCTTGAGTAATCTTTCTCTTAGTCTTTGCATTGGCACCATCAGGAAACTTGAATTCATTCAGATAATTCCAAATATCTATGTATTCACTAGGGATTGTGTCAAGGGATAACAATGCTGCATCGGGGAAATCATCATCATCACAAGATGATCCTAAACCATCATAGGCTCGAGAGAGTGCATCTGCATTGACATGCTTCTTTCCTGGCATATCTATAATATCAAATTAAAATTCTTGTAGCAAAATTATCCATCTTGTTATCCTCCCTGATGGGTTAGGCTTATTTACAATATATTTTAGAGCCTGATGATCTATTACAACTAGAAATTTTTTCCCTAGCAAGTAATTTCTAAACTTCTTTACAGCAAAAATGATAGCGAGCCTCTTTTCAGATTACAAAGTATAATTTACCTCAAGACCTTTGCTCATTTGTATGCGCTCCCAAAGTAAATTGGATGTTCATTCCCATTTTCATCCTTTTGGCTCAAAGTACTTCCTAGTGTTACATCTGAGGCATCAGTGTACACAATGAATGGCTTGCTCCAATATGGATTCTTCAAAATAGGTGAAGACACCAGGGCTTCCTTCAGTTGTCCAAAAGCTTCATGTGCCTTATTTCCTGGTTCATAAGTAACATCCTTCTTCAAGGCGAGTTAGTGGCTGTGTAATCTTTGAGAAATTCTTGATGAACCTTCTATAGTAACCCACATGGCCTAAAAATGATCTCAACTTACTTCTATTAATAGGAAATGGTAAATCTTTGATTTTTGAAACTTTATCAGGATCAGTACCAATACCATCTCTAGATACAACATGCCCTAACAAAACACCTTTAGAACATCCAAAGACACACTTTGTAGGGTTTAGTGAGGCTTGTGCTTCATCTAACCTTTGAAATGTTGTCTCCATTTGGTGCAGGTGGTCCAACTTGCTCCCATAGATGCAAAAATCATCCAGAAATACTCTGATGAAGGTCCCAATGTAGGGTTCGAACACCCTATTCATCAAACACTGGAATGTTGTTGGAGCATTACACAACCCAAAAGGCATAACTCTATAAGCAAACGTTCCCCAAGGAGTGGTGAACGTGGTCTTCAGCTGATCTTTCTCTGCTATACGAACTTGGTTGTAGCCGCTATATCCATCAGCAAAACTATAGCACTCCTGGCCAGCTACTTCGTCCAAGATCTGATCTGAAAATGGAAGAGGGTAATGATCCTTCTTTGTTGCCTTATTGAGCTTCCTGTAATCAACACAAATGCGTAGCTTCCCATTCTTTTTTATTGAGATCACAATGGGAGAAACCCATTCTGAATTCTCCACAACAAATATGAATCCTGCATCAAGCAACTTATCTATTTCTTCTTTTACAGTCTTGGAAAAATTAGGATTCATTCTATATGGCATTTGCTTTATGGGCTTAGCACCATCTACCAGCTCAATACAATGTTCTACCCAACTTACTTGATGGAGTTCCTTGTAATCAAAAGTGAATAGGTGTATGTACCTTCGAAAGAGCTGGAGGTAGGATTCCTTCTCACTCTCCATCACAGCATCACCAATCTTTATTTGTTGGAGACGATCATCAACTTCTTCTTCAGATAATTTTATGGGGTCATGAGTTGGTGTGACTGGAAGGATATCCATGACTGAAACATCCACCTCGCTTTCTTCATCTTCAGTGTCCACTTCACTGGTACTAGAGTAATCAGAGGATGTCCAATCATCAGTTTCATCACTTGAATCCACAGGTTCTGCCTTATGATGTCGAGGGATCACATTTATCTTCACCCTCTCTCTACCACGTCCAAGTGTCATGAAACCTTCATTCCAGTAGTTTCTTGCATGAACTCTCCTTAGCCATGGTCTTCCCAGCAGCATTGGGTATGCAACAGTACCATTTTTCATCACTTGAAATTCTACCACACATACCACACCCATAACAGATATTGCCACATTTGAAACTACACCTTCTAGTTTAGTTTTTCCTTTATTTAATGACCTTAACATAAGTGTTGAAGGGAGATCAATTTTTAAACCCAACATATTCATTACAGACTCGGTCATTACATTAACTGCAGCACCTCCATCAACTAAGACATCATGAATTGAAATACCATTACATAATACCTCAGCTTGTGGAGCATAGGGATCTACCTCTGCCTCCAAAACAGGGACCTCAACCTCCTTCCTTCTTCGAGCATTGAGTCCACCTCGCAACTCCCACCTCTTCTTAGAAGACAGCCAAGATTTGACCATATGTAATATTTGCAGGCCTTTTGGACAGATTTTCCAAGATGGAGTATGGTCCTTGCCCCTGTGAAATCAGAAAATCCTGCACACCCAACTTTCTTCTCCTATGTTTCTTACTAGTTTCTTCTTTCATCTTCTTAGGATCATTTCCATCTTGATTATCTTTTTCTTTCTTTCTTTTTGTTACAAACACATCTACTTCATTATTTCTGCTCTTATCTACTACATCAAAAGAATTCACAGGTGCTTTTCCTTTATCATTATCTCCTTTACCAGATGTAGAAGCTCTATCTGGACAATTATACTTATAATGACCCTTTTTATAACAACCATAACAAACAACTTCAGAAATATTTCTTTTTGGACCTCTATCTCCTCCCTGAGAACTAAATTCCTTTCCTTGAAGAAGATTAATAGTTAACTGACCCATCTTTTTGAGCAGATCTTCATACTCAGTAGATGTACTAGGAGAAATATTTGTGCTCACCGGGAGTGGTTGTGGATTCTGGACCAAAGGTGTTGGTGTAGGCTCTACTTTAGCAACAATTTCTTTGGGCTCCTCTTCCATGCTTTCTTCTTGCCTTCTTGCAATCTCCTTTGCTTGTTCAATGGTAGCTAGGTGGTCATACTTCACTCGTTGTCTGATCTCTGGCTTCATCCCAAGAATGAAGTGCTTACAGAGGAGATTATCCACGCCATTCATCAACCCATCCGCTAGTCCTTCCGAATCGGGCATCGAGCTTCCTCCTTAGCTCTAGAACATGAGCATGATAATCCCTTATCTTCTCCTTCTCTCCTTGGGATAGCTTTGTGATCTCGATCATGAGATCTGCATATTTCTGTTGTTCACCAAATTCTTCAAGAAAACTTTCAATTAATAAATTCCATGAATTTTTCACATTATCACCTAGTGTTTTAAACCACCTAAGTCTTTGAACCATCCAAAAAGTAAGAAAAATTCAGTCCATTGTTCCCTTCTTATAAGGCCATTACAAATACAAGATCGTTTAAACTCTTGAATGAAAGAAGAAGCATCTTCATTAGATTGAGCTGAAAAAACAGGAATCTTTCCCATTTTCAAAAGTAACCACTGTGAAATACCAACCCACAAGTACAATTAACAAGACTTATGTGCACAAATAATTGGAATCACTATACTAGAAAGTGACTTTACACCTTTCTACAGTAAAATAGAAATGACCACGGTAAACTATGGTAAAACTTGACTTACTACGGTAAAAATTGACTTTACTGTGGTAAACACTATTCACGGTAAAAAGTGAAGTTACTGCGGTAAATACTATTCACGGTAAAAAGTGACTTTACTACGGTAAATACTATTCCAGCAAAAATGACTTTACCATGGTAACTACTATTCATGGCAAAAATGACTTTACCATGGTAACTACTATGCACAGTAAAAACAAGGTTACCCTCTAATTGATTTTTGACTAAGTGGGAATATCTCTCCAGAAAATCCACCAACGAGGAATGGTCTCGGCAACGGAACCAAAATGTCATCACCAATCCGACACTATGATAATTCTTCACCGGGAACTCCTTATGCTATGATTATTTACTAATGCACAACCTTTAGTTTGGTGGATGTAACTGAAACAAAACAACAACATAACACAAGAATACCATCGACTATGATAAGACGAATGATGACAAATCTGAAATATCAAAATAAATTATAATATTAACATGAAGCTGTTACAATCTCACCCATGAGGTACTTCAAGTGTTATTGAATTCTCTTTCCTTTCACCAAGACTATGGGAGAAACTTTACAATTACACCTCTTGATGGCTTCTTCAACACACCTTTAACTCGATGGCTTCCTTTACACACTTCCTACAATATTTCTCACTACTTCTTTCTATGCTAAATGAGGGGGGTGGCCTCTCTATTTATAGAACTTCGGCTTATCCATCTTATCTCTAAGATAGGATAAGAAATCCACTCTGACGAATCATATTCCATACCTTAACTCTTATCTGTACATGTAAGCTTATCTTCTAAGATAAGATAAACCTTATCATTTTACATGGGTTCCACATTTTTAGACTTTTTACAAATAAAATACACAAAATATTTATGACCTCACTCCTTGTCCTTATTACCAATATAATATTTCTAATTCCTAATCATGTAGACCCTACTTCTCTAATTACCCAAACTTTGACATTTTAACATTACCGGACCACTTACGACAAATATTTACTTTCTACAACATTCCTATTGTACTTTGATTTATTACCGTACTCCACATTATTGGCGGCACTGCATCGACTTGGCACCGTTATCTTCTATCAAACGCTACCAATTATACTTAACAACATCCTATTGCTAATACATACATTAATGAAATAGAAATTATGGAGGAAAATTTTAGTGTCGATAGTACCAAATGTAGAAATTACTTTGATCTAATACACATATTATATGAAATAGCTACATAGACAATAATTGAAATCAGCAACTCTATATTATATTTTTATTATACTTTCACTATTTCATTACACTCCAGTATATAGGAGAAATAAAATAACAATCCTCACAACAACATTTGTCTTCATATACAACCATACACCCATATGGTTTCAACTCTCACCAATATAATAATAAAACAATACTAATTGTTTTATTATTCTAACTTACTTACTACATACTAACCACATTTTACATTTACTATTTACATTTACATAGTAAATGTACTTTCACTAATTTACCATAATAATAATTAAACATGTAATTATTATTCACCCGTCATATACAAATGGAGCACTAAAATATATTTCCTAACATTAAATTTTGATATTCTTTATGATGATTCAATCGATGGGAGGTATAACTATACCCGCATCCTATAATATTGCTATTAGAGCTGAAAATTGCTTAATCCAAGCTGGTAGGCTCACACCTAGGCCACATATGCCTCTATATCTAGAACTAAAAGCTCCTACAACTAGTCAAATGCCAAAAATGAATCCCATTCCAGCCCCTATATATCAAAGCAATAGTGAGGCTTGTGCTTCTTCTAGTACTTCAAAAGAATTGTAGGAGGTTATGAAACAACTACTGAGAACCTAGCAAATGAGCTAGTGACTATCAAAAGACATCAAGCTCAGAGTTCTAGACCATATCAAACCCCAAATAAATATCAAGCTAGGACCCCATATCAACAAAATAGACCACCAAATCAAGCCAAAAATCAAAATGAGAACCGGGGACAACCTCAAGCTTCCCGTCCATTATGTCCATATGACCCACATGCCACTTCAATTTCAAGATCCTTGGTCCCAACATATAACAACATGGCACAAGAGTACAACTGGCTTTACCCTTGAAATCTACCTCACAATCAATCAACGTGTTTCAATGGTGTACTAAACCATGCCTTGATGGTACAGACCATTGGTGTGTTCCAAGAACCAATCCGATAAGGAAATCGACAACATGAAACTCCACAAGAGGCACCTCCAACGGAAACCACGTTGGTCAATTGGCACACTGAAGACTTTTTCGGAATTAATCAACCTCCTTTTTAGGGTGTAGCTACTAGCACATGGTAAAAGAAGAGGAACATAGAGGAGGGAAAACCATCTAATCTAGCAATTTTCTCAGCCCACTCCTACACAACAAGGAGTTAGTAGACAAAATGCATCCGCGAATGTGTAAAATCAGCCTAAGGAACCCATGCAAAGTATCACATGTGCCTCGCTCAATCACCGAGAAAAGGTTATACCAAGTAAGGGACAACAAAAGGATAATTCATCCCCCTTCAACATTATTGATCAAATGAAGAAAACACACATGAAAATTTCCGTGTCGGAGTCTTTGGCAATCCTAGGTCAACGATATTTGTTGAAAGCTACAATTTCCAATTAGTATACCTTGAATGGATCAAATGAAGGATAGGAGAAAGTTCTCACTAATGTAGTGCAACAGGGTGGTGGTCAACTAAGAAAAAATTTGAAGCCTCCACTATTCTATGTGTCATTGATTATCGGGAACCATTTGTTATATAACTACATGATCGATTTGGGTTCAAGTAGCCTAGTAATGCCGAAACAAATAGCATATCCATTGGGTCTATTAGTGCTCAATTTAAACTCTCCCGCTTGTTCAAAATTTCTCATTCGTATGCTTTGAATTTTTTTTGTCTCCCTATTTGGATGCGTGAAACTCTTTTCCTTCACCATGATGTTGTTGTCAGTCCTTTCCTTTAGTCATGGATCATGTTGAGCCTGTGTGTTGGTATCCAAATTGATTATCCTTGGAACTGATTAACATCACAATTTTAGAAAGACACCGAGATACATACACATCATATTAATGATTCATTTTGTATCAGGGGAGGAGATTTGTCTAGCTCTTTGTCACTCGGATGTTGGAGAAATGGATAGCACATTCAAAAGGATTTTATCTATCCTCACTACTTTAGATTGTTCCTTTCAACCACGGTGAGATGACCCATTTTGTAACCCCTTTTGGTGAAGGAGAATGAAGATATCCTTCTTTGCAAAAATTTGAAAGGAAACCTTGAGAAAATATGATCAATGCACCACAATTTAACCCTCATGAGTTGTCACTTATAAAGAATGGTGATATTTTGAAACAAGGTTAAGGTTCTTGAAGAAAATATGGAATCTTGATTGCTTCTACATATTTTGGCTATAGAATTTATTCATTTGTGGACATACATGGCAAACAGAGGTAGTTTAGGTACGATTCATTGTTTTTGAATAATTTTTGGTGGGAGATTAAGCAAGATAAACTTGATTTTGCAATATCTTTGAGAACCTTTAGAACAATTGGAAAACTAAATGACATAATGCTTCATAATATCCAAAATATTCCTTCAACAAGAAGGTGTGTGTCAATGGAGGCCCGGATCTACACGGTTTCACATAATCTTTTAGAATTCAACACTAAGGATCAAACTAAAGACTCACTTAAATATTAAAGACCCCTGGTTCCTCATGCCTAAGATACACTCAAAGGCTTACAAAAAATAATCATAAACAAAAGGACGTAAACTATCATAGGGGACGAGATCTTGTGTGATTTGGACGGATTTTTAACACAAGATTGCAACAAGAACATCAAAACCATTTGAAAACATTTTGAAATAAAAAAAGAAAAAAAAAATTCCATGATCAATCTAGATTAATTCAAGATGTATTAGATTTATTAGTAGGGGAAAGTTTGTTGAACTATCTCGAGAGCTTGTCAATGGCTGTAAACTCACAACCATCTTGGTGTGATCAAATCTAAAACACAGAAATTAACAGTTTCTCGGATGGTTTCTCGGGAAGATGGGATTTGTCAAATTTTATCAATAGAATTCATCCTTGACCATTTACAATAGTATTCTCATTGCATTTATACATTTCACTTGCTCACTCATCCCAAATTTTCCCCCCAAAAAGAAGAATATTTGAGGAATCCTTTATTTGTTAACCATTTGTCTCGAAATTGATGTTCAATTAGTTTACACCCGAATTTGCCGCCTGTGTGGACGAATCATGAAATGATCACGTTTCTCAGACCTTCAACCATGACCAGGATGCCACGCTATATATGTTTTTGACAGTTGTTCTAATCATTCTTTTATTCTTTCATGTAAGAAATACCCTTTTAATCATTTTCATATGGCTTTGTATAGTTGGGTTTGAGAACCAATCATTTTTTCCCTCGAGGAAACACCTTGAGAAATGAGTGCCCTTACATGGATGCCTGTATTTGTGCCTATAAGAAATGAATGTCCACATATGGATTATCCCACATTACCTGCTGCGAGTCCGAGTTGGCCAAGTAAAAAGAGGAGCCAGTGGAAGCCACCACATGTTTCCTTGGCACAAATACAAAGGTGAAGTATAGAGGCAAGTTCTTGAAAGAGTGCAGGCCTTCCACGTGTTTGTTTGGCACAACTTCAAAGATGAATTTTAGATGTGGGACCTCAAATGAGCACAAGCTCTCCATGTGGCTTAGGCCTAAGAAAATTGCGTTTTGGCCTTTGAAAGAGTATCAATAAAAAAGGAGCCGGTGAAAGCCTCCATGTGTCTCTTTGGCGCACTTTTTATATGGTGCCAGAATCATATACCCTAGACAAGAGTAGGCTCACCACATGTCTCAATTTGGAAAATTTGTTAAAAATGTTTAAGGACTAGTAAAAGGCACCACGTGCCTAGGGTCCGAGAAAGTTTCTTCGGTAGTTGAAAAGTCTAAGTATGGGAAGACCTAGCAGAAACCTCCACGTGTCCCTTTGGTGCTTATTCAAAAGTAAAGTACATGGGGGTGGGTTCCAAACAAGTGTGGGCCCTCCATATTTCCAAGGCCTTAGAAAATTTCTTGAAATGTTTAACTATAGAGAGGAGCCGGTGGAAGCCTCCACATGTATCCTTGGCACAACCGCTAAGGTAGGACCTAGAAGCAAATTTCAAATGAGTGGCGGCCCTCCACATGGACAAGATTTGACTTGAAGTGGGCCTTAAATTTTAAAAATGCACCACTAACCCACCTTCCTACTTGTAACATAAAAAATGGCCACATTTCCTTCTTCAGGGTCAAAGTAAGAATTTTTCCATGTTGCTTCATATTTGCTGAATAGCCAATTAGAGACTATCGGGGCTAATTTACTATTTTTTACAAATGTGAAAAAAGTGGAAATTTTCACCAAAAAGACCCATCTCGCCGCATCTAATCAGAAAGGACCACATTTCCATGGATGTTGGGATATAATTTTATGGGGAAAACACACTTGTCAAACCGTAAAATGCAAGGAAATCACCATTTGTGCCCAAAATTGTTTTTTTGTTTAAGGAAAAGGAATTTGGAAATAATACAAAGCCCAAATGTGATCCCCGACCATGGAGAATGATCTTCAACAACATATAAATTAAAAAAACATTTCACAAATCCATTCGGGGAATAGAAAATATGACGGCGACCACAAATTGAAGAATTTCGAGGAAAACTAGGTTACGTTCAAATCGAGCACCAACATAGGCTCCAACTCGGGGATGGGCAATCCCAACGAGTGTCATAAGAACAAATAGTAGACCAAGTGCCAAAAATAAATGATCCGGCCATGGATTCACAAGCCAACCCTCTAGGAACAAACAGAGAAACCAACAAAAACAATCGCGAGGACCCGGAAAACAAAAGCGAAAAAGGTAAAAAAAAAAAAACCAAAGACTTTACACTATGCAATGGTGCATACCTCGATTCTTAGAAATCAATCAAGGAAATGTTTCAAATTCTGCCATTAATAGGCGAGTTCCCCATCTAGGTATTTTAATAAGAACGTATGTTCACCAATTTGAATGTCGATTGAATAAGGTCCCATCAACAATGCATCAAACTTTCCATTTTTTCCCTTATCCTCATGCCTGCTATCCACAATAGCACAAGATATCCCACACTCAAAGCTCTTTGATTCAACTTCTTATTAAAAATATTCTTCAATTTCTCTTTGAATTTTACATGCCTCGATGGGACTTTCTTCTCTTCTTATCCAAGTCTGTAATTTGATTTATACAAGCATCATATGGATTGACCTCCTGGTCCTCATATTATTGGATAAATTAGTAATACGATAATGACATATGCAGGGGAAATAGAGTTTGAATTCCATATACCAATTCAAATGGGATCTTTCTAGTAGCTCTTTTAATAGTGATTCTATCAGCCCAAACAACAAATTTCAACTACTCACCCCACTTTTGTTTGTTTATTTCTAAGGTTCTTCTGATTATTTTCAATAAATTTTTGTTGCTCGATTCTACTGTCCATTACCTTGGGGATTATAATTTGATGCATATGTTAGATTGATCCCATATTCTTGACACATAGCCACCAAAGGTTTAGCTCAAAATCTCATGGCATTATCAGCAACTATTTTGGCAGGTACTCCAAATCTGCAAATGATATAATTCATAACGAAATCCATGACAATTTGGTGGGTTTCCTTCTTGGTGGGGATTGCCTCTTCGCACTTGGGGAATTAATCTATGGCCACTAATATCCATTAATGACCTGCACTTGAAGGATAAAAAATTTACCCAATGAAGTCTATCCCGCACTACTTAAAAGGGGCTTCAATTGATATAGTTTGTAATGGGAGGGATCTTGAAGCTTTTAATCTCCCTGAAAAATGCTGACAAATTTCACACTTCTTAACTAAAAAATTTTTATCTTTGAAAAGAGTTGACCACCAGTAACCAACCCTTAAGATCTTATGGGTTATTACTCTCCCTGCAAAATTCCCCCCACAAACTCCTCGATAGAGATCAACAATTATTTTACGGGCTTCATCTTAAGTAATGTATCTTAAGAGAACTCCCTCGGGGTTCTTCTAAGCTAACCCAATATTAGTAATGACATATTTTTGGGAAGCTAACTTAAGTGCTCTTATCGATTCTTACTCAAATGTTCATGACACCATAGATGTTTGAGATAAAAAATGATGTCCTTGTACCATTTAGAATTTATTAGTTTTTAAAGGACATTTAGCCTTTCTTCTTCAACTTCATTTACCTCAATTATATGTAGATTTCTCTCTGCCATAAGGTTTTCTAGGCCCAAACCTCTGACCAATTTTTTTGTTTGGATGTCCATATCATACTATTGCAGATTGTTTACCCATCGACATATCTTTCTTGAAACCTCCATTTTTGATAGGATATCTTTCACCATGGTGTGGGGAACATAATAAATGATTTTGGAACTCAAAATATATGGATTGAAGACATTTATTGCTTTTACTAAAGCAAAGGCCTACTCTCCATGATAGTATACTTTAGCTTAGCTCCTTGTAATGCCTTACTGAAAAAGGAAATTGGTCTTTTAGCTCCCTCATCATCCTTTTGCAATAACACAGATGTAATAGTACTTTCTAAAGAAAAATAAAACATTTGGAAATCCTTCTTATAATCTGGAGCTGCTAAAATAGGGGCATTCTTTAATGATTCTTTGATCCTAGCAGAAGCTTGAATAGTTACTTCTTCCCATTTGATACTTTGATCTTTCTTCAACATGCTAGTGATTATGATAGTTAGTTCGAGAAAAGTTGGAGATAAATCTCCGATAAAATTAATCTTCCCAAAAAGGATTGAATTCCCTTCTTGGTTCTTGGAATAGGGAATTTCTTGATGGCTTCTACCCTTTCGGGATCAATCATGACACCTTCCTTTGATAAAATGTATCCAAGAAGATTTACTTTCGAACCCCAAAATGGCACTTGGGATTTAGTGAAATACCATACTCCCCGCATCTTAACAACATTTTTTCTAAGTGTTTCAGGTTGTCACTTCTTTTTCGGAGAAAATCTGTTACATTATCTTGATATACAACAATGAAATCATTAATATAACTATAAAAAGCTACATCCATTACTCTTTGGAAAGTGGCTCTAGCATTCATTAGAACAAAAGGAATTTCAAATATACATATGTTCCCGAGGAGTGGTAAAGGCATTCTTGATTCACTCGCTTCCTTCACAACTACCTAGTTATATCCGAGAAAAATTAGCCAAGGTGGATAATAATTTTGAACCAATGTAACCAATGGTAACATATTTTCCATATTTGGTAGAGGGTAGTTATCCTTTATTGATTCTCCCTTAGAAGCCGAGCAACATCATAGTTTTATCAAGACAATAAGAGAGACAGACAAATCATATTAATGAGTCATTTTGTAGGCCGGGGAGGAGATACATTTGGCTCTTTGTCACTCGATGTTTGAGAAATGGATAGCACCTTCAAAAGGATATTATATATCCTCACTACTTTAGGTTGTGCCTCTCAACTATGGTGAGAGGACCCATTTTTTAACCTCTTTTGGTGAATGAGAATGAAGATATCCTTCTTTGCACAAATTTGAAAGGAAACCTTGAGAAAATATGATCACGCACCAAAATTTAACTCTCACGAGTTTTCCCTTATAAAGAATGGTGATATTTTCAAAACAAGGTTAAGGTTAATAATGACATTATGGAATCTGATTGCTTCGCATATTTTGGTAGTAGAATTTATTCATTGATGCTCTATTCAAGTTTCTAAAGTCCACACATAGGCTTATATCTTAGTTATTTTTTTCGACAAGTACCAAGTTTGTAACCCATGATGAGTTCCTTGTGGGCTATATGATTCCTCCATCCCTCAACTTTTTTAATTCGTCTTGCATCTTCAAGGAAAGGAGTGGATTTATCAAAGCATCTGTTTCTACCTAAACGGCTTGGAAAAAGCTTCCAAGGGAATTTTGTGCTGGAAACGATCCTCTCTATATGCTTTTAGTTCATAATAAGACCATGCTAAGCATTCTTGGTAATTTTTCAATAATTATACATACAACTACTATTATTCCTTGCTTTCAGATTGCTACCTAGCAAGATCTTACATGTTTTATCCTTTATGCCTGTTGTGCTCTTCAACATCCCTCGAGGCTAGCATGTGTCATCAGATACAATGCAATCAACATTATAAAATTTTGATTCAAGTGCTACCAAACCTTTGGTAATAGTATTAGTCTTCAACTAAATGATTTCTTTGCCAAATAAGGTCTCCTTTCCATCATCTGCACAAACCATTGGCTCCCAATATATATGTTTATTGGAAAATTCTCCTTGGTTCTACAAAAACCTTTACACCTAGGCGTCATCTTGAACACTTACCAGTGTTTAACATTGTCAAGAATAGATGGCCTAGTTAATATCTCAATATTATACTCACAATAGGGGGATACAGTACAATTTTCAAATTTTAACCCCAATACGGAAAATTTGTCTACTAGAGTATTGTACTTCCTATCGTGATGTATTATGTTGAAGGATTCAAAAATTTCAATGAAATCCTAGACTGCATGCTTATACTGCTTCATTCTCTAATTTTTTGTTGCATACAGTTTTCTAACCTGCTTCACAATTATCTCTAAATATTATTTAACATTGATGTCTCTAACACCATATATCCAAGCAATTCTTAAACCCAATAACAATGCTTCATATTGTACAATATTGTTAGTGCACTCAAATTTGATTTTAAAGAAAAAAACAAACTCTTCCGGCCTAGAAATATCGAGAACAATACCAAGTAACATTTCCTAATTTAGAGCAAGCCCCATCAAACAAAAAATTCCAAGGATAACATACTTGTATAACAAACTTGCATTGATCAATTTTGTACTCTTTACCATCAACAAATCTAACAAAGTTGTCGGCATCAATGTTAGTGTATAACACTTCATAGGAAGCATTATTGTTATCTTCGGTGAGATGTAGCATCTTTGTTTCACCACACAACATTACAAGGCTGCCGTCAATAGGTATAGTGGAAAAAGATATATCCATTTGCACACTCCTACCCACACAAGCAACCCATTTTCTTGATAACAACATTCCCCATTTGACAGGGCAATCAACAATAACAACATATAGTTTTAAGTTCTTTCCTGGGTATCTGCAAGTTGCACTATCAAACCCTTGACACATCCAACCACTAGCACCTCTCTGGAATCCATGGTAGTGTACTTCTCATAAGCTACTATCACTTTGATATCTAATTCATTCATGACCTCAAGAGGCATAACATTGCATGATTCTCTAGAATCAAACATAATTGTGTAACAACATGTCCCTAATAATCAGAGTAGTGAAAAATGGATCTATATTTAGTTGGGACTCAACCAAGGATGTTCCCAAATATACATAAGGTGGATCCCTAGTTCTTCCAAAGTACTTGGGGTTTTTCCAGCTCTGGAATGGTAGAAGGTGTCTCAACACTGTTTACATTTCTGCCTTGGGTAATATTTTCTTCTTTCAATCCCAAATACTCAAAGGCCCTTTTCTTGTGCTTAGGAATCCTAAGTAGCTCAACAATTGGAACAAAAATCTTGATCTGACTCAAGACTTGGGAAATTTCATAAGGAATGTATTTGGGCAAGGTAGAATTTGGAGGAAGACTGACAAAATCATCTAACAACAAAGGATTTTTCACGGTCTAAGCATGGGTAGGGATACCAGTTCTGTTTGGGGAAACAAGGCCTTTTCTAGATGTATCTTTCTTAGGAGTTTCTTTTGGGATATTGGTGAGAACTGGAGTTTTTGGTTTGGCCTAAGGCCCTACCCCTTTGACAAATTTACTCCTAGTGTTATATTATTTTTCTTTGGAAACCAGAAAATTAATTAACTACCTATCCTCCTCAGAAGGGATTCCTCGATCATACTTTTAATCATTAACGCCCTTAAATATTAAAAATAATTATTAGGTAATTCAAAATATTTTACCATATCTATTTCAAAAGTATGATAGGTAGGAAGGAGTAATACCCGTTGAATGCAATCCCAAAAATCTATAGCATTTTTGGCACTCGACTAATTCAATCGAAGTTTCTCCTTGTTGTGAGCTTGTAGAGCACCCCATCAAGCACACACATGCTCATCGGTGTCATCATAAACTTCCTCAACTTCTTCTTTTTCATCACATGGGGCATGTGGCAAGAAACATCTATCACACCACTCAATTTCATTGGATTTTTCCACAGTAGCAACTCGACAACTAAAGGGTCGGTGCAATCTGATTTCGGGGTTGGGCTATCTATTTCCCTGATGCCACTGGCACTTTACCCCTGTCATTTGATCTATGATCACCTCTAGTATGATTTTCAAATCTTTCTTAACCTTGTGGACTGTACTTAACTTTGAAACCTTATCCAATCCCCTTCTCTACTCAGGCCATTTTATAGGACATTTCTTTAATTAAACTTCGTCTAATGTTTTTACAACCTCTTCTAGATCCACAAAATTATTTGATTGAGGATTCTCTTGATTGATCAGCTTGATACCTCCCCTCTTAGAATTCTTACCAACTACTTTCATATTGTTTTCAATCTATAAATCCATGGTTAAGGAATCCCTCAATGTTCCTAGGTTTTTATCCTTTAAATAATAGGCAACCCTTTTGTTAAAAGCATCATAATATTTTATCAGACAGAAACATCACTTGGCCTCAAGATTACATGTAGCATATTCAAGGTCTTATTGAACCTAGTATTGAATTCATGAAAAGATTCATAAGGATTCTTATTTATATTTTCAAATTAGACATAAAAGGAACACAGGATCTGTCTTATCCCCATATTGTAATCTAAAATCATTTTTCATTTCTATCCATGAATCTATTGAGTTATCCGCAAAGACTTATACCGAGTCATGTGCATCCTCTTCAAGAGTATGAATAAAAAAATTTATATAGACATCCTCAAATTCAATCTCAAAGTATTTCATCATATGATAAAGAGTTTTAAATGCTGATCATCGGTGATAGCATTATTCCATTAAAATTTAGGCGATCTATTTCTAACATCTTGGGACATAACATTTTGATATCCAGCCTTACCTCTAAAATTAATAAGACCAAAAGTATTGACAACAAATGGAGGCCTAGGTGGAGGTTGGGCCATATTTCCTTGAGGGGGTGAGCTTACGGGAGAAACAAAATGATGAGGGACAAGAGGTCTTTAGAACTGGGAATATAATTTTCAAAATGAATGTCCTCTAAAGGCTCTGTTTCATGGAAAACCTTATCAACTTTGGAAACTATAGGGATAGACTGAGAAGAACACTTATAAGACAAAAATGAATTCCCCTCTCAAGTTGGAGAATTCAATTCTATATAAATATTACCCGATTCATAATCACTTGAAGACAAATGGTAATCCTCAACCGCGAGTTGATCACTTTCCACAATAGATAACTCTTTTCTTGATTCCTAGTCTCTAACTATTTTCCCGACTCTCTTTCCTCTCGAGTTTTTCTTTCCCGAGTTTTGGAAACAACTTTCTAGTAGGGTCCTTAGTGAAGAAAGATCTTCTTCCTTCTAGCTTTGCAAAGATTAGTGACATATTCACTTAAAACAGATTAAGGCACTTTGGTATTTATCAAAATTTAAAACAACACGAAGTTGCCACTAAGGATTTTCACCTTAGTCATACAAATGCACTATAAATGACTTGTTTCAATCTACCTCAAAAATTAAACAACGTGTTTCAATGGTGCACTAAACCAGGCCTTGATGGTACAGACCATTGGTGTGTCCCAAGAACCAAGTCAAGAAGGAAATCGACAACATGAAACTCCACAAGAGGCACCTCCAACGGAAACCACGTTGGTCAATTGGCACATAGAAGACTTCTATGGAGTTAATCAACCTCCTTTTCAGGGTGTAGCTACTAACACATAGTCAAAGAAGAGGAACATAGAGGAGGGACAACCATCTAATCCAACAATTTCTCGGCCCACTCCTATGCAACAAGGAGTTAGCAGACCAAATGAAGCCCCAAATGTGCAAAATCATCCTAAGGAACCCATTATAGTAACACAACAAAAATATAATTCATCCCCCTTCACCTTAAACAGCACACGTGTGAAAATTTCCATGTGGGAGTCACTAGCAATCTCAGGACAATGAAATTTGTTACAAGCTACAATGGCCAATTGGTCTACCTTGAATTGATCAAACCAAGGTCATGAGAAAGTTCTCTCTAATGCAATGTAACAGGTGGTGGTCAACAAGGAAAATTTTGAATCCTCCACCATTTTATGTGTTATTGATTGTCAGAACCATTTGGTACATGAATGCATGATCGATTCGAGTGAAAGTAGCTCAAGTAATGTCGAAACAAATAACAAATCCATGGGTCTATTGGTGCTCAATTTAATCTCTTTGTGTTTGTTCAAAATTTCTCATTCCATATAGTTCGAAGGTTTTTTTGTTTCCCTATTTGGATGCGTGAAACTCGTTGCCTTCACTAGGATTCCATTGTCGATCCTTTCCTTTGGTCACGGATCACATTGAGCGGTGTTGGTATCAAAATTGATTCTCCTAGGAAGTCGAGAAACATCACATTTTTAACAAGATCCGAGAGATTGACAAATCATATTAATGAGTCATTTTGTAGCCAAGGAGGAGATTCGTTCGACTCTTTGTCACTCGGATGTTGGAAAAATGGATAGTACCTTCAAAAGGATTTGATCTATCCTCACTACTTTAGGTTGTTCCTTTCAACTAGGGTGAGAGGACCCATTTTGTAACCTCTTTTGGTGAAGGAGAATGAAGATATTCTTCTTTGTACAAATTTGAAAGGAAACCTTGAGAAAATATGATCAATGCACCACAATTTAACTCTCATGAGTTGTCACTTCTAAATAATGGTGATATTTTCTAAACAAGGTTAAGGTTACTAAAGACATTATGGAATCCTAATTGCTTCTACATATTTTGGTAGAATAATTTATTCATTTGTGGACATACAGGGGAAACAAGGGTAGTTCATGTAGGATTCATTATTTTTGAATAATATTTGGTGGGAGATTAAGAAGGATAAACTTGATTTTATAGATCTTTGAGAACCTTCACAACAATTGGAAAACTAAATGACAGAATGCTTCAGAATAGCCAAAATATTCCTTCAACCAAAAGGTGTGCATCAATGGAGGCCAATATCTACATAGTTTCAAACAATATTTGAGAATTCAACACAAAGGATCAAGCTAAAGAATCACTTAAATATTAAAGACCCGTAGTTCCTCATGCCTAAGATAAACTCAAAGGCTTGTATATAGTATTTATTAACAAAATCACAGTAAAGTGATTTTAAATTGTTTATCTCATTACGGGATGAAGGATTTTCTCATAATGAAATTAAAAATGCGACTAAACTATCACATGGATGAGATCCTATGTGTTTTAGAGGGATCATTTAACATGAGATTGCAACAAGAACACCAAAACCATTTAAAAACATTTTGAAATAATAGTAGACACAAATTTTCCCAAGATCATGAGATATTAATTCGAGATCTATTAGATTTATCAGTAGAGGAAAGTTTCTTGAACAATATCAAAGCTTGTGAATGGTTGTACACTCACAACCATCTTAACGCGATCAAATATAAAACACAGAAAATTAAAAGGTTTCTCATATGGTCTCTTAGGAAGATTGGATTTCTCAAATTTTCTCATAAGAATTCAACCCCGACCATTTTCAAGAGTACTTGAATTACATTTATACATTTCAATTGCTCACTCATCCCAAATTTTCCCCAAAAAGAAGAATATTTGAGGAATCCTTTTCTTGTTACCAATTTGTCTCGAAATTTATGTTTAAGAAGTTTAAACCTAAATTTGCCGCCAGTGGAAAAATCATTAACTAATCACATTTTTTTCGGACCTTCAACACACACCGTGATTCCACACCATAGCTTTTGTGAGTCCTTCGAATCATTTTTTTATTCTATCTTGAGTGAAATCCCCATTTTAAGCATTTTCAGGTGGCCTTGTATATTTGGCTCTAACCAACAATCTTTTTTTCCCTCAAGGAAACATTTTGAGAAATGAGTGTCATCACATGGATGCCTGCATTCATGCATCTAAAAAATGAATGTCCACACATGGATTATCCCACATTACCTACACTGTGAGTTTGAGTAAGACAAGTAAAAACGAGGGCTGCGGAAGCCTCCATGTGTTTCCTTAGCACAATTGCAAAGGTGAAGTACAGAGGTAAGTTCTTGAATGAGTGCGGACCTTCCACATGTTTTTTTGGCACAACTTCAAAGATGATGTTTAGAGGTGGGACCTCAAATTAGTGCAATCTCTCCACATGCTTTGGGCCCAAGAAAATTGCCTTTTGGCCTTTGAAAAGTATCAATAAAAAGGAGCAAGTGGAAGCCTCCACGTGTCTCTTTGGCGCATTTTGATATGGTGCCCAAAAGCAAAGACCCTAAACAAGTGTGGGCTCAATACGTGTCTCGGTCAGAATTTTTTTGAAAATATTGAAGGACCAGCGAGAGGTGCCACATGCCAAGGGTGCGAGAAACTTTCTTTGGCTATTGAAAAGTCTAAGTATGGGAAGACCTAGTGGAAACCTTCACGCGTCCCTTCAGAGCTTCTTCAAAAGTAAAGTATAGGGATAGGTCCCAAACAAGTTTGGGCCCTCTGCGTGTCTTAGGCCTTTGAAAGTTGTGTGAAAATTTGAAGTATAGAGAGGAACTAGAGGAAGCCTCCACATGTCTCCTTGGCAAATGCTAAGGTATGACCCGAGAGGAAATTTAAATTGAGTGTCGACCCTCCACGTGGAAAAGATTTGAGTTGAAATGGGCCTTAAAGTTTTAAAATGCCCCCAACCCACCTTCCCACTTGTAACATTAAAAACTACCATGTGTCCTTCATCATGGTCAAAGTAACACTTTTTCCCTGCCACTTCATATTTCTTTGAATAGCCAATCAAAGACTATCGGGGCTGCGAGGCCAATTTGGTATTTTTACAAATGTGACAAAAGTGGAAAATTTCACCAAAAAGACCCATCAAGCTGCTTCCAATAAGAAAGGACAACGTTTCCATGGATGTTGGGATATAATTTGATTGGGTAAACACGCCCGTAAAACCATAAAATCTAGGGAAATCACTATTTGTGCCGAGAATTAATTTTTCTTTAACAACAAAGAATTTGAAAATGATACAAGGCCCAAATGTTATCCACAACCATGGAGAAGGATCTTCAACAACATATAAATTAATAAAACCTTTCATGCATCAATTTGAGGGAATATAAAATATGACAGAGCCCATGAGACTAAAGAATTTTGAGGGCAAACTAGGGCATGATCAAATCAAGCACAAACAATGGGTATTGTTTACAATTTCTCTATCCATGAGAAGGAATTTATAATTTGGGCATGAATTTAGGGTTTCCCCTTCCTTCTATTTTTCCACATTCATGTTTTCTCTGTCAAATTTTTTTCCCCAACATTCATGGATACATGGTTCTTTACGATTGGGACGCAGCCCAATGAGTCTTTTTTTGTGAAACTTGTCACTTTTGTTACATTTGTAAAAATGCCAAAATGTTCCCATGGCCTTGATAGTTTATCATTGGCTATCCAAAAATATGAAGTGGAAGGGAAAAATTCTTACTTTGACCCCAAAGATGGGCACGTGGCCGTTTTTCAAGTTAAACATGGGGAGGCGGGTCGTCGGAGCATTTTGAATATTTTTTCCTTTTTGTGAAAGGGAGAAAAATTATAAAATGATCCGCAATTCCATAGGGGACAAATTAATGTCACATGTTTGAGTCAGCATTGAAAATTCAAAGCGGGGAGGTTGGTCGAGTGCAGAACTTTGGAGTTTTTAAGATCTATTTTGAAATGAAGAAAAAGTATAAAATTGAGTCGCGACTCCATTGGGGCCCACATCAAAAGTTAGAACTGAAGAGGTGGATCGCTAGATAATTTTGAATATTTTTGACCCACCTCTACTCAAATATTTTCCATGTGGAGGGCTTGCACTCATTTGAGGATTCACCTCTATGTTTGACATTTGAATTTGCGCGAGGAGACATGTGGAGGGTTTCGATGGCCCTGTCCATACTTGTTTTTTTCAAGCAGCCGGTGTAGCTTTGTCAGACCACGGACACATGGAGGGCCTACACTCATTTAAGGACTCACCTCTAGGTCTTAACTTTATAGTTGCACCAAGGAGACATGTGGAGGCTTCCGTGACTCTTCTCTATAATTACGACTTTAAGAAACTTTATAAGGCACTGGGACATATGAAGGGCCCACACTGTTTGGGGATCTGCCTCTAAGTTTTACTTTTGAAAGAGCACCAAGGGACACGTGGAATTTTCCACTAGATCTTCCCATACTTATAATTTTCAAGTTTTCGGTGAAAATTTTTCGGACCCTAGACAAGTGGAAGGCCCACACTTGTTTGGGATTCCTTCTTTGGAGCTTCATACCAAAAAAGCTCGGGAGAGACACGTGAAATATTCTATTAGCCCTACCCACACTTTGAATTTTCAATAGCCGAGAAACCTTCTCTCACCCTAGGCACATGGCACCTTTTGTTGGTCCTTAAAATTTGTCAATAGCTTTATCGGGATGAGACACTTGTTTGGGGTCTCCGCTTTTGGGAAACATATCAAAATTGTCTTTGAAGAGACACGTGGAGGATTCCGCTAGCTCCTCTTTATACTAGACTTTTTCAAAGTCTAGGGAAACTTTATTAGGCCCAGGGAACGTGGAGAACAAATGTTCATTTGAGTTCCTGCCTCTAAACCTCATCTTTGATGTTGCGCTGAACACACACATGGAAGCTTCCACTGGGCCTTCCCATACTCGACTTTTCAGCAGCGAACCGATGCAACTCTCTAGGGTCTTAAACACATGGAAGGCCCGCACTCATTTGAAAACCTACCTATGGAATTCACCTTTGCAATTGCACCAAGGAAACACATGGAGGATTCCGGCGACTCTTCTTTCTAATTGGCGACATAGAATCGCAGCACATGAATGCGGTATCCATGCTAGGGTACTCATTTTTAAGGTGTATTCTCAAGGGTGAAAAGGATTTCTTGTCAGATCCAGCCATATCAAGCCACCTAAAAATGATTAAAAAGGGAATTTCTCGCATGATAGACTAAAAGAATGATTTAAAAGGATTATTAAAAAATTATGATATGGCATCCCAGTCATAGTTGAGGGTATGAGAAATCGATTAGTTCATAATTCATCCACTTGGCTGATTTGGGTGTAAATTTGTTAAACATCACTTTTTGGGACAAAATTGTAACAAGAAAAATATTCGCCAAATATTTTTCCTTTGGGGACGAATATTTGGGATGGGCGAGCAAGTGAAATGTTTAAATGTAATGAGAATACTCTTGCAAAAGTTCGGAGGTTAAATTTTCTAAGAAAGTTTGAGAGAAACCATTTTCCCGAGAGCCCGTCTGAAAGACCTATTCATTTTCTTGTGTTTTTGGATTCAATCATGTCAAGGTGGTTGTAAGTGTACAACCATTAACAAGTTATGATACTATTTAAGAAACTTTCCCCTGCTGATGAATTTGATGAACCTTGAATTACTCTGTGTTGATCATGTGCATTATTGTGTCTACTTTATTTCGAATGTTTTCAAATAGTTTTTCTTGTTCCTAATGCGTCTTATGTTAAAATTTCTCTCGAGTCACACAAGATCTCATCCATGTGTTAGTATTGTGGCATTTGCAATTTCATTATGAGAAGAGACTTCATCTAGTAATGAAACAAACAATTTAAAATCACTTTACTCTCACTTTTTGTTTATAAAGATTATTTGTAAGCCTATGAGTGTATCTTAGGCATGAAAATCTAGGTATTTATAGCATTTAATTGAGTCTTTAGCACAAGCCTTTGTGTTGAATTCTTGATGAATGTGTGAAGCTGTGCATCTCTTGGCCTCCATTGATGCACACCTTACAGTGAAGTAATATCCTATCTATTCTCAAGTATTCTACCGTGATTTTTCCAATTTTTGTAGAGGCTCTCAAATATCTGGTACAATCCGCTCTATCATGCTTAACTTCCCACTAATAAATTTCCCAAATGAAAAATCGTACACAAAATACCCCTATTTGTAATGTGTATCCACAAATGAATAAATTTCATTGCCAAAGTATTAAGGGACAATCAAGATTCATTTATTATCTTAAGTAACCCAAACCTTTGTCCAGGGAAACATCTCTGCTCTCTAGTGTGACAACTCGTGAGAGTTATATTTTGTTATATTGCTCATATTTCCTCAAGGTTCTCATTAATATTGTGAAAATAAGGAGCTCTTGATATCCTTCACCGACGTGGGATTGAATGGGTCTTCTCACTCTGGTTGAAGGCACAACCTAAAGTAGTGGGGGTAGGTGAAACCCTCGGTGAAGTGTTATCCATTTCCACGATGCCGAGTGACAAATAGTCATGAAAATTTCATCCACGACAACAAAATGAATTATATCATGGTCCTGCATCATCCCTAAACATCCTGTCGGTTTCGTGATGTTGCTCGGTCCCTATGGGAGAATTAATTTGGATACCAATACCGAAATGACACCATTTCGAGGAGTATTTGAACAAATGTGTAAACATATCGACCCATGTAATGATTCTTACATGATTTAATTACAAATATGTTGTTTAAACGTTATCCTTTGTTAAGATTTGTAAGATTTGTGCAATATTACAAGTCCATTGTGTAGTATTTCAAATTTCTAGTGGTTAATGTTATCACCGAATCACAGCACCCTTCTATGGTTTATACAAGTGCATATATTTGAACTCACGGTGTGATTGGATAACATGGGTACTATCTCCAAGTTGTGGGACTTGCTACTTGAGATAGACCTCCAGAGAAAGCTGGTTCTTGCTCCTAAACTACCTACCACAATCTACTCTAATGCAAGGGAAACTAACTATTCTAATCTAAATTTCCAAGGGACCAGGGAGAGAGAATGCATAAAATGAAAGCCTACACTAAAGCGGTGATACACCAGAAAAGGAGGGTGTGAGAGTAGTCTTCAAATGCGTGAAATACAGAAGCAAAGTGCACACTAGAAGAGGTGATGACAGTTCTCCATAATCTAGCAAAACGCATTCAGAATAATATTTCAAACATACACAATGATAATGGATCCTGCATGAACATAATAATATAAACAATATTCTTGTAATCAAGGTTGAAGGGGCAAGAAGAATGCAAGAAAACACAGCAGGGGAAGATACATCCACAAACTTATATTTTATTGGTTCATGATATGCACAATTCAATCTATTACAAGAGAAGGGCCTGGATCACCATGCAAGGAGTCCAAAACAAGGGCTTGTAACACATCAGCTTCACAAATCAATTTTGGTAGATCTTTGCTACAAAAACTACCTCCCTTTTACAATGAGCCCAACACTCCAATTTATAGAAAAGATGAGAAGAGAGAGAGGGGGAAAAAATAAAATCCCGAATTTTTCCTTCAACCACTTGTAAGAGGCATTAAATGGAGTAAAATGATTATATATTACTTGCAAAAGGCTCCCCATACTATCCCAGGTGCTGCAGCAGAGAAAGAATGATGACCATGCCTCTTAATTGCACTCCCAACCACCAAATAAAAACACTGTTATAAACCCAGCCACATTTTCTAAAAACTATCCACCAATTTCTCATCAAATCTATACTTTCTTGATTTCCATGCATTGGGCTTGGAGCCATGATTCCAACGGTACCAATTTTGTGTGATTTTTTGAGAAATGCAAAAGTTATGGCCTTCGAGTTCGGCAACTATTTTGGGTCAGCGAGGCATTTTTCGTCATTTGACGGGAATGAGCATTGAATGACTAGAGATGAATATGTTTATTTTAATTAAATATATATACCATCATTAAATACATCGTGCTTGTTCCAGAAAGTCCAATTTTGTGAAAATCGGAGCTTGGAGTCAAAAGTTATGGCCATTTGAAGTTCACGGGTCAAACGTTGACTTTTCTTCTTTGCCCTCGGCCGCTTTGGCTTTTCGCATCCCTCGCATCCCGTACATACCTTTCTCCTAGCTGTCCGAGATGAAAATCTCCTGCTTCGGCTGATTCAGGCTTCCTTGTTCCTGTTTGTGGCTTTTTCACCTTTTCGCGTCCCATGCATCCCTCGCGTACTTTTGTTCCAACTGTCCCGCAAACTGCCTGGGAAAAATATCTCCAAACTGCCTGAAATGAACTATCTGTCAACAAATCGGCGATTCGCGTCCGCACGTACTTTTTTCCTGGCTGTCCCAAAATTGTGCGAAACAAAAACTTGATGATTTTCCCTGCTCTCGGCCATTTCAGCTTTTCGCGTCCCACGCGCGTCCCGACGTCCCAACTGTCGCGCGGACCGCCTGGGACAAAAATGTCTAACTTAGCTGATTTTCTTTATTTTTTTCGGCCCCAAGCTTGGTACAACAAACCTCAGCATGAACCGAACTGGTACAACCCGAACCCTTCGGACCGAAATGCTTTAAAATGATCCTATGACCTTATTTTTACATTTTTCCATTTTTTCCAACTCGTTGGGATTTCTTCTTGGATGGGAGAGCTAGAAAAAGATGAGGGGACCCCAAAACCACGATTCTAGGCCTTGAATCAATCTACTTGCTCGGGACCTGAATAATTTGATGTATGTTATCGAATTATCTTGGGGAGAATTTTGGATAATAGTTAATTCACTAAATTTGCATCAATAGTGATAAATGTGGGTAAAGGAAGGTCATATCTATTAATATTTGCAGATATTAAGCATTGATAGACACTTGGTAAGTTACTTATAGTGCATCTGCACAACTAAGGTTAAAATCCTTAGTGGCGACTCCATGTTGAATTGAAATTTTCATGATTACCAGTGTCTTAACCTGTGTCAAGTGAAATTTTTCATTAATCTGTGCAAAGCTAGAGGGAAGAAGATATTTCTTCATTAAGGGCCCTACTAGAAAGTTATTCCTAGAACTAGGAAAGACAAATTCAGAAGGAAAACAAGTCTTGAAAGTTGTTGGAGATCAAGAATCAAAAAAGGAGATATCATTCCTGAAGGGTGATCAATCTATGGTTGAAGATTACCATACGTCTTCAGGTGATTCTAAGCCAATTAATATTTATATAAATTTCAGTTCTCCAACTAGAAAGGGGCCATCATTTGTGTCTAAAAATCCGCCTCTCAATTTTCCCATGTTTCTTCCAAGGTTGATAGGGTTTTCAAAGAAGCTGAGTCAATAGATAATATCTATTATGAAATCTATATTCCTATGCTCCAAGGACCCCTCGTTCCCTATCATTATGTTTCTCCTCTAAGATCACGCCTCATGGCAATATGGCCCAACCTCCACGTAGACCTCCTTTTTGTCAACACTTTTGGACCTATAGATTTTAGAGGTATTGATGGATATCATAATATGGTGCCACAAGATGTCGAAGTAGGTTACCAAAATTTCAAGGAAATAATAATTGGTGAAGCATACAAGTGTGTCCCACTTTGATGGCCATAAATATTTTAAAATCACGATTGTAAATAAATAATTTAAAAATACTATAAAATTTTAAAAAATCTTTAGAGTAAATTCTGGATGCCCTGTTCCTATGGTATTTATAGCCTCTTAAAAATGCATGTTTGGGCATTTTATATGTGTTTGGTCATGTTTTGGTTGATAAGAAGGACATAGTTTAAGAACCCGGGAACATTTGAAAGTACAAAAACTAGAAAAAAGTGGGACAGGTGAGATATAAGCATCGATCTAGCAAGGCTATGGATCTGAAAGAGATTGTAAAAATTTGGTGGAGGAGTTAAAGAGATATCCTATAAAGCGGCGAGTAGAAAAGAGATAGGACAAAATTTTCAAAGTCAACATAAGCCACAAGGTCGGGAGAGATTTGGAAATCACCCCAAAGTAAATCACTGAGACCGGATGACGAGAGGGAAAGGGATTTTGGGATTAGGAGATAAACATCCTCAACCCAAGGAGAATAGAATGGTTCCTTATCCATTGACTATCGGGTTGTTCTTTGTGAATGAGGCCAATGTTATTGAGTGGTGTGATAGGTGTTTCTTACCACACTTCCCATGTGATGTAGATCGGGAAGTTGAGGAATCGATGATGATGAGACATATCATCATGTGTGTATGATGGAATCCCCTGCAAACTCATGGAAGGGGAACACCTCAACTGAATTGATAATTTCCATAACTATTGAATATTTCGGGAATGCATCCATCGGGTATTACCTCTTCCTCGCATTAATAATTTTGAAATTTATATGGTGCAAGCATTTGATCTACCCAATCATGATTTTGAATACTTAATGAATTGGATGATTAAAAATTATGATGGAGGGATCCCTTCCGAAGAGGAAAGATATTTGTTGATGAATGTAGTAGTTTCTCGGGAGAAAGAGTATAACACCGAAGTAATGTTTTCAAAGGGGTAGAGCCAAAAGCTAAGCCAAAAGTTCCAATCCTTACCAGTATCCGTAAGGAGACCTTTAAGAAAGATACATCTGGAAAAGGCCTAATCACCCCAAATAAAACCTGTGCTCCTGCCCATACCCACATTCTAAAAACTCCTATACTATTAGATGGCGTGAATCTCCCTCCTAAAATTGCCCTACCCAAATATGTTCCTTGTGACATAGCCCAAATCTTGAGTCAGATCAAGGTCACTTTGTTCCCATGTTGAATTACTCATAATCCCGAGCATAGGAAAAGGGCATTCAAATATTTGGGATTTAAGGAAGAAAATATTACTCAGGAAAAAGTGTTAATAATATAGAGATTCCTCCCATTATTGTAGAATCAGAAGTTCCACAATCATTAGAGGAATTGGGTGAATCATTTGAGGTATACTTGGGAACTTCTATGGATGAGTCTCGGTTTAATGTGGATCCATTTTTTACCACTTTCATTATTAAAGATAGGCTTGTAAATAAATGCATGTTTGATTCAGGAGCCTCATGTACTCTAATGCCTCTTGAGGTAATGAATGAGTTAGATATCAAGGTACCAACAACTTTTTGCAAATGCACTCAATGGATTCAAGAGAGGTGCGGTAATTGGGTATGTCAAAGGACTAGTAGTGCAATTGGTAACTTTTCCAGGAAAGTGCTTAACCATTAATGTCATTATTGTTGTTGTCCTTCCAAGTGGGGATGTTATTATCTATAAAGTGGGTAGATAGTGTGGGCGAAAGCATACAAATGGACATGTCATATGCGCAACCATCTTGATTGAGGGGAACCTTGTGAAGTTACACGGTGAGAAGAAAATGTTGCATATTATTGAGGACCCTAACAATGCTTCTTATTAAGTATTGTACATAGATGTCGATGTCGGTAACTTCATAGGCTAGGATGATTGTAAGGAGCATAAAATTGATGAGTGCAAGTATCATGAGTAGGTTGGTTCACCTTGGACCACGATGTTTGATGGGGATTATTTTATATCTAGAAATGGCACTTTGGTGTTGTTTTGATATCTCCAAGACAAGAGGAGTTTAACTTTTCTTTTAAACTCAAATTTGAGTGCACAAACAAAATTGCTAAGTATGAAGCATTCCTCTTGGGTCTAAGGATTGCATGGAGATAGGGTGTCAAGGACATTGTTGTTAAAGGAGATTCAGAGTTGATAATCAAACAAGTCAGAAATTTGTATGCTACAAAGAATCAAAGAATGAAATAGTATAAGCATGTAGTTTGGGACTTCATTGAAATGTTTGATTCTTTCAATATAATACATCATGATAGGAGCTATAATACTATAGCAGAAAAATTGGTAGTATTAGGATCTAGGTTTGAGAATTGTACAATGTCTCCATATTGTGAATATGATATTGAAATATTGACGGGTTATCATCACTGACAATATCAAGCAGCGATAGGTGTTTAAAGATGATGCTCGAGTCCAAAGGTTTCTACTGAGAATGAAGGGGAATTTTCCAATCAAAGTATGGACTAGGAACCAATGGTTTGTGTTAATGATGGAAAAGAGGTCTCTTTTCAGAAAATACATTATCAATTGAAAACCAATACTATTCCCGAGAGGTTTGGTTGCACTAGAATCAAATTTTGATAATGTTGATTACATTATTAATAGACACATGTTAGCCTCGAGGATGTTGTGAATATAACCCAGGAAAAGAGGATAAGATAAGGAGAATATGGCTAGGTAACAACTTGAATAGAGATGAAAATCAATCATATGTCCAATTGCTAAAATAGTACTAGGACTGCTTGGCTTGGTCATATTCATAACTAAAAAAATATAGGGAAGACCTTTTACTACATGCAATACCCATGGAAGCTAATGCCAAGCCATTTAGGTAGAAATAGATACCAATTAATCTCATCTTTTCCTAAAAAATGCAAGAAGAGTTGAAAAAGTTAAGGGATGGAGAAATTATATAGCCTACAAGATACTCCTCATGGGTAGCAAACCTGGTACCTATTTGAAAGAAAAATGGGGATATAAGATTGTGTGTTGACTTCAGAAACTTAAATAAGGCATCAATTAAAGACAACTATCCCCTGCCAAATATGGATAACATGTTGCAATTGGTTACATGTTCATAATTGTTATCTACTCTGGATGGTTTTTCTGGGTATAACCAAGTGGTTTTGAAGCAATCAGAGAGGATCAAAACCACTCTCACCACTCCATGGGGAACCTATGTGTATGTCGGGATATCATTTGGCTTGATGAATGCTTGATCCACATTTCAAAGAGTAATGGATGTAGCATTCTCGGGATATATAAATGAATTCATTGTTGTGTATCAAAATGATGTGACATTTTTCTCCATAAAAAGAAGTGATCACCTACAAAATTTAGAAAAGATGTTGTTAAGATGCGGGAATATGGTATCTCACTGAACCCAAAGAAATGTCATTTTGGGGTTCAAAAGGAAAAGTTTCTTGGACATATTGTGTTAAAATAAGGGGTCATGATTGATCCTAAGAGAGTGGAAGCCATTAACAAAGTTCCTATTCCAAGAACTAAAAAGGGAATTCAATCCTTTTTCGGGAAAATAAATTTTATTAGGAGATTTATTTCCAACTTTGCTGAATTGACTATCCCAATCACTAATATGTTGAAGAATGATCAAAGTATCAAATGGGAAAAAGAAGATATTAAATCCTTTATTGGGATTAAGGAAGCATTAAAGAATACCCCTGTTTTAGTAGCTCCTGATTATAAAAAGGCTTGCCAATTTTTTTCCTTTTCTTTTGAGAATATTATTGCATATGTACTATTACAAAAGGATGATGAACGAGTTGAAAGGCCAATTTATTTCTTTAGTAATGCCTTACAAGGGTAAAACTTAATTATACTATCATGGATAAACAAGCCTTTGCTTTAGTAAGAGCCACAAAAATCTTCAGCTCATATATTTTAAGTTCTAAAGTTATAGCTTATGTTCCCCATACCAGGGTTAAGGATATTTAGTCAGAAATGGAAATTTCAAGTAAGAGATGCCAATGAGAAAATAAATTGTAAAAATATGACATGGATATCCAAACCACAAAATTAGTCTAGAGGTTTAGGCCTAGCAAAGCTAATGATAGAGAGAAATTTGTAAATAGTTGAGATAAATGAGATTGAAGGGGAAAGTCTGAATATTCTTGAGAAATTGATAAACTCTGAATGGTACAAGAATATTATTTTTTATCTCAAACATCTGCAATGCCTAGTATACTTAAGAAAGAATCAAAAGAGAGCACTTAGGTTAGCCTCCCAAGAATATGTCATCACTAATTATGGGTTGGCTTGGAAGAACCCTAAAGGAGTTCTCTTAAGGTGTATCACTAAGGATGAGGCCCCGAAAATAATTCTTGATTTCCATGGAGGATTTTGTGGGGGGAATTTTGTTAGGATAGTAAAAACTCATAAGATATGAACGGATGATTATTGGTGGCCAATGCTTTTTAAGGATACAACTATATTGATAAGAAAATGTGAGAGATCTCAGCATTTTTCAGGGAGATTAAAAGCTTGAGATCCCTCCCATGGCGATCTGTATCAATTGAAGCCCCTTTTAAGAAGTGGGGGATAGACTTCATTGGGGAGATTTCAGATTCTTTAAGTTTAGGCCATAAGCGAGATATTAGTGGCCCTTTGATTACTTCACCAAGTGGGTGGAGGAAATCCTCACCAAGAAGGCAACCCACAAAATTGTCATGGATTTCATTCGAATTATATCATTTGTAGGTTTGGATTACCTACCAAAATAGTTGCTGATAATTCCATTACCTTTGAACTACACCTTTGGTGGAAATGTTTCAAGAATATGGGATTAATTTAACGTATGCATCAAACTATAATCCCAAGGTAATGGACGGGAAGAGTCAAGAAACAAAAATTATTGAAAATAATCGGAAGATCGATGAAGATAAATAAAAGAAAATGGGGTGAGTAGTTGAAGTTTTCTATTTGGGCTGACAGGATTACTATTAAAAGAGCTACTAGAAAGATTCCATTCAAATTAGTGTATCAAACTCAAGCTCTACTTCCACTTTGCATATGTAATTATCTTCATATCAATTCATCGACATATGGAGGAATAGGAGGTTAGTCCTTATGATGTATAGATCAATCAAATTTTCAAATTAGATTAAGAAATAAGAGAATTCCATCAAAGATATGTGAAGTTCAAGGAAAAATTAAAAAAATTGAAACTCCAAGAAATTTTAGTGTGAGAGATCTTGTCTATTGTGGGATAGCAAACAAGAGGATAAGGGAAAGCATGGAAATTTTGATGCATTATGGATGGGCCCTTATTCTATTGACATTCAGATTGGAGAGCACACTTTTTTCCTAAAGGAATTAGATGGGGAATTTCTTGAGTTTCTTGTTAATGGCAAGCACTTGAAACATTTCCTTGATTGATTTCTCAGAATCAAGACACACATAATTGTATAATGTATAGTCTTTTAGTTGTTTTTCATTTATGTGTTTTTCTATTTTGGTTCATCCCAGTCCTTAGTGGTTGGTTTTCTTCATTTCTTTGTTTGATCTTAGGAGGATTCATTATTATTTTTCTACTTTGCAATATTTTTCTTGACTTCGTTGCCTAATGGATTTTTTGGCACATGGTCTGTTGTTCTTACGACACTCACAAGGAGTGCCCATCCCCGAGTAAGAGCCGATGTTGCTGCAAAATTTAATATCACTTTGTTTGTTCAAAATTTCTCAATCCGCATGGTTTGAAGTTTTCATGTCTGCCTTTTTGGATGCGTGAAGCTCTTAGCCTTCACCAGATTCTGTTGTCGATCCTTTCATTTGTTCATGGATCACATTGAGCTAGGTATTGTTTACAGTTTCTCTATCCATGAGAAAGAATTTGTAATTTGGGCGTGAATTCGGGGTTTTCCCTTCATTCTATTTTTCCATAGTCATGTTTTCCCTATTAATTTTTTGTCCCAAAAATCGTGGATACGTGGTTCTTTTTGATTAAGACGCATGACTTTGTCGGGTCTTTTTGGTGAAACTTGTCACTTTTTTGACATTTGTAAAAAATGCCAAATTGGTCCCACGATACTGATAGCTTCTAATTGTCTATCCAAATATGAAGCAAGAAGGAAAATTTTTCCTTTCAACTCGAAGATGGACACATGGCCTTTTTTCAAGTTAAAAGCGGGGAGGTGGGTCACCAGAGCATTTTGAAGATTTTTTCCTTTTCGTGAAAGGGAGAAAAGTTATAAAATGATTTGTAAATCCATAGGGGACAAATTAATGTCACATGTTTGAGTCGAATTGAAAATTCAAAGAGGGGAGGCGGGTCGACAATGCACTTTGGAGTTTTTAAGCTCTTTTTTAAAATGAAGAAAACGCATAAAAGTGAACCGCAACTCCGCTGGAGCCCACATCAAAAGTTAGTAGTGGAGAGATGGGTCACCAAAGAATTTTGAAGATTTTTGACCTGCCTCAACTCAAATCTTTTCCATGTGGAGAGCTTTCTCTCATTTGAGGATTCACCTCTCAGTTTGACCTTTGGGGTTGTGCCAAGGAGACACATGGGGGTTTCCGTTGGCCCTGCACATACATAGTTTTTTTCAAGCGGCCGGTGTAGCTTTGTCAAACCGTGGACACATCGAGGGCTGTGCACATTTGAGGATCCGCCTCTTGTTCTTACCTTTACTGAGGTTGTGCCAAGGAGACACATGGAGGCTTCTGTTGGCTCCTCTCTATACTTAAGACTTCTCATGAAACTTTCTAAGGCCCTGGGCCACGTGTAGGGCCTTTGCCTATTTAGGGATCTACCCCTGAATTTTACTTTTGAAATAGCACAAAGGGGACACATGGAAATTTCCCTTTGGATCTTCCCATACTTAGACTTTTCAAGTGTTCGGTGTAACTTTGTCAGACCCTAGACATGTGGAAGGCCCATGCTTGTTTAGGAGTCCTTATTTTGAGCTTCATACCAAAAAGTGCTGGAGAGACACATGGAACATTCCACTAGCCACGCCCATACTTTGACTTTTCAACAATGAGGAAATATTCTCACATCCTAGGCATGTGGCACCTTCCGCTGGTCCTTAAAATCTCTCAATAACTTTTCCAGGATAAGACATGTGGTCAGTTGGTGCTTGTTTGGGGTCTTCGCTTTTGGGCACCATATCAAAAGTGTGCTAAAGAGATAGGTGGAGGATTCCGCTAGATACTTTTTATATTGAGACTTTTTCAAAGGCCAAGGCTTTTTTCTTGGGCCCATGGCACGTGGAGATCATGCGATCATTTGAGGTCCCACCTCTAAACTTCATCTTTGAAGTTACACTTAATAGACATGTGGAAGCTTCCACTTGTCCTTCCTAGAATATAACTTTTCAGCAACTTATGCAACTCTCTAGGGTCCTGAACATGTGGAAGGCCCGTGCTCATTTAGGAACCTTCCTCTACACTTCACCTTTGCAGTTTCACCAAGGAAACATGCGGAGGCTTCCATTAACTCCTCTTTTCACTTAGTCGACTTGAACTCGCAGCGCACGAATGAAGGTATCCATGCGAGCACAATCATTTCTAAAGGTGTATTATCGAGGGTGAAAAGGATTTCTTGTCAGATCCAACCATATGGAGCCACCTGAAAATGAATAAAAATGGGATTTATCACATGAGAGAGTAAAATAATGATTTAGAAGGACTATCAAAAAATTATGATATGGCATCCCAGCTTAGTTGAGGGTCCGAGAAAGCGTGATCGAGTTCATGATTTATCCACCTGGCGGCTTTGGATGTAAATTTATTAAACATCACTTTTTGGGACAAACTTGTACCAAGAAAATATTCCTCCAATATTCTTCTTTTAGGGGCGAAATTTGGGATGAGTGAGCAAGTGAAATGTATAAATGTAATGAGAATACTCTTGTAAAAATTCAGAGGTTAAATTTTCTAAGAAATTTTGAGAGAAACCATTTTCTGAGACTTCATCTAAGAGATTAGTTCATTTTCTTGTGTTTCTAGATTCAATCACTTCAAGGTGGCTGCAAGTTTACATCCATTGACGAGATCGAGACTGTTTAAGGGAGTTTCCCTATTTGATGAATTTGATGAACCTAGAATGACCCTGTGTTGATCATGTGCATTATTGTGTTTGATTTATTTCATAATGTTTTCAAATAGTTTTTTTGTTCCTATTACGAGTCTTATGTTAAAATCTCTCTGAATCACACAAGATTTCATTACTTGTGTTAGTATTGTGGCATTTTTAATTTCATTATGAGAAATTCCTTCATCTGGTAATAAAATAAACAATTTAAAATCACTTTACTCACTCTTCATTGATAAATATTAGTTATAAGCCTATCGAGTGTATCTTAGGTGTGATGAACCGGGGATTTATATCATTTCATTGAGTCTTTAGCATGAGCCTTTGTGTTGGATTCTTGAAGAATGTGTGAAACCATGCATTTCTGGGCCTCCACTGATGCACACCTTCTGGTTGAAGGAATATATTGATGTTCTGAAGCATTTTTTATATGATTTTTCCAATTTATATAGAGGCTCACAAATATATGGTACAATCCACTTTAACATGCTTAAATTCCCACCAAAAAAATTTCTCAAACGACGAATCCTACACGAACTACCCATGTTTGTACTATGTATCCAAAAATTAAAAATGCCATTGCCAAAGTATGCGGGGACAATCAAGATTCATTTATTGTCTATAGTAGTAACCCAAACCTTTGTCTAGGAAACATCTCCACTCTCTAGTGTGACAACTCGTGAGAGTTAGATTGTGTTATATTGCTCATATTTCCTCAAGGTTCTCATTAAGATTGTGAAAAGAAGGAGCTCTCGATATCCTTCATCGGCGTGGGATACATAATGGGTCTTCTCACCTGGTTGAAGGTACAACCTAATGTAGTGGGGGTAGGTCAAACCCTCGGTGAGGTGCTATCCATTTCCCAATGCCGAGTGATAAAGAGTCGGATGAATTTCATCCCCATCTACAAAATGAATCATATCATGGTCTCTGCATTTGTCGCTAAGTATCATGAGGCACACATTCAACCAATTTAAGGAAATGGGAGAATTTGAATTTGTGTATATTTTGTACATGAAGAAAATTCACCCATTCACGACATCATCAAGATGGAAAATAAGGATGACAATGAAGTATGGCAACTAGATTTTGATGGTTCAAGAAGAAAACAACATGTTAGAGGAGGTGCATTATTAGTTTCACCATAGGACATCAAATATTATTCAGCGTTTCATTTCCAATTTTCCTATTCAAACAACACACTGAATACGAGGCCTTGATTCATGGACTTCATTGGGCCATGAAAAGAGGAATATAGAATTTGCAAGTATTTTGTGATAGCAAGCTAATCGTTGATCAAGTTAGAAGGTGACATGCTGCAAAGAATGATGTACTCAAGAGCTACAAGAATAGGGTATGGAACCTAATTGAATACTTTCAAAATTTCAACATTGTGTCCATACCGGGAAGAAGAATGAAGCTACGATAGGCTTGCAGCATTTGGAGCAAGTATTTGATGTGGTTGTGATGTCAGATCAAAAGAGACAAAACACAACCACATGTCCATGTGATTATAAGGCCAATAGTTCTAGACAATAACACAAGTGGAAAGTGTTTGGGAATGATGAACAAATCATTAGTTTCTTACAATAAGAATTTTAATTCTCAACTATGAATCAAAACAAATTAGAACATCAGTATGGGGATCAAGTGGTGTAGCTATAGAAACAAACAAGCTTACCAGGAGGTTTGTTGACACTGAGTCAATATTCAACCCGAATGACTAGTTACATAAAGAAAAAGCCAACCTATAGGTCAAGGGATAAAAATAAAATCCATCTTTAGTTGGGGAAAGAAAAAAACTCCAAATTTGTAAGGTGGCCACTACGTAGGAGAGATATGAGTTTATACAAAATTTCCAAGAGTTTTGAGGCGTCTTCACTTGGAGTTATGAGGACCTGCGAGGGTTCAACCCAAAGCTAGCACAACATACAATAAATTTGGATCTAGTTGTTGAGCCCATCAGGTAGAAGCAAAGACCAGTCAACCCACACATTGAACCTCTTATGAAGAAAGAGCTAAACAAGCTAATAGAGGCCAACATTATATTTCAAATCAAGCATACGAGATGGGTTGCAAACTTGGTACCGGCTAGGAAGAAGAACAAGGAAATAAGGTTTTCATGGACATCTTTCAAAGAACATTACCCACTTCCCTCAATGGAACAACTCTTACAGGTAGTATCCAAATTAGAAATATTTTCCCTCCTCGATGGCTACTCGGGGTATAATTAGATAATGGTAAAAGAAGATGACTAGTTCAAAATGGATTTCACCACTAAGTGGGGCACCTATGCCTATAGGAAGATGCCATTCAAATTGTCTAATGCTAGAGAAAATTTTCAAAGGGCGATGGACATGGAATTCAAAGGGTTGATCAAAAAAATAGTGCTAATATATCTTGACAATATCACTGTGTTCTCCAAAAATACAAGTTGATCACCTCTTTCATTTGAGACGGGTATTTCAAAGATGTAGCGAATTTGGGGTATCATTAAATCCCAAAAATGCATATTCTGGCTCATGAAGGCAATCTACAAGGCCATATTATGTTAAAGGAAGGATTTACAATCTATCGGAAAGAGTTGAAGCAATCCGAGCATTATTTTTGCCAAGTCATAAAAAGGATCTTCATATCTTTCTTCGAAGGAAAAATTTTGTTCGCAGGTTTATGCCAAAATTTTCCACTCTTGCGAAACCTATAACACTAATGTTGAAGAAAAGTGTGGCATTTAGGTGGAAAACTAAAGGAAAAGTGATCTTTGAAGCAATCTAAGTGGCTATATCCCAATCTCCAACTTTCATCAATCTAGACTTCTCTAAGGACTTCATGCTCTATGAATTTGGTAGTGGGGACACGATTTCTGCAATCCACGGTGCAACAAAATAAAGAGGGATCGAACAATCTGGTTTCCTTCTCTATTCAATGTTTGGAGGAATATGAAGTGAGATACTCCTTCATCAAAAATCATGTCCTTGCAGTGATCAAGATCTTGAAGAAGTTGAAGCACCTTGTCTCAAACAATAAAATTCATTTGTTGGTCTCTCATGTGGGAGTCAAGGAATTCCTTTTGAAAAAGTATCTAAATGTGAAATGTGTAGGATGGATCACTCGTGTCATGGAATATGACATTGAGATTAAATTCACTAAGTTGGTCCGTGGGAAGGGGATATGTGAATAGTTGGAATCAAGGCAACAAGATGAACTAGATGATGAAAAGGAAGTTGTTGCAGTACTACTGAAGTCAGTCGAGGAAAGAAAATGTTAATGTGCCTATTCCTTGTTGGACTCGAGAATATGATGTAATTCTTGTAAACATACCTATCCCCTCGGAAATGAGACAAGAAAGAGGAGATACTTCAGATTATAAGACATTCCATATGTTCTTGTTGATGGTATTTTGTTCAAAAGGGACATCAATGACGTTCTCTTGAGATGCATCGGAATAGGTCAAATAGAGAAGGTGTTCTAGGAGTTTCATGATGGAGAAGTAGGAGGTCATTTTTCTCTATGTGTAACAACTCTCAAGATAATGAAGGAAGGATATTATTGCCCAATGGTGTTCACTAGCTACTACACATGGATGAAAAAATGTAAGAAATGTGCATTCTTCATAGGTAAGGAAAGATTAGCAACACTCCCATTACAACCAATTTTAGTAGACCATCCATTCACGTAATGGGGATTAGAATTCATTAGGGTCATTAATACCAAATCAAGCCAAGACCATAAGTGGATTATCACAACAAAAGACTATTTCACCAAGTGGACCGAGGTAGTCGCACTCAAAGAAGCAAACGAGTTTAACATACTAGAATTTTATGAAGGGATAATGACTAGGTTTAGAGTACTGGCCACTATCATATCAGATAATGCATTAGCATTCCTAGGTTCCAATATCACTTAATGGGATGTCAAGAATGGAACCTACTTGAGCACCTCTTTAAACTATTACCTGCAGGGTAATGAGAAGGGAGAGTCCACAAATAAGAATTTGCTAAGGATCATCAAAAGGACTCTAGATGAAAATCAAAGGACATGGCATACCAAGCTCAAATCAGCATTATGGGCTGACAGGATCACACCAAAGAGCTCAACATGTAATTCCCCTTACAATATGGTCTATGGGAAAGAGGTAGTGTTTCCTATATCATTAGAGCTTCTCACTCTGGAGCTCATGAAGTAGTTAGAATTGTCTGAGTTTGAGCCTATGGAAGCTAGGTATGCATAAATGATGGAATTGGAAGAAATCAGAGAACATGTGGTTCAAATGATTGAAAAGGATCAAGCCTTAATTAAGAGATGGTTTAACAAAAAAGCAAGACCAAGGACCTTTCAGGAAGGGGACTTAGTTCTTAAGTGGGATGCAGATCGAGAAAAACCAGGAAGGCATTCCAAGTTTGATGCCATTTAGAGTGGCCCTTACATGGTCACAGGATGTAGAAGTAGCAATGATTTCCAATTATCTACATTGGATGGAGAGGAGCTTTTGATTGTGGTTAATGGCATCTACCTTAAACATTGATACTAAAAAGGAAAGGTTAATGCAAGCAAAGTGGGGCTCAAGTTTTAGGAATAGAATCAGTATTAGGCTATAATTTGTGACTCCATGCCCAATGGATGCAACAAAGTAACTGATCTTTCCATCTATCAGGAAAGTGATCTTGTGAGTCACCAAATTGTTATCTAGTTTTTCCCCTTAGGAAAAATTGAACAAACACAACCTTGTAGAAGAGAAAATTGAAGAGTCAGTTCAGTCATGCAAGCCAACATTTCGAAACTAGCAATCAGGTTACAAATAGGCTCGACAATGGAAATCAGGAATGATTCAACCCTAAGCAAAGCAATGGACTTACGGAAGGAACCACATGTCAACTCGGCATAATTCCAAAAGTGAAAGGAAAAGTGAAACTAAAAACCCCACGAGACTTCCACATGGAGTCAACAATGAGGGACCCACCAAGGAAGCACATATAATTTTTTCACTCGAGGCCTAAATTAGCTAAGAATAAAATAGGCTATTTGAAGCCTCCACATGTCTCATTGGCACAACTTAAATGGTAAAATCCAAAGTGGGTTCCCAAACGAGCATAATCCCTCCACGTGGTAAGAGTCCAAAAAGGCATAGCTAACCGTTGAATTGGCTAAATATAAAACAATCAACAAAATCATCCACGTGTCTCATTGGTGCACCTTCAAAAGGTACGAAAAAGGAGGGTCTCTAAATGAGCATAGTCTATCCACGTGATTAGAGCCGATAAATTTACACAAGCATTTGTTGAAAATTCTAAGAAAAACCACGAGAGCCAAAGGAAGCCTCCATGTGTCTCTTCGGTGCAAATTCAAAGGTAAAACCCAAAGGTAGGTCCTCAAATGAGCATTGGACCTCCACGTGTCCAGGATTGGACATAGTATCTTCGCCAAATAGAAAGGACTTAGGAAGAACACAAAATATGTAGAGGAGGCTCGTAGATGGTTCAAAGTGTTGGCACATCTCATTCCTAGGACCCTAAAATGAAGAAAAATCTTAAGAATGCGTGGGACATCCACATGGATCTTGCGTGGATAGAATCCAAACCCAAAGTAGTTTGGAGATTATCATAACTTTCAACTAGAATCTCAGATTCAAGAAAGAGAGGATTTTTTGGAAAGCTCTCAACATTTGCTACTTACCTACAACCATTAATGAAAAATGATAAATTCAGTCCGCCATTTTCGAGGTTGTCAGGCTTCTCACCTAACACCATAATCAGCTTTGGTATTCCTTTCTTTCCCAACAACAAACATTAATGGAAGCATGGGTTGTGTCATGGAACCGATCAATTTTTCAAGTGAGTTCAATGCATTTTTGGGGGGGATGGAGTAGGTGAATTCAATGCATTTTCTTGGGTGGTTGGAGTAGGATTTCAAATTCTTCCCTCCTTTCTCTCATATTCTTCCTATATGTATTGTAAGGATGGTAAATTTCTAAAGGTTGGACATTTTCTCGGTTGCATCCTTCCTTCTTCCCTTATCTGCAAGTGATTTTTGGAGTTCAATCCTCCCATTCAAGTTGTAATACAATTTTTTCCTCTTGGCTACTGTAATGCATTGTATCAACTTTTGGATCAATAAGATAAGTCTATGGTCTATTTCAACCCTCTCTTATGTTCATTACATCCTCCCGATCTCTCATTTCCATTTGGTTATTTGTGCATGGTGGTTGTGTTATAGTTTTAATGGTTTGTGTTTAATTGCAAAGTAGGTGTTCAACATTACTTTAGTGCATCACCCTTATTACTTTCGGTTTTATTTCTTGCACCTCCTCAACCCTTTCTCCTTGGCAAGTTAGAGTAGGTTTTAGAGTGTATCCTCTACAATATGGATGTGTGTACTTGAAAAGAGGTATAGGAACAGACCTTCATCCGGAGAGCTCTCTAATTTGCAAATTCCCACACTTTGGGAGAAGCTCCATATTATGCAATCACATTGAGAATCGCAACCCATAGAGTTATAGACATTTAGGGGTGCTGTGATTCACCATAAATAATAACAAAATCACATCAACACAAATTTTTCCCAACACAAAGGATTAAAACTCAATCCAAGAAAGAGAAAGGCACATGGGGATCTACTTATGCCTCCCCTTTGGTTTGTGTGCTGCGTTAAAACCTCCAAGAAATCAATCACAAACCCAAAAGACTCTTATGCCTCCCTCACTCTTATGCCTCCCATAATAACACAACAATATAAAAACAAATTTTACTTATCAACAAGGTGGGACACCCCAACCCAACTTTCTCCTAAAATGTCGATTAAAAACTCTTATGCCTCACTCCAAAATATCACCATTTCCATTTTCTCCTACATAACCTAAAGGTCATTCTACTTCCCAAAATAAAAAAACAAGCAACATACCCATTTGGAAAAAAATGCACAACAAAATAGAAAAATAAACATGGGTGAAGACCCTACCTTGCCATTGCAAGAGTTTCTAATCCACGAGAAAGTTCCATCCTTTCCAATTCCAAGAAATAATAAGCTATCTCTCACTCTAACAAGCACTCAAAAATCAAGAACCTCCAAATGCAAGAGACCAACAATAAAACAACCCCATATCCTCAAACAAATTAGAATTAATAGAAATGAGAGGAGAGAGAGGTGATGTGGATCCATGTATGATGCAACATCATTTCTCCTCCATTTGACATCACAAGGTCAAACCAAACCATAGAACTAAATAAATTGGTTGTTCAGGGAATGAAAACCCTCTTACACACTCAACCCAAACCCATACCCCTAAAGGACACAATTAAAGACTCTTGTAAGAAAAAGTGCAATTAATTGCTCTTTTCTCGATAAAACTACACAAAAGGCCTAAAATAATCCCCTCACATCATAGGCATAGTCATTGGGTGACCTTAAGAGGTGTGGGACAAGCTTAATTTGTCTCACAAGCATCCAAAAGCTGGCTTGAAAGTCAAAATCCAAAATTTACATGTAAGGTTGAGTGCACAACAATGATGAGGCTAGAATATACCCGTTAAATATACAATAAATGATCTCATCTTACACTCCTTTTAATTAATTTTTACTTAATTTTGTGACTTTTGTTTGATCTGATATGATTTAGGATGCAATTTTCCATCTTTTGTTGATTATGATTCTAACGTTTAAAAACTTTGTGATTCCTAAAAAGTGTTTTGAAACTCAATTTTTAATAAAGCGGTCATGCAATCGGGTGGAACAATGAAGTATGAAGTGGTCAACATGTTTTTGAGAGCATTTGTTTCAATATAACTTAGTTTTGGAACTTCCAAGCTAGTTCCAGAACTCCATTACGATCCACTGAGCTTTATCACCTAGTTAGGAACTTTCAGACTTAGTTTTGGAACTCTAGTATTTAGTTGAGGTATTATCGAATTAGTTCAGGGAACTCCTGCAGATAGCTCTGGAACTCTCTTAGTTAGACCTGGAATGATTTCCTTTAGTTCCAAAACTCTTCTAAAGTTCCAGAACCGATAAGAATCTATTCCAAACGACTGGTGATTTGTCAAATCAATGATCCTATCAATCAGAGCATATTAGAAGACTTCCGACTCTCCATACTTGCAAATCTAAGATAATTATCACACGATTACATACATCTAGCCATGTTGTAATTAAACATCTATTTTGGGTACAATTCAGTTTCATTGTATCGGTGGAACAGTTATGGCCATATTTGCACCCATGGAAGAAGTATATACATATAGACCTACAGATAGATTATATAGAGGAATATAGATATAGAACAAAGAGAGATATAGATTTATACACACAGATCCAACACATTTTTGTAATACATAACATTTTATCAATAAAATATCCATTTTTGTTTTGAGAGAAAATTAAGTTGTCCAATCCTATTTCAAGGTAGACCAAGGGCCCACACCTCAAAGAATGTGGATCCTCATTTTTGTTGGTATTTATATTTTCAACGCAATAGTTTAGATGTTAATTTTGTATCTTTTTCAATTCCTTAGGTTAAAATTTGTTATAGACTTGTCCCTATAGGTGTTCTAGATTAAGTTCTTATTTCTTTGTAATAATTTTCCAAGCATGCTCAATTGTGTGTTTATTTTTGTAATGTTTATTTTAAGCAATCTATTTCATTTCTACAAAGTGTGTTTACTTCGAAGGAAAAGTGTGTTTATTTCCAACAATTCATTTTTGTAAAGTGTGTTTAATTCCAACATTTTTTCATAGTTTGATTCTAATAATGTTTTTAACCAAGAAGTCCTTAAGACATTGAAAAGATCCCCCATAAAATACAAAATACCTACAATCAATTACTAGATTGCTGAGATTCTTCTTATTGCATATAGCTTTAGACATACCCCTAGTTTGAATATGAAATCAATAGAGAGTTGATTAAATGAAGGGAATAATGACACCCATCATTTTTGGCATCATTGTCGGGGACCCACTAGTTAGAATTTTCTAATTAGGTGTCAACAAGAGCAACAATCATACATTTAGTAATTGAAGAAATATTCCCTAAGCTATCACAAAATTTATGAGTAGACCAAGAGACTCCAAGGGTATATTTCTCCCAAAAATATCTGAACAAGAATTAACATCATCCTCTAGTTTAAATAAGGAAGTTGACTAAGAATTGGAGGCACCATTATCCCTGAAGACAAGAAGTAGAATTGCCACCTTTGGAATTCTTGGATCAGTCACCAAAAGGAAGTGGAACTTTTAGGAGAAGGATTATTTCTCAAGATCCATTTAGGGTAAGTTTTGATTCTCAATTGAGTAGTCAACCTCCTACTCCTGATTTTTCACCTTCCCTAAAGTAGATCACATACCACATTGATTGGGAGAAAAGTTTAGAAAATACTTCAAAAATGGCACGAGAAGCTGAAAGGGAACCTGATAGGACCTTTACTTATCCAATTCAATTGGATGATGATGATACACCAATGAAAAATATTTCACCTGCACATTACCCATGTCTAGAGGGATGTCATATGAAGACACTGACCGAGTTTTGTTTCAGATTTAAGGTACTATGTCAAACCTATCACTACAAAATAGATAATTAGAAACTCAAGTTGTTTTCATCCACTTTGAATGATGCAAAAATGAGGTATTTCATGGGATTAACATCCGACTCTATTACCACTTGGGCACAAATGGAAACTTCCTTCCTAGATGAATATCAAGATTCTTTGTAGAGGAGAAATAGGATGGAAGAGTTTTTCAAAATCAAGCAGGAGGAGGATGAGAATATAGAAGATTATTTGGACAGATTCCTCTTTGTAAGTAAAAGGTGTGGATTTTTACTTCAAGAAGAATTAAGTAAAACCATTTTTCTTAAAGGTTTGGAAGATGAATCTAGGGAAGCTCTTAACTTGATAGGAGGTGGAAACATTGATCAATTAAGGATAAATGAAATTAAATACATTTATAGAAGCTATTACAGAAAAAGGGTGGACCTAGGAAGGGAAAATTAATGAAACATTTGAATCCAGATATGAACAAACTTATGGATGAATTAGCAAACTCTAAAAAAGACATTTTAGTTTAATTAACCTAGAGATGGATTACAAGCTAAAGCAAATGCCAAAACTAAACCATTAGCCATGTATTTTCCTAGATGCATGAAGAAGCATGTAATAAGGGAATGTACCGGATAAAACAAAAGTATGTCCGATATGTGAATCTAAAGAATCAACTCAAATAAACAAGCACATCAAAAGAAGTAAACTTTTTCCAGAGACAACCTATCTAAGGACAGTTCATGCCAAGGTCATCTCTAACCCTTGGATGATGCCATGGTCTATTAAAATAGTACCACAAAGTTTCAAACAATCACCTTGGGCCCCTCAACAAACATGGCATCCCCAGGATTGGGTAAGAAAATCTTGGTATGCTCAAGGACACCAACAACCATGGAATGGTCAAAATAACTAGTATGATTGGTCACAACCTAGATGAAACCCTAATAATTATGCTCAAGGAAAAACATATCCTAATCAGAATCAACAAGCCATAATGGGTGCCCCAACACAAAATTCACAAACTGAGAATGTAGTCCAAATGCAAATACCAACACAACCAGTAGCAAACCCAAGAAACAAACAAACAACTCCTGTCTATGAAATAGAACCAGAAAAATTAGTTGATCTTAACGCCATGGATTGTAAGGATATTCACACTAGATCCGAAAAAATAGTTGGCAGTCCACCTATTATCATCACTGAAATGACAGAAGAAACTGAAAACCCCTAGTTTGGTTGCCCCCAAGAAAGATGAAAAAGAAAGAGATAAGGAACTAGAAGGAAACTCTACTAAAACTCTGTTTCCAGAGAGGTTTAAAGAAGCTATAGAAATCAAGGAATCTGAATTGGTGTAGGAACTAAGAAGACTGAATATTGAAATACCACTGCTACAAGCTATTAAGGACATTCTAGAATTGAACAAATTAATCAAAATGCTATGTTTGAAAAGGCCTGGAAGAAATTAGTACCCCAAGACTATTAAGGTAGATGGGAAACTTGCTGATTTATTAGCAAGAAAGCTCCTACTTCCCAAATATGGAGATCCTAGAAGCCTGTTATTTCTGTCTCTATAGGGAATAAAAATATACATAACGTTTTGGTTGATTTGGGAGTAGCTATAAATGTAATGACAAAGTGGACACTCTGAAAACATTGCCATTAATAGGTATACAACCTACTAACACCATATTGCAAATGGCAGATCAGTCTATAGCAAAACCAGAAGGAGTTATTGAAGATGTGGTGGTTATGGTGGAGTCATGGGAATATCCAGTTGACTTCCTTATATTGCAGCCAAAAGGTAAAACATTGGGTTATCCCATTATTTTGGGTAGACCATGGTTAGCTACAGTTGTTGCCTTAATTGATTACAGGTTAGGTGATATGACTATTTCAAATGGTAATAATTCTAAGAAAATTTCATTATATCCCTCTGCATGACCTTTTAGTGATAATCAAGAGCAATTATGGGTTGATAATCTTGATATTAATGAGAAAAAATTGTCTTTGTTGGCCATGATAACATTGCAGGATCATGTACGTGAAATAGAAGATATGATTAACCCACCATTGAATGTACACCAATTTTCATTGGAGCGATGAGAATAGTTCTGAAACCTATGAAATTAGTTCCAAAACCTACGAATCTGTTCTGGAACCAACACAATTAGTTATGGAACCACACTAATAGTAGTTCCCTATAAATGAAGATAATTTCAATCCTGAGTGACGAGATTTCTCTTAAGGAGAGGAAGAATATGTAACTTCAACTTCACATATATCAGAGAAGATGAATAATTTCTGGAAAATAACATGTTGGTGCTCAAAATTTTCTCACCCCATTTGTGCCTTGAAAATTTATTGATTTACGACCTCTGTCATTTTCTCCTTCCCGTGTTGTGCTTGGTTAGTCTTTGTTGTTTTTATTTTTAGTCAGCTCCTAGGTCAAAGATCATGTATGGGTCCATGTTTGTCTCCTCATTTCTTTGTTCCTCGAAGGGTCTGTATTTTGAGTCTCCCATGCTTTATTCCTTCAAAACTCATGTTTTCCCGTTCTCTCTATTTCCCACAGTCAGGATTTGTTGTCCTTGACATTTCTATCCTAGATACTTGAAGAAGAATGAATTGATGTGTCCCTGAAGAACGTATTTGAGCCTTGTAACATTTCTAAACTTTCTGTCCTTGAAGAAAATTTCATTCCCAGGCTCAAAAGGTCATTTTTCTGTATTTTATGGTTTGATGGGTGTTTCTCTGGTCAAATTTGCATTCTTGCATCTACAGGGACGTGGCACCTTTTGGTTGGACATGGCTCAACTGGGTACTTAGAAAAATTCATGGAAAGCCTTAACTCAAAATTTTTCCACGTGGAGGCATGACACTCATTTGAAGATCTAATTTTTGGTTTGGCCTTGGAGTAGTGCCGGGAGGACACGTGGAGGCTTCCATGGCTTTGCCTAGACTTAAACAATTTTTATGCAATTGGTATAGTTTGGCAGATCATGACATGTGGCGAGCTCTCACTCGTTCGAGTTATTAAATTTTTGGGACCATCTCAAAGAGCACCATGATAACACATGGCAGTTTTGAAAGTCAAATGGGTAGGAGGCGAACCATTTGGGGCAATTTGGATTTTTTCCCCTTGACATGCAGATGACTAAAAACATCAAAATGGCTAGCAGACCCGATAAAGGAAATGTCAAAACATGCTCTGGTCAATGGAGGAGGTGAAGACTCTCAGGGGAAATTTGGATAAATTCCCTTTAGGAGAAAAGATTTAAAAGTAAAAAAGGAAGCACGACCCTGCTTGAATCATATTTGGACATAAATCAAGCTCATTTCCGAGGGCAGAGCTATGGGGAAAACTTGGAAAATTTTCCCATTTCTAAAAGAGAGTAAAATGAAAAAAATTGAGCACAGTTCAACTTGAATCACATTTGGAAGCGTGTCAAGCTCATTTCTAGAGGGTAGAGGTACAAAGCAAAATGGAATTTTTTTTCATTTTTCCAAAAATTGTAAAAAGTCAAAGGAAGCCCGGGTCTATTCTTAAGTTCAAATCTTCCACGTGGATGGCCCAAATTCAAAGTAAATATCAATGGTAGCTGGGAGTCTGAAATCTAATTTTCCCCCTATTTTTTTGAAACACGTCTGGAAGTGTGAGTCTCCATGATTTTTTGGTCTTTTCTACATGCCAAACAAAGATGGGAGTTAATTTTTATATCTAAGTTTGGTGGGAAGATTTGGAAAGATGTATTTCACCATTAAAATGGTCTGACTTTTGTGCTCAATCAGATTTTCTATTTTTCTTCTCCCAAGCATGCAAGGAGCCAGATTTGATAGATTAGGGGTGGAAGTGGTTGGAAAATTGAAGAAAGAGTGATCTACTAGAGGAAAGAGTTGAAAGCGAGGAGATATTCGATGAAATCTACCCCCTCGAGCACCTAGTGACTTTTTGTAGATTTGATTCGAGAATCACGAAAGAATCATGGCGAGCACTGGTGCATTTAAGGTTTTTGTCTTTTGGGGAGAAAGGGGCTCTGTTGTAAAGGTTATAAATGGCACAAATTTTTCATGCAAATGGTTGGAAGTTAGAGATTGAGAGTGTTAGAGGTCGAAGAAAATTCCCAAGAGGAAAATTTGACTAAGCCTGTCTTTTGAGAATCCATCTGAGAAACTAGGTTATCTCTTTTTGTATTAAGTTTTATTGTGTCAAGGTGGTTGCAAGTGTACAACCATTGACAAGCTCTGAGATTGTTCTATGAAACTTTCCCCTGCTAATAGATTTAATCAAATTTAAGTTTTTCTATGTTGTCTTGAGAAAAAAATTGTTAGTTTTATTTTTAATTTATGCAAGTAGTTTCTCTTGTTTCTGTTGCAATCTTGTATTAAAATCTGACCCAATCACATAGGCCTCAATCCTTGTGACAATTTAGTGGCATCTGCAATTCCATTTCTTAGAAGATCTTTCATTTGGGATTGGAATAAATGATTTAAAATCACTTTTCTTTCATCTATTGACAGAGATTGTTTGTAAGCCTTTAGGTGTACCTTAGGCATGATTTATCTTAGATCTTGATGCTTTGTTAAATTTTTTAACAAGAGCCTTCGTGATATAATCTCAAAGATTGTGTGAAAGAGTGATGATCTGGGCCTCCATTGAAGCACATATTCTGGTTAAAAAGCATTCTAGCTATTATGTGGAATTTGTGTGTTTAGCCTCCCATTGTGTAAGATTCCTCAAGGATCTAGTGAATCAAGTTTCACCCTACCCATCCTCCCACCAAAAAGTCATTCAAACAAAACTAATCCTACATGTACCACCCCTTTTTGTCTTATGTGCACACAAATCCATAATCTCTATAACAAAAACATGCAGAAGCAATCAAGGTATCAAAAGTTTTCAAGTAACCTTAGCCTTGTTGTAAAAATATCTCCTTGATCTAGAAGTGTTGTAGACACCTATAATTACACCCAAGCAATTTAAATACTTAAATTGCGCTAATTATCCCATTTCTTGCAAATCAACGACGTATCGTCAAGAGCGCTCATTTTCCCTCATATCATCATTAATTAATTACACTAAGCTAATTAATTAAGTTGCCTATCCAACAAATACCCTAATTAACGACCTTCTATTAATAAATCACCCCTTCTACCTAGACTAATTAATTATTATTAATTAATTAGCTCTCCCTTCCATTTAACTAATAAATCAATATTTAATTGATTTAATCCCCTTATAATTGCCTAAATCGCACTAATATTCTTCTAATTGGCTTCTATAAGCTTACACTCTACCTATTAATTAATCACCTTTGATTAATTAAAATACCCCAACTCCCATGACTTGCTAAACATGCATTAAACCCTTCTAAAGTAAGGTTACCTTTAATAAAGCAACATTATCCATTCCTAATCATGTTTTACTTTTATCCCACATTCATGAGAATGTGTTGAATCCTTTATCCTTTGGGCTATATAAAGAGCCCTCAACCTACATTTTTACTTACACCTAAACTCCTTAGAGAGCGAATGAAAAGCATATAGCAACACGACTAAGAGCTTGCACCTTGCCCTTTTGAGAGTTCATCATCTTGAAGAGTTAAGCCTCTTTCTTAAAGTGCTTGGGTCATATGGGAGGTGCCAAAAGGTCTTCTTGTAGCCCAACTTTGATTAGTCCCCATTCCTAGGTTCTTGGAACATTAAGGAAAACTATTTTGATAGACATGGAGCTTACTTAGGTCCATTCATTTATTTTTGTTAGAGAATAGAGGAGTTTAGATATTTAGCATTTTTAGTTTCAATGTTTGTATTTATAAATGCTAGCATCTAACCCTTGTTTAATTCTTATCATGATGGTGTTTATGCTTTGTTTTAGCTAAATTGTAGAACTATTTTAGGTGATAGTTCTTTCTTCATTTGATTTAGCATTAAGCAAAGTATACATATACACATTTGGCATGCCGGTGGGACTTACTCCATTGTCCTTTGCACTTAATTTCAAGTTTTTGTAGTTAAGTTTTATTTTTGGTTACTAACCCTCTTTTACACATGTTGATCTAACTTATTTTTCTTAACTTGTTTTGTTTTTGCATGTGTTGAGTCTTCCTTATAGGTATAAAGGAGGTGAAGTGCTGTAAAATTGGAATTGATGGGAAAATTTCAAGATTTCTCCATGTTTTTATTTTTAGAGCTTACTTTTTCAACATTTTACATGCTAGTTTTGTTAATTTCTTGAAAATTTTCAATTCTTGAGCATGTAGGTTAGTGTTTGATAGTGTTGAGTCTTCTATTTACATATTAATGTAGTGGGTTGCTGTTAAACTTTAATCTTGGTGAGAAAATTTCAATATTTCATCATGTTTTCATTTTTAGAGCTTACTTTTTCAACATTTTACATGCTAGTTTTGTCAATTTCTTGAAAATTTTCAATTCTTGAGCATGTAGGTTAGTGTTTGATAGTGCTGAGTCTTCTATTTACATATTAATGTGGTGGGTTGCTATCAAAATTTAATCTTGGTGAGAAAATTTCAAGATTTCATCATGTTTTCATTTTTAGAGCTTACTTTTTCATCATTCTACATGCTAGTTTTGTCAATTTCTTGAAAGTTTTAAATTCTTGAGCATGTATGTTAATGTATGATAGAATTTGAGTCTTCTATTCATATATTGATGTGATGGGTTGTTGTCAAAATTGAATCTTGGTTGAAATTTTTTCCCATTTTACAAATTAAGAGAGACGTTTTTGAGTGCATGTCAAGTGCATAACCGTGAGCATAAGAGCATATGCGTAACCCATTTTCCGAAGCCCATAACATTTGCTACCAACATCAAAATGACTCAATTTTTTTGCGTTGGAAAGGTATTGAAGTTAAATATGCAATGAAAACATAAATTTGGGATTTATACTTACAAATATTGCAGGTTTTTATGTTAGTTTAAAACTGGTCATTTTCTAACATGTCTAATGTTTTGATGAATGTTGTATTTCCATGTTTACTCGATTTAGACCAAAGCATGTGTATGCTATTCTATTGCATCTTTTGGTGATCTTGAGAATCAAAAACAACTTTAATCTATATATTTTTAACATTGGGATTAAACTTGGAAATTTGATCATTCATTTTGCTTAAGGGAATGAACCTTTTACAAAGAATTTTTCAATGGTCCTTTGATTTGAAGTTTTCCATTTCTATATAGTTGGGATAAAGTTTTTGTATGCTCTTCTCTTGCACCTTAGGGTGATATTGAGAATAAAAAGTAACTTTAGTCTTCATTGTATAACATTTGGTAAATTGGAAACTTCATCTTTCACTTTTGGTTTAAGGGAATGAACATTTATCAAGAATTTTGTATGGTTCATTGATTGAAAATATTTTCTTTACTTTCTAGTTAGATTATTTGTTTTGTATGCTCTTCTCTTGCATCCTTGGATGATCTTGAGAATCAAAACAACTCTTAATCCTCTTTTAAATAATGTGATTTTCTTGGAGAACTACTAACGCTTGAGTGCAGGACCTAAAAACGCTTGTCAAAGAAAGGAGGAACCAAAATAAAATCAAAAACTACTAATACAGTTGTTATATAGGTTGCCAAAAGGTGTTCAAGAAAACCACACCTAATTAAACAAGATAAAAAGAACAACATATTCAAAACACTATATTGCAGGTTTGAAAAGGGTACATCCCTCTCCGCTCAACTGGAACATAACCCCTTTGGCATAACGCCTTAAGCTACAACAATGGGGGTGGTTCCAGGAACCCCAAAGTAGTCCACGCAAGAGGGAACCTTGTGGATGAAATGGGAAGTGCTCCGCACTACCTACTTGACTAGTGATTCCTTTGTGAGATAGTGTTACAAGTTGTCCATTGTGGCGACCCCAGTGATAATACACGTAGACACACTAGTTGCCTACTATTCTTGAAGGGGGTAAAGTAAAGCCGAGATACTCCCAAACTAGTCAGTGTGACTTTTTGGGTAAATCACGCTCGCTCATGGCAACTTTGTAACACCTAGGGTGAGAGAACCACCTAGGAGAATATACTTTGGCCAGGAGCCCACTTTGACCATTTTAAAAACAGTGTTGAGTTGTGAACTTTCTTTTTGAGAAATGTGTGACGTATTACTTTTGCCTAGATTTTACTTGCCTTAGGCGAGGAGAACCTCTACTAGAAGTGAGGCTAACATTTTTCATCTTTTTTGATTTACTTCCTTCACATTCTTTTGACACTTTGTTGATCAAAAGAAGGGTGACTACCTTTGTGTTACCAATCGACTGTTTCTCTCACTTTTATGTCCGTTTACGCCCATCCATGTTTGCGGCTAGGTTAGTTAAACGTCTAAAGTGTGCGGAGGCATTTTCACGTCATTGGTAGCCATTGTGATCTTGATACCCATGTCAAGGTCATCATTGTAGTTAGGCATGGTTCATCACCACGGACTTCCTTAGAAGAGTTAGCTTGTTTGTATTGTATCACTACAATTTTGATATTTACGTCTTGTTTCTTGTAAACTCAACATAAATACCTATATTGTATGGTTACGTTGCACACATTTTTAACTATTCCTAGCTATACTTTGAGATTTTTAGTTTGGTTTTATTATTACCTCGATTTCAAAGAGTGCTAGGTGTTACTATTTGTGCGTGTTATATCAATAACACCTAGATATCAATACTTCACTTTCTCACAAAGTGGGTTAACATATCTTGGTGATATTGTTGTGTCATTCGCGAATTGTAATTGGAATTTTTGAGATATAGGTCTTAATCAAGTTTGAGCTCACTCATCGTATATCTTGATTGGGAGATTGCATTAACTTATTGTTTTTACTTACATTTTGTTCATTTCCTTGAACTTTGCATAAGTGAAAACATCTTGTTGATCATCTTTGCATCACATTTTCATATGGTATATTTCCTTGTTGATTGGCTTTAGGTTTCACACTCGCATGATTGTTCCTTGTGATTTTTCATTTAGAAAACTTATTTTCTAGGACATTCCCTTTTTATCTCATCAATATTACATCGTCACGATGTCTATTTTCCTTAAACCTTCTTCAGAAAATCATGCACGCATCCCCATACTTACACAATGTCTAGTTGGTTGTCCTTATGCTACCCAAATTAACATGTCATTTCCTTCCCTTTGAAGTAGTTCCATCACACTATCTAGATCTAGACATTTGTGCTTAAAACAGTGCCAAAAATGACTAACTATCATGCGGTTCCCCATACTTAGAAAAATACAAAACCTAGGTTCGGCAATTCAAATCATAGGATTCCCATCACAACTAAACCTTGTTTGGTTCTTTGTGCTAGAGTGCCCATACGAGTAACTCGTTCCCCACCTTCATCTCATAGTTGGTGGTATGATTTGGACACGTCTGATCCAAATTATTATTCGAGTTCCCCCCACTCTTCTTCTAATTCTAATCCAAACATTTCCTCTTCTTTTGAGGATTCCAATCCAAATATTTCCTCTGACTCTTCTGAGGATTCAGATCCAAACTACTATTTGGATTCATCTAATTTGACTCCTAAGTCATCTAATACGACTCCTAAGTCATGGTCCTCCCTTTCTTTGCAGGATCCTCTTCATCAATCATCTAATGCGACTCTTATGTCGTAGTCCTCCCTTTCTTCGCAGGACCCCTTTTATCAATTGCCCCAACGATGTCTTCTTCCTTTGAAGATACACGTGACTCTGAATCCCTCCAATCAGAAGTATAATACAATTCTTGAATCGCGGTCCTCTCTTTCTTCACAGGACCCTTGTCATCATTCATCTAATGCGATGCTTGAATCACAGTCTTCCATTTCTTTACAAGACCCTTGTCATCTTTCATCTAATGTGATGCTTGAATCACTATCCTCCCCTTCTTTTCAGGACCTTCTTCATAAATCACCCCACGGATCTTCCTTCGTGAAGATTCGTGTGACTCAAAGTCCTTTGAAACAAACATCCGACTTGATCCATGCATCACAATCTACAAAATTTGGACTTAATCCTACTATTTTACATATGGCATACCATTGTATAGGTAGGTCCACACCACCTTCTTCTATTCCTGAGAGATCTAGCTACACATCTTCTTCATCTCTCATCTCATCTTCTTCTATCAATCATCATCAAACATCTTCTAATTCGTCCACACCAAGTGAACTTCTTTCTTCCAATCAACCCCTGATGGTCGATCAATAAATCATACCGATTAACCTCTTTCAGAATGAAGAAACAATCAGGGCATTTATAGGGGCACATGAAGATATTCCTTTAGAAGATTACGAGAAAGGATTCTCTTTAGACTTCAATGAATCTACATATTGTGAGGAAAGGGTTGATTCCTTTTATCAAGAAATAGAGGAAGAGCCTCGAGTCATGCAACTCGAGCGCTCCTCTTATTCTTCCATCTTCACATTCTTCATTATGTGATGAAACTCCTTGGTCTTGCATAGATCCATGGCCTATCTTCTCATCACCCAATAACTCTTTGTCTATCATAATTCATCAATCACAATCTCTTGTGGGGTCGGCGCCAAGTATCCCTTCATCTTCATCTAGGTGCGGGTCACCTTATAGTAGCCCTCTCTCTTCTATTTGTGGGACATTTTCGAGTAGCCCACTATCTTCGATTATTAGGGCACATCTAACTAGCTCCTTATCTTCTATGTATGAATCACCCCGGGTAGTCCATCATCTTCTATTCTTGGGCCACATCCCGGTAGTCATTCATCTTACATCTATGGGTCACGTCCTAATAGCCCTTCTTCTTCTTTATTCTTGGGCCACATCCTAGTAGCCCTTTGTCTTCTATTTATGGGTCACATCCTAGTATCCCTTCTTCTTCTATTCTTGGGCTACATCCTAGTATCCTTTCACCTTCTATCCATGGCTCACCCCACAGTAGCCCATCCTCTTCAGTTCTTAGACCGTATCCTTTTCATCTATCACATATTTCTTCTATCAATGGTTGTGACAAGCCCACTACCATTCCTATTGTTCCTATCATCAATCATAAATGTTCACATTCTTTTCCTTCTCGAGGTCAGAAAATTCAAGCGTCAGCCTATAAGAAACCCAAACAGGTTCATTATCAAGCTCAGGTCAAAACTTCTAGGAGCTCAAAATCCCCCAACAACTGGAACAATATCAAAGTTGTAAATCAAGCGCGATTCAAGAACGCACATCAACATAACCATCAAGTATGGCGTAAAGTGCATAAACCTCTGGATAGGGAACTCAAGCTTCCACATACAAAATCCATGTTTCAGGATAAATCATAGTCCTTTGTTGAGTGTGAACTCACCATGATTATCGAGATTGGGGAAAACATGACTCTTGATAAAAAAACACGCTTAGTCTCCTTATCAAGAAATTCACAAACATCGTTGTTAGATCCTATCACACGAGTGACTTTGTTAGTAATAACGGTTCAAATATATATATATATATATATATCAAAAATCTAAAAAAAAAAAACAACAAAAATCAAAGGTACAAAGATCAAACATTGCAATCAGGTGTTGAGTACACATGGATATTTATTTCTTCCCTTCCTTGCTATTCTTTCGCAAGTCATCCTACCATTTTCATCCCTTCGGTGATATTTTTTTAGCTTATTTGCATTCATTTTGTGAAATTTATCTCTATGGTATATGTTTTCCTGGTCTTTTATCACCTTAGTAAATTAAAGAACGACTAACCTCATGGAGATCCTATCACATTCAAACATTTAATAACCTTGTTGCAAAGAAATTTTGGACATATTTGTTGACACTAGCCAATGTCGTCATCACAATCACTTCCACCTCCTTCCATCAAGCCATTAGTGGTTCTTAACCCCTTGTCAAACAAGAGAGCTGGAATAAGTTTTGAAAGCAAAAGAATCAAACAAAACTCAAATGCTAAAAGCTACAAATCAAAAGAAAATTAATATATAACTCTCCCTTGGGGTATTTCCAGTATCTCTATCAGGGATATGGATGCCTAATCGGCAAAGAGAGAAATGTTGTGATTAGAATCAAATACATCTCCGTCGAGGCTATGGACACTTGGGCGGCAGAAGAGCAATGTACAAACCTATCCTTTCACCCTCCATTCACAAAATCACTTATCAAAATAAATCATTCCTACACATGGCTAGGGTCTCTTCACTTGTTGTCTATTAAATCTTTACTTCAAGAGGTAATAAAATCCACGTGCACTGTTTTGGATCTCTATGAGTAACATGAGATTAGTATGTTACCAAGTGTCTTTTTTGGACCTTGTTCAAACTCTTACTCTAGTCCATATCTCGTCTCACGATTTATGCCTTTAGCTAATCACTTCTTCATCGCAAGGCTTCTAAGCTACATTCATATCATTCACATCATTCTTCTACTTCGTTTAGAACATCCATGTGTATAAGATTAATTTTTTGCCATGTTTTCGGACACCTTTGTCCCATTTCAGAAAAACAATCTTCTCCTTCCTTTCTATCGTGTGCTTGTAGGACAACTTACTGGGGGCATCCTTGCTTCTTCCCAGCATTTCATTGGTTTATTTTCATCATCATGTTTAACCTATCCATAATGGCCTTGGGTCCCACTTCTACCTATGAAGAGTTTACCTTTGAATACTCCCACCTTATCGTTGGGACATTTTTACATCTTCACCTTTCAGTACGCACGTGGCCTTATGCCCTTGTACATCCCATCTATCGCTGGGGGCATCCACGCTTTCTCGTCTTCCTATACATAGTTTCATAAAACTTTTAAAATCAACCAAAACATTCAAATATGTTAGAGAAAAAAAAATCATCAAAAACATTCAAATATGTTTCAGAAAACTTCTAAAAATTGAAAATCATCCTACAAAACGTCACTCTTTGGTTCTCACTTGTTCATGTGTGTGACATGTGGATCATCTTTATCTACCTCCATTAGCAAAAGCTAGGCTGCTTACTTCGTCCATACTCTAGGGCACAACGAGTTGTCTGGTACTATTTCGTAGTGCACATTGCTTTTCCATTGGACCCAAGTGTCCTCCATTATTCCCCTTGCATGTATCCTTGCTTGGGGCACCATCATCAACCCTTGTCATTAATTTACACAGGTCGTAACTAAATCTTGATAATAAAAACATTATATTATGTTTATCTATTAGTTTAACTTGTTTACTTTCTCGTATTGCATTACATTTTGTATGTTGCATGGAGTTAGGCATCTTTCACTTTCTCGTATTGCATTGCATTTTGTATGTTGCATGGAGTTGGTGTTTTCAGCAATGGACAATCATTTGTAGTATGGATTTTCATGTCGTTCTACCTTTGTCGTATGCTTATATTTTTCATAAGGACCGATGAAGTAGCTCCTATGGCCATATGATGACACCAAAATTGTTCCAAACAAATAAGTGACTAGAGTTTAAGCTCTTCTCTCCCTCATCCATATTTCATCTACACCACTTCCCTTTCACCCCTCATTCTCCCTCTCATAAGGGCATCCCTGCCTCGTCCCCATTATTCTACCTACTTCTCATCTTTCTCAATCGTCGATCAGCTTCCTTCATCACCCCATCGACACTCGAGGGGGCATCTCTCCTCCTACTATTTTTTCTTCTATCCCTTCAAAATATATTTCATCTACTATCTTTGAAGTGGCATCACTTACGCCACCCCAAAGAGGAGTAAATGTAGACACCTATAATTACGCCCAAGCAATTTAAATACTTAAATTGCGCTAATTATCCCATTTCTCGCAAATCAACAACATATCATCATTAATTAATTACACTAAGCTAATTAATTAATTTTCCTATCCAACAAATACCCTAATTAACGACCTTCCGTTCAATAAATCACCCTTCTACCTAGACTAATTAATTATTATTAATTAATTAGCTTTCCTTCCATTTAACCAATAATTCAATATTTAATGGATTTAATCCCCTTTTAATAGCCTAAATCGTACTAATATTCCTATAATTATCTTCTATAAGGTTACATCTACCTATTAGTTAATCACCTTTGATTAATTAAAACACCCCCAACTCCCATGACTTGCTAAACATGTATTAAACTCTTCTAAAGTAAGGTCACCTTTAATAAAGCAACCTTATCCATTCCTAATCATGTTTTACCTTTATCCCACATTCATGAGAATGTGTTGAATCCTTATCCTTTGGGCTATATAAAGAGCCCTCCACCTACCTTTTACTTACACCTAAACTCCTTAGAGAGTAAATGCAAAGCATATAACAAGGAGACTAAGAGCTTGCACCTTGCCCTTTTGAGAGTTCATCATCTTGAAGAGTTAAGCCTCTTTCTTAAAGTGCTTGGGTCATATGGGAGGTGTCAAAAGGGTCATGTAGCCCAACTTTGATTAGCCCCCATTCCTAGGTTCTTGGAACATTAAAGACAACTATTTTGATAGCCATGGAGCTTACTTAGGTCAATTGATTTATTTTTGTTAGAGAATAGAGGAGTTTAGATATTTAGCATTGTTAGTTTCAAAGTTTGTATTTATGAATGCTAGCATCTAACCCTTGTTTAATTCTTATCATTATGGTGTTTATGCTTTGTTTTAGCTAAATTGTAGAACTATTTTAGGTGATAGTTATTTCTTCATTTGATTTAGCATTAAGCAAAGTATACATGCACACAAAGGACAACTCATGCGAGTCGGATCTGGTGTGTTGATCATATTTTACCAAGGTATTCTCTATAAAATCCATACAAAAGAAGTATTTATGATTGTTCTTCAATAAACAAAGGTTACAAAGTAGGTTCTCTTACCTTGGTTGAAAGGCACAACCTAAAATAGTTAGGATCAGATCACATACTTTTAAGGTGATATCCATCTCTCCACAAATCAAAGTAACAAAGGGACAATTAGATTCCTCCTCGGCTACAAAACAACATATGTTTATGATTTATCTACCTCTAAGCTCCCTATTGAATCTATGTTTTTGTTTGGATTGAAAAAGAAAAAAAAATTGAATACCAACACCAGTGGCACTATTTTCAGGGAGTTCAGTTCAATGTCAAGACCTTGGTAAAACACTTCTTGTATGCTCCAAGTGTTGTGTGCAGTTCTTTCAGTTTTCACACCTAGTGCACTAGATTTCATGTGATAAATCTTGGTAAAGAAAGTTTAGAATCTTTCCATTTCTAGTTTCTAGCATTGGCAGACATTTGACATATAATACTTGGTGCATTTGCACAAGTAAGGTGGAAATTCTTAGTGGCGAATCCCTATTGATCTACTTTTTAAATAAGTACCAGCGTCTTAAAACTCTGTCAAAGTCATATTTGTTACTAATATTGGCAAAGATGGAAGGAAAAATATCTTTCTTTGCTAGGGATCCTACTAGGACATTGTTTCCAGAGCTAGGAAAAGCAAAATTAGAAGGAAGAAAATCTTGGAGAGTTGTGGGAGAACAAAAGACAAGAATAGGGATCTCCATTGATGAAAGTGATCACCCTATTATTGAATAATGTGATTCAAGTGACTCTTAATCATGTATCCTCTTTGTGGAATTGAATTATCCAGTTGGAGAAGGGCCTTCATTTGATTTTGAAAGGCTTTCTTCACATTCTGCACCTGTCTTTTTGAGGTTGATAGGGATTTCCAAGAGACAAGGCCTTTGGGGATCTTCATTTTGAAAATTATACTCCTATGTTCCAAGGACCCTCTGCCCCTCATCAATTTGTCACCCCTCCAGGTCACCTCCTCAAAGGAACATGGCTTTACCCCCACCCAGACCCCCATTTGTTGTAAACACCTTTGGACCTATAAATTTTGTGGGAATGGCTAGATATCCAAATGCAGTGCCTCAAGATGTAAGGAACAAAATGCCAAAGTTCTAGGGAAATAATGCTATAACTGGTGACCAGCATCTGAAGCTCTTTCTCAATATGATGGAAGACTTTGAGATTGAGCATGAGGATGTATACATCAAATTGTTTGTCCACACTTTAGAGGAGGATGCAAGGGACTGGTATAAAGCATTACCAGATAACTCTATTGATTCTTGGGCTGAAATGAACAATGCATTTAGATTACAATATGGTGATAGGAATGACCCTAGGTTTCTTCTATCAGAGTTTGAAAACATCAAGAAGAACCCCAATGAGTCAGTACATGACTTCAATACAAGGTTTAATAAAACTTTGAGGAGATTTCCTGTTAGGATAAGGCCATGTGATGAGTCATGTTTGATCAAATACACTGATGCATTTGATAAAAAGGCTACATATTACTTGAGAGACAAGAACCCCACAAATTTGAGGTAGGCCTTCACCATGGCTCTACAAATAGAGAACAACATCAAGGTAATTGGGAAGCCTCCAAAGAGGGAAGGTGTAAAGTTGGTTAACCAAAAAAAACCCCAAACAAGCAAGGCTATTGATTTGGAAGAAGTTGTGAAGACTTTGACAGGGGCTGTCAAGGAGATCTCCTACAAGTTATCTTGAGTGAGAAAGGAGTTGGGCAGAGTTCACAAGGACAACACAAGAAACAAGGCCAAGATAGATTTACAAATCATCAAAGAACTAATGACAGAGGAAAAGGACCTGTTGGATTTGGAAATAGGCAGCCCCAAGGCAAAGAAAATAGAATGGTGCCTGATCCTTTGGCTACTAGAGTTGTTGTGGTGGAGGAAACAAAGGTCATTGATTGGTGTGACAAATGTTTCATGCCTCATGCTCCTTATGAAGAAGATCAACAAGAAGAAGAGGAAGTTGATGATGATAATGATGATGATGCCTGCATGATGGAGATCCCTACAAGTTCACCAAGGGAAACAACTTCAACTGAGGTAATAAGTGTTAGAACTGCTACTACTTTTTGGGATTACATCCACCGGGTACCTTTTCTTCCTCCCTCTCATACTTTAGAAGTAGACACTGTACAATCTTTTCAATTTACCACTAATGATTTTGAATATTTGAGGGCATTAATGATTGAAAAGTATGATGGAGGAGTTCCTTCAGAAGAAGATAGGAAACTATTAATGAATGTTGTAGTTGCCCAAGAAAAGGAGCACAATACTAGAAGTAAAGCTGCCAAGGGGCCACAAGCCAAGTCAAAATTTCCATTTCTTGCCAAAAATCTCCAAAGAAAAATGCACCTAGCAGAGAGCTTGTTTCCCCAAGAAAAACCTATGTTCCTCCCCATGTGCACCTTCAAAAAAATCCCAATCCATCTGATGAATTTTCCAATCTTTCTCCTAGTGCTGCTTTACCCAAATTTGCTCCATATGGCATAGCCCAAGTTTTGAGCCAAATCAAAATTTCTATCCCAATTGTTGATCTGCTTAGGATCCTTGAGCACAAGAAGAGGGATTTTGAATATTTAGGATTCAAAGGGGAAGAGATCATACAAGGCAAGAGATGTAAACAAGGTTGAGATCGTTCTTATTGTTGCAAAGTTATAAGGCCAAAGTCTTTGCTGAAAGAGCTGGGAGAACCACCAAAGGTTTATTTAGGAACTTCTTTGGTTACATCCCAGTTGAATATGGATCCATTTTTCACTACTCACGGTTATCAAAGACAAGTTGTTACATAATTGTACATTTTATTCTCGGAGCTTCATGTAATTTCATGTCTCTTGATATCATGAATGAAATAGGTATCAAAGCAACAACAACATATGGGAAGTGCACTTTGTCATGGACTCTAGAGAGGTACCAAGGGTGGGATGTGTCAAAGATCTAGTTGTGTAACTTGCATCTCATCCTGGAAGGAACTTAAAGCTTGATGTAGTCATTGTTGACTGTCCCTGCCAAGTGGGGGATGTTGTTGTCAAGAAAGTGGGCAACAAGTGTTGGTGGTAGTGTGCAAATGGACATGTCTTATGAAACTATCCCCATTGAAGGAAACTTGGTGAAATTATATGGAGAGAAGAAGATGTTGTACTTCATTGAAGACCCAAGCAATGCATCTTACGAGGTTTTGGAAGCGAGATCTTTGATCTTAACAACTTTGTGAGTTTTGTAGATTTTAGAGTATGAAAGTGTTAAAAACGGAGTTCCTAAGTATGTTGTGTTTTCTAGGAATTTAGTCTATGATGCAACCTTGAAAAATGTTAAATAATTTGACTTAAACACAATGGAGGAGCTTTAGAGAAAATGGATGGTTTACAAAATAAACAGAGAAGAAAAAGAGATATATTCCCAGTTGATGAAAGCATACCAGAGCCTCTTGGCATGGTCATACCCAAGATGGCTAGGCACTTGAAGATTTTCCTTGATTATTTTCTTTGAATCAAGGAAGAATCTTGTGTACAGTGTATAATTTGTTGTTTGTTCCCTGTCTTTTGTGTTTTTGTTCATTCTGGTCCTCGGTGACCTGTTTTTGTTGTTTTCTCAGTTTCATTTTTGGAGATGACTTTGTTTCTTTGCCCTAAAAACTAAATCTATCACCTAATGGATATTTTGGAACTTGGTCTACCTTTGTTCTTGTCACACTTGTAGAGTTCCCATCCCCAATTTGGAGTCAATGTTGGTGCTCAAAAGTGTCTCACCCCATTTTGCCTTGAATATTTATTGATTTATGTACTTTGTCATTTTCTCCTTCCCCATGTTGTGCTTGGTCAGTCTTTGTTGTATTTTTTTAGTCAGCTCTGGGTTAAAGATCATGTATGGGTCCATGTTTGTCTCCTCATTTCTTTTTTCCTCGGAAGGGTCTGTATTTTGAGTCTCCCGTGCTCTGTTCCTTCAAAAATCATGTTTTCCTATTCTCTCTATTTCCCACAGTCAGGATTTGTTGTCCTTGATGTTTCTATCCTAGATACTTGAAGAAGAATGAATTGATGTGTCCTTGAAGAACATATTTGAGCCTTGTAACATTTCTAAACTTTCTGTCCTTGAAGAAAATTTCATTCCTAGGCTCAAAAGGTCATTTTTCTATATTTTACGGTTTGACGGGTGTTTCTCCTGGTCAAATTTACATCCTTGCATCTACAGGGGATGTGGCACCTTTTGGTTAGATGTGGCTCAACTGGGTACTTAGAAAAATTTCATGGAAATCCTTAACTCAAAATTTGTCCATGTGGAGGCACGGCGCTCATTTGAAGATCTACTTTTGGTTTAGCCTTCAACTAGCACCGGGAGGACATGTGGAGGCTTCCACTTTACCCAGACTTAGACAAATTTTTGTGTAGTTGGTACAATTTTTTGGAGTAGGACACGTGGCGAGCTCTCACTCATTCATGGTCTCCACTTTGGGCACCATCTTGAATTTCTGCCATGAGGACATGTGGTGAGCTTGCGCTCATTTAGGGTATCAATTTTTGGGACCATCTCAAGGAGCGCCATGATGACACATGGCAGTTTCAAAATTCAAAGGGGCAGGGAGGTGGACCATCGGGAAATTTGATTTTTTTCCCCTTGACATGCAAATGACTAAAAACATCAAAATGGCTCGTAGGTGCAGTAAAGGAAACATCAAAACTTGTTTCTGGTCAATGGGGAGAGTACGAGTCTCGGGAGAAATTTGGAAAAATTCCCTTTTGAAGAAAAGATTCAAAAGTAAAAAAGGAACCGTGGCCACGCTCGAATCATATTTGGACATGTGTGAAGTTCATTTCTCGATGGCGGAGCTGTGGGGAAAACTTGGAAAATTTTCTCTTTTTCCAAAAATTTGTAAAAAGTCAAAGGAAGCCCCATAATGGAAACAAAATGGATTTTTCCTTTTCCTAAGTTCAAATATTCTAAGTTCAAATGTCGATGGCCCAAATTCAAAGTAAAGATCAATGGCAACTAAGAGTCTGAAATCTTATTTTCCCCCCATTTTTCGAAACACATCACGGAAGTGCGAGTATCCATGATTTTTTGGTCTTTTTTGCACGCCAAATAGAGAGGGAGTTAATTTTGATATCTAAGTTTGGTGGGAAGATCTGGAAAGATGTCTTTCACCATTAAAATGGTCTAACTTTCGTGCTCGATCGAATTTTCCATTTTTCTTCTCTGAAGCACACAAGAAGCTAGATTTTATAGATTAGGGGTGGAAGTGGTTGGAAAATTGAAGAAATATTGATCTACCATAGGAAATAGATGAAAGTGGGAGATATTCGATTAAATGTGCCCCTCAAGCACGTGGTGACTTTTTGTAGATTTGATTATGAGAATCGTGAAAGAATCATGGCGAGCACTGGTGCATTTAAGGTTTTTGTCTTTTGGGGAGAAAGGGGCTCTATTGTAAAGGTTATAAATGGCACAAATTTTTCATGTAAATGGTTGGAAGTTGGAGGTCAAAGTGTTAGAGGTCAAAGAAAATTCCCAAGAGGAAAATTTGACTAAGCCTATCTTTTGAGAATCCATCTAAGAAACTAGGTTATCTCTTTTTGTATTAAGTTTTATTGTGTCAAGGTGGTTGCAAGTGTACAACCATTGAAAAGCTCTGAGATTGTTCTATGAAACTTTCCCCTACTAATAGATTTAATCAAATTTGAGTTTTTTTGTGTTGTCTTGAGCAAAATGTGTTGGTTTTATTTATGAATGTATGCAAGTAGTTTCTCTTGTTTCTGTTGCAATATTATATTAAAATCTGACCCAATCACATAGGCCTCAATCCTTGTGATAGTTTAGTGGCATCTACAATTTCATTTCTCAGAAGAGCTTTCATTTGGGATTGGAATAAATGATTTAAAATCACTTTTCTTTCATCTATTGACAGAGATTGTCTGTAAGCCTTTGGGTGTACCTTAGGTGTGATTTGGCTTAGATCTTAATGGTTTTTGGATTTTCTAACTCGAGCCTTCGTGATAGAATCTCAAAGATTGTGTGAAAGAGTGCTGATATGGGCCTCCATTGAAGCACATATTCTGGTTAAAGAAACATTCTAGCTATTCTGTGGCATTCTGTTGGTTTAGCCTCCCATTGTGTAAGATTCCTCAAGGATCTGGTGAATCAAGTTCACCCTGCCCCACCTCCCACCAAAAATTCATTCAAAAACAACTAATCCTACCTGTACCACCCCTGTTTGTCCTGTGTGCACACAAATGCATAATCTCTATTACCAAAACATGCAGAAGCAATCAGGGTCTCAAATGTCTTCAGTAACCTTTTCCTTGTTGTGAAAATATCTCCTTGATCTAGAAGTGACAACTCGTGAGAGTCAGATCTGGTGTGTTGATCATATTTTCCCAAGGTATTCTCTATAAAATCCATGCAAAAGAAGGATTTATCATTGTTCTTCAATAAACAAAGGTTACAAAATAGGTTCTCTTACCTTGGTTGAAAGGCACAACCTAAAATAGTTAGGATCAGATCACATCCTTTTAAGGTGCTATCCATCTCTCCACAAATCCAAGTAATAAAGGGACAGTTAGATTCCTCCCTAGCTACAAAATGACATATATTTATGATTTAGCTGCCTCTAAGCTCCTGTTGAATCTGTGTTGTTGCTTGGATTGAAAAGGATAACAAATTTTGATACCAACATAGTAGTGATGGGGATTTCGACCTACAACAAGATAAGTATCATAATTCTTCTTACAATCCTTTTGTCTAGCATTTTATTGAAGGAAATTTTGGATATGTTACTACCTATCATATTTTTTTGCCACATGCATGTCCACTAAATAATTTAATGGAACCATTTCAATAAATCATTTCACCATACACTGGAACCAAACATGTTGAGATTCAACCTGGTAAAATTTGGAATATTAATAGCTGGTTGAAGAATGATGAAGAAACTAAATTGTTTGATGTTCTAAAAGATCATACTAAAGATTTTTCTTGGGATTACAATGATATGAATGGAATTCACCCAAGTTTCTGCACTCATCACATTTATACTTAAAAACATTAGACCTATTAGGCAACCTCAGAGAAGGATAAATCCATCCTTAAGGGAAATAGTCAAACAAGAAATTGAAAAACTATTACAAGTAGGTTTTATCTACCCTATCTCGATATAGCGATGGGTGTCTCCTTTTGTAATTTTCCCCAAAAAGAACGGAAAATGGTGAATTTTTGTTGACTATAGGGAATCAAACAAAGCCACAATGAGAGATTATTTTCCCTTTCCATTCATATATCAAGTCTTAGACAACCTTTTAGGTAAATAGTACTTTTCCTTCTTGGATGGCTTTAGTGGATATAATCAAATCAAAGTTGCTACTCAAGATCTAGGATAAAACTACATTTACATGTCTATGGGGTACCTTTTTTCTACGAGGGGTATAACCATTTGGATTATGCAATGCTCCAACAACCTTCTAAAGAGTTATGTTAGCAATTTTTGTAGACCTAACAAATGATTGTGTAGAGGTATATATGGATGACTTTACTGTGCATGGAGATACATTTGATGATGCCTTGAAAATTTTGGACAGAGTATTGATAAGATGTGAGCAACACCACTTGTCTCTTAGCCATGAAAAATGTTTGATGATGGTTGATGAAGGGATTGTATTAGGACACCATATTTCAAAAAGAGGAATTTAGGTTGATCAAAACAAAATCAAAATTATTTCAGACTTACCTATTCCTCAAACCCCCACTAATATCAAGTCATTTTTAGGACATGTTGGGTACTATAGATGCTTTATCAAGGATTTTAGTAAAATTGCTGCCCCCATGTTTAATTTGCTTACCAAGGAATGTGAATTTATTTGGGATGAAAAGTGTCAACATGCTTTTGAAGAAATTAAAGAGAAATTAATAATTGCCCCAATATTGAGAGGACCTAATTGGGAGAAACATTTTCATATCCAAACAGATGCCTCAAATAATTCCATTGGTTCAATTTTGGGACAAAAAGATGAAGAAGGGAAAATGTATGTTATCTATTACCTTAGCAAAAATATTACTATATAGTGAAAGAAATTACACCACCACTAAAAATAATTTCTTTCTGTGATCTATACAATTAATAAGTTTAGACATTACATTACGAGTGGTACAAAATATTTTTACATATAGATCACTCAAGCAATTAAATATTTAATGAAAAAACCGGTGGTTGGAGGTAGAATAATTAGATGGTTATTTCTTTTACAAGAATTTGATATTACCATTGTGGATAATTCAAGTAAATCTAATGTGGTAGTTGATTTCTTGTCAAGCCTAAGAACTACAAGGGAGAAAAATCCAGTCAAGGAAAAATTTCCAGATGAACAATTGTTTGTTATTTTAGCTGATACACCTTGGTTTGCTGATATGGAAAATTATCTTGCAATAGGGAAGTTTCCTCCTTCTTTCACCAAGAAACAAATAAATAAGTTAATCAAAACCAGTGCATAATTCAAATGGTTAAATGGAATGCTATTTAAGTGTGGTCTTGATTTGGTTTTATGCAAGTGTGTAAGAGAAGATTAAATATTTGACATCCTCCAGGCATGTCATGATGAACCAAGTGGAGGACACTATTAAGTGAAAATAATAGCTCACAAGATACTTGGCACTGGTTATTATTGGCCATCTCTGTATAAAGATGGGAAGAAATATATCAGGCGGTGTGATCCTTGTCAAAGGATGGAACAACCAAACTTTACCAATGAAATGCCTCTGCAATGTCGAGTAGTGATTGAACCATTTGAGAGATGGGGGTTGGATTTTGTTGGTCCCTTTAGTCCTTCTTCACAAGGGAAGGAACATATTCTTGTGTGTACTGATTATGTGACAAAGTGGGCAGAAGTGTAGGCTTTAACAAATGTCACTGAAGAAGCAGTTGTTGATTTCCTTTGGCACAAAATTATGGTAAATTTTGGAGCACCAAGGAGCATAGTTTCAAACCAGGGACCATAATTTATGTCTAATATGATCTAGGATTTCACAATGTATTATCAGATCAATCATAAGAAGTCATCTCCCTATCACCCACAATCAAATGGAAAATCTGAAGTAATGAATAGAGAAGCTGGAAAACATCCTTACAAAAATAGTTGAAGTAGGAAGAAGAGATTGGGTAAAGAGACTACATGAAGCTTTCTGGGCTTACAATACAACTTGGAAAACTATAACAGAGTTTTCACCATATGAGTTAGTCTATGGGAAAAATCCCTTTTGCCTATTGATTTTGAACTATAGACATTAAGGATAACAGTCAAGGTGCATATTGAGTTGGATTCAACTCAAAAGGAGAGAATCCTTCAACTCAAAGAGTTGGATGAATTGAGGATAGAAGCACTATAGCAGACAGAGATAATCCAAGATCAAAGGAAGCAATGACATGATACACATATACAGAAAAGGTAATTCAAGGTAGGGGACTGGGCATTGCTGTTTGATTCTAAGTACCAAAAATTCAAAGGCAAATTGAGAACCAGATTATTTGGGGCCCTATTAAATTGAGAAAATATTTGACAATGGTTCTATTTAGCTACTTCCAATTAATAAGAACAGAAGAACACTCTTGTTCAATGGAAGAGAGTGAAAACCAAGGAAGAGAAAAAAAGGAAAGAGAGTGAAAACTAGTAAATGGCGTTCTCTTCCCCCCCAAAAAAGAGAGTTTCTCTCAAAGATCAATAGAAAACCAGTAATGGTGGTTGATCTCATCAAATAAATGGCTAATTCAAAATAAAAATTCTTTGGAATTCTAGCTATTTTTCGACCATTTTCCTTTTGTTTCACTTTTCAGGAATGATGATTCATGATGATGGAGGGATTACATCATCAAAGATAGTAATTATGTATTTAAATTCTTAAATATTAGATTAAATGTTCGCATGTGTGATAAGATTTGATTTAAAATTTGATATGATGAGTCATCTATTGTACATCATGATTAAAAGTGAGTAATCATGAGAAAGATATTGATTGAATAAATTGGAGACATAGTTATAATGAGATATCATCAGTGTGAAATCAACAAAGTGAAAACTAGTTATAGAGAAGCTTCAAGGAAGAAGCAAAGAATTAGGTTTGCATTTTGTAGCTACAACGTGGAAGTTCCATGACCTAAGTATTGTAATTCGCATCTAAATTCGTTTGTTCCATGGCTAATCGAAGAATTATTCAGCCAACCCACATAATATTAAGGAAGAAGCGAATTTGAATAACCTTTGTATCATGGCGATTAAAAATATGTCAGAACCAGAGGATGATACCAAGCTCATTGTAGATGAAGAACTGATAGTTATCTTTCATCAGGAAGGATGGATGGAATTTCTGAGGATGTTCCCCAAGTATAATGATGAAGCGGTAAGAGAACTCATTATAAATTTAGAGCAATCCAGGACAAACATTAGAAAAAAATTTATTCCTTTTTCTGTGAATATAATAAGTAATGTATCTGGTGTGCTAATTGTGCATGTCCCAAACCCTTTCAGAGGGACATTAAAAGACCTGGTTGAAACCTTGCTGAAAAAGGGGGAAGCTTAACTCCAATATATTTACAACACGAAGAAAATCATAAAAGTGATCAGAAGGACTAGCTTACCCAAACCCTTTGACAGAGTGGCATTTTGGATAGTCAAGTATTTAACTTGTGATGGTCAATTCGGGTCAGTAGGAAGGGAAGTTCTGAAGATCCTCATATACCTTAGATATGGAGCTACAAAACCAGAATATATAGTAAACCTTCCAGGGTTTCTTTTTTATTCCATCCATACAATGGCCCAGAGGTATTCCTAGGGTGTGGGAACAATCAAGCATCATGGGTTAGTGCATTTAGTGTGCCAACACCATTTTCTTTCGAAGAAAAATGGAGAAGAAATGTGGGAGAAATTTCTTAGCAAGTTTAAGCAAAGCCTTGATATTCTTAGGAGAGTAATAGCAACTCCTTCTGCTCCTGCAATTAATTTGGAAATTGATGCAACTACTGAGGAAAAGAAAGAACTAGGTGGAGAGGAAATACCAAAAAGAAGAAGATCTAGAAGGACTAAAACTGCAGAACCAATTTTTCCTTCTAAAGAAATTAATGCCTCTGCAGTAGTTATAGGAGAGATAATATGTCTCGATACTTAAAATTCACCTAGGCAAGAGAAAGAGGTAAAAATCAGAAGAATCTCTAGGAGGAGACCCATTTTTGTGCATTTTGAGGCTCCTCAAAGAAGGAGGATTCATAAAAGGTCTAGGGATGGAAAAGGAAGTTGTTGATATTTTGGGCAGCATGGCCATGACTCCTCCTGGACCAAGCCAAACAGAGATAGAAAAAGAAGATGAGAGATTTGAGGAACAAGTTTTCCAAGAGATGGGTGAATCAACAACACCATCACATGAAGAAGATGAATTGGCATCTTGGAAATGGAAAGGGAAATCCCCTATGGTAGAAGAAGAATGCTTAACCCCCAAGGAACTTTTAGAGAAAGAAGAGAAACAACAAGTTAAACAGGCTCTGTTTCTTTCTAGAGCTAGAACTCATTATTAGAGAAAAGGATGAGGAGTTGAATTTTCTCAAACTTAAATTGGAATAGAGAGAAATGGTCATTGGGGAATTAACAACTCAGCTCATTGACAAGACTGAGGAATTGACAAGAGTTAAACAACAAATAATGGAGAAAGAGGAAGAATGTCAAAATTCTAGAAAACAAACTACTCTGTCAACAATCTCTGCACAAACTGAATTAACTTATTGGCCACTTAAACAGCTATGGGATGATACTTGCAGAGAACTCAGTGAAGCCAAGACATCCAATGAGGACTTGAGAAGCAAGATAGAAGAAGAGAAGAAAGAAAGAAAAGAATGGGAAGAAAATTTTTACAAAGAAGAAAATGACAAATTTAAATATCTTGTGAAAATAGAAATGGTTTGCATGATGAGTGAGAAATTACAAGAATGCAGGAGACCTTCTCCTGCATTTAATTATTTTTTTAAGGAACAATTCATTTGCTGGAAGTTGTCAAGGATAGCATGTGGCCTTCCACATGAAATAAAAGATGAAGTTGATTTCATAATAGCCTATTCCTTAGCCAATGCAGAGCAGAAAAATCTTCTCTGCGAATTCTATCTCTGCAATTTCATGCTAGAAAAGAACTCAAGTTTTATGATCAATTTATATGTAGGGGAGTGCAAGTTAATGCATTTGTTTATGTTCTTCAAAATCATATTGCATGGAAGGAAAGGGAGTCAGAGCATCTATTAAAGGCTAGTTCATCTGGTCTTTGTATGAGAATTCATTATGGTAAACCATCCACCTTTGCTACACATTTCAGATCCCATGCATTTGATAAAAGGTTCAAGGAACCTTATCTTGCCAATTTACTGAGAGAAGTATTAATGCCTTCACCTCTTATGAAGAGGAAAATTTTGAAGATATTTATGAGGCATGTGTGAAAAGATGGGAATTGCTCATGGTGGCATTGAGAAGAAGGGAAGTAATATCTCCCACAAACTTAATCTAGAGTTTTCATAGAGCAAAAGCCTTATGTACGCTAATTCCTCAGATCAATGAAAATCACAGGGGAATATGGATAGGAATGAGAAAAAAACCTCCACTCCTTCTCATCCCCATGTTACCATGGAAGAACAAAGAACAACAAGGTCGCACTAAATTTAATGCATGGAAGAGAAAAGTAGAACCGGAGCAGGGGTATAGTAACTCGAATTAAAGTATTGGGATATTCAGTCCAACCATTTGATCTAAGAAATCAAATGGAATGAAGAGTATAAAACCCAAAATTTGAAAAGTAAAGTTTATAAAGGGACTTACAAACAAGTAAGTATGCGGGGAATTATGAGGCCAGAATATGCCCGTTAAATGTAGAATAAATGATCTCATCTTACACTCCTTTTGATTAGTTTTGACTGCGTTTTGTGACTTTTGTTTCATCTAATATGAGTTAGGATGTAATCATCTATATTTTTTTGAATATTATTCTAACGTTTAAAAGCTCTATAAATCCTAACAAAGTGTTTTGAAAACTCAGTTTTCTAATAAAGCATGTCGTAATTAGGCGGAAGAATGAAGTATGAAGTGGTTAGCATGTTTTTGAGAGCATCTGTTTCAATACAACTTAGTTCTGAAACTTCCAAGCTAGTTCCGAGAACTCCATTACACAGTCACAGGCTTTATCACCTAGTTCCGGAACTTTCGGACTTAGTTTTGGAAATCTAGTATTAAGTTCAGGAACTCCTGTAGATAGATCTAGAACTCTCTTGGTTAGACCTAGAATGATTTCCTTTAGTTCCGAACTCTTCTAAAGTTCCGGAACCGATAAGAATCTATTCAAAATGGCCAGTGATTTGTAAAATTAATGATCCTATCAATCAGGAGTAGATTAGAAGACTTCTAACTCTCCATACTTACAAATCCAAGATAATTATCACACACCGAACATCCAACCATGTTCCAATTCAACATCTATTTTGGGCACAATTCAGTTCCATCGTATCAGTGGAACAATTACAGCCATAAATGCACCCCTGGAAGAAGTATATACATACAGACCTACAGATAGATTATATAGAGGAATATAGATATAGAACAAAGAGAGATATAGATTGATACACACAAATCCAACATGTTTTTGTAATGTAGAATGTTTTATCAATAAAATAGCCATTTCTATTTTGAGAGAAAATTAAGTTGTCTAATCATGTTTCAAGGCGGAGCAAGGGCCCACTCCTCAAAGAACCAAGATCCTCGTTTTTTTTGGTATTTATATTTTCAACAAAATAGTTTAGATCTCACAGATCAGTATCACTTTCAATTCCTTAAGTTAAAATCTATTGTAGACTTGTCCCTGCAGTGTTCTAGATTAAGTTCTTATTTCTTTGCAATCATTTTCCAAGCATTCTCAATTGTGTGTTTATTTACTGTAATGTTTGTTTTTAGCAATCTATTTCATTTACTGCAAAGTGTGTTTACTTCCAAGGCAAAGTGTGTTTATTTCCAACAATTCATTTCTGTAAAGTGTGTTTACTTCCAACATGTTTTCATAGTTTGATTCCAATAAGGTTTTTAACCAAGAAGTCCTTAAGACATTGAAAAGATCCCCCATAAAATACAAAATACCTACAATCAATTACTAGATTGCTAAGATTCTTCTTGTTGCATATAGCTTTAGACACACCCCTGGTTTGAATATGACATCAATAGAGAGTTGATTAAATGAAGGGAATAATGACACCCATCAAACACTCAAAATTAATTACATTATTTCAAATCCAACACAAACCAAGAACTACCTAGTCACATTAATTACCCCCTTTTTCACATCCTCATTTACTCTAGCTAACCAAGTTTAATTAACTTAAATGGAGTACTTAAAAACAATAATAAAGGTGACTCAAAATACTAAAATAATACAATTTCTCACAAATAAATAAAACCAAAATGGAAAAACTAAAAATTTACCCAAGCTCACATTTGGGAACACCCCACCCAATCCTAACAAGCTAAGAATAATAACATCATACTTTTGCACTAGTTGCCAAGTTGACCTGTTGCCAATAGCCCAAATTCCTTCACTATTGGTCTCCTATCCCCTTTTTTTTGTTGTGTTACAATTTCCTATAAAAACTAAAACAAAACATTTAAGCCTCGTGGCCATATTAACAATATCGAGCCAATAAAGCACACATATACATATCAATTCATATCATCAATTATCACAACTAAATCATCACTAAAATCAAGTAATTTCTCGAATGTTTACCATTTCAAGATATCTAAATTATTCCATTTCATTTACAGTAATAAGATCACTAGATTAGCTAGGTCATCTAAAAATTCTATGTATCAAAATCTAATTTGTCAACACCGATCTTAAAAAGTGGTAACTCTAGATCATTTACATAAAGCGGTCAATTCATGCATGTAGTCCATCATATAACTCACATCATGTCAAAAGCCAAAACATCCATGTAGTTTATCTAAGTATTAAAGAACTATAATAATGTCCATCTACCAATGTCTAATGATCAAACAAGATATTAAAGCCCAAATCTCCAATCAAGGTAAGAAAACTCCTAAAGAAGATCAATGTCGAAGAGAAGTGGGCACTACATATTGCTAGTTGTAAAAATATTTAATTTAGGCTCGGAGGCTTAGAAAACACTTTCAAACATTGTCTTCTGATGAGTAAACACACCATGGGTAAGTTTATATGATTCCTCCAATAGACCAAGAATTCATAGGAACTGATGGAATTCAAAACTGGCAAACGGTTTACGATTGGCGGCTAGTTTTCCAAGGTCATCGATCGTAATTGACCTAGTTATAAAAGATCAAAAATTAGCTCGAGGGCTGAGAAAACCATGTCCAAAAGTGGCATTCAATGGACGGATGTGTAACGATAAATTTCATACAAGTTTTTCTATATATTGGCAATTCACCGAGTCGACAGGACTAAGAACTGGAAAATGGTTTTCAAATAGTAACGGTTTTCTGGAGCCACCGATTCTAATTTGTCTAGTTTGACCTAGTCAAAATGTAATCGGAAGTCTACCAAATACCTTTACCAAACTATCAAGAAGAGTGTTTTCCCTAAAATGAAGGTTCTAGGAAGTTGTCTAGTAGAAATACTAGAGGTTTGCAAAGTCAGATAAGCATTTCATTGTTCAAGGTTCAAATGGCGAGCTGATATGAAATCCAACTTGTCAATTTTAAAAACTTCCTAAAAGTGCAACATGAGGTAACTCCTAGGGGAGTGTTAAACAAAGAATAGATAATCAATCAAGGTTGATTTAAGTTTTCAAGTGATTCCTCACATACCAAGGAACGTGGAAGAAAGTTAATATCTCTTTTCCAAATTTATGAAGGTTGTTTTGTGAGTTTGCAAAAAGATCGTGATTTACTGTTTTAACAAGGGAAGAGTCAACATATTTACACGCAATCGAACCTTAACCTATCAATAAAAGGGTACTGTAGAAATATAGTTTGGTTAGGAATTTTTCTAGATCATCTCAAAGTGAGGGTTTAAGTTCATATGTGTCTACCAAGGAATATTGAATTGCGTAAGTTTCAATATAATATTTTATTGTTTAAAAAATAAGTTTATTCAAAACAATCAAATGTACAATGATCCTACATTTTAAAATTTTATTTTGTCGCAAATGAAAAACTAAAGAAGAATAATTATGAATGATAAGGAGAGATGAACCATTCCTAGAGGAACGAATCCCATCAAAATTGTGGTACTAAGTTCGTGTCATAGCTAAGTATTTCGTAAAATGATTGCACGTATTTAGAAATCTTATACATCTTAATTCATAGATGCTATGTGTATCTTTTTAAAAAGATCTTGAATCATGAAAATCATCTCGGGTAGTAAGTTAGTGAGAATGCATAATAAATATGGTAATTATGCTCAAACCAACGAGATCCAAACGATCAACACACCGACCTATATCAAAATATGGCTAGTCAATGCAAATGAAACCGTTTTCATCCTGAATAAATACCTCCACGATTTCAAGTCATACAAATGTAGAGCTCGGCTTTGAATAGTAAAATATTTGAGTTTTAGAATGCTTAGGGAGATGATGTTTAACATGGCCAAGCTTTGGATGGAGACCATGCCGAGAAATACATGCTGAGCTGAAATAAAAACAAATATTGGTATCCACAATAATAAATCACGAGATAAAAAAGGAGAACACAACGAGTTGGGGTTCTAATTCACCGTTGTTGATCTTGTCTAAGAAGTCATGGCTTAGAAAAAATCACGCAAATCAAACACATAGTGAGCTCCTAAGGTACCCCTGTAAGTTATTCCAAGAAATTACATAGTAAAATCCATACACAGCGTCCCTCAGTAATTATTACAAGAGGTATTCGGATGAATATGCATATGGTATGCACAGAGATGCTACATGGAGAAAAAGTAACACTTCTGTTGGGAATTCATTTGCGAGACTTAGTGAGGTGATTTCATAAAACACTGGTTGACTGTTATGAGGCTACGACTGTGTTATTTTGGGAAGAAAATACATCCCAACGAGTCCTCTCTATCCCAGGTCTACTTTTCTCAACGGATGAGCTGATTTTCAAGCCCCAACACAGAGATCATAGGAGCCTTGTTGAACGTCCGTTTCCGTTTCAAAATATCCCATTTTGACACAAGTTGGGAAATGCAGGAAAAGGCCATGGATGCTGGATTGACACCGTCCACTAGTATTTTCTTGAAACTTTTAAGACTTTTCACGAAACCCCTTTCATATGCATATCTTGCAGCCATTGCAGTCCATGAGGCCACATTTCTTTTAGGCATTTTGGCGAACGGTTCATATGCCTTACGCATGTGTCCGCATTTTACAGGAATATCTTCAAGGGTACTTACAAATAAGACAAATGACAAAAAAATTCAATCCCTCCTACATTTCTTGCGGACCTACCCATTATTGCTAAATATATTTTTAATTTTAACTTGGGGTTTCAACGTGATTATTGCCACTGGATCTGAAATTAATTTCTTGTATTTTTTACAAGTAAAATAACCCATGTGAAAAGTCTTCTCGGTGAACATACCTTGTTAGGCCACCTGCCACAACCCATCGCCTGTCCTAGACTACCATCCCCACAAAATCCATCAGTCTTCCTACACCTCATCACCTACTTTCCCCACGAATTTCTACATTCATTTCTATATTAATATCTCTTTTTTTAAAACGTTGGGCAATATAATGTTCAGAACACAGTGGTTACACATGAATTTAGTCAAAACCAGTAAGCACTAGACAAACCAATTTACAAAGGCTACAACCAAGGAATGTTTTTGTGTTAATTTTAATGTTGCATCCAAATACATGGGTCCTGAAGATGAAGAGGCAGAGGATCGTAATGGAAAGTCATCTGTGGGGTTTATACCGATTTCTCCTTTGGAACCAGAGTTAGAGGGAGACGATGGTATATAATGGAAAAACTGAAAGGATGGATTAGGAATGAATTATTAAGGATGGATTTCATGAAATATGTGTGTAATATGAACTGATCATATATTTCTAAGTACTCCCATTAAATAGATAATATTAGTCAAAGGGACATAAGCCTTTATTATGTTCTAACAATTGTTATGATATTCTTACTACAAGATTAGGAATACACAGTCATGGGGGTGCAACTCTTCCAATGGCTATTAAAAATTTCATCGGTGATAAAGGTTATGCGTGATGCCCCCTTTTGATGTTGATCTCCCTCCGTTGGCCTCGAGAGTGCCTTGTACGTAAGAAGGAGAGTTTTGGTTGGTGATGCCATTTTCTAGGAGGTTGTTTGATCGGTAGAGATTTGGATTAATGCCTTCAAATTCTAACTTTCCCTTGTCAACAAGCCGGTCCACGTATGCCAGTGTTTAATTGCAAATATATGGCAAATTGATTTTATTCAACAACGACTTTTACGATTATTATTTACTGGCATGAGGGAGAAATATTGATTTTTTTGTTATTTTTTTGGCAAATGGTGGGTGGTTGGGAGCCTCACCCAATTAATATTCCTTTTTACGCACCTTTATTATGTTCTACCTTCTTGAAACACCTTATTAATTTTATTTCATGTCTTCTCTTACGCCTTGGTTGGTGACATTCTCACGTGAATTTTGATGGCTTGCCACACACACATTCGTTTGATTGAGATATCTTCTAGGATCATCATATTGATAAGATTATTAGCCGTAGTGTTGAATGAGTTGTCCTAGAAACTTGGAATTTATTGGTTATAATAAGTTGGATTGCTTAGAACTCGTTGGAAAAAAATATTAATGAGTTGGCAAAAAGTGGACCCTAGCCACGTGAGATGTTTTGTGAGAAGATTGCAGAGAGGGGTTTTGGGAGAAGGCGTTGAAACCTTCATACATGAAATTTCTATTGTTGGTTTAAATACCCTCCCCTCCACTCTTTCCTCATACTCTCAACTGTGCCAAAGAAGGCCTGGATCTAAACATGGACACCCATCATGTACATTTGAGGAAGGATGTAGGATTTTGCTATTGTTTGAGCCTAGTAGACATTTTTTTAGGTCCTGGAGCTTATTACATGCATGATAAACACTACGCATCTGAGTTTTATGCTAGCTTTAACCACATCATGAAACAAATTTCTTTCATTTTCTGAAATGGTAGTTGCTTGGAGTGATAGGGTTGTTTTTGTAGTCGGTTTTATCATGCATGCCTTCCTATGGTTTTTTCCTCTTTCTAGTGGTTTTATCTCTATAAGGATTTTATGAATCGATTCTTGTATTATGCATGTTTTTTATATATATCTCTACCTTGGTATTCTAATCCAATATAATGGCTCATTATCCAGCTAGATTGCTACAAGATATCAGTTTGTAAAGGGGTTGTATATTTATATACGTCCTTGATCTGATATTTTAGTCGGAATTGAGGGAATGATACATGTGTGTTTGATAAAATATTTTTTGAGCCGTAATGTCCATTTCTGAGAACTGGGTTTGTGCTTAATTTTTCTTCTATAAGAAATATCGTTGTGTGTGTATCCTTTTATACGGAAAATGATTTTATCTTGAAAAGGAAGTGTTTCCCATAAGTAGAAATCATCTTTGTTTTGTGTTTATGTATAGTTAAGGGACTTTCCCTACCCTTAGTCGGGCTCGAATGAGTTCGGGTTGTGTTAGTTTGAAACAATATTTGGGTAACATTGATATGTCTAATTGTCTCGTGAATGGGGGTTTCTTGGTTTTTTGTTTGATGCTCGAATGGGTATTTGGGGGGTAGGGAAATAAACTCCTTTATCATTTTTTTCCTTTCTCTGGGTGTTATGGTTGATTGGCATGTTGTTTATCTTAATGCTTGTTGGGCTTCAAGTTTATGATTCGTAATCATTCCTGTTTACACAGGGTTACGAAAGCGAGAGATTTTTATTTGATTGATATAAAGAATTATGTTTTGGTTGTTAAGGAAATTGACTCAAATGAGGGTATTTGACTAAATTAAGGAAACTTAGGATACTTAGTAATCTGTTGGAGGAGATATGACTAAGTGCAATTCGTATAACATTTTTTTACTAGTTTCTTTGGGACGGTTTTGTTAGAATCAATTGATAGAGGTATAATGGCAATTAAAATTTATTGGGCTATAATTCAAATGTTGGTAAGAGAAACTTCAATCGAGGTATCGGCATTTTGGAGAAATCGGGGTAGACTTATCGAAAAGGAATTTGAAAATCCTTTTTGCTTTGCGATCTTTTGTTGCATTATCATGCTAGTTTTAGTTGTTATTACTATCGTAAGACTTCTATAAGAATTGAGATTTAAGGTTACTCTTCATATCAACCGTAAAAGGGAATATATCCGTGGTAATGTGGTAGTTACAATTTCATGTTCTTTGTGCTTGATAGACCATTAATGAGATGACTATTAAACATGTGTTTCAGAGATATGGCTCAGTATTCTTCGAGGAAGTTCTATCACCTCCTTCTGTGTCATTATGAAGTCATAGATAGTATTGTAGTTTTAGTGGAACATTAATTTTGTTGTAGTTGACTCTTATGGAACCTCATTGTTTAATATTGGTAACATTTTTATAGTTTTATTAAACATAGTGTAGCTTCATTAAAGACAAACTTGGTAAGATGGTGGCATTAGATTTATTTTAATTGTTTGATTTACTAAATATGGGTTATTTCTTTTATCATACATTTTTACATTGTGCATGGCATGGCAAGATGATCAGATGTTTGAACTTTACTTTTGAACTTACTTTGTATGCTCTTTGCAAGCAATAAAGTGTTGGAATATTGTGGGGTAAATTTTTTTGAAAGGGGTAAATAGTGGTTGATATATGATGTTGGATTTCTAACTTTAAATATTTTGGATCCTAGGACTTAGTTAAGGAAATGTTGAATGATGTTTGAGTATTGGATTTCAATCATATGATCTATGTGATTATATGATTGAAATCCCAATACGCTCGACACCTTGTTTCGAACTTACCGGGTCATTGACCCCTACTTGGATGTTGGTTAAACTTTTATTGTTCTTGAGATAATGTTCTAACGAGTTCTTATGGTTTCCTTCTTAATTTTGACATGTTATAATTTCTAGCATGATTATTGGCGTTGTAAGTGTTTTAGAGCTTAGCCCTTTTCATTAAATAAAAGGTTTTTAATGATATTGTTAATGGTAGAATTTTATTTCTTTGTGTAGTCTTGATCATGCTCATTTCGGAAAACTGACTCAGGCTAATAATTGTGTAGATGGCTATTGCGGGTAGAAAAAAGAGAGAGAAAGGATTACTATAAGTTGCTTCAGTTTTTCCTGTAAAGTGCTATTGTATGAATGCTTAATGTGTAGTAGGACTTTGGAATGATAATTGTGGAGAAAATTTTAGAAGGACAATGCCTTAGTATTTTTGTGATTGTGGAGTAGGTTTGCCATTATTGACTGAAGCTAAAACCTATGAAATATTTTTGTGAATGAAATAAAATGATCACTGAATTGTTATGAGCATCTTATTGTATGATTGCAATGTTGAAAGATATTTTATCCTTGATATGACCAATATTGTTTTACCTATTTAATCCGAGTCAAACTACAATAGAATTTTTAGCCATCTTTGGATTGTGTGTCATCTTTGGTAGGAAATTATGTTTCTATGTCTAGTTATCAAAAGGGTAATGGTAAGCAAATTGAGTTATAACCTTGAGTTAGTAAACCCTTCTATATTGTGGCAATAAAGTAATACTAAGCATCAATGAGTGGTTTTATAATGCATACAAAGGTTATACATGAAAATAAATTAATATGATATTGTTAACTTATAGACGAAGTAAAGATTCATTAAATGGAAAGAAAAAAGGGGAAGCTATCTTCTTTTGTTAAAAAGGATATACCTTATTTCTCTTAACCTATGCTAATAAATTATTCTTAGTGTTGATGAGATGTAAAATTGTTAGGAAATAAGACATAAAATATGCGGAATAATCCCTTTGAGAATCGCATGGCAAAGAGAAACTAATATGCGAGAAAATATTACGGATCTCAAATAAAAGTGCGAGAATAAATAACACAACACGAGAGAGACAAGATTTAACGTGGTTCACCCAATTTGGGCTACGTCCACCAAGAATCACTTGCTAAAATTTTATTACAAGCCTCCACTCTCTCAATACAATACCCAGATCCGTTTGAGCTATGCTCAACAAACTCTCTGAAATTCACACGAATTCAAAACACATCTGCAATATATTTGCTTATATTTCTATGATATGCATAAGACCATATAAATAGACAATCGCTTAAGAAGTTTTACAAAACCACAGTATCAAACAATGGGAAAAAAAAAGCTGTCCCATAAACCTATGGGTAGCCGAAGAGGCGGTTTTACAAAACAATGGGTACCTTAGAAAAACCATGGGCCTAAAAACATCCCATTGATTTACCCATTACCCATGGGTTAATAAACCACCCATTAAAATGTGCTTGGGGCTTCATTTGAACCCCCTAACCCGCTCACCGATGACCGGGGTGCCATAAAAATACCCGAGTGTAACACATAGAAGGTGTACCACACTCTAATAAGAAAATAGGCTCCACAAACATAACAATCTCCCACTTGGAGACTGATTTCCACTGAGCAAGCTTCTCAACCCTTCATTGTCATCCGTGGAGGCCAACCAAAGTTGAACATAGCTTTAGTTTATCCCTTGTGACCACCTTGGTCATCATGTCTGCAGGATTCTGACTGATATGAATCTTCTCCAACTTCAACTTATCTTCCTCCAAAGTTTTCCTGATGAAGTGATATCTCAACTGTATATGCTTCATCCTAGAGTGGAAAGAAAATTTCTTAGCTAGGTGTATAACACTCTGACTATCACTATGCAGCTTACATTCCTCCTTCTTATGCCCCAACTCCTCAAGTAATTGTTGTAACCAAATCATCTCTTTGCTTTCCTCTGTGGCAAGCAACATACTAAGCCTCCGTGGTTGACAAAGCCACCAGCTTCTGTAGTCATGAAATCTAGCTCACTGTTGTCCCACCTACAGTATAAATATAACCTATCGTACTCCTCCTATTGTCTACATCTCCAGCCATGTCTGAATCTACATAACCACGTAAAGTGGTGTCTGATCCACTATAGCACAAAACTGTCCCCATGGTTCCTCTCAAATACCAAAGGATCCACTTTACTGCTTGCCAATGCTCTTTACCTAGATCACTCATAAATCTACTCACAGATTGCACTTCATGGGCAATATCAGCCTCTTGCACACCATAGCATACATCAAACCGCCAACTTCGATGAGTATGGTACCTTGGACATCTGGTTTCTTTCGTGCTCTATCTTGGGACACTACTCCTTTGATAACTCAAAATGGCCTGCCAAAGGAGTCCCAACCAATTTAGCATCCTGCATGTTAAACTGTCCAATACCTTCTTCATGTACTCTTCACGAGATAAAGTCAACTTCCATTCCTTCCTATCCGAGTTATCCACGATACCAAGGATTTGTCTGGATGCCCCCAAATCCTTCATATCAAAGGATTCACTTAGCTGTTTCTTGAGTACTTTTATTTCTTGCATGTTTTTACCTGCAACCAACATGTCATCAACATACAAACATAAGATAATATAACTTCCATCCTCAAATTTCTTTGTATACATGCAATGGTCAGAATGACATCTAATATAACCTTGCTCCATCATGAAGCTATCAAACTTCTTATACCATTGACGTGGAGCTTGTTTCAAGTCATACAAGCTCTTCTTCAGTTTACACACCATCTCCTCTTTACCTTTGACTCATAGCCCTTGGTTTCGCATATATAGTTCCTCCTCCAAATCACCATGGAGAAATGCAGTCTTTACATCTAACTGTTCTAAGTGCAAGTCTTTTGCTGCCACTATTCCAAGAATAGTTCTAATAGAAGTCATTTTTACTACAGGAGAAAATATCTCATCAAAATCTATACCTTGTTTTTATGCAAACCACTTGACCACCAACCGGGCCTTATATCTTTTCTTTCCTCCTTCTTCATCTTTAACTCTATATACCCACTTGTTCTCGCAATGCTCTTTTGCCTTTAAGCGACTTACCAAATCCCAAGTCTAGTTCTCCATGAGAGACTTATGCTCCTCATCCATGGCTTGCTCCCACTTCTTACTAGCATCTACTTGCATTGCTTCATCAAATCTCTCTAGCTCTCCACTATCAGTGAGTAATAAATAATAAAGAGAAGGAGAAAAACGTTCAGGTTCTTTTCTTACCCTAGAAGACCTCCTCACTGTAGGAGTTTGGGGTTCCTGTTGAGTAGGTTCCTGAACTAATTCATGGGTCACTTTCCCATCCAGAAGATCCTCTACCACTGCATATTCTTTCTTAGATTCTTCCTTGTTTTCCTGCAACTGTTGCTTATACATGACTTTCTCATTAAAGACCACATCCCTAGACCAAATGATTTTCTTGTCCTTAATACTCCAACATTTAAACCCAAAGTCATCACCACCATAACCAATGAAAGTACATTTTTGTAATTTATCCTCTAGTTTGGTCCTTTCATCCTTGTCTTTATGAACAAACAACTCACATCCAAAGACTCTAAGAAATGAATAATCAACTTTCTTACCATACCATGCCTCCTAAGGTATGCCTCCATCCAAGGCACTTGAGGCTCCTCTGTTTATCAAGTACACAGTTGTGCTCACCACTTCGGCCCAAAAAGAAAGAGGCAGTCCTATATGTAACCTCATGCTCCTAGTATGTTCCATTATCATTGTTCATCCTTTTCGATACCCCATTCTGTTGTGGAGTTCCTAGAACCGTCTTTTGCCTGCGGATTCCATTGTTAGAACAGTAATCATTAAATTCATTGCTACAATACTCCCCTCCATTATCTAACTTGAGACATTTTAGCTTAAGACCTGTTTCATTCTCTACAAGGCTTTCCATTTAAAAAAGTGTCAAATACATTAGATTTACTTCTAATACAATAAACCCAAACTTTCCTTGTTGCATCATCAATAAAAGTAAAATAATAACTTGAACCCCCAAGAGATGATATGAGCCGGCCCCCACACATCAAAATGTACCAACTCTAACTTACTTTCTTTCTTCATAGGTCCAACCTTAAGAAACCTTACTCGCTTCTGTTTCCCATATATGCAGTTCTCACAGAAATCCAAACCTGTTTCTTTATATCTAAGAAAATTATTCTTTATGATGTTCATGCCCTTATGGCTCATATGACCGATCCTATAGTGCCATAATGTTGTATCTGCATCTGAAGCCACAAGATTACAATCATTAGTACTATCAGTGGTTAAATACAAGGTTCCAACCTTCTTACCTCTTACCACCACAAGAGCACCCTTGGTAACCTTCCAAGAGTTAGCTGTAAATATTACTGTACAACCATCAATTCCCAATTGCCCCACTGATATCAAATTTCTGCTTAATGTAGGCATATGTCTGACATCCTTCAATAGCCATGTATTCCCATTCTGCATCTTAACCTGAACATAATCTTTTCCAACTATACTACAAGGCACATCATCACCAAGAAAAACATGCCCAAAATCTCCTTGAACATAATCAACAAAATAATGCCTATGTGGAGTAGCATGAAAAGAAGCCCCTGAATCTAAAACCCAAGATTCAATAATATTATGCAAAGAAAGAATCAAAGCATCCTGACATACATTACCCGATGCCACATTTACCTCCTTGTTTTCTTCCTGTTGTTTCTTCTTGTCCGAAGCTCCCAACAATCCTTCTTTGCATGCCCATACTTTCCACAGTTCCAACATACAATCTTGCTCTTGGATTTTGACCTTTCTGATCTTTCGATTTTCCATGGTTTCCTCTATTCTTTTGTCTCCCTCTAGTTTCCACTGTCAAAGCATTCCCTGAAGTAGAATATTCCCGGAGCTTTTACTTCACATTTCCTCACTTAAAATTACCCCTACAACATCCTCAAACTTCAACTTTGAGTTAGATGGAACCGAGTTGCTTACCGCCATTACCAGGCTATTCCAACTTTCTAGGTAAAGAGCACAACATTAATAAAGCCCTAACTTCTTCATCAAAATCTATTAAGCTGAAGCTAGCATATTCACAACCATATTGAAATCATTTAAATGATCTGCACTCTTGAACTATTCTCGAGACAACTTCATATGAAACAAATTTTTCATTAAAAATATCTTTTTAGAGGTAAAGGGTTTTTCATATAACTTCCCTAATGCATCCATTAGATCTTTTGTAGTCTTTTCCTTTGAAACATTAAATAATACCGAAGATTCAAGACACAGCCGAATCGTTCCAAGTTCCTTCCGATCCAACAAATCCCATTCCGCATCTCTCATACTCGAGGGTTTTTTCACCTTCTCAGACAACGGAGTATAAAGATCCTTTTGATAAAGGTAATCTTCCATCTGCATCTTCCAAAGACTGAAATTTTGCCCGTTGAATTTATTAACCCTACATCTTCCATCATCTGCCATAGCTCTCACTCAAGATAAAACTTTCCCTATGATTCAAGACTTCAGCAAACCAAACCAGCTCGATACCAATTTGTTAGGAAATAAGAGATAAAATATGTGGAATAATCCCTTACGAGAATCACTGTGAGTAGAAACTAATATGCAGAAAATATTACAGATCTCAAATAAAAGTGTAGAATAAATAACACAACATAGAGAGACAAGATTTAATGTGGTTCACCCAATTTGGGCTACGTCCACCAAGAATCACTTGCTCATATTTTATTACAAGCCTCCACTCTCTCAATCTGATAACGAGATCCATTTGGAGCTATGCTCAACAAACTCTACAGAATTCACACCCGAATTCAAAACACATCTGCAATACATTTGCTTATATTTCTATCATATGCATAAGACCATATAAATAGAAAACTGCTTAAGCAGTTTTACAAAACCATGGGTATCAAACAATGGGAAAAAACAAAACTGTCCCATAAACCTATGGGTAGCCGAAGAGGCGGTTTTACAAAACAATGGGTACCGAAAAACCATGGGCCTAAAAACAGCCCATAACGGTTATCCATCACCCATGGGTTAATAATTCACCCATGAGAATTTGCTTCAGGGCTTCGACCCCAAATCCCTTGACCTACTCACCGGTACCAGTGGGACCGCCATAATAATACCCGAGTGTAATACATAGAAGGTGTACCACACTCGAACATGAAAATAGGCTCCACAAACATAACAAAAATGATATTAAAATGTAAACCAATATTTAGTAATATATGTGAGGTTAACAAGGTTATGTTAAACGAAAATAAATGATATTAAGTGGAATCAATGGTTAACTTTTAGGAGAATCCTAGGTCTTGTAGTAGGATGAAATTGATTAAGAAACCCTTAAATATATCTCACTGTTTTGAAAACATAATATGTATACTTTTGTCTTGAACTTATGAAGTGAAGTCTAAGTGAAATTTTTAACCATTCTGAATAAATTCTCAAGCCGCAATAAGATCTTGGTTAATAAGTAATAAGATCATGAAGGTGAATTAAAATTTACTTATTTTCATTAATTCTTGCCAAGGTTCTTTGCAATTCTTTTTTGTAAGTGTTGTTAACAAGGTTCCTTGGTCAAAGGAGGTTATAGTTCCGAACCTAAATGGCATTTCTCCTTAGTTTGATCTTACACTCACCTCCTCATGCAAAATATGTATTAGATAATATCATGTGGCTTGTATGTGGGTTAACGGCCTTGTGTGTAATCATGTTCCTCTTAATAAATAAACAAATCAAACAAGTAAATAATGTAACTTCAATGAATCTCTTAAATGGGGCTTACCGTAAGAATACATTAACAGGTTAGAGGAAACATGATTTATTGATTCATATAATATGAATTTTTTAGGAAGTAAGTTAAGTATTAAATGTATTTTTAGTAAATAAGAAACCTTAAAAATACTTTCACCATGGGATGCCCCAAACCGTAAGTTTGTTCTGTGGTTGGACTAGTTTGTGATGCCATGTCTAAAAAGAGAAAATTGATTTGTTCATGTTTGGTGTATATGTTCCTTGTTTCCTATGTGATCAACGTTGTGTCAAGCTCAGTGAGAGTTGGTTGTAGCCCCTTACGGTTGTCTATGTTTTTGTGTAAACTCAAAGCAATAAAAAAAAAAATTATCGAGTTTTCATTGGTGTATTTGTGCGTGCTTTAGTGGACGTTAGAGTATGTGCGCATCGACCTTTACATAACTTATTAGGGATTTACATCTTAGATTGGGTTGAAGTCTACAGGGTATGTAGTATCTGAGAAAAACATTCCCTTAATATAGAATTTCTATTGGTTGATGCAGGTACAAATTCAGTGAAGCTAGAGCTGGGGTGATTGTTGTTTGCCCAAAGTTTCGGTACAGTTAAGAGGCATTGTAGAGACTGGGAATGCTAGCCATTGTTGTTGAATATGCAAATTGTATAGTACAATTCACTCTTAAGGTTTGTATACCCAAGTTTAACATTTTACTCACACAGTTGCCAAGTAATATTCATTTGAATTAACTTTATTCCAGGTGAGAAGGGCATCCTGAATAAGCTCAACTTTTATTTGTATATTTAATCTGATACACAATAAATTCATTACCATTTCTCACCTCTATCATAATTTATTTGTATTTTTTTCAACTTTGCACTCAACCTACTCTTTTGCTTAGTCAATGAAGGTAAACTTATATTTTTCCATTTTTCCGTAAACAACCCAAATTTGTTTCATATTAATTCAATCCACTCAAAACTATTAAAACAGATAAAAGTGTTCCCAATTTTTTTTCGAAGGGGTAAAACTAGATTTTGGGCATTTTGTTACTTTTCCACTTTCCCAAGAGGAATGTTTTTGTCAAAGCTAAATCAATCCCCTTCCGATACTAGTAGTAGTACACTCTTAAGCTACTGGCCCACTTCCCTACGACACTTAGTTGATTATCATTTTGAGTTATGCAGACTTTGGATATGGACATGACTTATACTTATGTTGATTAGCATGATGTTTGGTGACTAGATGCATTTGGATTATGATTGGATTTTGTTTTCAGTATGATCTACACTGACTCATGGACAGACTATTGGATACCGATATTATTTTTATATGGATATATTGCATGTGTTCTAACATTGGATTTCTTCGCCATGATGAGTAGAATGTAGTTGTTGAATTTACATTACTATAATTTTGGATAATGATGAAATGCATAATTAAGTTGTGATTTAGACCTAGAAATAATGATTGATTGAATTACGTATAGATGTTAATAAATTTCATGCATATGGTTATTTTGGATATTTTGACATGGCCGCAAGGCCGAAGGAGGTATTTTGTATTTTGCAGGAAACACAACATGATCACAACCTAAAGGGGGATTGGGAACCAAACACAACAGAATGTCGGGGGTTACAACATTTGGTCGTCAAGGCAACTAGTGAATTGTATTGTGTTACCATTGTTCTTTTATGTGTTAAGAAAAATTTCCATGAGGGGGAAATTTTCTAATGTGACCAAGGGGGTAAGAATTTTAATTACTTGTTTTAACTTACTTTAGTAGGTGATTTCATTTGTGTTGTTTTTTTTTTTTTTAAATTTACTTTTGCTAAGTATGTTTAGATTAATGTAACATCTTGTTTTAATTTTTTTAAGTTTTGGAGGGGAGTCTTGTGGGTGTAATTAATTTTGATGGTTGGCTCCTTGAGCCTTGTGTTTCTCATGTATTGAATGCTTGTTTTGAGTGTTGACCACTCCAAATCCCTTGAATCTCGAATTTGAGATTTAAGGCAATTTTGGGACTTGTGGGACAAGTTGAACTTGTCCCACACTTCCCAAAACCCCTTACCAACCATATCTATGGGTTGGGAAGCCAAAAAGGGGATTATTTATTGTTTTGGGAAGGGAAATGTGACTTTGGAGTGCACTTGTCTTCCTTTTGCATTAATTTGTGCCTTATGACACATGGGAAGGGATGGATGTGGAAAGGAGATGTCATTCAACCCAACCACCCATTTATGGTGTTTTGGGATTTGAGTTGACTAAGGGGGGTGGTCTTGAGGATGTGTGATGTGGCATCCTACAAGGAGCCACATCACCCTCACTCTTTCTTTTTGCCTATTTATAGGAACTTCCTCTCTTGTTGAGGGGGTTGGAGGTTTTTGTTGAGGAGTTCTTTTCTTTTATTTTCTTTTGGGAGAGGAAAGAATTGGGAAGAAGATAAAGAAGGAGCTTGGACTTGGATGCTTGAGATTGTTTTTGGAGGAGCTTGTGCAAAGTTTCTTGGTTTAGGCTTCTCCAATGGAGAGGTAGGAAACCTTCTCTCTTTTTTGCTTTCATATTGTTGTTGTTTCTATGCTAAATTTGTGGATAATGTATGTTTACTTTTGTGTATTGTGAAAAATGGATAGAATGCTTATTGTGTAGTATAGGAGAGGTCTATGGGAATACTCATGAGGGAGGCATAAGAGTAGAATAGGATATTGTGGAGGGAGTTTGAGAGGGATGCCCATCTTGGGTAAGAATGTTCACATTCTTACCTTGTCCTTGAGGGAGCCATAAGAGGAGGGAGGCATAAGAGTATGGGAGGAAAAAGGGGTACTTGAGGGAGGCATAAGAGTCATAGGGGCATGAGTTTTATTGTGGAGGGTTTGGATGGGCATCTCATCTCAATGGGGAGGCATAAGGAAAACTTTCCCATAGTTCCTTCTCTTGTTGGCTTGGATGAAAGCCTTATTGTGAAATGTTTGGTGTTATTTGTGTGTCTCTTTGTTTCTTCTATTTTAGCTTTGAATGTTGTGAAGAAATTGTATTGTGGAAGCAAGTATTGTTGCCTTGAGTTTGAGACCACCCTTCATTGTGTTGTGTTTGGGGCTCGGGGTCAATGGAGGAGATTGCTTCTCTTCTCCATTGAGTTTTGGTTGGGAGGAGAGTGTTGCCTCTCCCCTATCTTGGTTGTGATTTGAACTACTTGGAACTTGGAGCATGGATGAAGAAACCTTGGAGCTTGTGAAGACTCTTTCCATTTCCTTTATATACATTATTTTGATGTAAATTGGTATGAGAAAGAAAGTTGAATCATCTTGTCTTCTTTTCAAAAAAAAAAATAAAGGACATTGTAATTTATAATTGCACCAAAAGTCACATGGTGGAATGCAAGTTTTACTTGGAAGATGTTTACATTATTGAAAAGATTGTAAGGAAATAAAGGAATGATATGTACAAAAGGCTTGTGATAGTTTTGTGAGTATATTAAAATTTTGTTTGAGTACTTGGAAGTGATGTGTTGGAAAGGTTAAAAAGAATAGTGCATTATCCCTTCTTTTATACTTGATGGAAGGACTTAAGTTTTCAAATAGCTTTTAGTATGACAATGAAACATTGTAAGATCTAGTTCTTTTATGCTTTCTTCATTTATGAATCTAATACAAGAATCCATTACAAATTAATAAAGGGAATGAAATCAACCTATTTTGTAATCCCATACTATGTTATGAAATTGTGTAGAAGGAAATTGTAATGCAAGTCTATACACTTATTAAATGTATTATCCAATATTCTCTTAATGTTTAATAAAGAAATTGATATGGTAAATAATATTCTTATTGGAACAATATTAAAAGCAATGGGTATACTAATATTAGATCATATTAGTACTAACGTGCTATTAATATTTCCTTGTATATTACATAGTGTATTAGTATAAACTGCAACAAAGAAATGAAATAAATATAATTTACGTATGAACTGTTTTTCCTTTTGTTTTCTAAAAGGCAAGCAAACTGTTTTTTTCTCCTTTTCCTTGAGTATTCTGACATGAAACAGATCCACCTCTGTGAGAGATCTCTGAAACGCATCTCATCGGGTTCCCCCGTAACACTCTCACTGTCCCTTAATCGATTTTGAAGATTTTTGTGTGCCTTCACTATCCCTCCACCGTTTTGAAAAAAACACTACGAAGGAGGACCCATTTTGAAGTTGCATTCGATACTGGACAGATAACAACAGGAATGGCAACCCGCCTGTTTTTCCTTGCGCTCAAGCAAAATAGAAAAAAAAAAAAAAAAAAGAGAATAACTGCTAATATAAAAAAATTAAAAAAATGATGATACGTTTCAGTAGATATGCCTGATAGACAACTTGATACACAAAGCACTGACTGTCACAGAGAATATATAAATTGTTGCAATGCCTACAAATATTTTAAACATTTTTTTTTACAGATTAGGACACTGCGAGTGGTCTTAGCTTCACAAATATCAAGCTACATGGCAGGCCTCGCAACTGCCCAAACAAATGTAAAGTTAGTCTCAAAATCAAGACCAATCAATCACCCTTAAATCGTGTCTAAGAGAATAACTGCTAATATAAAAAAAAAAAAATGATGATACGTTTCAGTAGATATGCCTGATAGGCAACTTGATACACAAAGCTGACTGTCACAGAGAATATTTAAATTGTTGCAATGCTTGCAAAAGTGAGTTTTGTGGTCGTCTATTTAAGAGTGTTGCAATAGACAAGCAATAGTTGTTGGTATAAGAGGTCCATAGTTGACAGATGGCGTATCTAGAATTTATAGCGACAACCTGCTTGCTTTTGAGCACTCCATGCCCCACACACACCATGCAGCACCCAATGAAAGCGGAGGAAATTCGCCCCTACCGTTTACAGTCTTCCCTTTTGCTGTCCACGCGCCCGGGACCCTTTTTATTTGCCTCCTTGTACCATGCGCGGCCAGGGGCGAGGAGAACAGGAAAAAAACACCTGAGATAATGCCTGTATCTTGCTTAGAATACTCCTCATCTTTCCTCACGCGGACAGGGCCGTTTGAAAGAGGTAACACGCCTACTATTTTAGCTGTAGCTACATCCTTACCCTCCACGACTTCCTTTCACGTGGCTCAGGACAGTCCTTGCACAGCAGGTCGGCTTTGTGGTAAATAGATTTGCAAATCTAGTGAAATTAATTGGGTTGGCGGTCAAGTTATATTCTTGTAGGCGGGAGAGAGAGAGGAGCCTTAAATTTTGTCAGTTCGTAGTTGAGCGACCTACCAACCAAAAGATTAAAGCACAGTTGAAATGCTTTCCCCCATTTGACTCTTATTCCTACCAAATTTCAAATGGTAAATGTAGGTATAGGCGTATAGACTTAATTGAGTATGAATTTTGATAATATATCTATATATATATATATATATATATATATATATATATAGTAAATTAAAAGTATCTAATCCCTTTAGAGAGATATCTATGGTCATATATTAAAAGATTTCTAAAAGCCATCAAGATAGCAATATATGTGTTATCCATGCAACATATCTCCGCAGATATATATTAAAATATATAAAAAAAAAAAATCAATAAAATCATAATACATACATTTACCCTGGACACCTTTACCCTCTTATAAAATGGATCATAAAGTGAAGACGGGTCAGTGGTCAAATACCCTTATGAAGTCTTGTATCACCATCTTGAAACTCAAAATTATCCGCTAAGGAAGAGACGAATACAACAAATATTGAAGTAAATCTCGAGTGAATGGAATTGCGACAATCATGTAGTTCTAGTTTTGCGATCGGAATACAAAGTAAAAGATTGAAGCTTATCAGTTCCCAAGATCAAGCAGGTCACAAAACTTGCAGATAAAATAAATCAAACAAGGACCACTACCTTGCTTAATTTTCAAAAAAAAAAATTGTCGCATTTTTGGGACGTTTGTTTGTTTGCGGCGTCGTCATCATCATTGTCGTGAGTGTGGCGTCGGCTTCTTTGAGTGGTGTTACATTTTGGTATCAGAGCTAGGGGTTCGAAGCTGGGACCCTTGGGCACACGCAGGAAAATGCAAAGCAGGAACTTTCAACTTAGTACAGAGCTAATACTTTTAAAATATAAAGCCATAATGTTGATAATTATAGTAAACAAACAAACTGACTCAAGACCTAGAACAATGAACTAACTCTCACCTTGATCTGTGCAGGAGGCGCGGATTGGGCGAGGGGTCTCTTCATATAGACCTAGACATACCACCGCCAGAGTAGGCCGTAGTAGCCCTTCTGCCTCAGATCTTGCAGACACTCCAGGATGTCAATGCCGCTATACGCGGAGAGCCCTTGGGAGGACGACTTGCTAGACATAGTTTGGAGCCATCAGTAGATGCCCAGGCATCCCCTCGACACAGCGAGGAGCACAGAGTAGAGAATTTCCGTGCAGAGTCGGCTAGGGCAGAGTCACCACAGAGAGGACATGGGGACAGGATCTTAGGACATAGGGACAGGTCTCGGAGCCCTAGACAGAGGGAGGAGCATTCAGATAGACCTAGGATTCGTCATACGTCAGTTGCTAGACCATATCAGGGAGATCCTGAAGCTACGACCATCTCACTATTCGGGTGATATAGGCGGTTTTCAGGCAGAGGCCTGGTTGGTGAGCTTGAGCGGATGCTTCAAGCTATGTCCTTGTAGTAGCAACATGAAAGCTCGTGTTGCGATCCATCTTCTGAAGGATGGAGCAGGAGTCTAGTGGAGGACCGAGGAGCAGAAGCTCCATGTCGACTCAGAGATGATTACCTGGGAACTGTTTGAGGAGCGTTTCAGGAGCAGGTATTTACCCAGGAGATTTATACAGCAGCGCATAGATGAGTTTCATGACCTCCGTCAGGCATCGATGACTGTAGCTGAGTATGAGAGTCGATTTCTGGACCTACTCCAGTACGTCGACTATATGCAGGATGAGCAGGTACGGATTCACAGGTTCATCCAGGGCCTGAATTTGGATTTAGGAGGTGCAGTGCGCATTCACTGCCCACAGACATTAGCAGAAGCCGTGGAGAAGGCCTATATTGCAGAGGAGACACGGGGAAGACACAATAGGCTAGAGATAGAGTTCGGAGCCGTATCCAGCAGATGCAGGATAGTAGGTCGAAGGGGTCAGTTCCTCCTCCATGGGGTGGATAGAGTTTAGGGCAAGTTTCATTTAGGCCACCACAAAGCCGGCCAGCAGAAGAAGACAGACCCGCCCACCATACCGACCTCCTCGGAGATTTGATGCACGAGAGAGGGCGTAGTATGGGGCCTCCTCCCTAGGGTCCCATCGGAGACACGAGGGTGCAGAGCTCGGTCGGTAGGAGCTCGTCAGCAGAGACCTCAGCAGTCCATAGCCGGATCGTCAGGATCTGTATCTCAGTCATCTAGAGTACCAGCTGGAGCTACTTCCCATTGGAGAGGACCAGGGCAGCTGTTATGGTTGCGGTGTTGTTGGACATCTTTGGAGAGATTGCCACATAACCCTACCAAGGGTAAGACATAGAGCTCAGAGCCTACTGTTGGAGATATGGCACGGAGTCATCGGATCTACGTGCGGTGAGAACCGCCAGTTGAGCATCATCAGTCTTGTGATTGAGATGACAGGTAGTATTGGTGGTATTTCCACCTCTATATTATTTGATTCTAGTTCTTCTGATTCTTTTATTGCACCATCTTTAGTAGAGCATTGTAGGCTAGTGGCAGTTAGGCAGGGCCGTAGTTGGGACGTTGAGATGGCTTCTGGAGCCAAAATTTCTGTGAGACTCCTTAGTCAGGGAGTGTGTAGTGGATTTGGGACCCTTCACCACTACTTTTGATCTTGGATCCTTCCATTAGGATCTTATGGCATCATTTTAGGCATGGATTGGTTGTCCGCTCACAGAGCTAGAGTGGATTGTTACCATAAGACTATTTCTTGCATAGATGATCTTGGAGTAGAGTCAGTGATATCAGGAGTTAGGAGGGTCGTATCCATTCGCACCATCTCCGCTATGCAGCTTAAGCGGTGTGCGCGACAGGGTTGTCAGATGTTTGCTATTACGGTCAGTGACAGATCAGAGGATGAGTCGAGAGGACCTTCCCTCGATGATCATCCCATCTTGTCAGAGTTTGCCGATGTGTTCCCAGGGGAGCTACCGGGATTACCTCCCCCACGTGAGATCGACTTCCATATAGATCTAGTTCCAGGCGCAGAGCCTATCTCACGAGCACCCTATCGGATGACTACTCCTGAGTTATGTGAGCTCAAGTTGCAGCTTGAGGGCCTTCTGGAGAAAGGCCTAATCCATCCTAGTGTATCCCCTTGGGGTGCACCAGTGATCTTCGTAAAGAAGAAGGATGGATCTCTTCGGTTGTGCATTGACTACCGTCAGCTGAATAAAGTAACGATCAAGAATCGTTACCCCCTCCCACGCATTGATGATTTATTTGATCGAGATAAAGGGGGCTACTGATTTTCTCAAGATAGATCTTAAGTTAGGATACCATCAGCTCGGGATTGTGGAGACTAATATTCACAAGACTGACTTTTTCGCACGAGATATGGCCACTACGAGTTCACGGTGGTACCCTTCGGTTTGATGAATGCCCCGCGGTGTTTATGAGTTTGATGAATGGGGTATTTAGGACCTTCCTTGATCGCCGTGCTCATCTTCCTTGATGACATTTGATTTACTCACGAACACGTGAGGAGCACGAGGAGCACCTTCGCTAGGTTCTTCGGTGTCTTCGTGAGCAGCGCCTTTACGGGAACTTGGAGAAGTGTGCGTTCTTTCAGCCTGAGGTGTAGTATTTGGGCCACGTTATTTATGGGGAAGGTATCGCAGTCGATCCTTCCAAGATTCGAGCCATCATGGATTGGCCAACACCCACTAGTGTGACCGAGGTGTGTAGTTTCATGGGTCTAGCAGGATACTACAGGAGGTTTGTTCAGGACTTTTCTCGGATTGCACACCCTATCACTTCTCTTCAGTGGAAAGGGAAGAAGTTTTTATGGTCAGATAGGTGTGAGCAGGCCTTCAGTATGCGATAAAGGAATGCCTTACGAGAGCACCTATCCTTGTAGTGCCAGATCCTCATGGAGAGTTTTTCATATGCACAGATGCTTCCTTGGCAGGACTTGGAGGAGTGTTATTGCAGGAGGGTAGAGTAGTTGCCTTTGAGTCCTGCAAACTCAAGGATTATGAGCTCAATTATCCAACCCATGACCTTGCGCTTGCAGAAATGGTACATGCTTTGTGCGGTGGAGACATTTTCTTCTTGGCCGGAGATTTACACTCAGGACAGATCACTTGAGTCTTCGCCACCTCTTCACGCAGCCCAATCTCAACGCTCGCCAGCGGCGTTGGATGGAGTTACTTTGTGAATATGACATGGAGATAGAACATGTGAAAGGAAAGGAGAACGTGGTGGCAGATGCCTTGAGTAGACGGAGACATGTGGCTATGGCCACCTCAGTAGGCACAGATTTGCGGAGTAGGATCTTGCAGCAGCTTCCTCAGGATAGTTTCTACCTTGCAGCCAGAGCAGAGATTGAGTCTCAGAGACCCCTTGAGGGGAGATTTGATGGATTTTCTTTAGAGGCAGATGGCCTTCTCAGGCACAGAGGTTGGATATATGTTCCTAGAGATGGAGGCTTGAGACATGACATTTTGACAGAGGCTCATCATGCACCTTACTCAGCCCATCCCGGGGTGAAGAAGATGCACGCCACCTTGAGACAGTTGTATTTTTGGAGAGGACTTCGGAGAGACATAGCTTCATTTGTATCCCGCTATTTAGAGTGCCAGAGGGTGAAGGCCGAGCATCAGCATCCAGCTGGCCTTCTCTATCCTCACGCCATACCGGAGTGGAAGTGGGACACCATTTCTATGGACTTCATCGTTGGGTTACCTACGTCGAGATACCATCACGACACCATCATGGTCACGGTGGATAAATTGATGAAGGTAGCTCACTTTTCTCCAGTGAAGACTACCTATACGGCTAGTGCAGTGGCACGAGTATATCTCGATGAGATTGTCAGACTACATGGGATTCGCGGAAGATCATTTGCGACCGCGACCCTTTATACACTTCCCATTTCTGGACCACCATGCAGTATGCCCTCGGGACGAGGATTAATTTCAGCACAGCTTATCACCCTGAGACAGATGGATAGACAGAGAGGGTGAATCAGATTTTGGAGGACATGCTCAGGATGTACGTGATGGATCATCAGTCGAGATGGGAGGAGTATCTGTATTTGGTGGAGTTTGCCTACAATAATAGTTTCCAAAGTTCTATAGGCATGGCTCCCTTTCAGGCATTATATGGTAGAGAGTGCAGGACACCTCTTAGCTGGGATAGGATTGAGGACAGGGTTTCTCTTGGGCCAGCATTATTGCAGGACATGGAGCAGCAGGTTACATTGATCAGACAGAGATTGCGGGGGCGCAGATGATAACAAGAAGAAGCATGCAGACCAGCATAGGATAGATCACAGTTTTGAGGTAGGCACGAAGGTGTTTCTTTGTGTCAGACCACATAAGAGCCCTATCCATTATGGAAAAGGTTCTAAGCTTGCTCCTAGATTTGTGGGTCCCTTTGAGATCTTGGAGCGCCTCGTCCCCTTAGCCTATCGTCTAGCACTGCCACCTAGCTTATCGCGCATCCATGATGTATTTCATGTTTCTGTGCTTATGAGATATGTTTCGATCATCCCTCTCATGTGCTAGATTGGGACCGCATTGCAGTGCAGGATCGGGCGAGGTGATGGTGGAGCCGTGTGCATTTTAGATCGCAGGACCACAGGCCTTCGCGGCAGAGAGATTGATCGGGTTCGGGTCCAATGGGACAGTGCGATGAGGCTGCTGCTACTTGGGAGGATGCTACATCATTGTGAGCTCGGTTTCACACACTATTTTAGTGACTTCCGGGAGGAAGTCTAGTCTAAGGGAGGGGATGTAATGCCCACTTCCCTACGACACTTAGTTGATTATCATTTTGAGTTATGCAGACTTTGGATATGGACATGACTTATACTTATGTTGATTAGCATGATGTTTGGTGACTAGATGCATTTGGATTATGATTGGATTTTTTTTGAGTATGATCTACACTGACTCATGGACAGACTATTAGATACCGATATTATTTTTATATGGATATATTGCATGTGTTCTAACATTGGATTTCTTCGCCATGATGAGTAGAATGTAGTTGTTGAATTTACATTACTATAATTTTGGATAATGATGAAATGCATAATTAAGTTGTGATTTAGACCTAGAAATAATGATTGATTGAATTACGTATAGATGTTAATAAATTTCATGCATATGGTTATTTTGGATATTTTGACATGGCCGCAAGGCCGAAGGAAGTATTTTGTATTTTGCGGGAAACACAACATGATCAATACCTAAAGGGGGATTGGGAACCAAAACACACGAGAATGTCGGGGGTTACTGACATTTGGTCGGTAAAAGGCAACTAGTGAATTGTATTGTGTTACCATTGTTCTTTTATGTGTTAAGAAAAATTTCCATGAGGGGGAAATTTTCTAATGTGACAAGGGGTAAGAATTTTAATTACTTGTTTTAACTTACTTTAGTAGGTGATTTCATTTGTGTTTTTTTTTTTAAATTTACTTTTGCTAAGTATGTTTAGATTAATGTAACATCTTGTTTTAATTTTTTTAAGTTTTGGAGGAGTCTTGTGGGTGTAATTAATTTTTATGGTTGGCTCCTTGAGCCTTGTGTTTCCTCATGTATTGAATGCTTGTTTTGAGTGTTGACCACTCCAAATCCCTTGAATCTCGAATTTGAGATTTAAGGCAATTTTGGGGAACTTGTGGGACAAGTTGAACTTGTCCCACACTTCCCAAAACCCCTTACCAACCATATCTATGGGTTGGGAAGCCAAAAAAGGGATTATTTATTATTTTGGGAAGGGAAATGTGACTTTGGAGTGCACTTGTCTTCCTTTTACTTTAATTTGTGCCTTATGACACATGGGAAGGGATGAATGTGGAAAGGAGATGTCATTCAACCCAACCACCCATTTATGGTGTTTTGGGATTTGAGTTGACTAAGGGGGGTGGTCTTGAGGATGTGTGATGTGGCATCCTACAAGGAGCCACATCACCCTCACTCTTTCTTTTTACCTATTTATAGGAACTTCCTCTCTTGTTGAGGGGGTTGGAGGTTTTTGTTTAGGAGTTCTTTTCTTTTATTTTTTTTTGGGAGAGGAAAGAATTGGGAAGAAGATAAAGAAGGAGCTTGGACTTGGATGCTTGAGATTGTTTTTGGAGGGAGCTTGTGAAAAGCTTCTTGGTTTAGGCTTCTCCAATGGAGAGGTAGGAAACCTTCTCTCTTTTTTTGCTTTCATATTGTTGTTGCTTCTATGCTAAATTTGTGGATAATGTATGTTTACTTTTGTGTATTGTGAAAAATGGATAGAATGCTTATTGTGTAGTATAGGAGAGGTCTATGGGAATACTCATGAGGGAGGCATAAGAGTAGAATAGGATATTGTGGAGGGAGTTTGAGAGGGATGCCCATCTTGGGTAAGAATGTTCACATTCTTACCTTGTCCTTGAGGGAGCCATAAGAGGAGGGAGGCATAAGAGTATGGGAGGAAAAAGGGGTACTTGAGGGAGGCATAAGAGTCATAGGGGCTTGAGTTTTATTGTGGAGGGTTTGGATGGGCATCTCATCTCAATGGGGAGGCATAAGGAAAACTTTCCCATAGTTCCTTCTCTTGTTGGCTTGGATGAAAGCCTTGTTGTGAAATGTTTGGTGTTATTTGTGTGTCTCTTTGTTTCTTCTATTTTAGCTTTGAATGTTGTGAAGAAATTGTATTGTGGAAGCAAGTATTGTTGCCTTGAGTTGGAGACCACCCTTCATTGTGTTGTGTTTGGGGCTCGGGGGTCAATGGAGGAGATTGCTTCTCTTCTCCATTGAGTTTTGGTTGGGAGGAGAGTGTTGCCTCTCCCCCTATCTTGGTTGTGATTTGAACTACTTGGAACTTGGAGCATGGATGAAGAACACCTTGGAGCTTGTGAAGACTCTTTCCATTTCCTTTATATACATTATTTTGATGTAAATTGGTATGAGAAAGAAAGTTGAATCATCTTGTCTTCTTTTCAAAAAAATAAAATAAAGGACATTGTAATTTATAATTGCACCAAAAGTCACATGGTGGAATGCAAGTTTTACTTGGAAGATGTTTACATTATTGAAAAGATTGTAAGGAAATAAAGGAATGATATGTACAAAAGGCTTGTGATAGTTTTGTGAGTATATTAAAATTTTGTTTGAGTACTTGGAAGTGATTTGTTGGAAAGGTTAAAAAGAATAGTGCATTATCCCTTCTTTTATACTTGATGGAAGGACTTAAGTTTTCAAATAGCTTTTAGTATGACAATGAAACATTGTAAGATCTAGTTCTTTTATGCTTTCTTCATTTATGAATCTAATACAAGAATCCATTACAAATTAATAAAGGGAATGAAATCAACCTATTTTGTAATCCCATACTATGTTATGAAATTGTGTAGAAGGAAATTGTAATGCAAGTCTATACACTTATTAAATGTATTATCCAATATTCTCTTAATGTTTAATAAAGAAATTGATATGGTAAATAATATTCTTATTGGAACAATATTAAAAGCAATGGGTATACTAATATTAGATCATATTAGTACTAACGTGCTATTAATATTTCCTTGTATATTACATAGTGTATTAGTATAAACTGCAACAAAGAAATGAAATAAATATAATTTACGTATGAACTGTTTTTCCTTTTGTTTTCTAAAAGGCAAGAAAACTATTTTTTTCTCCTTTTCCTCAAGTATTCTGACATGAAACAGATCCACCTCGTGAGAGATCTCTAAACGCATCTCATCGGGTTCCCCGTAACACTCTCACTTGTCCCTTAATCGATTTTGAAGATTTTTGTGTGCCTTTCACTTTGTCCTCTCGCCATTTTGACAAAAACACTACGAAGGAGGACCCATTTTGAAGTTGCATTCGATCTTTGGGACAGGATAACAACGGGAATGGCAACCCCCTTTTTTTCCTTGCGCTCAAGCAAAATAGAAAAAAAAAAGAAAAAAGAAAAAAAAGAGAAAATTAATATAAAAAAAAAAATGATGATACGTTTCAATAGATATGCACGATAGACAACTTGATACACAAATCACGACTTTCTGAGAGAATATATAAATTGTTGCAATGCCTACAAATATTTTAAACATTTTTTTTTTCAGATTAGGACACTGCGAGTGGTCTTAGCTTCACAAATATCAAGTGCGCATGGGAGCCTTTGCCCAAACAAATGTAAAGTTAGTCTCAAAATCAAGACCAGTCAATCACCCTTAAATCGTGTCTAAGAGAATAACTGCTAATATAAAAATAAAAAAATGATGATACGTTTCAGTAGATATGCCTGATAGACAACTTGATACACAAAGCACTGACTGTCACAGAGAATATTTAAATTGTTGCAATGCTTGCAAAAGCGAGTTTTGTGGTCGTCTATTTAAGAGTGTTGCAATAGACAAGCAATAGTTGTTGGTATAAGAGGTCCATAGTTGACAGATGGCGTATCCAGAATTTATAGCGACAACCTGCTTGCTTTTGAGCACTCCACGCCCCGCACACACCATGCAGCACCCAATGAAAGTGGAGGAAATTCACCCCCTACTGTTTACAGTCTTCCCTTTTGTTGTCCACGCGCCCAGGACCCTTTTTATTTGACTCCTTGTACCATGCGCGGCCAGGGGCGAGGAGAATAGGGAAAAATGCCTGAGATAATGCCTGTATCTTGCTTAGAATACTCCTCATCTTTCCTCACGCGGACAGGGCCATTTGAAAGAGGTAACATGCCTACTATTTTAGCTGTAGCTACATCCTTACCCTCCACGACTTCCTTTCACGTGGCTCAGGATAGTCCTTGCACAGCAGGTTGGCTTTGTGGTAAATAGATTTGCAAATCTAGTGAAATTAATTGGGTTGAGCGGCGGCCAGGTTATATTCTTGCAGGCAGGAGAGAGGGAGCCTTAAATTTTGCCAGTTCGTAGTTGAGCGACCTACCAACCAAAAGATTAAAGCATAGTTTGAAATGCTTTCCCCCATTTGACTCTTATTCCTTAAATTTCAAATTGTAAATGTAGGTATAGGCGTATAGACTTAATTGAGTATAAATTTTGATAATATATCTATATATATATATATATATATATATATATCACTTAAATTAAAAGTATCTAATTCCTTTAGAGAGATATCTATGATCATATATTAAAAGATTTCTAAAAGTCATCAAGATAGCAATATATGTGTTATCCATGCAACATATCTCCGCAGATATATATTAAAATATATCAAAAAAAAAAAAATCAATAAAATCATAATACATACATTTACCCTGGACACCTATACCCTCTTATAAAATGGATCATAAAGTGAAGACGGGGTCAGTGGTCAAATACCCTTATGAAGTCTTGTATCACCATGCTGAAACTCGAAATTATCCGCTAAGGAGGAGTCGAATACAACAAATATTGAAGTAAATCTCGAGCAAATGGAATTGCGACAATCATGTAGTTCTAGTTTTGCAATCGGAATACAAAGTAAAAGATTGAAGCTTATCAGTTCCCAAGATCAAGCAGGTCACAAAACTTGCAGATAAAATAAATCAAACAAGGACCACTACCTTGCTTAATTTTTCAAAAAAAAATTGTCGCATTTTCGGGACGTTTGTTTGTTTGCGGCGTCGTCATCGTCATTGTCGTGAGTGTGGCGTCGGCTTCTTTGAGTGGCGTTACAAAATCAAGTAAAACTCTCCTCGTCAGGACTACAACAATACCAATTTAAAAATGAAGATAAATTGATTAATTCGTGAAAAACATGTTATTAGAATGGCCCTAGATAGACAAATAGTTCGAATATCTAGTTTAAATACATGTAGGAGTGTATCTTAAAGAGTGACAAGACAAATTTACATGCAAATAGGTGCAGAGGATACAACATTGGGTCTTTCATTTGACTCGGTGTTAATGACCTATGCTTTGGAGGGCATGCTAGAGTGAGAAACAAAGTGGGAAAAATTTAGAAAGGGTAACTATAATGATCACAAAATGATTTTGTCACCTTAGCATCATTTTTATAATTTACTTTATATGGAAAGAGTGACTTCATCTTGGTATTGTCTTTCATAAATTCACCTTATGTTGTAGATGCTTAAAATTTGAAGGGCAGAGGAACTCTTTGGTCTGATTGGTTTTTTCCGGACTCTGGTTTGTCATGTCAAAAATGTTTATTGTTGGAATGCTTCCAAAACCAGTAAATGAGTTAATATAGAATAATAGTTTCCTTTTCAACAAACCCATTTTGTGCCTATCCTACTATCGAAGTAGTTCATGTGGCTACATTTACTTTGGAGGTTGTCAAATAGTTCTCGTCCCTTGTGTATTCTTTCCCATTTTACATACATATTAACCAGGAACTACCAATTGCCATAATCAATTTTAAAGCTCCCATTTTGGCATAGGCTAAAAAGTTACTGGCAAAGGTTGATGAATTATGTCAAACAGATCATGTCTTCTATATACTTCCAAAATTTCAAGCTTCCCTAAAAATTAGGTTTAAATTAAAACCCAATTTACATTAGTTTCAATGGGTGGACTGATATGGGATAGGTTCTTAGAAATTAGACTAAAAATTAGGTTTAAATTAAAAACCCAATTTTAATAGACTCTACTTTTATTGGGATGGATGGTAGATATCTTCAATAAAAGTAATAACTGTCCCTTTAAATCAAATAACATATACGATCCATTCACATTGCATTGTACACATTAGATTGCTAGTGTTATAGACTATCTATGATGAAGTGTATATAATTTGGGGTGTTTAGTGCCGTAAGCGTACCATTCCTAAATAAACTATAGTTAAGACGGGGTTAACTTATTTCAGTGATTGCCGGCGGAGCTTAATGGGTTGCCCATTAATGGGAGTAGGAAACGGATTAACAGTCACCTTCTCATTCACATCCGTCAAATCCCATTCGAACATTTTCACAATGTTGTGGAGGAACACCAGAATCACCATCCGCGCGAATTCATTGCCGGGACACATTCGAGGACCGCCCCCAAATGGCACAAATGTGGGGGCGGGTCCGTTTCCCTCAAACCTTGCCGGATCGAATTTCTCCGGATCAGGAAGTATTCCGCTTCCTTACGTGTCGAGTTCGATGTCCATTGCAGCTGCCTCACAGTAAGATTATATCAGAGCTATACGAAAGTAGGTGCAGCAGCTCCATTCACAGTAAAATAAACACTGAAGGACCATACCTTCCACCCTTTTGGGATGGTGAAACCACCATAGGAGATATCAACAATGGCCTTCCGCCATGTTCCTCCTGCAGGAAGATTAAATCGCAGAGTGTCTTCTGCCGCATTCCATGTATATTTCATCCTTTGAAAGTCATCCCATTTTAGCAGCCTTCCCCCTTCTCTCGGGTTACATTCAGTTGCTCTACAATCAATTCATAATTCAGTAAATCTTTATGAGTTTCAGACAAGAAATATACACAGATGATTGGGGGCTCATTATTATACCTTGGAGTACCTGGCGGTAACAGTGTTGATTAAGAGCCAGATACTTCAACAGGAATGTTACAGTAACAACGCTGGTGTCGTGGCCGGCCATTAGAAGCAGCATGATGTTGTCCTTAATGTCATTGTCACTCAATGGATTCTCCCGTCCATCTACGTTGCATAGCAGGTAGGATAGCAGATCCTGATCCGAGGAAGCCAAACCGCTTGCTATGTCCTCTCTCCTCTTGTCAATAACACTTTGCAGTATTCGGCGTAAGTGATTGCTGCCGATTCTGGCTTTGCGGTACAGAGTTCCCGGCAAATCCACAGGAATCTGTAGGATTCCGTTCAACAAGTCCAGAAAATGATCATACAACTCGGCTTGTTGCGGTCCTTCGCCAAGGCTGAGAAAAAGAGCGCAAGCTACTGCAAACAAGCAACGCTTAGCAAGAGGAAAGGTGTTTACTTGTTCGTTCCCAACCCAGTAACGGGTGAGGTGGTCATGGATAACGGAGTCGGTTCTGCCCACGAAGTTTTGCAGAGCTTCAGGCCTCAAGAAAGTAAGCAACGTCTTCCTGAGCTCTTTCGCTTCGTCCCCAACTTTTATAAGCACCGAATTTCCAAACAACTTGGCAAGAGAAAAGGACAAAAGCTTTGGACGAGCTTGTTTTCATTGGAGAAGAGGAAGCGGTTGCCTGCAGGGCTGTAGAAGACGACAGTAGGTGCTCCCAGAAAGTGGGTCTTATAAATGTCTCATCCGTATTATCTTATCCTCTTCTCCATGAAATCGCGGGTTGCGTTATTCCTTTGAGAGGCGAGATATTCCACCGATTCTCCGAGAAGTGGCCAGCCGAAGCTGCCAGGGGGAAGATTGAGGCCTGAACAGGGCTTCCAGAGCAGGAAAACGAGTAGCAGAACTCCTAACCCTATGGTTAAAGCCATCGTGCTGAAATCCATACTTTACCCTTTGCTAGAATGTAGGGTTACAGAGGGGTGTATGTATTCGTGGGACGATCCTATCTGCAAGCAGTATTTGGCGGAGAAGCGATTTAGAGCTCTAAGGTCTCCGTTTTCTTCCAATCAAATAATTAATATCAAAAAGTGGTAGGCACTCTCGTCTCTGTATTTATCACTAACAATTGCATGTAAGGTGTAACGCCCACTTAACAACACACAACATCATTTGAAAAGTAATTAGATTTTTATTTTTATTTTTGATTTACTTGAAGTTTACATGACACTATCAATTAATTAATATCAAAAAGTGGTAGGCACTCTCGTCTTTGTATTTATCACTAGCAATTGCATCCAAGGTGTAACGCCCACTTAAAACAACACACAACACCATATGAAAAGCAACTCAATTTTTTTTTTTTTTTTATTTGTTTGAAGTTTAAACGACACTACAGGTGATCACAAAGGGCTACAACCAACTCATGATAAGCTTGACACAACACTGACCACCTAGGCACAAGGGAACATACAACACCCATCATGAACAATTCACTTTTCTTTTCGACAAGACACCATATAGAAGTCCAACCACAGAACACACTTACAGTTAGGGGCAACCCATGGTGAAAATCCTTTTAAGGTTACTTATTTTACTAAAAATATCTTGCAATTCTTAACTTACATTCTAGGAGATTCAGGTTATGATTCACACAATTCTTCTTAAAAAGTTAGGTTCCTTTCTTTTAGACTAAGGAGTATTTAGCTTAGGATCATCTCTAATATGTCAATTACTTGTTTAATTTATTTATTTAATAAAGGAGGTATTCAATTTGACAAGACTATCTATCAAATCTGTGACACTGAAACTCGTTTCATACCTCCATTACACAAGGAGACGAGCGCAAGCTCCAATTGAAGTGGAGTGCCATTTAGGTTTGGAACTAAAACCTCCTTGTGCAAGGATCAATGTTTAACAACACTTAAGAGAAGATTACAATGAACCTTGGCAAGAGTTAGGGGAAGAAGGTCAAATTGAATTCATCTTCATGATCTCATTAGTTATTAACCAGTCTTTTAATGAGACTTAAGAATTTATCTAGATTGGGTAAAAGCTTCATTTAGGCTTCTCTTGATTAAGTTTGACAAAGAATACATATTAGGTTTCAAAACAGGTGAGTTAGATTTAATGGTTTCTTAATCAATTTCCCCCTTACTTACGATGACCTAGATATTTCCAAAAGCTAATCAATGATTACACTTTAATATCATGTTACGTCCCACAATGATAAGGATAAAGTTTATTAGCAAAGTTTAGAGGAAGGTGGAATATTCTTTATTTTTAGAACCCAAGTAGATAACTCCCTTTTCTTCCACTTAAGGAAACTTGATTTTATCTAGAAGATCACAACTTCCTATTTTTGTTTTGCAAAAATTCTATAAGGATTACTAAATCATTTTATCATGCCTATAATTGCTTTAATGCCATGTCGAGAAGGGTTTTCTACACAAGAATATAACTCAAGAGAAAAGTTTACCCTTACTCATTTGTGAAAACTAAACATGGTTACATCATTTCTTTCCAACATGACACACAAATCAAAGATGGAAAAAGGTCCTACTAAACTTTAACTTGGGAATAAGACAATAAACAAGATTGGTCCAGAAATGCTATACTATTTTCAAGATTCTATAATACAAACAAAAATGCTCATAACAAAGTGGTTATCAAATTTACATATTTCACAATAGTATTTACATGTTTTGATACAGCTAGTTAAGACAACCTGTTATCCAAAATTCACCCCTCAAGGTAATTTTGATAACATGTTTAATTCTTCAGTTCCGAGCAAGTAGAATTGATTCAAGGCCCAAAATCATGTTTTGGGGTCCTTTGGTTTCTCTCTAACTTCCCCATCCAAGGAAAAAATCCAAGAAGTTAGAAAAATTTGAAAAAATCCAAAAAATGAAGTCGCGGGCTTGTTTTAATGCATTGTTGGTCCGGTGGTTGCTTGTCACCGGTGCGAGATCATACCAAAGTTCATGAAACGAAGTTTGGAGGTGAAATACAAACGAATTCGCTAAATCAGTCTCCTGTTTCCCAAACCGCACAATTTCAACAGGACGCGTGGGGCATGCATTGCTAAAAATGTCGAAGTCAAGGGAAGCTGGTGAATTTGAAACTTTTTGGCTGCTCGTTCGTGGGACAGTCAGGACAAAAGTACGAGCGGGACGCGCAAAGGTGAAAAATCCGCAAAAGGAACCATACGTTGTAGAGAATGTGGAGGTCACAGACCTCACGGCCCGGTCAGCAGCAAACGCATAAGGACAAGGAATAGCCGCAACGAAGAGAAAAAGTCAATGTTTGACCTTCCAAACTTCAAACAGCCATAACTTTTGACTCCGAACTCTGATTTTCATAAAATTGGACATTCTAGAACGAGACTGAGGTCCTCTGCATAAAAAAAATGGATTTATTTATTTTGATGAGGGTATATATATTAAAATAAAATAAACATATTCAGCTCCAGTCAATTAATGCTCATTCCCATCAAATGACAAAAATGCCTGGCATACCCAAAATAGTTGCTCGTACTTATAAGGCCATAACTTTTGCATTTCTCAATGAAATCGCATGAAATTAGTACTGTTGGAATTGTGTTTCTAAGCCCGACCCATAGAAATCAAGAAATTTTGGATTTAATGAGGGATTGATGGATATTTTCCTAAAAACATGGCCAAGTTTAGAATAGTGTTTTATTTGGTAGTTGGACACATTCAATGAAGCATGGGCTGACATATTTCACTCTTTTGCAAGTCATGGGACAGTATGGGGATCCTTTTGCAAGAAACATAACATCATTTCACTCCATTTAATACCTCTTACAAGTGGTTGAAGGACAAATTTCAGGATTTCCATTTTCCCTCTCTCTCTCTCTTTTCTTATTTTTCTATAAATTGGAGTGTTGGGCTCATTGTAAAAGGGGAGGTAGTTTTGTTGTAGAAAATCTCTGTCAAAATTTCTTTGTGAATCCAATGTGCTACAGGCCCTTGTAGTGGACTCCTTGCATGGTGATCCAGGCCCTTATTTTGTAAGAGATTGAACTATGCATATTAATGAAGCAATAAATACGAGTTCATGGATGTATCTTCCCTTTATTGTGTTTGTTTTCCTTATCTTTTCCCCTTGAATCTAATTGCATATATATTATGTCTATTCATTCTCTTGTAGGGATCCATTATCATTGTGTATGTTTGAGATGTTGTTATGAATGCATTGGGCTAGATTGTGGAGAAGCTGTTATCACCCCTTCCGGTGTGCACTCGCCTTCGTATCTCGGACATTGGAAGACTACTCTCACTCCATCCTTCTCTGGTGTATCACCAATGTAGTGTAGGCTTTCATTTTTATGCATTCTCTCTCCTTGGTCCATTGGAAAGTTAGATAATATTGAGTTAGTTTTACTGCATTAGAGTGGATTCACGGCGGGTAGTTTTAGAGCAAGAACCAACTTTCTTTAGAGGTATATCTCAAGTAGAAAGTCTCAAAACTTGGAGATAGTATCCATGTTATCCAATCACATTGTGAGCTCAAGTATATACACTTGTGTAAACATAAGGGTCTTTGTGATTCGGTGATAACACAATCTTACTCAAAAATACAAAAATCCAAGGCAAAATGCCCTCCAAAGTTCTCTACAAACACCATTCCAAGATCTACAATACATTAAGCATTCTTACAAAGGAAGATCGTAAGCAAAACCGAAGCAACTTCTATTAGTCTTTCATTTTTCTAATCACAAAATCCATCGCACATTATTATCCTGAGTCGGTTTGCATGAGTTGAGCATGATAAAGAATACACATTGGAATAGAATGATACCATTAACAATATCATAAAAAGAATATTTTATTTAATGAAAAGGTGCCAAGTTCTAAAATACTAACAACGCCATTAAACATGCTAGAAATTATACCATGTCAAAATTAAGAAGGAAGCCATAAGAACCGATATGAACATTATTTCAAGGACAACAAAAGTTTAACCAACATTCAAGTAGGGGTCAATGACCCGATAAGTTCAAAACAAAGTGTCGAGTGTATTGGGATTTCAATCATATAATCGCATAGATTATATGATTGAAATCAATACTCAAACATCATTCAAAATTTCCTTAACTAAGTCACAGGATCCAAAAGATTAAAAGTTAGAATTCCAACATCATATACTAACCACTATTTACCCCTTTTAAAAAAAATTCACCCCATAACATTCCAACACTTTATTGCTTGCAAAGAGCATATAGAGTAAGTTCTAAAAGAAAATTTCAAACATCTAATCATCTTTCCATGCCATGCACAAAAATAAAAATGTATGATAAAATACATAACCCATATTTACTAAATCAAATAATTAAAATAAATCTAATGCCACAAGTATTACCAAGTTTGTCTTCAACAAAGCTACAATAGGTTTGATACCACTTATAAATGTTATCAATATTAAACAATGAGGTTCCATAAGAGTCAACTACAACCCAACTAATTTCCCTTTGAAACTATAATCTAGTTACGACTTCAAAATGGCATGAAAGGAGGTGATAGAACTTCTTAAAAAAGCCCTGAGCCATATCTCTGAAACACAGATTTAATAGCCATCTCATTAATGATCTAAAAATCACAAAGAATATGAAATTGCAACTACTACATTACCACAGATATATACCCTTTACGGTTGATACGATGAATCAACTTAATACACAATTCTTATAGAAGTGTAACTCGGTAGTAATAACAATTGAAACTAGAATGATAACAACAAAATATCAAAAAACAAAAGGGTTTTCTAATTCCTTCTCGAGATAAGTCTTCCCTGATTTCTCCAAAAGACGTATATCTCGGTTAAAGTTTCTTTTATCCGCATTTAAATTTCAGTCCAATCAATTTAATTACCATTAAACTTATATCAATAGATTCTAAGCAAACCATCCCAAAGGAACCAAGTATAAAGATGCTATATGAATTGCACTTATTCATATATTCTCCAACATATAACTAAATATCCTAGTTTTCCTTAATTTATTCAAATACCCTAATTCACATGAATTACCTTAAACAATGAAAGACAATTATTTATATTAATCAAAATAAAAACTCTCCTTTTTGGAACCAAGGTAAACAAGAATGATTATAGTAATCATAAGCTTGAACCCCAACAAGCATTAAGATAAACAACATGAAAATAAAGCTGTAACACCCAAAGAAGGAAAAAACCCATAAAGGAGTTTATTTCCCTAGCCCCCAAATACCTATACAAGCATCGAACAAAAAAATGCACGAAACTGTTAGTTCACTAGTCAATTAGACATATCGGCATTACCCAAATATTGCTTTTAACTAACACAACCTAAACTCATTCGACCACGACTAAGCGTATGGAAATTCCTTTAGTTATACAAAACTACGGGGTTAGGGGTGATTTCCCACTTATAGGTAGTAATTCATTTTTAAGATAAAATCGTATCCCGGATAGAAGGATATATAAACAACCATATTTCTTATAGAATAAAAATTTAAGCATAAACCCATTTTTGAAAAATGGCCATTTACGGCTCAAACAATCTTTTATCAAACACACATGTATTATCCCCTCAATTTTGACAAAAATAATAGATCAAGGATGCATGTATAAATACAACCCCTTACAGAACAATATCTTGCAGCAATCCAAATGGATAAATAGCCATTATATTGGATTATAATACTAATGGAAAGATATATATATATATATATAAACAATGCATAATACCATAAGCGATTCATAAAATCCTTATAGAGATTTAAGAACTAGAAAGAGATAAAACCCATAGGAAGGCATGCGGGATAAAGCCCGATCGCAAGACAACCATATCACTCCAAGAAACTACCATTTCAGCAAATAAAAGTAATTTGTATCATGATATGGTTAAAGATAGCATAAAAGTCAGATGGGTGGTATTTATCACGCTTGTAATAAGCTCCAGGACATGCAAAAACATTCTACAAGGCTCATGTAACATCAACATCGGACATCCTTCCACTAATCGCTTGTTGGGCATCCAAGTTTAGCTTGAGGCTTACTTTGGCACAAGCTGGAGTACATGGAAAGAGTGGAGGTGAGGGGATTTAAGCCAGCAAAATAAATTACTGTAGTGCCCACTTCCCTTTGACAACTTTTGATATTGATCATGATATCACTTGACTATATTATGGACATTATTATAGTTTATATTTGGTATGGTATTAGATGTCGAGATCATGGATTATTTTTGACTCGATTCATATATGATGTGTAGTGCCAACTTCCCTTTGACACCCTTTTGATACTAATCATGATACTACTGATTATATTATGGACATGATTATGGACTTTATTATAGTATGTTGTTAGATCATGTTATTGTTGACTTGATTCATTTATGATGCATGATGATTATTAGAAACATTTTGGATATCAATGTTGATATATTGTTTAACATGGTAATATTATGGATGTTGTTTGGACATGTGATATTTGGCTATTGTGAGTAGACCTAAAAATGGAAATTATTTGATGATGATATAGTTGTTGAGTAAAATTACAAATGATCTTGTTGGTTGCTTAGATGTTGTTGTGATCGATATATCTAGATTATTTTGGAATTATATTTATATTATTTTGGATGTTTTGATATGGCCATGAGGCCAAAGGAGGTATTTGTATTTTGTAGGTTTAAAATATCACAACAAACATCGGGGGATTGGAGACCAACCACATTGGAATTATAGATGAATTCAACAAGGTCACCATGGCAACTTGTATTTGTTTGTGCATGTTTGTTTGTGTTAGGGATTCCCATGGGGGGATCACCTTTAAATGTGACCAAGGGATTATGTGTATTTATTTATTTGGACCCTTTGTTATGTTTGCATGTGTTTATTTTGTGATGCATTTACCCTTTCATTATTTATTAAATGATGTGTAATATTATGAGTAATCATGTTGTTAAGTTAATTAATTAAAATATGTCATAAGAAAGTAATTAATAGAGTTGTTGGCCTTGCATTAAAGTGTTGTAAGAGATGTGTAAGTGATGTGTAAGTTAAATTTTGAGTGTGAAACACTCCACCTTCTTGGAAATTCGAAATTGTCCTTGGAGGCTGATTTTGGAGGCTTGTGGGACAAGTTAAACTTGTCCCATACCTCTTAAATTTAATTACCAACCATACCTATGGTTGGAGAGTTGAGATTATATTTTTATAATGATTTTTGAGAAGGAAAATTATATGTTTTAATTACACTATTCTTACATGATTTAATTTCAGTCTTTTGGGGTGTGGGTTAGATTTTAGTGTGTAAATAACTATCATATTATTCACCCACCTATTTATTATGTATTCGAGAATGAACTTGAATTTTGGGTTGGGGTTGAGGATGTCTAATGTGGTATCCTACATGGAACCACCTCATCCTCTTCCCTTCGCTCTTCTATAAAATTTGAATTGCTTGCCTTGTTTTAGGTTGCTTCACTTCTAGGAAACTCTTTTGGGGAGAATTATTTTTCTATTTTTGAGCTCGGCTTTGAAGAATTTTTAGAAGATTGTTGCATGCTTGTGCTTGGCTGATTTGGATTGTTTATGTTGGGATAAATATTTTCTTTTGGAACATGGAAGAACTCCATCATGGAGAGGTGGGAGCCTGGCTCTTAAAATGGTTCTTTTTGTTTATGAAAATGTTAATGTGTGAATGTTTTGGCATGTTTGTGGGTTGTTGGGTAGATGGCCTAGGAATGGTGTAGGAGAAGGGGTTTATTTTGGGGGAGGCACAAGTGTTTTGTAGGGAGGCATATGGGTGGAGGGAGTTGGGATTTGGGTTCCACCTTATAAAGAAATAGCTTACATTTCTTTACTTGTTATGGGGTTCCATAAGAGGTTGGGGAGGAAAAAGGAAATGTGAGAAATAAGGGGTACTTGGGGAGGCATAAGGAATGTTAGGGATTTGATATACTATATTTTGAAGTTTTGTAATGCAAGTGGTTATACCCATTTCCCCTTTTTAGGAGGCATAATAAGCATCCCCGTAGTTTCTTGCTTCTTTGGTTTGCTTGATGAAGCCTCAATATTATTTGTCATGTTTTAATGTAGTTGTAAACTACATTATATTTTGGACTATGTTTTTATTGTGTAAATGTTGCTTGTGTATTTATAGAATCCAGTTGTTGCCATGAGTTGGATCACATATTTTATTGCATTGTGGTTGGGGCTCGAGGGCCAATGAAGAAGGATGCTTTCTCCTCTTCATTAGATGTCTTGGTTGGGTGGAGAGCATTTCGTTTCCCCTACTCTTGTTCGATACCAATTTGGAGGGATGATAATATGCATGTTGTTGTCCTAGAGCTGAGAGAAAAATAGTTTGGCAATCCCTTATGAAATGAAATCTTATTGTAACCATTCCCACTACAAGTGGATGAACTTGTAAATGTTTGTAATTGAGAGATGTTGTATTGATTTGAAATTTCTATATTGTAATGTAAAAGAAATAAACATTATTTTTGTTTTGAAAGAATGTGAAAGAAATCACATTCAAAGAATAAAAGAAGGATGTTATAAAGTTTCCTTTTGGAATCAATAAATGATATATTACCTTTCTCAAATTTAACTATAACACTTGTCCTTTGAAATATGTGGAAAATATGAAATCGGGGATGTATTTTAGTTTTGAATAGTTGAATTGAATCAACTAAATGTATTGAAATGGAATTGGAATGGAATATAATACTTGGAAGATGAAAATGGAAATTATATCCTGTAAAGTTTGATCTCTCTGTTGTGTAATATCGAATGGCAAATACTTTATTCAAAATGCATAGTTTGACCCTACAACAATAAAATAACAAATTAAACGATTAAATTGAAATAGTAGGCCGTAAAAGAATCCAATGGAACAAAAATACTTATGGAACTTCTTAGAAAACTTAGCGAAAAGCAGGCTCAACCATCTTACGGTCGTTTTGTTGTCAAGAGATGTAAATTTTTCAAATTGCATATAAATCGGTCAAATTGAACCTTGGAAATCCTTCTTAAACCCATCTAAGGATAATTCTCCATGTATTTTTGACATGTTAAGAGAGGAAGAAGATCAAATTGAACAAATCTTATATGTTAAAATTTACCGATTCTTACTTATAAAAACCTGCATATTGTTTTCACAAAATTGACACTTTAAACTTCATAAAAATCAAAATTTAGTGATTCTTGTGTAAATAGGACATCGATATCTTTCCAAAAATTCCTTGTTTTCCCAAAACCAATCTCTATAAAAAAATTAATGACCTTCAAGTTTTCTTCACTTGCAACATATATATATATATATATATATATATATATATATATATATATATATATATATATATATATATATATATATATATATATATATATATTGGGAAAAATTTCTAGGCGGGGTCGCAGCCCAAATTTTTCCCTTAGGGCTTTTGAAATTTTTGGAAAAATTTCCCAAATTTTCCCCGCCACCCTACACCTAATCGAGAGGCTGCCATGTGGCACCACGAGGTGTTAGTGGAGGGGCAGATGACTTTTTAACTTAACGCTTCAAAAACAAAATTTTAGAAAATTTTCTAAAGTTTCCCCATCAGCGCACAGCCAATCAGGAGCTACCACATGGCATCACAAGGAGTCGAGTAGATGTGGGTGAATTTCACCATTTTTTCCCTTCTGGCACTAAAACTCTTTTACCTTCGCCGCCTGCTGTTTTCCCCACGTGGCTTAGGAAGCGCCATGTGTCCCTTGTGGACTCGCACGAGCACCTTGGTGTAAAGGTGGCGTTTCACCCCCACACGGAAAATTTCCAAAATCCTCCCGAGGCCCCACCGACCCAACTACTCCTCTAGGAAATATTTCTTCCCACGACCCATGAGACCCGCCCCTGGGGAAAATTTTCTCCCCTAGGCCCATGAGCCCGCTCTTGAGGAAAATTTCCACCCCAAGGCCCACCAGCCCATAAGCTCGGAGAAATATGAGGAGTTAGTAGGAATTTTTATATCAATGGAAAGGTGAGGAAATTTCCTAACCAATGGAAATTATTTAGGAAAAGTTTTAATGTGTTAATTTTGAGAAAAATCAAGTTGAATCTTTAATCCTATTAGAGAATGGGTAAGGTGAGGATTTACCCTCTTAACCTAATTTAACTTTCTAATCCTAAATTTTGCACCTTGTGACCTATTTATATTCTAGTGGATTAGAATTGATATGGAACTTGTTACTAACAACTATTGTCTTATAACCTTGTTGTAGAGTCTTCTAAAGAAAAAAATATTATTCGTAATTTTCTTATCTAATCCTAGGATGTTCGGTGGGTCTCAAGTGGGTTGTTTTAAAGGCATCACACTTGGTATCGAGAAGTAGTTCAAAATCTTCGGCCATTTGGCACATTAGAAAACTTGATACATGAACCTTAAACCTAGCACACTGTTAAATCTAGAAAATAACTTAGTTTAGAAATTACACATTTTAGTAAACATGGAAACTAGGTAAAACCTAGAATAATGAACTAACTCTCATCTTGCTCTATACGGGAGGTGTAGACAAGATGAGGAGGCTTTTCACATAGACCTAAGCATACCACCGCTAGATCATGTTGTCAGCAGAACCATCCTACCCTAGATTTTGCAGACTCTTCGGGATGGTAACGTCACTCTACATGGAGGATCGGTAGGACAACATGTAGTTAGACATGATAAAGTCACTTCCTTTGAGGGTCGTGTATCACCTTGACCCAACAAGGAGCATGGAGGAGAGAACTTCCATGAAAATTCAGCTGGAGTAGATTCACCATAGAAAGGATAGGGAGACCAAGTTTCGGGAATATAGAGAGGTCTTGAAGCCCTAGGCTTAGGGATGTGCATGCAAAGAAGCCCTGGGGCTGTCGGACCAAAACTGAAGATCACATCAGGGAGATCTTGAAGCTTTGGCCATCACATTATTCTCGGGTCACATAGGTGGTTTGAGATAGAGACCTAGTTTTTGAGCTTGAGTATATGCTACAAGCTCTGTTCTTGTTATAGCAACATGAAAGCTCATGTTGTGATCCATATACTAAGGGATGGAGCTGGTGTCTTGTGGGGGATAGAGGAGTAGAAGCCTATGTTAATTTTGAGATAGTTACCTAAGAGCTCTTTGAGGAGCATCTCCGGATCAGATATTTGTCACGAAGGTTCATACATCAGTGTATAGATGAATTATATGACCTCGGTAGGCATATATTACGGTGGTTGAGTATGAGAGTAGATTTACGGATCTACTACGGTATGTTGATTACATGCGGGATAAGCAGTGCGGATCCACAAGATCATCCGGGGCTCGAATCTAGACATTGGAGGTGTAGTGGACATCCATTTTCCATAGACATTAGCTAAGGCCGTTGAGAAGGCCTATAGTAGAGGAGACTCAAGGAAAGACCCAGTAGGCTAGAGACCGAGTCCGGAGCCGCATACAACAGATGTATGAAAACAGATCGAGGGGGTCAGTACCTCTTCCTCATGGTGGATAGGGTTCAACACAATCATCTGTTAGACCAAAATAGCAGCAGCAGCAACAATGAGCCTCCCGCCCACCTTATAGACCTCCACATAGGTTTGATGCACAAAGAGGTTGAATTATGGGGCCTCTTCCTAGGGGTTCCATCGGGACACGGGGGTGCCCAGAGAGCTCACTCGGCGGAGCTCACCAATAGAGACCTCAATAGACCATATATGGATCATTAGGATCCACACCACAGACCTCTAGGGCACCGACTAGAGCTGCTACACAAGGGAGAGGATTAGGCGGTTGTTTTGGTTGTGGTGTTATTGGAAATTTTGGAGAGACTACCCACGTAACCCTAATAACAATGGTATGACATAGTTCTTAGAGCATACTATTGGTGATATGGGGTGCAGTCATTGGATGTACGTAGCGATCGAGAACTGCTAGGAAGAACATTAGATTACATTTATTGATATCTGCAGTAACATTGGTGGTATTCCTACCTCCATTTTGTTTGATTTTGGTTCTTCTAATTCTTTTATTGCACCATCTTTACTAGAGTGATACAGGCTAGTGGCAGTTAGGTAGGGTCATAGTTGGGATGTTGAGATGGATTCTAGAGCTAACATCTCTATAGATTCCTTAGTTAAGGAGTGTGTGGTGGATTTAGGACCCTTCAGTACTACCTCAGATCTTCGTATCCTTCCATTGGGCTCTTATGGAGTCATCTTGGGCATGGACTAGTTATCTTAACATAGAGCCACAGTGGATTGTTACCACAAGATCATATCTTGCATAAATGATATAGGATTGGAGGAAGTGATATTGGGGGTCAAGAGACCTATTTCTATTCACACCATCTCCACTATGCAGCTTAAGCGGTGTGTGTGATGGGGTTGTAAGATGTATGTTGTTACAGTTAGTGACAGATCAGAGGATGAGTCTAGTGGACCATCACTATATTATCATCCCATTTTGAGAGATTTTCCAAATGTCTGTCTAGGGGAGCTACATGGGTTACCACCCCCATGTGAGATTGATTTTCATATAGATCTAGTTTTGGAAGCAAAGCGTATCTCACAAGCACCTTATCGGATGACCACTCCGAGCTCTACGAGCTCAAGCTACAACTGGAGGTCCTCCTGGATAAAGGCCTTATCCATCCTAGTATCTCGCTTGGGGTGCACTAGTGATTTTTGTGAAGAAGAAGGATGGATCCTTATGGTTGTGTATTGATTACCGCCAGCTAAATAAGGTAACAATCAAGAATCGTTATCCCCTCCCGCACATTGATGATTTGTTTGATTAGATGAAGGGAGCTATAACTTTATTTAAGATAGAACTTAAGTCGAGGCTATCATCGGTTGAGTATTTCATAGGTGAACATTTGTAAGACTTCCTTCAAAGTATGAGATATGGCCGCTATGAGTTCACATGATTATGCCTTTTGGTTTGACTAATGCCCCGTAGTATTTATGAGTTTGATGAATGGGGAATTCAGGAATTTCTTAGATCACTTCGTGCTTATCTTCCTTGATGAAATTTTTATTTACTCACGTACGCATGAGGAGCATGACGAGCACCTTCGCCGAGGTTCTTTAGTGTCTTCATGCGTAAGTGATTTATGAAAACACGGAGAAGTGTGCGTTCTTCCAGAGATGGAGGTGCGATATTTGGGTCATTTCATTTCCGGGAAAGGTATCGCCATCAATCCTTCCAAGATTAGAGCTATTATGGATTGGCCAGCACCCACTACTATGAATGAGGTACGCAGCTTCATAGGCTTACTAGGTTACTACAAGATATTTATTTAGGACTTCTCTCAGATTGTGCACCCCATCACTTCCCTTCAACGGAAAAGGGAAGAAATTTTTTGGTGGAGACAGGGGTGAGTAGGCCTTAAGTACATGAAGGAATGCCTCACTACAACACTTATTCTTTTAGTACAGATCCACGGGATGAGCTTTTTTCTTGCATGATGTTTCTTTAGTAAGACTTGGAGGTGTGTTGATGCACGAGGCAGAGTAGTGTCTTTTGAATCTCACAAACTCAAGGATTATGAGATTAATTATCTAACTCATGATCTTGAACTTGTGGTAGTTGTGCACACTTTGGTTTGATGGAGGAAATTTCTCCTTGGTTAGAGATTCACACTCGTGACGATCAATCGAGTCTTTTCCACCTCTTCACACAATCCCAATCTCAATGCTCACAATGGTGTTGGATGGAGTTACTATGTGAGTATGATATGGAGATTGAGCATGTGAAGGGGAAGGAGAATGTTATGGTAGACACTCTTAGTAGATGGAGACACTGGCTATGGCCACCTTAGTGAGAACATATTTGTGGAGTAGGATTCTTCGGCAGTGTCCTCATGATAGCTTCTACATTGCAATTCGAGCAGAGATCGAGTCTCAGATACCCCTCGAGGGGATTTTTTATGGTTTTTCCTTAGAGGAAGATGGTCTTCTCAGGCACAGAGACCAGATTTATGTTCCTAGAGATGGAGGCTTGAGGCAAGACATTTTGATAGAGGCACATCGTGCAACCTATTCATCCCATCCGGGGGTGAAGAAGATGCACACTACCTTGAGACAATTCTATCATTGGAGAGGACTCCATAGAGACGTGGCCCAATTCATGTCATGATATTTAGAGTTCGAGAAAGTAAAGGATGGGCATCAGCATCCGGTTGGCGTTCTCTTTCCTTATGCTATACAGAGTGGAAATGGGACACCATTTCCATGGACTTCGTTGTTGGGTTACCAATGTCTATATATCATCATGATGCCATCATGGTCACGGTTGATAAATTAAAAAACGTGGCTCAATTTTTCTCGGTGAAGACCACGTATACAATAGTGTAGTGGCATGGGTGTATCTTGATGAGACTATCATGTTACATGGGATTCCGTGGAAGATCATTAATGACCACGGTCCTTTCTACACTTCCCATTTCTAGACTACTTTGTTAGGAATAATATTAGATATTGTGAACATTATTATGAGTGTGGAAATAAATAATATAGTGTAATGTAATACAACTATTTATGAGTTGGTAACTCATGGAAATAGTTTTAATTAGATAAGGTTTGTTGTGAGAGAATAATGGGATTGAGAGTTTGAGTGAGATATTGTGGGTATTAGGAGAGATATGTGGGATGAATGTTGACTCCTAGAATCAAGGAGATCAAACTCTATATATGTAATCTTCCTCTTTGTATTTGATATCCTAGAAGTTTTCAATATCAAAACTCTATTATTCTATTTCGGTGTATTAATTCTCTATATTTTTCTTATTAAATCTGGTTCAAGCTATGTATTTGATATCCCGAAAGTTTTCAATATCAAAACTCTATTATTATATTTCCGGTGTATTAATTCTCTCGTATTTTTCTTATTAAATTTGGTTCAATCTCGATATTAACGTTTTGATGTGCCTGCGTTGGAGAGATCATGAGCAGCGCATTTTCCTTAGCAACAACGTAATTTGTGGATCGAGCTAATGCAATTCCTCTGCGAAAAAGGGTTTGAGCTGTGTTGAATGGCGATGTTGACCTGGTGGGTGTCTCCACGTCGAGTTGTATCCACCCAAGTAGATACGCACAAAATTATACTGACGTCTTTGACTCAGGAAAAACGTCCTTGGATTAGGAAAACACGTGGCATCAAGGATGAATAATTTTGAATCAAGCATTCACAAATCTATATTCTGCCACCATTCCAGACTGAAGCCTTTCTTTACGGAAATATCTCCACAAATCACATATGGCTTAAAAATGACTCTCATGGCGGGATTATCACCACTCCTTCATTAGTATTAAGGTCATGAGTCATAGAGTTTGACATGCTCCATAGAGGAGAGCATACTGCAGATAAGAGTGTGTATGTTTTTCCCATGTTCACACTAAGGGGGTGAATGTTAGGAATAATATTAGATATTGTGAACATTATTATGAGTGTGGAAATAAATAATATAGTGTAATGTAATACAACTATTTATGAGTTGGTAACTCATGTAAATAGTTGTAATTAGATAAGGTTTATTGTGAGAGAATAATGGGATTGAGAGTTTGAGTGAGATATTGTGGGGTTAGGAGAGATAATTTGGGATGAATGTTTACTCCTAGAATCAAGGAGATAAAACTCTATATATGTAATCTTCCTCTTTGTATTTTATATCCTAGAAGTTTTCAATATCAAAACTCTATTATTCTATTTCCGGTGTATTAATTCTCTATATTTTTCTTATTAAATCTGGTTCAAGCTCTGTAACTACCATACAACACACCCTCGTAATGAGAATCAACTTCAACACAACATATTACCCCAAGATAGATGCACAGACTTAGTGGGTGAATCAGATTTTAGAGGATATTCTCATGATGTATGTGATGGACCAATAGTTTAGATGGGAGGAGTATATGTACTTGGTGGAGTTTTCCTACAATAATAGTTTTATGAGTTCTATAGGCATGTCTACTTTTTAGGCCTTGTATGGTAGAGAGTGCGGGACACCTCTTAGTTGGGACAAGTTAGAGGAGAGGGTTTCTCTTGGACCATCTTTTTTGTAGGACATGGAGCAGCATGTGGTTTTGATTAGGCAAAGATTATAGGAGGCACAGGATAGGCAGAAGAAGTATATATATCAGCATAAGATGAACCATAGTTTTTATGTGCAAATGAAGGTTTTCGTTCGTGCCAAGCCACACAAGATCCCTATCCATTATGGAAAAGGTTATAAGCTAGCTCATATATTCGTGGGTCTTTTTCAGATCTTGGACTGTATCGAACCTTTGGCTTACCATCTAGCATTGCCACCTAGCTTATCTTGTGTACATGATGTGTTTCATGTTTCAGTTCTTAGGAGATATGTTGCAGATCATTCTCATGTCTTAGATTGGACATCATTGTAGATGTAGGATCAGGGGCAAGTGATGGTGGAGTCTATTCATATCCTAGATCGCAGGACCCTGGGCCTTCAAGGTAGAGAGGTTGATCAGGTATGGGTGCAGTGGGACATATATGATGAGACTACAACTATTGGGAGGATGCTACATTGTTACGAGTTTAGTTTCCCCATTTGTTACGGTGACTTCCAAGATGAATTCGACTCTAAGGGGAGGTGGATGTAGTGCCCACTTCCCTTTGACACCATTTGATACTAATCATGATGCTATTGATTATATTATGGACATGATTATGGAATTTATTTTAATAGGATGTTAGATGTTAGATCATGGATTATTCTTGACTTGATTCAGTTATGATGCATGATGATTATTAGAGACATTTTGGACATTGATGTTGTTATATTGTTTAACATGGTAATATTATGGATGTTGTTCGGATATGTGATATTTGGATATTGTGAGCAGACATAGAAATGGAAATTATTTGATGATGATATAGTTGTTGGATAAAATTACAAATGATCTTGTCGGTTTCTTGGATGTTGTTGTGATTCATATATCTAGATGATTTTGGAATTATATTTATATTATTTTGAATGTTCGATATGGCCACGAGGTGAAAGAGGTATTTGTATTTTGCAGATTTACAATATCACAAAAAACATCGGGGATTGGAGACTAACCACATTGGAATTCTAGATGAATTCAACAAGTTCACCATGGCAACTTGTATTTGTTTGTGCGTGTTTGTTTGTGTTAGGGATTTTCATGTGGGGATCACCTTTAAATGTGACCAAGGAATTAGGTGTTTGTATTTATTTGGACCCTTTTTATGTTTGCATGTGTTTATTTTGTGGTGCATTGACCCTTTCATTATTCATTAAATGATGGATAGTATTCGAGTAAGCATGTTCTTATGTTAATTAATTAAAATATGTCATAAGAGAGTAACTAATAGAGTTGTTGGCCTTGCATTAAAGTGTTGTAAGAGATGTGTAAGTGATGTGTAAGTTAACTTTTGAGTGTGAAACACTCCACCTTCTTTGAAATTCGAAATTTTCCTTGGAGGCTGATTTTGGAGGCTAGTGGGACAAGTTACACTTTTCGCATACCTCTTAAATTTAATTACTAACCATACCTATGGTTGGAGAGTTGAGATTATACTTTTATAATGCTTTTGAGGAGGAAAATTGTAGTTTTAATTGCACTTTTTCTTAAATGATTTAATTTAAGTCCATTGGGGTGTGGGTTGGATTTTAGTGTGTAAATAACTATCATATTATTCACCCACCTATTTATTATGCATTGGAGAATGAAGTTGAATTTTGGGTTGGGGTTGAGGATGTCTGATGTGGTATCTGCATGGAACTACCTCATTCTCTTCCCTTCACTCTTCTATAAAATTTGAATTGCTTGCCTTGTTTTAGGTTGCTTCACTTCTAGGAAACTCTTTTGGGGAGAATATTTTTTCTATTTTTGAGCTCTGGCTTTGAAGAATTTTTAGAAGATTGTTGCATGCTTGTGCTCGGCTGATTTGGATTGTTTGTGTTGGGATAAATCTTGTTCTTTTGGAACATGGAAGAACTCCATCATGGAGAGGTAGGAGCCTGGCTATTAAAATGGTTCTTTTTGTTTATGAAAATGTTAATGTGTGAATGTTTTGGCATGTTTGTGGGATGTCGGGTAGATGGCCTAGGGATTGTGTAGGAGAAAACTATGGGGTTTATTTTATGGGAGGACAAGTGTGTTGTAGGGAGGTATATGCATGGAAGGAGTTGGGATTTAGGTTCCACCTTACAAGGAAATAGCTTGCATTTATTTAGTCATTATGGGGTGCCATAAGAGGTTAGGGAGGTGTAAGAAAATGTGAGGAATAAGGGGTACTTGGGGAGGCATAAGGAATGTTAGGGATTCGATATACTATATTTTGGTGGTTTGTAATTTAGGTGGTGATACCCATTTCTCCTTTTGGGAGGCATAAGAAGCATCCCCTATAGTTTCGTGCTCCTTTGGCTTGCTTGATGAAGCCTTAGTATTGTTTTTCATGTTTTAATGTAGTTGTAAACTACATTCTAGTTTGATTTGTGTTTTTATTGTGTAAATGTTGCTTGTGTGTTTTTGGAAGCTCGTTGTTTTTGTGAGTCGAGATCACATATTTTATTGCATTGTGGTTGGGGCTCCAGGTCAATGAAGAAGGATGAGTTCTCCTCTTCATTCGATGTCTTTGTTGGGAGGAGAGTGCTGCCTTTCCCCTACTCTTATTGTGATCCCAATTTAGAGGAATGATAATATGCATGTTCTTTATCCGGGAGCCGAGAGAAAGACAGTTTGTGATCCCTTGTGAAATGAAATCTTATTGTAACCATTCCCACTAGAAGTGGATGAACTTGTAAATGTTTGTAATGGAGAGATGTTGTATTGATTTTAAAGTTGTATATTGTAATGTAAATGAAATAAACTCTATTTTTGTTTTGAAATAATGTGAAAGAAATTATATTCAAAGAATAAAAGAAGGATGTTACAAAGTTGCCTTTTGGTGCCTATGCATACATGCATATGCTCCAAGGGCATTTGTTCCACCATTAGGAAAGCTGTGCCCCGCGCATGCGCATGCTCTACGCACAACTCGCCTAGTTTCCTACTTCTAACATTAATTACGAGCATTAATTATGAAATTAACAAAGAGGGTTAGGTTACTCACAAAGACGCCATCATCCGCGTGTCATTCGTACCCCTAAACTATGTCCACTCGTCTCAAATGGTCTCGTGCTCTCACCATCATCCTCGTCATTGTTAGAGTCTCGCACAGTAAAAACTTGGCAGTGGTCAGTAACAAATGAATTGGTCACGGTGATTTACCCCCTCGGGTGGGGTATATCAAGCTATTTTTCATTGGCCGTGATGCCTGGAGGCTTGTTTTGACCATCGTTTTCTCTTCTATTCACCATCAAATAATTATTTTAATTAAATAATTATTTTTCTTTCATTTTTTATCGTGCTGGGGCATTTTTTGCCGTCTATTACCCTTTTTTTCTCATGAGGAACATTTTTATTACTCCTAGGTGAATTTTCTTCTTATCAACACTCTATCGAATAATTTTTATTTTTTATTTTTATATAATTATTTCATCAATTTTTTCGCTATACTGGGGACTATACTTGTCACTTGTTTCTTCTTTCTTCCCCCTGGGGCATTTTCTTTTGCATCTAGGCACTTCATTCTATTTCTTCTATTTTCTTCTATGCATCCACTATCCACCACATTTTAGACAACACAAAAACTATATATATATATATATATATATATATATATATATATATATATATATATATCACTTCAAAATCCAAAAACAAGGCAAAATTCTCCACAAAATCCTAAAAATTAGAAAACCTACAAAAATAGGTAACCCGCTTATTATGGCTAAAACTTGTGTCTTGCACATGGTATTCTTTCCATATCCTATTGGTTTGTTTCACATCTTCACCGATCAACATGACTTGTGGATCGCGATTCACAACCATTCACAAAGCTAGCTTCTTGCTTTATCTGTACTCTAGGGCACATCTTATTTCCTGGTGTTGTTTCATTGCACACAAATATTTCTCCTTGGACACAGTGTCCATCATAATTTCCCGTTGCATATATCCTTTCTCGGGTCATCATTTTTTACCCTTGTCATCAATGATGAACATATGCACCTCTTGACTTGATAACAAAACATTTGTACAACCATCTTAATAGTTGTTGGGTTGGATATGTTCATTCATTAAATGATCCTGTTTCCTTCTCATATTGCATTGCATTTGGTATGTTGCATGGAGTTGGTGTTTTCAGCAATGGATAATTGTTTGTAGTATGGATTTTCATGCCATCCTACTTTTGTTGTATGATTATATTTTTAATAAGGACCGATGACGTAGATCTTTTGGAAATATGATGACAATAAAGTTGTTTCAATACACTAGATGAAATCTTGCTCTTTTTCTTCCCGTCTTCATTTCTTCTACATCACCCTCCTATCAACACTATTCTTCTGCTTCACCTAGGGCATCCTGCTCCTCTCCATTTCTCACCTTTTTTGATCATCGATCATCTTCCTTCATCACCCCATTGACACTCGAGGGGGCATCTCTCACTTCTACTAATTTTTCTTCTACCCCTTCAAAATTTTATCCATCTACTATCTTTGAAGTGGCATCGCTTACGCCACCCCAAAGAGGGGAAAATGTAGACACCTATAATTTAGCCTAAACAATTTAAACACTTAAATTGTGCTAATTATCCCCTTTCCCACAAATTAGTGACATATCATCAATAATTCTCATCTTCTCTTCTATCATTATTAATTAATTACAATAAGTACTTAATTAAGTCTTCTATTCAACAAATACCCTAATTAACGACCTTCCGTTAATTAATCCTTCCTTCTATCCAAACTAATTAATTAGCTTCCCCTTTCATTAAACCAATAAATCATTATTTAATTGATTAATCCCCTTATATAGTCTAAATAATGCTAATATTACTCTAAAAATATTTTATAAGCTTGCACATCTATTAATTAACAAACCCCCTTTATCCACATGAGTCACTAAAGGACAAGCTAAACTCTCCTAAAGTTAACTCAACCCTTTATAAACCCCCTTTATCCACAACTAACTCAACATCTCTATTATCCCACATGCAAAGGGATGTAGAGATCCCTTTATCCATTGGGCTATATATAGAGCCCTTCTCCTACCTTTACACTTACACCTAGTTGTTGAGAAACAAAAGAAAGCATATAGTACATACACTATAAGCCTTTTGTCATCCTTAAGCATTTCACCATTAGAAGAGCTAAGCCTCATTCTTGCATTTCATCCACTTAAGTCTTTGGGTCATATGGAAATAATCAAAGTGGTCTTGTAGCCATGCTTTGATGAGATTCCATTCCTAATCCCTTAAAATCAAACAATCAACTTTGATTGCCATGAATCTACCTAGGTTCAATTTAGTTGTTTTGGTAGTCTAAAGAGTAGAAGTTTTGATAATTAACATGTTAGTTTGATTTCCATTTCAAATTTTATGATAATGTTGTTATTTAACTTTGCTTAGCTCTTAACAAGATGGTGTTTAGATTTTGATTTAACTTTGTTAATTAAGACTACTAGGTGTTAGTTTTAATTTCCTTAACTTAGTTAAGCAAAACCATGCACACAATGACGATGTCACTAAACATACTAACTAAGATGATAACCCCATTCTTGGGCTCTTATTTACCTAAACTATGAGGTTCCATCGAGTGCAAAGTTTAAGTTCATTTTGCGGTTTTAAATTTCTTCTATGGTAAATAAGATCACACATGAAGACATGTTACACACAAATCTTATATTAGGGTTGAGTGTTTCGATTGACACTCTTTATTACATTTACAAGGTAAGGATACCACCCAGTAATTAATTAATCGTTTATTGAACACTAAAAATGTGCTACAAAAATTCATTTGCTATATATATATATATCAAAACCTTTTTCCATACACAACTATGAATCAAATTGAACCTGTGAATTAAATGCACATTTCCTAAGATATCCCTAAAACTAGCATCTCCTACATATTAGCAAATTTCAAATAGAATTAGTTTCTGTAACATGAAACTACATTATACATATATTCATATTACAATGACCTATATAAATTTCAATAATAAAAATGAATTACACGTCACCTTTTCATCATCATTCTTGCATCCTTCAAAATCCATGTAAGCATGACATCAACAATAAATTATTGGCATGGAACCCCTCCTAATCTAACATAATTAATGTCTTTAGTTTCCCATTCACATATAATAATAATTTTAATTTTAATTCGAAAGAAAAAGGTTTAGAAACATGTATTCATTTCATTTCATTTCACTTCATTTCGTAACCAAGGAGAGAGAAAGAGAAAGGAAGAGAGAAAAAAACCATTTTGTCAAAAGTTCTATTTCACAAAAGTTACACTATAGAGTTTTCAAATAGTTATTTACATGTTTCAAAAGTGTCCACGGTGGTTTGGCAACCCGACAGGGGTCCTACAACTCTCTTTTCACATTTTCCTGTTAGCTACAAAAATGTTCGATTCAAGCTCGGAGACTAAGAATCCACTTTCAAATTTTTTCTTACGATGAGAAAACACACCACGGTTAAATTTCTACGTGTCCAATTATATACCAAGATTTCATAGGAACTGACAAAATTTAGAACTAACGAATGGTTTACAAATGGCGGCTAGTTTCTTGGGGCCATCGGTCATAATTATCCTAGTTGTAAATGATTAAAAGTTAGCTCAAGGGCTCAGAAAACCACATCCAAAACTAATGTTCTATGGATGAACGCACCATAATAAATTTCCTATGAGTTCCACCATATATGGAGAATTCATCAGAGTCGTTGGAACTGAAAACTAGGACATGGTTTTCAAACAGTGACATGATTTTGAAGCCACCGGTCCTAATTGGTCCTATTTAACCTAGCCATACTGCGACTAGAGGCCTACAAAATGGCTTTGCCAAACTATATAGAGAAGTGTTTTTCCCTAAACTGAATATTCCATATAATTTTTTAGTAAAACTACTAGAGGTTTTCGAAGATAGATAATAATTTCTCTTTCCAGGTTTCAAATGGCGATTCAAAACAAAAGCCAACTTTTTAGATTTAGCAGACTTCCTACTCTTTGTAAAATAATGTAACAAGGCTCCTATAAGGGCATCAAAAATATCGCATACGATCATTTGACATCGATTCAAGGATTAAAATGACTCCTCACATGACAAGGTATAGGAGGAAGCTTAACATCCCCTTTAGGAGTTACGAAGGTTTGCTTGTGAGTCTCCGAAATCACAATTTATCTATTTAAACCAAGAGATGGTCAACATATTTACCGGGATAATTTTTTATGAGACATTGAGCGAGTTATTAGCTGCCAATTGGTGATAAGCTTGGGGTCCCCAAATTTGGGAATGAATTTGATGTTTCCTTGATTGATCGAGATCATCAAGGTGTTGGAGGACATTACTTCCAGATAGACCTGATGTAGATGCGGACCAGCGATCGTCTATAGAGACCGATAGAACTCACAAGGAAAACCATCAATACCGGGGCTTTATTAGAGGCCATTTGCATAACATCTTCCTTCAAGTCATCAAGAGTGAGAGGTCTATCACAGGTGATGCGCTTAATTTAAGAGAGCTTACAAGGAACAATGTCAATGTATTGGAGGAGAGCAGCCTCACGAGCTAGGGTAGTAGGTTGAGCAGCAAAAACAACATGATAGTGATGCACAAAAGCTTGCAGAAAGTCAGGTACGAGAGTAATCCTTTGATTAACATCCTTGATTGCTTTAATTTTGGTGAGAGTTTGATTAGTTTTAAGGGAATCAAAAAAATCCTTAGTAACTTTGTCACCAATGCGAAGCCATTGTATATGAGTTCGAACTTGGGCTCCTCTAGGCATCTAGTGCTCCTAAATTTGAAGCTTATGTTTCTAGTAAGTAGCTTGCACTTGCATGTGGGTGTTGAAATGAGACAGATTAAGCTCTTGAGTAGCCCTCAAATATTCAACATGAGGGGCTTCATGAGAATTCTTGCGAAAAAGAGTAGCTTGTTTCCCATAGAGCCGAAGGAAAGAAGTGGTACAAGTGATGACATGAGACCATTAGTCGGTCCTGTAATCCCACCAACGAGGTCTCGGATCAAGATTCCAAATATGTCTTATATAATCCAATGTCTTGGGATGAGAACGGTGGGACATATTCAAATAGAACTAGGTAGACTTAGGCTTAGGGCACTGAAAGCTCCATTGAATCCTAATGAAAATAGGCTTATGGTTAGAAACCAAAGCATTTTCCACCACCAAGAGTGGGAGGCTGTATGAAGAGTCAAAGGAAAACCATTGCTGCTCTGAAATCAGAGCTCTGTTAAGATGCCTATAAACTTTGTCATCGTCAGCTCTAAAATTAAACCAAGTGAACCAAGGAATGGCGGTAGAAGAGTTATTGTGGTGGTTGGGATAAAAAATACAAAGCTTATTGTGTAAATAAAACTAGGCTTCACATTTTCTAGTACACAAACACATTGGAAGCCACCCCAATTTGTCTTTGGAGGATTCAACCATGTTGAAATCTCTACAAAAAATCTAGGTAATAGAGGGTAGATGATCAACCAACCACCACCAAAAAGAAGAATGTTCAAAGGCATTGTTGGAATCATAAATATTGGCCAACCTAAGAATGTGGCTGTCAAAATAAAAAAGGGTCCACACCACCCGATGAGTGGGTTCAGAACCCCAAGATATGATATTGGAGCTGAGTTTGGGGCTTAAAAGACTGATAACACTCCTCGACCGTTATAGTGAGTGACATCGGGAAAAAGAACCGGGACATATGGTACGCATAGTAGCAGAAAGATGGAAGCCAAAGATTTTGACTTCCTATAAACACAACACCTGAAACTTTGCAAAATGCTTACAACTGTCTCTGACAAGATATCTATGAGTCAGATCAGTAAGCCCCTTGACATTCCATGAGTAAACTAACATGGAGAACTATCAAGGTGCATGGTTTCCTCCTCGAGGCCGGCTAATGCTCTAAAGTGGTTAGAGAAAGTAACTTGCCATGCATTCCCATGAATAAAATCACCAAGTTCAAACTGTCAGCGGGGTCTCTGTGAGAAATATTCCTCGGAAGGAGGGGAAGGACTTTGGGAATGACATAAGGCATCCTTTCTATCTATCTGAGGAGCCAAACCACCGGCCATGAGATCCAAAAAGCTTGAGGTCTCGGGAAATGAGGGGTGTGAAAGAGCTGAGGGGTGAGGGCTGATGACAACTGCAGCTTGTGGAGATCGAGAGATGGCGGGCATGGGCTTGGGAGATTGGGGATTTTTTACAATAAGGGGAAATAAATAGTGTCAAGTATCTCATGGGGAAGCAAATCGGTGATTTTCCCATTATGCCATAGAGTCCTCATTCCAAAAAAATTGATAAGCCACAAAAATAACGAGAGAATAAACACACAATAGGGAAAGTAAACACACAAAGGAAAGGTAAAAAAAAAAAAGGGAAACGATGTTATAACATCTTAAATAACCAATGGTATATGTTAGTGTAAATTCACGGCACTTACGGATGTTGATCAGATTTCTAGTTTGATCATACTAGCATCCCGGTGTGATTTCACAACATGGAATCCTTTCTACAAGTGTGGGACTTGCAAAAGCGAAAAGGAATCTCCAGAGAAGGTGGTTCCTATTCCTCTGTTCGGATGCACACGGGAAAATGCAGAGGGTTTACTCAAAACCTAATCTAATTGCCAAGGAGACAGGGGTAAGAAGATGCATAAAAATAAACCTAAGCTAATAGAGGTGATACAACGAGGAATGAAGAACATCTATCTTGCCAATAAACACAAACCATTCAAATGTGATGCACGATCATGCACGAGATAAGAAAATTTGCAAAGTGAAAGATCGGGAGGATACAAATGAACACAGAGAGGGTTGAGAATCATCCACAGACATGCATTACTTGCTCCAAAATCTATACAATACACTACAAAATTCCAAGAGGCAAGGTTACATTATAGTTTTAAATGGGAGGTTTGAACTCCACAAATTCACCTGCCAAAGAGAATAAGGGAGGGGCAAAACAAGAATGTTTTTTAGAAAGAAGCCCCTCCTTACAATTTATAGGAAGAATGAGAGAGGGAAGAGAGAGGAAATCCAAATCTACCCCAACCACTTCTAGGTTGCATTTAATTCATCTCATTATGGCGGTAGGTGAGAACCCTAGCAAAAGCGGCGAACTGTATTTTGCATTTAAGCTGGTTGTTGAAACGTCATTTCTGGCCATTATCACGTACCAGAGGCGTTTTTTAATTTTCTCTCTCCAAAATGAACCAAAATGCAAGATTGACCCTGAATCATGTAGAGAATTTCACCAGCTTTCCATTGATATAATGAACGTGAAAATCCAAGAAAAGGATCGAAAGTTATGGCGATCTGAAGATTTAGGGCAAAAACAGGCCAAAACGGATCGGCGGGAAAATATTTGAATTTTTTCCGCGCTCTGCCACTTGGATGAAACGTGTCAGGCTCTAATTCATCCACGGGCTCATCCTTTGAAAATTTATTTCGGGTCCTTCCTTAATTTCTTGCCACTTGGACACATGGCACTATTTTATTGGCTCGGGCACGAGGGTGCACTTTGTCCTTCGAACATTTGGTATTTTTCACTTTGGGAAAATTTTCCCATTTCTTCCCGTTCTCCACCACTCAAGTGCCACATGGCACAATTTCATTGGATGCACGAGCCCTTCCCGACCATTTCCCTTTTGTTTTTGCCTTTGAATTTTTTTTTTAAATTTTCCCATCGAGCCGATGAGGTGAAGACACGTGGCGAGATTTGATTCATTGGCGGATCTTTCACTTTTTGCATCCTACGCATCCTTTTGGCCCAACTGTCCCTGACGAAAGTCTCCTGTTTCAGCCGAATCAGTCGGTTCGCGTCCTCCGCATACTTTCGGCTCGGAAGTCCCAAACTACCTAGGACAAATATCTCCGAACCGCCCGAAATGGACTGACTTGCGCCAAACCGGCTGATCCGCATCCCACGCGTACTTTTGTCCCAACTGTCCGAAACTGCGCGAAACAAGACTTAGGAAATTTTTTCCCTCCTTCAGCCGATTCGGCTTTTCACATCCCGCGCATCCTGATGTCCCATCTGTCCCAATCTTTGTGTGGACCGCCTGACGGCTTTTCGGGCGATTCACGCCCGACGTCCCAACTATCCCAAAGCTGCTTTGTGACTAGGACTTAGCCGATTTTTCTTCATTTTTGGCCCCAAGCTTGGTTTTTGCAATTTTTCACATTTTTAAAACTTTCTAGGTTTTCTTCTTGGACAGGAGAGTTAAAAAAATCTTTGGGGACCTCGAAAAACATGATTTTTTCATTAAATCAATCTATTTGCTTGGGACTAAATAATTTGATGCATGTTATCAAAATTACCTTAAGGGGTGAATTTTGGATAACAATTTTGAAGAATTAGCGGGGTCATCGCCTCTTAGATGAGGAATGGCTAGTACTTATAGCAATCCATTAGACATGGAGTCTATTTGATAACCTCTCGGCTAATCTAAAATTTGAAACCTGTGTCCCTGAGCTATTGAAACATTTGTTGAGTTGGTTCTCCCGTGGCTGCAATTCTTCTCCAGGAGCTTGATGAACTGTAAACATGCACATACTAGAAGCAATAGGACATGTGCACAAGCATTTAGGGAAATAAAACTACTCTAACAGCAAGTACAATGTGCATAAGCACTTAGAGGAATGAAAATTCTAAATTAATATTTACAAGGGTGAGAAGCTTTCTTTCTAGTAGCAACATTGAGATAGATCCCATTGACCGAGAATCTGCAATTCTTCACCATCCAACTTAGTCAGTCGGAAGGCATTGCTACTTTTGCATTCAATGATCATGTATGGGCCACTCCAGATGGCATCAAACTTGGAATGCTTTCCCGGCTTTGCACGATCTGCATCCCATTTCAACACTAGATCTCCAATTTGGAAGGTTCTAGCCTTGGCTTTCCTATCAAAAGTCTTCTTGATCAAGGCTTGATCCTTCTCTATCGCCTGGGCTGCATGCTCTCTAATTTCTTGGAGCTCCATTAATTCTGCATATCTAACCTCCATGGGTTCAAACTCAGCTAGTTCCAATCGTTTCATGAGTTCCAATGCTGGCAACTCGAGTGATATAGGTAGAACTGCCTCTTTCCCGTACACAAGCTTGTATGGAGAGCTTCCTGTAGACCTCTTGGGTGTGATCCTATCAGCCCATAGGGCTGATTTGAGCTTTGAGTGCCAAGTCCTTTGATTCTCATCAAGAGTCCTTCTGATGATTCTTAGTAGATTCTTGTTCGTAGACTCGGCTTGGCCATTACCCTGAGGGTAATAATTCGACGAAGTGTTGAGATACACACAATTCTTGACAGCCCATTCAGTGATCTTTGTGCCAAGGAATGCCAATGCATTATCTGATATGATAGTGGTAGGGGCACCAAACCTCGTGACTATCCCTTCATAGAAATCTAAGATATTAGATTCATTTTCCTCCTTGAGTGCCACTGCTTCGGTCCACTTGGTGAAATAATCATTGCTATAAGTATCCACTTGTGGCCTTGACTTGAATTGGGGTTGATAACCCCAATGAAGTCCAATCCCCATTGCATGAATGGCTGATTTACTGAAATTGGACGAAGGGGCAGCGCTGCTAACCTCTCTTTTCCCTGTGAAGAATGCACATCTCTTGCATTTTTTGACCCATGAGTAGCAATCATTGAACATAGTAGGCCAATAGTAACCAGCTCTCATGATTTTGAGAGCTGTCACTCGTGGAGAAAAGTGGCCTCCTGCTTCCCCGTCATGGAACTCGTGTAAGATCTTCTCAATTTGACTTGTTCCAATGCATCTTAATAGAATACCATGGATGTCTTTCTTGAACAAGATACCATTAATGAGTACATACGGGATAGCTTGTAATCTAAAGTATCTCCTCTTCGCCTTGCTCACTTCTGGAGGGCACAAGCCTGTTTGGAGGTAATGCACCAAGTCTTGAGTCCAACATGGGATGAGTGCATCATCAGTTGGTTGTTCTTGATCATTCTGTAGTAGTAGGAGAGCATCTTCTTCACCTTTTGAGTTGTCTGGTTGTTTGGAAGCGAGCTGCTCACACAAGCCTTTGCCACGAACTAGCTTGGTCTCTTTGATTTCAATATCATATTCCATCACCCGAGTGATCCAACCTGCTCTCTTCTCATTTAAATCCTTATGTAGGAGGAAGTCCTTGACACCAGCATGAGATACCAGCAGTTGAATCTTATTGTTCAAGACCAAGTGTCTGAACTTCTTCAAGCTCCTGATGATGGCAAGGACATGCTTTTCGATGAAAGAATACTTTATTTCGTAATCTTCCAAGGTTTGACTGAAGAATGTTATGGGCTGTTCTGAACCTTCTCTATTCAGCTATGTCAAGATAGCTGAGATTGTATCTGATCCTCCAAACGCATACAACATGAAGTCCTTTGAAAAGTCTGGGTTGATAAGAGTTAGAGCTTGTGATATTGCATGCTTGATGTTTTCAAAACTCTCTTTGCCTTCTGCTGTCCATTTGAATGCCAGACTCTTCTTCAACATCATTGTTAAAGGCTTCACAAGAGTGGCAAAATTAGGCACAAACCTGCGGACAAATTTTATCCTTCCTAAGAAGCTTTGAAGAGATTTCTTGTGGTGTGGCAATGGGAGTGTTCGGATGGCTTCAACCCTTTCAGGATCAATTGTTAGCCCTTCCCTAGAGACAATGTGACCCAACAATTTTCCCTCGTGTGCCAAGAATATACACTTCTTTGGATTCAATGACACTCCGAACCTTCTACACCTCTGAAACACTTGCCTGAGGTGAAAGAGATGGTCTGCTGCATTCTTTGAGAAGACAGTGATATCATCTAGGTATACCAGCACTATATTGTTGATCAAGCCTTTGAACGCCATATCCATAGCTCAGCTGGAATGTTGCTCCGGCATTTGACAGTCCAAATGGCATCTTCTTGTAAGCATACGTACCCCATTTTGTAGTGAATGCCATCTTGAATTGATCTTCTTCTTTCACCATTATCTGATTATAGCCTGAATATCCATCTAGCAATGAAAACCTTTCTGAACCAGCTACAACCTGTAATATTTGTTCCATTGATGGAAGCGAGATAATGATCCTTGAGTGATGTTCTATTTAGATCGCGAAAGTCCACACACAATCTTATTTATCCATTTATTTTCCTTACCGGCACCAAGTTTGCAACCCAACTTGAGTGTTTGATGGGGAAGATGATACTGGCCTCAATGAGCTTGTTTAACTCTTTTCTCATGAGAGGTTTGATATGAGGATTTACTGGCCTTTGCTTTTTCTGACAGGCTTGGATTCCGGATCCAACTCAATAGTATGTTGTGCCAACTTTGGGTTGAAACCTCTTAAATCTTTGTAAGTCCAAGCGAAGACATCTGGGAACTCTTGACAAAGCTGAACAAAATCAGATTTCTCTTGTGGAGTACTTACTTTGCCGATTTGCAATGTCTTGCCTTCATCTACTAAAATAGGTTCTGAATCTTCACCCTTTACTTGAATGTTCGCTTTCTCCTTCCGGAACTGATCATTCGGGTTGAAGATTGAATCCAAGGTTATGAGGCTTTTTGGTAATTTGTTAGTTCTCAGTTGCACCACTTGGTCACCATACTACTACTCCAGCTTGTCTTGATTCTGACGGAGAACTCGGCTTCTTCTTATAGGAAATTAACAATCTACTGATCATTCTCAAAGACCTACCAACTTGTGTTATTATCTAGAATAGTTGGTCTCACAACCACTTTGATATGAGGCTGAGATTTTTCACTTTTGATATTTTCTACAATGTCAAATGCAGCCCCAATTGCTACCGGTTTGTCTGTTGCTTCATTCCTTTTTCTTGGGATGGAATTGATGCTAAAAGCTCACGAAATCTTCCATAAGATCCCATACCTGATTTTTGTAGCACTTGAGCAGATTATTCTTGACAGCATGCTGCCCCTTAACTTGGTTTATGATCAGCTCACTATCACCAAATACTTGCAAATTCTTGATGCCTTTCTTCTTTGCCCAGTGTAGTCCATGAATTAAGGCTTCATACTCAGCTGTATTGTTTGAGCAAGAAAACTGAAAATGGAAGGCTGAGTAATACTTTGTACCTTGCGGAGAAATGAGCATAGCTCCTCCTCCCCGCACCTTGTCTACTCCTTGACCCATTAAAGAACAATTACCATACTTCATTCTTGTCTTTATGATCGGCTTGGTGATCTTTGGGGAGAGGTTGATTCTCTTCATGTAAACAGTAAAATCCTAGCTCAAATTCTTCTATTTATTGATAAGGATCAAAAGCATGCACCTTTCTTGCCCATTCATCAAGATTCAAATTTGCGGTGCTTCCAACCTTGGTGTCACTTCATTAGTGCTTGGATAATCTTCTTGATCAAATGCCAAACGGTTGGTATTGAATTGGCTTTGAGTGTAAGGGTCAATGTGAAAGTTTGCGATAGGTTCAGATCTGATTGTGGCCTTAGTTCGATACCTTGTTCTAAACAACATGTGTGACCAATTCACCAAGAGATAGCCTCCGATTTTAGCGGTGAAGTCTCTTAACAAGCACAATGCAAAGAGTGGTGGCAGTCTATGACTAACACATCTTGTAACACTATTATGTTGGGACATGCATGCGGTGTGAGGCTCAAACCTTTGATTACTCCAACTGTTGTCACTTTTGTCCCATCTAATTGTAGTAAACCCTTGGAGATGACTTCATATTGAAGCCCTAGCTTATCAGCTATTTTCTTGGGCATCACCGAGCTACTTACCCCGGAATCAATCATGTAATTGTGCACCAATTGGTTTCTAATTATTGATGAGACATAAAAAGGAGGGGCTTCAACATTTTACCTTCTTTGTCCTCCATGATTTCCTTCGGGTTGGGCAACATTTGTGAGTACCTTCTCTTGCCTTTGGACTGTTGATCGAAGTTGACTAGTCCTTCATGGCAGCTTGCAGCAAATCTCTTTGGCCTGGGATGGATAGTGATTCCCACATTGATATGTTTACATTTGTCTTCTTCATCTGATCAATGATACTGAATGGAGATGAAGTATCCCTCTGTTGTCCCTTGGCCTGCACATTCATTCCTTGCACATGGGCAGTAGCAACTGGCATTTGGGTTGGCCTAGGGGCTGTTTTAGGTGCCCCTTGCGTGTTTGGAACTACATTTTGTTTGCTAGCGGCTTGTGGAGTGGTAGAAGGTTGTGGATTATTTGGAGCTAATGGTTGTCCTTCACCCAAATTTCTCCTTTTTGACCTTGTGTTGGCTGCAACACTTTGAGAGGGTATTTGATTCATACCATAGAAATCTTCAGCCTGCCAATTGACAAGAGTAGTTTCGTTTGGAGATGTTCCTTGTTGAGGTGCTTCTTGCTGCTGATCCTCTTCATGGCTAGACTCTTGCGACCCACCAATGGTTTGCACCATAAGAGCCTGATTTAATGCACCGTTAAAGCACATTGATTGGTTATGTGGCTGACTGCACGGGAAACACCAATCATATTCTTGGGCCATGTTATTTTGAACTGGCACCAATGCTTTAGAAGAAGATATGACATTGGGGTTATAGGGCTGAAATGGTCTATTAGCGGGAGGCCTTACTTGGCTTTGATTTTGATTTGCAGCCTGAGTTGGTGACCTATTTTGTTGGTATGGGGGCCTAGCTTGTACTTGTGCTTAAAGGTCGATACGGTCTAGCACTTTGAGCTTGTTGTCTTTTGATAGTAACCAGCTCATTTCCCAAATTTTGTAATTGTTTCATGACCTCTTGGAGTTCATTTAAAGCACTAGAGGATGAAGTAGAAGTCTCATTTGAACTTTGATTTCTAGGAGTGGGAATAGGAGCCAAAGTGGGTGCTTGACTAGTGCTTGGATTTTCTAAGTTTGGATACAAGGGCATGGGAGGCCTAGGAGCCAGTTTACCAGCTTGAATAAGACAGTTTTCGGCTCTAATGGCAATGCTATAAGTAGCAGGTAAGGTTGTGCCTCCCATAGATTGAATTAACATAGAAATATCAGAATTCAAAGCCTTAAGATAGTATAGAAAAGCACCTTCAGCTGTTGGCCTGATGGCCACTGGAATCCTCTCCCAAGACCTTTGAAATCTGAAGTTGAAGTCAGTCAGCTGCTCATTGGGAGCTCTCTTGATAGTTGTCAATTGTTCTAGTAGAGACAAATTGTCTCCCTTTTCCCCAAACTACTCATGGAGAACTATGCATAACTGATTCCAATTTGTGATAGAACTAGCTCCAAGGCTCCTAAACCATTGCAATGCCTTCCCTTTGAACGAAGATGCCAACAATTTGATAGCCACATCCATTTCATTTATCTCATGGATTACACAGACGTTAGTAATGTCCTTGACATGATCACTGGGAGTAGTATGATTTTCCGGTGAAAAATGGAATGTTCTTCAACGCTGCAATTGGGCCCGGATTACGTGCATTGAGGGCAAGTGGGGCTTTGCCCGGTGAAGTTGACAAAGGGATTTGGTGGTTATGCCATCCCTGATTGGCACGAGAAACCTTGTTGATGCGAGAAAAGGTCTACCAGGTGGAGGTGTAGACAAAGTCCGGTTAGGTGGAGATGGTGATCTTTGACCTCTTCTTCCCCTTCTTTCATTCACTGGAGATAGGTGAAGATAAACAAACAATCCTTCCTCCCTAGTTCTTGACTGTTTTGTATTCTTCTCATAAATTTTCCAGGCTTGGGTACGTTGAAACCGAGTGGATTATGCCTCTTTTGGAGTCGCGGATGTGTGATTTTAAAGCTCCTTCAAAGTGGAACTTATAACAAGTGCACATCGATCTTGTTGCAATGAAAGTAAAAACCTCTAAGGTCCCACCAGCATGCATTTGAAGCTGTTAGTGCAAATTCACAGCACCCTGGATGTTGATCAGATTTCTAGTTTGATCATACTAGCATCCAGTGTGATTGCACAACATGGAATCCTTTCTCCAAGTGTGGGACTTGCAAAACTGAGAAAGGAATCTCCAGAGAAGGTTGGTTCTTATTCCTTTGTTCAGATGCACACGAAAAATGTAGAGGGTTTACTCAAAACCTAATCTAACTTGCCAAGGAGACAGGGTAAGAAGATGCATAAAAATAAACCTAAGCTAATAGAGGTGATACACCAAAGAATGAAGAACATCTATCTTGCCAATAAACACAGATAACAAACTTTGCGGTGAAAGATCGGGAGGATGCAAATGAACACAAAGAGGGTTGAGAATCATCCTGAGACATGCATTAATTGCTCCAAAATCTATACAATACACTATGAAATGCCAAGAGGCAAGGTTACATTACGATTTTAAATGGGAGGTTTGAACTCCACAAATTTGCCTGCCAAAGAGAAGAAGGGAGGGAAAAACAAGAATGTTTTTTTAGAAAGAAGCCCCTTCTTACCATTTATAGGAAGAATGAGAGAGGGAAGAGAGAGGAAATCCAGATCTACCCCAACCACTTCTAGGTTGCATTTAATTCATCTCATTATGGTGGTAGGTGAGAACCCTAGCAAAAGCGACGCACTTAAGTATTTTGCATTTAAGCTGGTTGTTGAAACATCATTTCTGGCCATTATCACGTACCAGAGGGATTTTTTTATTTTCTCTCTCCAAATTGAACCAAAATGCAAGATTGACCCCTGAATCATGTAGAGAATTTCACAGATTTCCATTGATATAAAGAACGTGAAAATCTAAGCTCGGGATCGAAAGTTATGGAAATCGAAGATTTAGGGCAAAAAGCGAGGCCAAAACGGATCGGTGGGAAAATATTTGAATTTTTTCCACGCTCTGCCACTTGGATGACACGTGTCAGGCTCTGATTCATCCGCGGGCTCATCCTTTGAAAAATTTCTTTCGGGTCCTTCCTTAATTTCTTGCCACTTGGACACGTGGCACTATTTTATTGGCTCGGGCCTGAGGGGCGCACTTTTTCCTTCGAACATTTGGTATTTTTCACTTTGGGAAAATTTTCCCATTTCTTTCCCGTGCTCCGCCACTTAAGTGCCACATGGCACGATTTCATTGGACACAGGCCCTTCCTGACCATTTCCCTTTTGTTTTTGCCTTTGAAAATTTTAAAAAAAATTTACCGCCGGGCCGATGAGTTGAAGACACGTGGCGAGATTTGATTCGTTGGTGGCTCTTTCGGATTTTTGCGTCCCACGCGTCCTTTTGGCCCAATTTTCCTAGATGAAAGTGTCTGTTTCAGCTGAATTGGCGGTTCGCGTCCTCCACGTATTTCAGCCTAGATGTCCCAAAGCTGCACTGGGACAAATATCTCTCGAACCGCCGAAATGGGTGACTTGCGCCAAACCGGACGATCCGCGTCCTGCGCGTATTTTTGTCCCAACCGTCCCAAACTACATGAAATAAGACTTAGGCAATTTGTTCCCTCCTTGGCCGATTCAGCTTTTCGCATCCACGCATCCCGATGTCCCATCTGCACCAATGCTGTGCGTGAAGTGCACCGCTTGCGGATTTTCGGCCGATTCACGCCCTACGTCTTAAGCTGTCCCAATCTTTGTGCCGACTAGGACTTAGCCGATTTTTCTTCATTTTTCAGCCCCAAGCTTGGTTTTGTGTAATTTTTCACATTTTTAAAACTTTTGGGTTTTCTTCTTAGATAGGAGAGTTAGAAAAGGTCGGGGACCTCGAAAAACATGATTTTTGCCTTAAATCAATCTATTTACTTGGGACTAAAGAATTTGATGCATGTTATCAAAATTACCTTAAGGGGTGAATTTTGGATAACAGTACATGTTGGGGATAACCCACTTCCATTGCTGCACTAATTCTTCACTAAATGCTTACCCATTCACAAGTATCGCTAAAAACCTTTGTTCAAATATTCATTGATTGGTATCAATGAAATATGACCCCTTCTTCAATTTCTTGAAATTATTCATGATTGTTTTTGTAAGTGAGGGTCCACATAGACATCTCATTACCTTTGTTGCTTTGACACACTACTTGCTTCTACTCATTTATTTCCAAATTTATTTTAATTAATAATTTTCCATTACTATTATAGGAATGTTTCTAAAAATACAAATCTTATTATTTTAACATTGAGGCTTATGATCTCTTTCGATACTTTGACCTTCCCTTATCATCTTCCTCATGACCATTATTTCCATGAGCTGGTTCTTGGTAAATGTTCTAAGAGTTTCAAAAATATCAAAAGCCACTTAATCATCCACATTTTTCAATTTCTCCAAGAAACTATCCTTCATACGATTTTTTTCATTTTTGATCCACTTATCTCTATGGTGTGGTGTGCACATTACTTCATTATCTTCAAATGAGTACAAGGTCGGGCATGCAATATGTAAATCATATTCTCCATCTTATCTAGTTTGAGCCTTAAAATCCATATTCATGATGGAATAATCCTTTTGTTGAGTGGATTCAACCTTCAAAGATTCAATCATATTATTATTCATATATTTCTCATTGAGAAGGTTTTCATCTTCTTGAATGGAGAATGAGCACAATATTGGGGCTGAAAAATCATGATCTTCATTTTCCATATCTTCACCATCATGAGCTTGGAAATTAATCTCCATGATGAATTCTTCCTCTTCCTAAGTAGATTCAACTTCAACATGCCCAAGAATATTTTCATTTATGAATTCCTTCTTGAAAGAGTCATGTTATACTAATGGGAAATATAAATCTTCATATTCACAATACTACTCATTGACTAAGTCTTCATGATGAACCTTGCGAGATTAGAAACATGGGACTCAAATGCCAATAAGTTGTCGATATCACTCCTTCATGATATCCATTACTCATCACCTCGGGATAGATTTGTTGTAGGTTAATATTTCAATGAATTTCATCATTATCATAAAGAGAATTTGTATCCGTAGTCAACAAGAATAAAAACTATTAAAATAAGGCTCCATTAGCTCCTCATGATATTTTTAGTAATATAAATCACACGTGGGTACTCCTCTATCAACATGGGAATCACATTGTATTCCTTTGAGGCTATGAAAAAGTTTCCATACCTTGAATCTTGAAATATTATTTCCACCCTTAGGTCACCTATTATTTTGAACCATATTGTATTTAATTTTTCTTATATGAAGTGGCTTATTGATTTTATCCTTTACTCGTAATGGTATTACATGCCCAATCCATCTATAAATCTTAAGATATATACCGATATAAGCTTCAAATCAACAACATACCATATGAATTTGGCATATACGCTACAAGTAATTTCATTGTGATCTTATTCTCAGTAAAATATACAAATGTTACTTGAGCATCCTTGACGTGGACATAAAAAGTTTCTTCTTTGGTTTTCATTGAGTAGAAATGGTCATTAGGGGGGAGTGAGAGAGATACCAAGAGATTTATAATATTTTTGTGGGCGTGATATTTTCAAAAGCACCAAAGTCAATAATTTAATTAATCAATTTATATCCATTGACCAGCATGAGGCTAGATAGGAAGGTTCTACCTTTCATGAAGTGGAGGGTGTGGAGGAAATAAAATCAAAAGGAGTGGGGGTGAGACATACTTCTTTGGTAGAGGCATTTTTGGAACATGAACTTGAAATACTTCCTTTTATAAACTAGAAAATCCTATCAAATTTCTTAGGATGGGTTCTCTAGTACTCAAACTCAAAAATATGAATTTTGTCTTTTATAACATGGTCAATGATGTCAAAAGGTGAAGACATGGTAGGATCATCATGAACTATGGATTCCTTTCCATGACTAGGATTTGCATTGTTAGGAACATTGGAAGAAAAAAGATATTTATCAAGCTGAGATGAAAGAGACATAATTGAAGAGGTGGATGGATTATTGACTGACGTAGTCTCGAGATTCTTCTTAGATGACCCCATAAAATTGGACAATGGTGATCCTCCTTTTATTATTATTTTTTTAGAGTTGGCATATTAGGATTTTTGTCATGGACCATTAAAAAATTAAAAAAAATTAATTGAAAAGCATAACCATATATTAATAATGAAGTACAATTTTAATCATACAAAAGCGGGTGGAAAATATCACACCTTGTCTGCAGGATCAAAGTAACCATAAAGGCTACAAGTAGCAAAGTGTCATGCCAACAGATGCATTTTCAATCAAAAATCTTAATTCGGATAAGTCAAAAACTGGGGAAACTCCAAACATGGAGCTAAGCAGTAGTAGAAACATGGAGGAAGGTGGCGGCGGTGGTGGGCTCTTTGGATGGTCACCCCAACCACCAAGAGTAGTATCGGGGCGTCATCAAGCTGCTCCTAGCCATCAGTTTGTTGTTGTTCCTCCTTGTTTCCCCATTGGGAGGGTGAAATAGCAAGAGAAATCCATGGAAACTTTGGTGATTGGACACTTGCCTCTTGGAGCCACCATTGCGAGCCTAGCCGACCAAAAACACTGAAGTAGCGAGTCCAAGATGGAGGTAGAGAGAGCCACCGGTGAGGAGAGGTGCTACACCGCCCACAAGCTAGACCCCAGTCAAAGTTGCGCCACCCATGGGACAAGCGGTGACCTTGCGAGTGGGAGTGGCGGTGAGGGGAATCAGGCGGGATGCAACTAATAGCACAAGGGGCACTCCCCCAATGTTCTAGCAAAGTTTGCAAGTGTTCAACTTCAATGCATACTTTCTCTACCTAAACCTGGATCTGAAGTAAAACATTGGAGATGACAACAAGCTTGTTAGAAATAGCAAAAATTCAATCCATTATCTCTTTATTAAAACTAGCAGCATTTCTATATTTCCAAATGTGATATAAAATAGTTTCTCTAAAATAATGCCAAATGTTGTAAAATTTTGCAGGAATAAAGGCCGGATCCCCAGAAGAATAATTTTCCATGTGAATAAGGTGGGAAAAAAAGGTTGAAAAAGGGTATGAATCCAACACCAGGCAGACTGAGCATGAGGGCAGAACCAAAAGAGATGAAGAAGAGTCTCAAGGTGGTTGCATAACTGGGGCGCGCAATGGGGAGCTCCTAAAAGAACAAGGTGCTTTCCCATAGGAAGACCTTGATGAAGAATGCTCCTGAGAAAGTGTGCAATTTTGGGCTCTATAGGAATGGCCCAAATGACATTGAAGAACTTCTTCCACCCAAAACGAGTGGAATGTCGGCTCCATTGAGCATTTAACTTTTGGAGAACAAATTTATTCGGGGTGAGAAGCTTGTAGCTCAACCAAGGATTATAGTTTCTAAACGGGGTGGCGAGAGGCGGTGCAATCAAACCACCACAGGCACTACATAAGTAACACCAATTTTATGCAAACAATCGCAAGTATGAGATATTGAATGATAGAAATGGTTTTTTTGTCATTTTCATTTAGAGAAAAATTAGCTTTTAGGCTATCCCATGGAAACCAATCCCTGGTGATTGGACAAAAAAGGTCCTGAATATACTGAATCCCTTTTTTGAAAAGATGCAAACCCTTAAGCTGCAAAGAAAGAGCAATGGGTTTATCATGAAATTGAAAACCTTTGGATTCCACCAAAAATAAGAGAATCAATAGAGATATGTTCGGAAACCACCTCCCTGCCAGAGAATATGGGGTTTGAGAAGTTCCCAAGCCTTCCATATAATTTTTGCCACAAAAGAGCCACCTATTTTAACAGTAGCAGGGTAAAGAAGTAAGGAGTAGTATTTCAAACCCTTTCATGCCTTTCGATTAAGTGGAGACCCTTGAGATATACAATTTCTGAGAAGAATTTTCCAAGATTCCTCACCTTCAAGGCTACAAAAAATCCATTTGGTAGTGAGAGAAAACCCCTGCATATGAATTTTGATTAGGCCAAGACCACCAATTTCCTTGGGCGTATAGCATATGTCCCAAGCAACTTTGTGAAAACCATGGTTCCCTTCGGAGTTGGCCCATAGGAAATCATGCAGAATTTTCTCCATGCCTGTGGTAAGCAGCTTTAGAGGGTACCCAACATGATGAGTAATAGACATGAGTGGCAGCCACAACCTTGGAGCAGACTTGGAATTTTCCGGCAAGAGACAAATGCTTGGTAATCCAAACAAAAAAATTTTACTCAACTCGTTGAATCACATAATTCAAAGATCGGTAGGGGGATGCCATAAACGCAAAGGGAATTCCTTAAAATTTGAATTGAACACCGAGTTCAATCCAAAGCCATTAGAACCCCTCCACCCAAGGAGGTTTGGGACCTACCACATGTCAGTAACATTGGTTTTTCTTCCATTGGATAGCAGAACTAGAAGCAAGAAAAAAATATCAAGACATTTCATGGCATTAGTGAAAGAGGCCTTCGTTTCAACCAAAGTGAGAAAAGAGTCTTCTGTAAAGTGAGCATTAATCAACTACTTAGGAGAGGAAGGTAGTTGAATACCTTTAACTAAACTAGCATTGGCAGCATTAGCAAGCAACTCGGACCTTTAGCAACAAAGTGACATAAAGAGAAGGAGTAAGAGGGCAACCTTGCTAGATGAAATGATGAAGAGAGAATATCTCAAACTACTGACCATTGATAGTAATATAGGCACTTACATTTTGAAAGAGCATATTGACAGTGGATGAATCGTGTCCGAAACAAATAGCCTGCGCAGTGTGGCTAGAATGAAGGGCCACTCAACTCTATCATAGGATTTTTCAAAATCAATTTTAACAAACAGAGTTGGTTGAGAAGTCTAACGGGAATATTCCATGCCCTCCCAAACTGTAATAATGTTGTCAAAAGTATATTTGTTCTTGATAAAGTCGGTTTTCTCACTCCTGATGATCAGGGGCAATAGATTAGTGAGCTTGATAGTAAGGGCTTTGGCAATAATTTTGTATGAGACATTGAGCAGAGTTATTGGCTGCCAACTAGTGATAAGCTCGGGATCCCCAAACTTGGGAATGAATTTCATGTTGCCTTGGTTGATCAAATCACCCAGGGTCTTGGAGGACATCAGCTCTAGATAGACGATGTAGATTCAAACCAACAAAGTATTCCCTAGAGACTAGTAGAACTCACAGGGGAAAACCATTAATAGTGAGAGCTTTATCAAAGGCCATCCGCATAATATATTCCTTCAAGTGATCAAGAGTGAGAGGTCTATCATAGGAAATGCGCTGAATTTTAGAGAGCTTGTAAGGAACAATGTCAAGTACATTGGAGAAGAGTAGCCTCATGAGCTAGGGTAGTAGGTTGAGCCACAAAAATAGCATGATAGTGATGCACAAAAGCTTGTAGAATGTCAGGTAAGAGAGTAAGCCTTTGATTGCCATCCTTGATTGCTTTAATTTTGGTGAGAGTTTGATTAGTTTTAAGGGAAGCAAAAAAATCCTTAGTAACTCTGTCACCAATGCGAAGCTAGTGTAGATGGGCTCGAACTTGGGCTCCTCTAGCCTTATAGTGCTCCTCAATTTGAAGCTTATGTTTCCAGTGAGCAGCTTGCACTTGCAGGTGGGTGTTGAAAGGAGACTGATTAATCTCTTAAATAGCCCTCAAATATTCAACATGGGAGGCTTCATGAGCATTCTTGTGAAAAAGAGCAGCTTGTTTCCCATAGAGATGAAGGAAAGAAGTGGTACAAGTGATGGCATGAGACCACCAGTCAATCCAGCCAATCCCATCAATAGGTCTCGGATCAAGATTCCAAATACATCTTATATAATCTAATGTCTTGGGATGAGAAAGGTGGGTTATATTTAAATAGAAGCCCGGGTGGACTTGGGCTTACGGCTTGAAAGTTCCATTGAATCCCAAAAAAAGTAGGCTTATGGTCGAAACCAAAGCATTGTCCACCACTAAGACAGGAGGCTGTATGAAGATTCAAAGGAAACCCATTGCTACTCGAAAGTAGAGCTCTATCAAGATGCTTATAAAATTTTTCATCGCATGACTCTAAAATTATACCAAGTGATCTAAGGAGTGTTAGAAAAGAGTGCTTGCAGTGGTTGGGATAAAAAGACAAAGGTTATTATGTAAATAAAACAAGGCTTCACGTTCGCTAGTACACCAACACATTGTAAGTCGGACCAATTTTTCTTCAGGGATTCCACCATGTTGAAATCTCTACAAAAATCTAGGTAGCGAGAGGCCGGATGATCAACCAACCACTGCCAAAAATAAGAACGCTCAGAGGCATTGTTGGAAGCATAAATATTGGCCAACCCAAGAATGTGGCCGTCAAAATCAAAAAGGGTCCACACCACCCGATGAGTGGGGTTAGAACCCCAAGATATAATATTGGAGCTGAGGTCGGGGCTTAAAAGAGTGATAACACCCCCTCAACTGTTATCATGAAATGACATATAGTGGAGAGAACCAAGCCAGATGGTACGCATAGTAGTAGAAAGATGGAAGCCAAAGATTTTGACTTCCTACAAACACAACACCTGAAACTTTGTAAAATGCTTGCAACTGTCTCTGAAAAGATATCTACGAGTCAGATCAGTAAGCCCCTTGACATTCCATGAGTAGACTAACATGGAGAACTATTAAGGTGCATGGTTTCCTCCTCGATGTCGGCTAATTCTCCAAAGCGGTTAGAGAAAGTGACTTGCCATGCATTCCCATGAATAAAATCACCGAGCTCCAACTGTCGGTAGGGTCTATATGAAAAATATTCCTCAGAAGGAGGGGAAGGACTTTGGGAATGGTGTAAGGAAGCATTTCTATTTATTTGAGGAGCCAAGCCACCGTCCATGAGATATAGAAAGCTTGACGTCTCGGGAAATGAGGGTGTGAAAGAGTAGGAGCCGAGGGTGAGGGCTAATGAATACTACTGACTTTCCGAGACCAAGAGATGTCGGGCATGGGCTTAGGAGGGGTCGCAGAAGACAACTTCAAAGGAGCAGAAGTAGGGGTGACCATAAGTTTTAAGTAGCTTTGTTGGTGCTTATTTTGGGTCGAGGTGGAGGGTTTTACGCCATTGTGGTAATCCTACCATCAAAGGAGGGAGTGTTGGATTTAGGGTCTATTAAGGTTTTCTCCAAAACTAATGGTGGGCTTGGATTCATGAGAGGACAATCCTTAATCATATGGTCAGGAGATTGGCACCAGAAATAAGTGTTGGGAAGATAGATGTATAAAAAAATTTGCAAAAAGTGCGTGTCTCCAACCTGGATATCAAGGGTATATTTGAGGTCTTTTGAGAGATCAATTTCTACGTAGACCCATTTTTGGGGTCGAGTGAGTAGAGATTATTTATCTCGTCATGAGATGAGGCGACCAGGGGTTTGATAAGTTGATCAATGAATCCCCACAGAGGTAAAGGGAGGCTTGGAAATATGACCCAAATAGGAATTTTTAGGTTGGATTTCTCAAAGACTTGAAAATCTTGAGTCTAGTGGGAAAAAACCACAAGGGTATTATGAATAAACCATGGACCATGGTTAACAATGGCTTTGCAATGTTCAACATTGGTAAAGTGAAACAGAAAAAAACCCTTGGTCATGTTTTGGACTCTCTCTACCTTGACTCCATGAGGTTTCCAATGATTATGAATCCATTAGCGAGAGGATACCTTCAAGGGGAACTCGGCCCACAAAATAAGCAACAAGAGAAAAAGATTCAAACCAGTTGCAAGCTTTGTCAAAAGCTGGTAAATCAAGAACAATATCCGAGGAAGGAGTATCAGTATCCTTACCTCATCAAATACCTTCGGGAAAAACTTCCTCGCTCATTTCGGTGCCATTTTCCAAAGCTCTTGTGATAATACTAGCATCAATAGACACATGGCCCGAGGAGGTGGTCATTTTATAAGCCACTACCCAAGGGGTAGATTGGCGATCAATACAAAATTAATGCAAATAATCCCACTTGGATTTGCAGATCGGTGGTGTGACACGATGGCGGCATATGGCAAGGTGAGCATTCCTTTGTGAAAATAATTCTTGAGATTAAAATTAATTAGTTTAACTCACGAGTAAATTCTTTGGATTTTAGGAACCTTGCTCTACTATGTTGAATCAATGTTTATAAAAGAGTTATCCTTTTTCGAGTTACTTGGGAAAAGTTTGTAAAATAAGATATTCGAAGGACAAGAGGAATATTTACATCATTCCTCATGTGCCCCGCATGAATACTATGATCGAAACATTATTTAAGTTATGGGTATCATGGTTGGAAAACGCGTCTGGGTACTTTTTCTCATGTTCATCACATTCCCCACATTGTCAATTTTTCGACATTACATCCCTGTCAACTTTGCGGGGAACCCTTCAAAATTGTTCTACATTTTTACCCCTTCCTGTATTTTTGACATCTCGATACCTCCATCCCCACCATTGCACCATGGGAACAGCTCCACGGTCATGTTATTCCCCAAACACCTTTTTTACCCACCTTAACCTGTTTATAAAACAAGTTGAACATTTATCTCCCATAAGGAAATGTTCACTCGAGCCGTTCTCAAACTGATTCAACAATTTAATCACTTGATGGGGGATAATTTAATGCTTAGGAATTACACATGTCTATATTAACATTGTCTTGCAAAACCATTCCACATTTACAAATTTAAGCTTGCTCTGTCATGTCTAGCTTCCGTTACCTAAAATATTTTCATGTCACTTATCTTGAATTTCTAAATATTTTTAAAATTTTCAAATTAAATTTTGATCATTGGAATCGCATCTTCATTATCATCCAATAGGTAAGACATTTCATAACATTTTTCCTACTTTCAAGTGATTTTCTTGTTTTTATCCCCTTGTTCCTTGTCAAAAATTTTGTATAAGATCCTCCTTTTACTTATTTGAATTTGCAATTTTTTCGAGATTAATTTCCATTATGTTGAATATGATCTAATTTGCTTCTTTAGAGACATTTGTACCTAAAATAGGGAAAATGACATTTAATCATATGAATTTAATTAAATTTTGTGAAAGAATTAGGGATGATAACCCAACTGTTAGATTAAAGAATAGTAGGTAGTGGTATGGCCCATGGTGAACGTTTCCCTACTTTCTTACAATGTAATAATACTATATCGGCATGTGTTTCATGCTTTTACCAAAAATAAGGAATTGAAAGAATCGTGAAGAAAATTGATTTCTAAGTTAGATGCACGCCACATTAACTTGGCCCTTGGAATACCTAATTTGGAAAAATCGAAAGTCTTGACTCTAGGTGATGAACAAAAGGATTTTTACCTAACCCCAAACTAATATAAGTCAATTATTTCCATTTCTTGCTTAAAATTAAAGAAGAGATGAACTTCTAAGTTTCCAAAGGTCCTCTACAAAATTGACATCATCAAAGAACTATCGATATCATAACACTCCTTATAAGATTATTGGGCCTACCCTCAACCAAATAATTTAAATATTAGTTGTGCATCTTCATCAACTTGATTTGTGAAGGTAAGAGAAACCTCAAGCGAGGAAAAATTATTTGTTAAAACTAGACTCAATGAATGGTTCATGTCCACAAAACCAAATCATTTCACATGACTTATTATTTAATCTATTCCATTATTGGATATAGAATCTAGATTGACTTATCAAGTTAGGGTATTAGGAAGAACCTTTAAATTTTTATTTTTACACTTAATTGATCTATGAAAATAACAAGAGTCACTACAAAGGGTCAACGATTCCTTCACTATGTTCCTAGTTAGATTATAAGAAGGCAATATCACTAGAAAAATCTATTAAGAGCCCAAATTTTTTATACCTATTTATACAAGCTTGTTTATCCAATTCAAAAAAAAACATACATAAGGACACTAGGGTTTGGAGGAGTCGATATAAGCTTCCAATTTATTTACAATGATAAGATAATCCTTATTGAGATTTAAATCAAATTGGATATTCTTCATATAACATGTAGAGATAATAAAGTATTTGTAATCTAATTTCCCATATCCTTGGAAAATTACACTTGCGGAGTTAGCTATTGATTCCAAAAACATTGACCGAACTATCTATCCTTTCCACATCCATCCTTTTCCAAAAAGGTCATCCTTAAAAAAAAACATCATAAGTATTAATCTTCGACTCTCTTACTGCATGTATCTAAAATTAAGGGTTATTAGGAAGACTCTAATGATGATTTTTGGTTAGGAAGAAAATGTATGGTATAATGTCTCTTCCGCTAATCCAAGACATCAAATTGTAAAACATACCAAAGGGCATGGTTGAGCAAAACTATGACCTGTTTGCTCGTAATTCACTATATCCATTCAATTTTCCCCTCTCCCAATCATTGATTAGTCTCAAAAATAAAAATATAACATGAATGATCTTAATGTTCATATAATTTTGAGAAACAAGCAATGGTTTGATAAAATATTTAAAAAGTTCAATGCCTTATAACATGAAACTCTTTCTCAACATGATTCACCTTCCCTACTTAGCAAGACCCTAGTACCAAGTTATCTGCAAGGAAAGATTAATTAGAAAAGGAAAGTGTGAACAAGGATGAAACACAAGAAAAAAGGAAAGCTGCGAGTCAAAAAATCAAGGGAAGAGAAACAAGAAACTAATAAAGAAGGAAATGAGGAGGAAGAAAATTAGAAAAATGAAGAAGGAGAAGAGGAAAATAACGAGGAATTTAAAGAGCCAAGAAGATGATGAAGAATAGGAGGATGTTGTCAAAGTGATAACTTTGGATCTTAGGAAGACATGTGCTTCTAGACTAAAGTGAATGTAAGAATTTTCGCTTCTCCTCCTTCTCCGCAAGTTATTTTGAATTTTCTACTTCTTAATATCCCCCTCCACCCCATATAATGACATTGAATCCTTCATGTACATATTCAAGAGATTGTTTCACTTGGGTGTAGCCCATGATTGATAGTTTAGAACTTAATCTTTATCCGAATTGAAGTTCCTAATTATTATATTATATTTGTAGTCCTTGTTATTTATCCCCCTTCCAAGAAATCAAAAACCACCTCTTGTCTAGTCTCATATGCCTCAAGACAACAATTCCCTGAAATTTATATGCCCATGTAAGAAAACAATTAACAAGAGGTTTTTGTAGTAGATTTTTAATTTACAAGAATGTCTTTAGTACAATCAATCCCTAAAGGATAGGTGTAGAAACTTAGGGAAACAAATATAAATTAATCGAGAGGTTTGATAAGGGGAAAAAATCAAGAGAAGTTAGAAGAGAAGGTTCATATTCTCTCTACCTTTATCAAATCCTTCCTCTCTTCTAACAACACTCCATTGGACCCAAATCCTCTTGATTCCATCTCAAAGTATCTCGTCGTAAATAACCAATATTGACTTGAAGGAAATTGTTGAGGTACATAAGTATATAATTCAAGGAAAAACAATACAAGCATGGATGGAAAATATTCTCATCACATGTTTGGAGTGCATTGACGAGGCTTACAAAACATATGAAAATATAATTCCTACACGAAGTGTAGACACCTATAATTATTCCCAAGCAATTTAAATACTTAAATTGTGCTAATTATCTCCTTTTCGCAAATAGAAAACATATCGTCAAAAGCGCTCATATTCCCTCTAATTGTCATCAATTAATTACAATAAGCTAATTAATTAAGTTGCCTATCCAACAAATACTCTAATTAACGACCTTCCATTAATAAATCACCCCTTCTACCTAGACTAATTAATTAGCTTTCCCTTCCATTTAACCAATAAATCAATATTTAATTTATTTAATCCCCTTCTAATAGCCTAAATCGTACTAATATTCCTCTAATTATCTTATATAAGCTTACATCTACCTATTAGTTAATCACCTTTGATTAATTAAAACACCCCCCGACTCTCATGACTTGCTAAACATAAATTAAAACCTTCTAAAGTAAGGTTACCTTTAATAAAGCAACCTTATCCATTCCTAATCATTTTTTACCTTTATCCCACATTCATGAGAATGTGTTGAATCCTTTATCCTTTCGGCTATATAAAGAGCCCTCCACCTACCCTTTTACTTACACCTAAACTCCTTAGAGCAAATGCAAAGCATATAAAGAAAGAGAGTAAGAGCTTGCACCTTGTTTTCTTGAGAGTTCATCATCTTGAAGAGGTAATCCTCTTTTTTAAAGTGCTTGGGTCATATGAGAGGTGTTAAAAGGGTCATATGTTAAGTTCTTGGAACACCAAGGACAACTATTTTTGATAGCCATGGAACCTACCTAGGTTCCTTCATTTATATGTTGTTAGAGAATAGAGGATATTTAGGTGCTTAACATAGTTAATTTCATAGTTTTGTATTGATAAATGTTAGCATCTAATCCTTGATTAATTCTTATCATGATGGTGTTTATAATGTTGTTTAATTCTTGCTAATTAAGACTATTTAGGTGTTAGTCTTTGTTTACATTAGCATTAGTTTAAAAACAACACTTGCACACAAGAAGAAAAGCAACTCATGAATTGAAAATTCTAAAAAAGGTGAAGATTTGGGAAGATGTTTTCTAATACCTTTGTATCATGGCCCTTACAATTGAGATAAATCCTTCTCTAAGAGAGGATTTTTGATGATTCTAAAAATAATATGTCTCGTACATGGTCCCTTATTGTAGAATGGAGAATGAAATTTCTTGAAGAATCCTCCAATGAGTTATAAAATGTTATCCAGAAATGAGAATCATTAAAGTTTGGGATATTTGGTTATCTTAGAGACACGTGTCTCAATCTCTTCTAGGATAATGCATTCCAATGGAACCCATCATATCAAATAAAAGAACACATCATATAGTTTTTAAAAGCGGACTTGTACAAAATAGAAAATGTGAATAAAGGTAAAATCAAAGAATTACCTAAGATGAATAATGTGATGGTAAAATATTCAAAGGGATTAGACGAAAATAGATGAACAAGTTTAGAGATGGAAAATTCACTTGGAATTGGACGATTAATCTTACGAACACAATTTTTGTGAAGGAAATATAAATATCATTCGTATTCACAAAATTTCGCATGCATGTGCTGAAATTGAAAGTTCCAACTTTTTCTATTTCATTTTTTCTATTCTATAGCTAATTGTAATATTTTGTCACTGAATTTTATTTTGTAAAAGGAATATTAATGTAAAAATAACTAAGTAATTAGTCACTAATTTGTTTCCGAGCTTATCCCGATGGTATTTACGAGCTTATCCGAAAACCCTAAATGTCAAAAATTTCCCTAACCAGGGCAGCCATGGCACTGGAAGGAAGCCACCCCTTCAGGTTGCGAATGAAATCCGAAAGGAAGGCTCTATGATTGGTTCAAAACATTTGCAAAAATAGAAATTTTGTGGATTGATCTCGCCTTTCCCAAGAACAGGTCCCTCTCTCCTTTGAGCTGCCGACAGATCCATTACTCCTCTAAGCCTTACACCAAGCCCCGATTAACACCATGGCAAAACTCGAATCTGAATTTGAGCAGGGGTTCCAGCAGCGAGAGGAGCGGAATAAAATATAGGATTTGGATTTAAAGGCATTGACATTTGTGATGGCCCCATTCTCTCTTCCCCTACTGTTGGAAATGGAGTTTTACACCAAATTTTTGGGGAGATATTGATAATGGCTCACAGCCTGTTGGAAAGGTGCCTAATACTCAAGGGAACTCTAGCATTTCCTTCAAAGATGCCATGCAGGGATGCAAATCCATGACCCCTAAGACTCTACCCCAAGCATCACATTTGGGGAGAAAGTTCTAGAGTCCAAACGATTCTACCAAGAACATGCTCGATATGTCATATGCCGCTTCGGTGAGTTATGGTCTAGCTCGTCGATCTACATGAATGGATCTCTAAAAATTGGATTCCGCTTCTTATGGGTAAGGTTGATTTGTATCCATGTGCTAAAGGGATTTTCATTGTTTTTTTTCTTCAAAAATTGATAAAGATGTTATTGTGAGGAAATTATGGGTATGCAAATCACACTACCTCATTTTAAAGCCCTGGTTTCCCTCTTTTAACCCACTCATAGAATCATTTTCCCACAAACCAATTTGGATCAGACTACCTCATCTACCCATTCAATTTTGGAGCAATGACTGCTTGACCTCCATAGGCAATGTTTTAGGTGCTACTCTTTTCATTGACTCTCAAACAATAGATTACACCCACACAACATTTTCCAGGATCCTTGTTGAACTTGACACTTCCAAAAACCTTCCTACAAACATTGAGCTTAAAGTACAAAACCGAACATGGATGCAACCACTTGATTATGAAGGTTTTCCCTTCAGGTGTCGAAGATGTTTCTCTCTTGGTCACACAACCTCAGATTGTGGGCTGGAAAAGCGTAATACTGATAGAAAAATTTGTGGAAAAATTCCCTTCCAGAGTGTTGTTGCTCAAAATTTCCTCACCCCATTTGTGCCCTTGAAAATTTATTGATTTATGGCCTCTGTCATTTTATCCTTCCCCATGTTGTCCTTGGCTGGTCTTTGTTGCCATTTTTAGTTTGCACTGGGTCAAAGATCATGTATGGGTCCATATTTGTCTCCTCGTTTTTTTTCCTCTGGATAGGTCTCGTATTTTGAGTTCCCGTACTTTGTTCCTTCAAAACTTGTGTTTTCTTGTTCCCTCTATTTCCACAGTTGGAATTTTTTGTTCTTGTCATTTATACCTTAAATACTTGAAGAAGAATGAGTTGATATGTCCCTGAGGAATGTATTTGATCCTTGTAACATTCTAAACTCTCTGTCCTTGAAGGAAAATTCATTTTCAGGCTCAAATGCTCATTTTTTCTCTATTTTACCTTTTTGACGGGTGTTTCTCCCGATCAAATTTGTAATCCTTGCATCTGCAAGGGACGTGGCACATTTTAGTTGGACATGGATTAGATAAATACTTTGAAAATTCTATGAAAATCCTTAGCTCAAAAATATTTCCACTTGGAGGAACGGTGCTCATTTGAAGATCTGCTTTTGGGTTTTTCCTTGGAGTAGCACCGGGAGGACACATGGAATCTTCCGCTACTTGGCCCGGACTTATTCAAAAAATTTATGCAGTTGGAGTAGTTTGGTGGAACAAGACACGTGGAAAGCTTGCACTCATTCAAGGTCTCCACTTTGGGCACCATCTTGAAGTTGCACTATGGAGACATGTGGAGGAATAGTGCATGTTTAGGGACTGTCCTTGAGTTTCATTTTAAAGAAGCACCAGGATGATACGTGGGGGCCTCTGCTTGCTTTACATTTTACTTATCCTTTTCAATGGCCAAAAGGAGACTACCTTGGAGCATGACATGAGGTTCCTTCTATCAAGCTTCAAGCATTCAGGCAAATCTCGAAGGAACAGGACACATGGCGAGCCCGCGCTCGTTCAAGGTATCAAATTTTTGGGACCACCTCAAGGTCCGCCGTGGTGACACATGGCAGTTTGAAAAGTCAAAGAGGTGGGGAGGTGGACCATCGAGGGAAACTTTGAAATTTTTCCTCTTGCATGCAAATGATCAAAATCTCAAAATGGACCACAAGCCCAATGAGGGAAATTGTCAATGTTTTTCCCGGTCAATGGCTGAGGCGCGGGCCTTTCGAGGAAAAGTGAAAAAATTTCCCTTTGAGGGAAAGGGAGTTAAAGGCATAAAGGGAAATGGGGTTCCGTTGGGACCTACTTTATAAACTTGAAGCAGAAGGGCGGAGCTACGGAGGAAACTTGGAAAAATTTCCTTTTTCCAAAAAGAGAGTCAAATGGTAGAATTTCTCCACATTTCTTTTAGGACCCACCTTAGGACATGTGTCAGGCCCACTTTTCAGAAGAAAAGGTGCGGAGAAAAATTTAAAATTTTTACATTTTTTCAAGAGGGTCAAAAAAGGTCAAAAGAAGCCCCCGAGCCCATTTTTGAATCTTCGACATGGATGACACACATTCAAATCAAAGATCAATAAAGCTGAGTGTCTAAATCTAATTTGCCCCCCATTTTTTTTGTAAAATTCCTGGAAGTGTGAGTCTTCATGATTTATTGTTATTTTCTACACGCCAAACAGATAGGTGAGTTAATTTCGATATCTAAAGTTTGGTGGGAAATATCTGAAGATGTATTTCGCCATTAAAATGGTCTGACTATCGGGCTTGATCTGATTTCTTGTTTTTCTTCTCCTGAGCATGCAAGGAGCCAGAGTTGACAGATTAGGGGCGGAAGTGGTTGGTTAATTGAAGATGGAGTGATCTACCAGAGGAAGGAGTTGAATGCGGGAGATATTCGATAGGATCTCGCCCCATCGAGTGTCCGGTGTTTTTTTACTGATTGGATCCTGGAAATCGTGATTGTGATCATGGCAAGCACTAGTGCACTCAATTTATGGATTTTTGGAGGGAAAAGGAGTTTGTTGTAAAAGTTATAAATGGCACAAATTCATCATGTAAACGGTTGGAAAGTGTTAGAGGTCAAAGAAAATTCCCAAGAGGAAAATCTGAAAAAGCTTGTCTTTTGAGAATCTGACTAAGAAACTTGGTTATCTCTTTTTGTATTAAGCTTTATCGTGTCAAGGTGGTTACAAGTTTACAACCATTGACAAGCTTTGAGATTGTTCTACAAACTTTCCCTTGCTGATAAATTTGATCAAATTCAAGTTTTTCTGTGTTATCTTGAGCAAAATGTGTTTGTTTCATCATTGAATGTATGCAAATGGTTTTTCTTGTTTATATTGCAATCTTGTATTAAAATTTGATTCAATCACACAGGCCTCAATCCTTGTGACAGTTTAGTGGCATCTGCAATTTCATTCTTTAGAAGAGCTTTCATCTGGGACTAGAATAAATGATTTAAAATCACTTTTCTTTCATTTGTCTGATCAGAGATTGTCTGTAAGCCTTTGGGTGTACCTTAGGCATGATTTGACTCAGATCTTGGTGCTTTGTTGGGTTCTCTGACTCAAGCCATTGTGTTAGAATCCTGTAGGTTGTGTGAAAAAGTGCTAATATGGGCCTCCATTAAAGCACATATTCTGGTTAAATAAACACTCTAGCTATCCCATGACATTTTGTTGATCTAACCTTCAATTTTGTAAGATACCTCAAGGATCTAGCGATTCAAGCTCATTCCGCCCACTTCCCACCAAAAATTTATTCAAAAACAACTAATCCTACCCATACTACCCCTGTTTGTCATGTGTGTATACCAAATGCATAAATCCTCATCACCAAAACATGCAGGAACAATCAGGGTCCCAAATGTCTTTAGTAACCTTTGCCTTGTTGTGAAAATATCTCCACAATCTAGAAGTGACAACTCGTGAGAGTCAGATTTGGTGTGTTGATCATATTTTCCCCAAGGCCTTCTCCATAAAATTAATGCAAAAGAAAGGTACTGTATCTCCTTTCAAATAACAGAGGTTACAAAATAGGTTCTCTTACCTTCGTTGAAAGGCACAACCTAAAATAGTTAGGATAAGATCATATCCTTTTAAGGTGCGACCCACTCCTGTCAAATCCTGAGTGATTAAGAGTCAAATAGATTACTTTCCCGGCTACAAAACGACATACATGATTATCTATCTGCCTTTGAGTGTCCTATCAAATCCATGATGTTGCTCGGTCTTTGAAGGAGATTAAATTTGGGTACCAACACCGAGAATTTGGTTTTTAATACTAAGGTTGATTTGGTTTCAAATGCTGATTCGAATGTTGGGGTCAAATCAGTCCCAAAAACTCCTACTAAAGAAATTCCTGTTGGTGGGAGTATTGAGAATACAAAAACTGCATTATCAGAGGGTAAAGCAGAAAAGGAAAATATTCCTCCTCCTACTAATGGAAAATAACAAATACCTGCCGATTGAAGCTCTCGAGGTTATTCTCCCTTTTAAGGAGGTCTCTGATGGGTGGAAGATGATGAACAAAAAGAAAAATCTAATGGCAGAACATTGTTTCTCCCACCTAACTTGGATGTGCAACTTTTTTATTGTAGAGTGGTTGTTTAGTCATTGTTGTGTGTCAGTTTGGATGTTGCTTTGGTACTTTTTTGTACAGTAGGTTAACTAATGTTGTGCTTTCTTTTCGCATCTGATCTTGATCTATTTTTGGGTTGTCCCTTCTAAAAAAATATTTACCAATAATAAAAAAACTAAGTAATTAGTCACATACTTAACAATAAGTTAATTTAGGTTGTTATTCCTCCCCTCTTTCTTATAAAATGACTCAATTTCAATTTTAAAGTGGTTAGATGATGGGGACTTTGATGTAAAGGATATTATTTTTAATATAGAATAAACCTTATTTCCTTTTCTTCTTGTTCCATCTATCATTCCTTCATATCTTTCTTCAATATTTTGCACCATATACATGTTTTGGATAATGAAAATTTGTGTTCACACTTTAGTGACAAGAATCATTGAGCTTTGATTCAATTTGTATCTTGTTTACATCAAAGTGGATTTAATTATATATAGATATATGTGTTTGTAATGCCCACATTTTATTCACACAAAAACAACCCTAAAATAACGAAATAATTGTGTTTTTACTTACATTGTAGTACACATGAAACTATAGGAGATCACTTAGGTTTACACACAACACATGATACGTTTTTCACAAATATTAACCCACATAAATAACATGAAAACACGTGATGCACATCAAGGCCATTTGTTTTAAATGACAAGGCACAACCTAATGATTCAACTACAATATAAACCTATAGATAGGGTCTTCCCACAACACGATACTTGTAGGGTTATACAATTATTATAATGATGATTCAATTTTTAACTTAATTTCTAGAAAGGCTCACAATATGTGAATCATACATTACTTTTCTTATTTCTAGATTTCATTTTTTTACTTTTTAACATTTAACTTACAATGTAACTCATTGAATAAGGATCATCTACATTATTTCAATTACTTTTTTAATTCACTTGTTTGTTAATAGGGTATTTAACTACACATAAGTTTGTTTACATACACACAAGGATAACATCCATGACACCACACTTCCATAGTTTACGGTTTCATTACCTCTATCTTTCATTACTAGCCTTAATTTTTGAAAATTCACTCATCATGTGGTCCTTCGTTCATCTTAAAACTATACTATGTTATCCTTACTTTACTTAATATTTCACTTATAGTTACTCCCTCTAATTTTTCTTGTTTCTCCTATCGCAATAGAAATATATGGCCTAATTGTTTATAGCAACATATACTCCCACATGAGCCATTGGTTTTTGTTCTAAGTGTTTTTCTTTTAAGTTACATGATTGTTTGGTTTTACAATTTATCCCAATTGTCACAAGGAAGGTTCACATGAAACTAATGAGGTTTATTAGTTCGAGAGTGAATAGATTACACATTCTTTTCATATTAGCGTTTAATTACTAAGGTTACTCGACTTATGTTGTAAGTAATTACAACTACTCATGTATCATATCTTTTTCATTTAAATGCTCATTCAAGAAGGTCCTAAGGAGTATGATTCACACTAAAGCAAGGTTGGATTATTGGAAAATTAATTATTAGATGTGTCTCACTAAGAGGCATTCAATTATAGATTTTACACACCTTGCTAAGGTCACAACTAGAGTGAATGAACACCCTTATTTCAGAAATCATCTTGTAACTCTAGGTACATTCGACACTTCTTGTCAAGATGACACTCTTTTTTGAGAGGGGTTAAAGGGATTCACACTAGTATTCTCATGTGTAGGTATCTAAAACATAGGACCCACTTGAATCATTTACATTCATCTTAAAATGATTTCACTTAATTTTATTTAATTAGTGTATTGAAATTGTTGAGTAACCCATTTGTTAATAAGGACATTTGCATGCTCGTGAGCCTACTAGCTCTCATCCTAGAGAATTTCCTCAAGAACACAATCACCTAGTTTTACAACATACATTCATTATGCATTAGGAAAAGTGGAGAAAAAGAGGGAATAATCTTTTGTTTATGGGATTAAAGTTCACCTTAGGGATCACATGTCACGAATTTAGTCCCTCGCCACAAGATGGTTTATACACATTATATGAATGATCTAAATTTCACCTTTCTCTAAGGATATCATCTTATGGCTACATTTTCACAAACTAATCATAAATTAATTTTTTTAAGTTTCACAACTGACTCTTAGAATTGCACCATATAACCCAAACAATAATTGAGGTTTGGTATCGGGTTATTTTATGATCCAAACTCCTAAAGGTGATTATTATCCAAAATTCACTCCTTGAGGTAATTTTGATAACATGTATCAAATTCTTTAGTCCCGAGAAAGTAGAATTGATTCAAGGCCCAAAATCATGTTTTGGGGGTCCCTTTGGCTTCTCTCTAACTTCCCCATCTAAGGAAAAATCCAACAAGTTAGAAAAAATGAAAAAATCCAAAATTGAAGTCACAGGCTTGTTTTAATGCATTCATGGGTCTGGAGGCTACGGATCATACCAAGGTTCAGCATACCAGGTTTGGAGCCAAAATATAAAGGAATCAGCTAAATCAACTTTTTTGTCCCAAACCGCACAAGTTCAATAGGGACACGCGGGGCACGCATTGCCAAAAATGTCGAAGTCAAAGGGAAATCGGTGAAATCGAACATTTTGTTCCAGCGATCTGTAGGATAGTTGGGATGCAAGTACGTGTGGGACATGAAAATAATTTTTACAACTCGGTGCATTGTGGGTGGCATGGAGAAATTTTTCCGGACGGTCGGGATGCTTGGGGCCGAAAAAGGCAAAATCGCTACACAAAGAGCCAAGCTAAATGGGATGCAGAGAATGCGGAGGTCAATGGCCCTCACGACCTGGTCAATGGTGGATGCGTAAGTACAAGGAAGACCTAATCCGAGTGATATAGAAGAATGTGTCCGGAACAACCAAGACACACAGACTCCAATTTTTTTGAAATAGCCGAAATAAAGAGAAAAAGTAAATGTTTGACCTCTTGAACTTCAAATGGCGATAACTTTTGACTCCGAGCTCTGATTTTCATAAAATTGGACTTTCTGGAACAAGCACGATGTCATCTACACATTCAGAACTAGTCAACTAATTTTCATTTCCATCAAATGATAGAAAATGCCTTGGAGACCCAAAATAGCTGTTCGCACTTAGAAGGCCATAACTTTTGAATTTCTCAATGAAATCACACAAAATTTATACTGTTGAAATCATTTTTCTAAGCCCAAATTAAAGAAATCAAGAAATTATAGATTTGATGAAAGATAGAGATTTTATAGAAAACGAAGCCAAGTTCGAATAATGTTTTATTTGGTAGTTGGACACATTCAATGAAGTATGGGATGCCATATTTCACTACCGCAAGAAGTCATGGGATAGTATGGGGAGCCTTTTTACGAGTAATAGAACATCATTTTACTCCATTTAATACCTCTTACAAGTGGTTGAAGGATAGATTTCAAGATTTCCAATTTCCCTCTCTCTCTCTCTTCTTATTTTTTCTATAAATTGGTGTGTTGGGATGATTGTAAAAGAAGTAGTTTTATTGTCGAAAAACTCTGTAAAAATTTCTTTTTGAAGCCAATTTTCTATAGGCCCTTGTAGCGTACTCCATGCATGGTGACCAGGCCCTTATCTTATAATAGATTGAGTTGTGCATATCATGAAGCAATAAAATACAAGTTCATGGATGCATCTTCCCCTACTATGTTTGTTTTCACTCTTCTTACCCTTTCAACCTTCATTACATGAATATTGTGTCTATTTTTATGCTCTTACAAGGATCCATTATCATTGTGTATGTTTGAGATGTTGTTGTGAATGTATTTTACTAGATTATGGAGAGTTGTTATCACCCCTTCTAGTGTGCACTTTGCTTCTGCATCTCACACATTGGAGGAATACTATCATACCCCTCCTTTTTTGGTGTATCACCAATGTAGTGTAGGATTTCATTTTTATGAATTCTCTCTCCTTGGTCCCTTGGAAAGTTAGATTAGGGAAGTTAGTTTTTCCTAAATTAGAGTAGATTGTGGCAGGTAGTTTAGGAACAAGAACCAACTTTCTCTAGAGGTCTATCTCAAGTAACAAGTTCCACAACTTAGAGATAGTACCCATGTTATCCAATCACATCATGAGCTCAAGTATATACACTTGTGTAAACATAAGGGTGTTGTGATTCGGTGATAACAGTGACTTCTAAGTTGTGTTGGTGATCTTCACCACTCAACACGTGTGTCATCCCAAAAAGGTTTTACAGTATGTTGGAGTTCTGTTACCCATAGATTACTACTCTAATAAAATCACATTCTCCTTACTACACACATGATTTCCAATCCGTGGAGGGGACCCCATTCCCAAGATAAAGTTGGACCATATCGTTCCTAACCGATGGGTTCACAACAATGTCGCTAAGCATACAAGCTATGAAAATAAAATCAAACTTGGCTCTGATTTACTTAAATAGAAGGTGCTATAGACTATAAATATTTTAAGTTCATCCTAAGGTTTTAGTTTTCTATGCTACAAAGAATCACATGGGAAGGGTAGTTATACACGAAGTTTATACTAGGGTGGACTGTTTTCGTTTATATCTCTTTATTACATTTTTGAGGTAAGAACACAACACACCAATTATTTGATCATCAATTGCACACTGGAATTGCACTATAAGCTATTAAATTCAATTTCACTTAACACAATATCCAAATTTTACAATACAAAACTTGGGATCAAAATAACACCCATGTTTAGATGAACATTTCCCTTAAACACTAGCATCTTAAAAATGTTACAAAACTTCACTAATAAACCTTTCAATACTTTACAAAATGTTGAAATATCCTCTACAATTTCACTTAACATATATATCCAACCCCCCTTTTTACCATATGTAAATCTTAATCAAAATAACACCTATAGTTAAATGCACATTTTCCAATGCATCTCTAAAACTAGCATACATATTACCAAATTTCAATAATAAAATTTTTCAGTAACATGGAAATATATTATATGTATATATTGTTTTCCATTAACATATATAACTTATAATAATACACAATGAATTACAACCATGTTGTTTTGTCATCTTACTTACATCTTACTGCAAAACCATGTGAGCATGAAATCAATGATAAATCGCTGGCATGAAATCCACACAAATCTAGAAAATTTAACATTTTTAATTCTCCATTTACATAATAATGATAATTTGCATTCGAAGGGAGAGGGTTATAGACATATATTCATTTCATTTCATTTCACTTCATTTCTAAATTAAGGAGACAGAAAGAGGTAGGGAAGAGAGAGAAATACTATTCTACCAAAAATCAAATTTCACACAAGTCACAAGATAGGGTTCCAAATAGTTACAAGTGTTAATAGGTTTCCACGATGGTTTGCTATCTTGATTGGGGTCCCTCAACTTTATTTTTTTACATTATTCCTACTATTTACAAAAACATGCCAATTTAGGCTTGGAGGCTAAGAAACCACGTTTAAAAGCTACCTTTGTTAAGTGATGCATTGCAGTAAATTCCTATGTGTCCTCCTATATACCAGGATTTCACAAGAACGGTGGAATTCACAATGGGAAAATGGTTTTCAATTGGTGGTGGGTTTCTGAGCCACTAGTTGTAATAGGTCTAGTTTAACTTATTCAACAAAGTGACAGAGGCCTACAAAACCCCCTTACCAAACTATCCAGGAATGTATTTTTCCCAAGATGAAGGTTATAGGAAATAGTCTAGTGAAAATACTAGAGGGTTACGAAGGTAGGAAATCATGTTGTTTCTCAAGGTCGAAATGGTGACCTAAAACGAAACACAAATTTTTATTTTTAAGACTCCCTAAAAGTGTAAAAGCAGACTAATAGGGCTCTTAGAGGAGCGGCAAGGAGAACAAAAATGCTCAAACGAGGTTGAGATAACTCTTTATATGACTCTCTACATAATAAGGAACACATACGATGGTTGACATATCTATACGGTAATTAGAGTTTCGTTTTGCAAGTCTCTTGAAATTGCGTTTTTTCTAACTTTACAAGGTAGAAAACAATGGTTGTTTTAGTTAACTCATCTAGCTCTCGCTAAAACCAATGGACACGAAAACCAATTTTTGACACCCTCTTTTTAGCAATTCATGAGGTTATGGTTGTGACATGGTTGAGGTTGAAATTGTAAGTCGGTAGCAAAAATCACGAGGTGTTGTTTTATTGATTTCACTAGCCATCTAGTTAAAATATTCAATTGTTTGAGAAACTAATAGTTTAATATTTTTTATTTTATTGTAAATGAATAACCAAATTATACGAAAATTAAAAAGATAAAGGTAAGGATACCATTCCTAGAATTACTAGTGTTCGTAGCACGTAGGGGAGCCTGCTCAAGGCAGTTTCAGCATTGTATTTCACAATGTTCCAACTCTCTTTTAACATTCCGTCAAATAGTCCACATGCATCCAAACCCCTCGATTTTTTATTATTCAAGACACATCCTTGTTTAGGATATTTGAGTCCTTCTAACCACCCTAACCAACACTTGTCATGTTAATCTAAGTTGCCACATTTAGTACACATATCTCATTGCAAAGCTCTTATTTTGCACGGGTTAAAATCCTAGTGATAATGAAGAAAAACCTTCTCCTCTTCATGCACCATGAGACCATAATTGTCTAAGGCCTATTATCAAACATTTTTTTTACCTTTTATAAACTTCAACATTTAGCATACATATCTACAGAATCACCTAAAACTAAAACAACTATCTCAAATCCCCTCCTCATCACGCTTTTTGGGTGTAGATCAATTAAAGGAAAAGTAATGGTGCATGCAAAACCTCTTCCTATATAAGATCTATTTATTTCATATCCAAGATGCATGGAATATTTGCAACTCTACCTCCATCAGAATCTAGCCATAATAAACGGGTCCAATTTACGTTGATCCAAGGAGAAAAACACAAGCATATGGTCAAAATTTGCAACCAGAGGATATGTTATCTCTTATTTCCTTTCCATTAAATCCTCAATCATGGATCTCAAATTTTTCCAGTCAATACCCCCAAGAAAGACATTTTTGCCGACTGAAACACACCTCCTCATATTCTTAAGCAATGCCCTTACCACACACAAGAGCTATGTTCCCACTCTCATATCCTCTAACTCCTTAATCATTTCCCCTGAATCCTCGATCCCTTCTCCATTTGATTTTTTTGAGGATATCTATAGTCTACTTCAAATTCCTTATTTTTGCATGACTCGGAGGATGATAACATGGGTTGTAGATATTTGGATATATACCTTCCAATTGCATTTGCTTGAAAGTTTCTAAGACTTTTCAACAAAACCCACTTTTTTAAATACATTTTGTCAAACAATTCACTTGCCTTGTGTAAGTTTCTACATTTTGCATACATTACTACCACAACATTTGTAACTACAACATCTAATGACATTCCTCTATATTTTATGCTTAGATGGACTTCCATACCCTATCCCAGATCTCGCATTTTGACATAGGCTAGGAGTGCATAGGAAAATTTGAATTGATCAAAGTTATAGACATCTTTGTTGCATAGGTGCAAGAAGTGTGACTATTCCGTGAGGAAACCCATGTATTTTGTAAAGTTCCATAATCATAATCCAAGAGAATTTATCTCGTTCTTTCATTTGGTTTAACACAACATGACATGAGGCACTCCATACCCTATAACATGCCATAACCTACCACCCATCTCTCCTTCCTGCACCCCAACCCATACGTGAATTTATTTACTCCATTCACTTAGACACTTACCTAACCGACATGCACCCCCCCTTTTTATAAATAATTGTTATATTTAGTTGGGCACTACATTTCACTCCCCTTATAATAACATCCTCATCAATGTGACACATAGTCAAGGTTTAAAGAGGTACTCATGAGCAAAGAGGAAACAATCAACATCTTACGTCACCAACGAACGATACATTACTACCTAATTACTTTATTACCTTTTTTATTTCAGTTTACATTATTACCTAATTACTCTTTTCACTTAGCAGTATTTAGTAATCTTAATATCTTAATATTTTATTTTTTAATATTTTAGTTTATTTATTTTTGTGGGTGCCCAGCAAAACCTGATATCACAATACCACATCATGACCAAACACAACACTAATGGTTCACAAGACATATTTCTACATACTTCCACAACTATATCACATCACAAGAACTCAACCAAACCATGGAAAGAACATACATATCCCTCACAACATAGTACTTATTACACATGCCCCGACACCACAATACTCATAACATACATAGACTACTACATCATGGAATTCCCAACAGCACACATATAAAGGTTTCACAAAACATGAAATAATAATTGTAGCTATATAGTGTCGAGATGGAAATAACATCATACCACAATGAGGAGCATCAATCCTCAACATCACAAACATAACCAAACTCACATGAGTACATATAAATCATAACTCCAACTCCATACACCTCCCAAAACATCATAGAACATCTCTAGATACCTCCCAAAGTATCACACAATATCTCCATATACCTCCCAAAGTGTCACAAAACAACTCCATATACCTCCCAAAACATCACAAAACCTCTCCATATACCTCTAAATGCTCCATCCACACACAAAAATCTCTTATCCTTCCCTCAAATCTCTTATCACTTCCTCAAATCTCTTATGAATCCCTCAAATATCTTATCACTCCCTCAAATTTTTTGTCCCTCCCTCAAATCTCTTATCACTCCCTCAAATAGGTCAGTCACACTAAGACCCTAGGCACATAGAATTCAGACACCCCTAATCCAAGTGACATAATAATTCGTGGTTCAACAACCCGCTAGTTATTTGTAACTCCTTGGGAATTACCCCAATACAATGAAGTGGATCCATAGGTTCAACCACTCCATGGTTAATCCCATGAACCTATTCCAACTCATTATGACATTAGAACCAACACAACAATCCATTTCAAATGCCAAGTGGAAATAATCTCAAGCCTTGGGCTAGGCTATTAAGAAAATCAACTTTAAACAAAAATTTAAAACTAGGCAAAACAAATGGCCAAATAGCCATAGTTAGTGCAAAAATCCACATGTTAGTGTAACAACCAAATAAAATGCCCAAAATATAAGAACACATCAATCCAGAAAATTGCTAGTTCGACAATAAAAGAGATAATGATCAATTTATGAATAAAATATGAAAAATAGAAATAACACATTGCAATCGTTATGTGGCCTCATATGGCCACCAAAGGGGTACTCATCAAGTTGTTGGCACTCATACATCAAGCCTCGGCTCGTAAAATAACATATGAAATAATACAATGGTTAGAATCTCTTCCTAAATTGTTCCTCCATACTCCCACAAGGCTCAACATAGTCAAAATCACATAGGATTATTTGATGGACAACCCAATAGGAGAGAGAAGGGGATGCTAGTTTGTATAAGTTGAGCCTAAGGTGGTGCGCATCCACAATATACTGAAAAAGGTCTAAGTATACTATGTAGATAAAAGTGGGTTTTCGGTCTATATAAGATTCCACTTCCTCACTCGTGCTCTCACCGAATATTATGAAAACATGGTCCATGTGTCCTCTCTCCACACATACAATCTTAATGATTGCTCCTCTTAGGGTCATCTAGTATAAGGTTCACGAAATAACACATAACTACATCAATAACACAATGGTGATTCACGCACATTAGCCATAATGTCTTACGCATGGTATAAATACGTGGTATAACACAATTATTACTTTTGTGGGTTACTGATACATCATGCTTCCACATAATGCACCCAGTGTGCAAGTTCTATATAATAAGGGTCATATGCTCACCATATCCCCTTAGACATGACATAAACCATCAAATATTACAGATATTATACATATGATGAACACATTGAATAACATTACAACATAAAATAAATTATAGTACAACATGGTGACAAACACAATTCATCACAACACTTTGTGGTGACATCATGATGCCATCTAATTCACTATACACCCATCTTTGACATACACAACATCAACACACCTACATATCATAAAATGATAAGATGATCCGACACTCCCCTTCCATACTAACATTCTTTTCACACATACCAAGGAAACACATCACACGTGGACTCCTCATTAAATCCATGAAAAGAGAGAGAATACTCTCATCATAAGCACATAAACATGACAAAAAAACATACAATAATGACATGCACCACATGTGTATACATAATATCTCAATTAAAATGTTATGCACATAAAAACATATATAACATTACTCTTCCAATCTCCACCACCACCATGCAAAACCATCACAACTCCAATCCTCCCGGAGATTCAAGAGCATCAACCTCCGCTCGATACGGATGTAACACTAGACAGAATGTGTTTTTCTAAAAATTAATGGTCTAGGAATTGATATAGTAAAAATACTAGATGCTTGTTAAGGCGGGAAACCATTTCATTGCTCAAGGTCCAAATGGTGAGCCAAAACAAAACCCAACTTTTCAGTTTTAGCAGGACCCTTAAAGTGCAAAACAGAGTAACATGGCTCCTCGAGGAGTGGCAAGGAGAGTGCAAATGGTCAAACGAGGTTGAGATAATACTTGACGCGACTCTCTACATAACAAGGAATGCATGTGATGTTTGGCATCTCTTTACATGGCTTAGAGTGTTATTTTGCAAGTCTCTGAAAATTCCATTTTTTAACTGCAACGTAGACAACATTGGTCGTTTTAATTAACTCATCTAGATCTCACCAAAACCAATGCACACAAGCACCAAATTTCAAAACCTTGGGTTTAGTAATGCATGAGGGTGTGGTCATGACACGGTTGAGGATCAAATTGAAAGTCAGTAGCAAAAATCATGAGGTGTTGTTTTATTGATTTCACTAGTCATCTGGTTAAAATAATCAATTGTTTGAGAAACTAATTTAGTTTAATATTTTTATTTTATTACAAATGAATAACAAAATTATACAAAAATTATAAAAGATAAAGGTAAGGAGACCATCCCTGGTAGTACTAGCATCGTAGTGTAGGAGGTTCTCTAGGTGGTTTCACCCGTATTCCACAAGGCTCCAACTCTCTTTTAGTATTCTATCAAATAGTCCATGTACATACAAAACCCCTCTATTTTGTACCATTTAAGACACATCCTTGTTTATGATATTTTATTCCTTTTAACTACCTTGACCAACACTTGTCATGTTAATCTAAGTTGCCACATTTAGTACACATATCTCATTGCAAATTTCTTATCCTTCATGGGTTAGAATCCTAGCGATAATAAAGAAAAACCTTCTTCTCCTCGGCACCAAGAGACCATACTTCTCTAAGGAATTTTATCAAAAACAAATTGTACCTTCTATACACTTCCACATTTAGCACACATATCTATAGAAACACCTGAAACTAAATCAACAATATTAAATTCCCTCCTCATCACGCTTGTTTAGTGTAGATCGATTACAGGAAAAGTAGATGTGCATGAAAAACCTCCTCCTCTACATGATCTATTTTGTTCGTATCCAACATACATGAATCTCTACAACTCTTCCTCCACCAGAATCTAGCCATAATAAACAGGTCCAACTTACATTGATCCAAGGAGAAAAGCACAAGTATGTGGTCAACATTTGCAATTGGAGGATATGTTATCTATGATTTTCTTTCGATTCATCCTTAATCATGTCTCTCTTATTTTTCCAGTCCATACCCCCAAACAAGACATTGTTGCCACAATGAAAAAAACCTCCTCATCTTCTTAAGCAACACCCTTACCACACATAGGAGCTTTGTTCCTACTCTCTTATCCTCCGACTCCTTAATTATTTCCCCGGAATCCTCGATGCCTTCTCTGTTACGTTTTTTTGAGGATATCTATAGTATTCTTAAAAGTCCTTATTTTCGTATGATGTGTATTTGGGTGGATGGTAAAATGGTTTGTGGAGATTTGTATCTGCATGTGCCAATCGCATTTTCTTGAGAGTTTGAAGACTTTTCAAAATCCCATTTTGTGCATATCTTGTAGTCCATGTTGTCCACAAAACCAACGTTTTTTGTTTTAAATGAATTTTTTCAAACAATTCACCTTCCATGTGTAAGGTTCCATATTTTTCATACATGACAGCCATAACTTAAATTGCAGCTAAAAATATGAAAAAAATCCTCTATGTTTTATGCTTAGATGGACTTCTATACCATGTTCTAGAGCTCGCATTTTGACATAGGCTAGGAATGCATAGGAAAATGTAAACTGATTAGGTTGGAGACCTATTCTTTGCATAGGTGCAAATAGTGTGATTGTCCCATGAGGAAACCCATGTATTTTGTAAACTACCGTAGTCATAAGTCAAGAGAAGTTGTCTCTTTCTTTCATTTGGTCAAACACAACACCACATGAAGTGCTCCATACCTGCAAGATGCCATCAACTATCACCCATCTATCCTCCCTACACCCAACCCATGTACTTTCACATGAATTTATTTACTCTATTCACCCAAACACTTACCTAACCCACATGCATCCTCATCTTTTTTTATATCTAATTGTTTTATTTATTTGGGCACTAGAGTGCTTTTGAGATTTAGCGACATGCATACGTAGAATAAGATCTGTATTTGAAAGTGTTTTTCTTACTCCTCTTCCATCATCTAATCTTGTTAATTTTTTAACCTTTTTCCCATTGTATTTAAAATTATGATATTACTTAATGAAGTTGGCATCCTCATCAAGATATTATACAATGTATATTTAATAATAATTTGGTATTCATATTTCTTTTTTAATAATGAAGCTCCCCATCTACGAGGATGGAATATCATCCCCTGAATTTTTGACTACATTCGCAACTTCAAATTTTTCAACCAATAGTTTTTTGGCACCTATTGTGGGTCACATTTTTCCTTTTGAGTACTTGCCACCTTGGATATTCTCACTCTAGTTGGATAACAAACCGTTTGAGTAGAATTTTTAAAAACTCTCAAGCATAGATACGAAGGGATTTGAGAGAACATGGAATTGAATATTTTACTTTCAAATCTAAGAAAAAAATCTTTCCTTATATCTCAAGAAAGAAGAGGAAAAATAACGAAGTTTGTGAGCACACCCCTAATTGAAAGGAAGTCTGGTTTTCCTTTTCAAGTACAATTGAAGCTTTAGTTTTATTAGGGATTAATTTTCCTTTACATACCATTATCCTTATAATATTTTCACCAATCCCTAGGTATAGAATATTTGGCCTCCGGCCTTGGTTAACCATCTCAATGATTTACTTAAAGGAAGTCGAGAAAAAAATGTTCCCAAAGTTTATCTTAGAGAAGGAAAAGTCCATCCCGATGAACATCTAGCATCATTTTATGTCACTTGTGTTGTTGTTGGAGTTTCCCACAATGATGTTTTAAATATGATTTTTTTAAAAGTCTAACTATATACCTGTTAGGATGTAGCTCCAATCTAATGCATACGATTGCAATAAATTGCTCTAGATTGTGAAACAAAATCATATTGCATCCTAAGAGGAAAGATCTTATTTTTCATTATTCACTCTATTGATTTTTTTTTTTTTGCTCCCATATTTTTCATAGATTATGTAGTCTCCATCACCCATCGGTACTCTATATCCTTTTACACTAGTTATCCAATGCTCAAAAGATTATTTTCTATGTCCAAGGAATAGTAAATGTCTATGACTATTCTCTTGTCACCTTTCTTGTTATGACATTATATTTCTCCCTATCCTATAATTGGAATCTTTCCATTGTTGACCATCATAATATTAGACTGAATATTCTTATTAATGAAAGAAAAAAATCAATACCACTCACATGGTTTCTATCAATGTTGTCCAAGTAAAATACTTCTACATGGTTTATATGAATCTCGTCCAAGTAACATACATCGTAGCTTCCATACTCAAAAATATTCCAAATAATAAACATATTTGGATTTTATTTAAATTCAAATGCCCTTTGATATACATTTGCATTGTTTCTTGATTGGTCATTGCATCATTTTTGCATTCACTTGCAAAATGACAATATTTATTATAATAATATCATTGTACATTACTCTTTTCATATGTTGGGTTCGAGCTATTGCTGCTTTGTTTGTCATGGGAGTTAGATTATGAATTGTTTGTTCCCTATTGGTTGTTTGGGATACCTCTTCCAAGTTAGATTCTTCCTCTTCCTTGAGAACCTCTAGAATTTCTTCCTCAAATGTCTCTACCTCTCCTATTCCACTTGTTGGTGCTCAATTTAATCTCACTTTGTATTTTTCATTTAAAATTTCCAGCCTGCCTAGTTAGAAGTATTTTTTGTCTCCTTGTATGGATGCGTGAAAATGTTCTCCCTCATTTAGTTTCCATTTTCATTCCTTTCCTTAGGTCATGGATCACATTGAGTCTTGGTATTATTTACAGTCTTCTCTCTGCGGGAAATTTTTTTGTTGTTGGGCGTCTTCCACGATTGTGTTTCCTTTGTAAATCCTATCCCAACATCCGTGGATACATGGTCTTCTTTAATTGGACGCGACATGATAGGTGTGTTTGGTAAACTTGTCACTTTTTTCACAATTGTAAAAAATTCCAAATTGGTCCGTGGCCCGATTTTTTTTTTTAATTGGCTATTCAACAATATGAAGTGGCAAAGCAAATTTCTTACTTTGACCCCAAAGATGGACACGTGGCCATTTTTTAAATTAAAAGTGGGAGGGGTTGTCGGAGGACTTTGAAAGCTGTTAGAGTAGGTATTTACCTTAGCTCATGTTCACCTAGGTACTTTATTTACCTTTATTGTATTTATCTTCACCCACTTATGTGTGTGGATATTTATTTTATCTTATTTAGATATTAGGAGATATTATCTAGTTGTTAGGTATAGTTCTTTCCTTGATCCATGGTATTGACTAGTTCTTTCCTTGATCTATGGTATTGACTAGATCCTTGATGTCTAGTTCTCTCCTAAATCTATGGTCTTGACTAGTTATTTCCTTGATTTATGGCTTGATCTATGACCTTGATTGGTTCTTAGATTGTTATTCCTTTCCTATTTAAGCAAGGCCCATTCTCAATGTATTACATTGAGTTCCATAATAATATATGATATTGCTTCTCATTTGTTTGCAAAGGTTTATGTAAAGTTATTTTGGTGAATTACTTTCATCTTATTGATCATGGTGTTTAATTAGCATCTGTGTTCTTGGCTTGGTATGATCTAGTTATCATTCCTTTCATGGTATCAGAGCTGGAGATTGTTGTTAGCATCCGTCTGTAAGTTTTATTTTGCAAATAAATTATTTGTGTATTCATATATTTGGGATTTGGTCGTATTTTGTTGCTACATGCATTTTTATGGAAAACAGAGGCTTCCGTTGGATCTAGAAGGTGTGAAAACCCTAAGATTATTTGTAAACTCGTCCATTTCTACTGAGACATTCATTTTTTTGTTGCGGCGTAGTTATATCGGTTTCGCTTGCACGGGAAGGTTTTCAGATCTTTCCTTTTTTGGCAGGGGTCCACCACCCATTAAAATCCTTAGACCTTGGTCATATGGTATGGTCATATGAGGGCTTAAAACTTGTGATTCCTACTAGTAGGTGCTTAACTTTAGCCCCCTTTAATTTTATTTGTGTGGTGAAGGCAACAACATTTTACTTTGTTTTAGTGGCACCTAAAATAAATAACATAGCAAAATATTAAGAATCTTGTAACTTTTGATCGGTAACTCAATTTTGAGTTACGTTTTTTGCAAAAGTGCTTGTTTTTTCATGCTCTTTCCATTGGAGTTATTTATTTTGAGACTTACACGAGCCCGACATCCTAAATTTTTGGGAGTTGCATTTTGTACCTATCATGGATTCTGAGAATGATATGCTTTTCTCTGAAGTATGTGGATTTCAAGAGGATATTGTAAAATTTTTGGAAGAAAATAGATCACTAAAGAAGTGAAATTCTCTTCTAAATTCACTCATTCACGATAAGGATATAATAATACACTCCCTACAGAACAAACTCGTTATCTTATAGCATCACCATCATATTGTGGACAACCATATACATGCTCTAGTCCACTTGCAGGTTGTTTCTCTTGTACCCACTGAAATTTATCTTCCGATCGTTGACCTTGAACCTAATTTTGATGCTTGTAAACCTATGAGGCTTATTCTTGCATGCTCTTCCACATTCGTGCCTATTATAAAGTACCACATGTTGTGTATCCTACTACCTTTCATTGCATAGATTTTTAAGAAGCATACCACTGCATTCAGTTCTCGCATGCTTTGTTCTATGGGTATCACTAGTGGAGTCATTGGCAGACATTCACAGGGTATTGTTTCCTCTATTCCACATGTTAAGTGGAATTCTCGTCATAACATTGGTTTTCGAGTAGATACTTCATTGGGATCACACATTGTGAGCTCCTTTTTTTGTTTGCTCGACTCTTTCGAGGATCATGAGCAACACATGGTTTTTGCACCTTCACCTGTGCTCGAGAAACCTCAGATTTCATTTGTTAGACATGATCAACCCGACACACATTCCGATGTTCTTTTGCACCAAGTCATATGCGAGGAATCTTCTTCATCCATCCGTGTTGATTTGGGGTGGATATCGATCACTTGTGGGGACGAAATAGGCATTCATTGAGAGAACTCTATAGGCATGCCTCCTCCACCATTGGGTCTCTTACTCCACTTTCTATACCTTCTACATTGTGATGCTTCTTGTTTTGAGCATTTTTCTGTAACAGGTGTAGTGTATCTCTCTTGTTTATTGAGAGATTTTGTATCTGTATTTTTGACACTTTTGACATGTTGACAGTCTCTCTTATAGGGGAGCTATTCTGGTGGAGCCCAGTGTTAGTTTGTCAGTGTTCGAGTAGTTGTTTTGACAACTCATACAAATTTTTAGTGCCACTCCACCCATTTAGCAGTATGGGAGGGTGTGGTGCTGATCCTGCTTCTTCAAGTTTTGTTTCCTTACCTTGATACCATAGCTTTTCTTGGATCGTGACACTCTGCAGTTTGTTTCCTTGCCTTGTTGCTTTGGTTATTATTCTTGGATCGTGGCACACCTATTTGTAGTAGTTGATCGAATTATGTTTGGTGTTTTTTTGCACTTTCGACATCACTTCGTTGATAGTCTCCTTGTATGGAGCTATTCTGGTGGAGCCCAGTGTCAGTTGTTTTTGAGTTTTGTGATCGAGCAGTGGATTTAGACCATAGTGCACACCAAAATTCTTTAGCATTGTATGAGTTTTTGAGCCGAGCTTCTTGGGATGCCTTGGAGTGGATCTTTACTCTCTTTACTTTGTTGTTACTTGTTTTGGGTACCTTGTGGTGTCCCTTTTTCCAATTATTGTACATGAGCACCTCATCAGGCCTAGTTGTCGAGACTCATACTGTGGACACGCCACTTCTATTTTGGCCCCTAGCTTCACTTGAGGGGGGGTGTTAGAGTAGGTATTTACCTTAGCTCATGTTCACCTAGGTACTTTATTTACCTTTATTGTATTTATCCTCACCCACTTATGTGTGTGGATATTTCTTTTATCTTATTTAGATATGAGGAGATATTATCTAGTTGTTAGGTATAGTCCTTTCCTTGATCCATGGTATTGACTAGCTCTTTCCTTGATCTATGGTATTGACTAGATCCTTGATGTCTAGTTCTCTCCTAAATCTATGGTCTTGACTAGTTATTTGATGACTAGTTATTTCCTTGATTTATGGCTTGATCTACGACCTTGGTGGTTCTTAGATTGTTATTCCTTGCCTATTTAAGCAAGGCGCATTCGAATGTATTACATTGACTTCCATAATAATAAATGATATTGCTTCTCATTTGTTTACAAAGGTTTTTGTAAAGTTATTCTGGTGAATTACTTTCATCTTATTGATCGTGGTGTTTAATTAACATCTGTGTTCTTGGCTTGGTACGATTTGGTTATCGTTCCTTTCAAAAAAAATCAGAATTGTTTTGAAAAAATGCGTAAGGTATAAAAAAGTGAAGTCGAGACCGCAAGTGCCTAAATAAAGCCACATGTTGAGTCTACATCAAAGATAGAAGGGTGGGTCACCGGAGGTATTTTAGAAATTTCTTCTGAGAGGCATAAAATGCAAAAGGCCCCTCATGCCCACCTCAAACTAATATATTTTCCATGTGGAGTTCCCACACCTGTTTGGGGACTTGCCCCTAAATTTTACTTTTGAAAGAGCGTCAAGGATACACATGGAGGTTTCCGCTAGATCTGCACATGCTTAGACTTTTCAATGGCCGGTTCAGCTTTGTTAGACCATAAACACGTGGAGATCCTAGCTCGTTTGAGGTCCCACCTTTGGGTCTTACCTTTGGAGTTGTGCCAAGGAGACACATGGAGGTTTCTGCTGGATTTGCTCATACTTAGACTTTTCAAGAACCCGATGTGATTTTCTTAGGCCCGGGACACATGGAGGGCTCGCGCCTATTTGGGGACCTAGCACCGAATTTTACTTTTAAAAGAGTTTCGAAGGGACACGTTGAGGTTTCCATTGGATCTTTCCATACTTATACTTTTCAAGCGTCTAATGATAATTTCTCGGACCCTAGCCACGTGGCACCTTATGCTAGTTCTTAAAAATTTCAATAGTTGGTCCAAATTTTTGGTGAGACATGATGAGAACTGTGCATGTTTGGGGTCTCCGTTTTTGGCACCATATCAAAAATGTGCCGAAGAGACCCATGGATTCTTCCCTTGACTCCTCTTTATACTGAGACTTTTTCAATGGCCGAGGAAACTTTCTTGGGCCTAGGGCACATGGAGATACTTTGCACTCATTTGAGTCCCACCTTTAGACTTTATCTTTAAAGTTGCGGCTGAGCAGCACACGTGGAAGATTGCAGCTTCCCATGCTAAGAATTTTTAGCGAATGGTGTAACTTTATCATGTTTTGAACATGTGGATGGCTCACACTCATTTGGGAACCTACCTCCGGACATCACCTTTACAATTGTGCCAAGGAGACATGTGGAGGCTTCCGCTAGCTCATCTTTATACTTGGCTGACTCAGATTGGCAGCGCAGATATGTGGTATAATTCATGTGAGTACCCTCATTTCGAGAGGCACAAATGCGCAGTATCTATTCCTTAAGGTGTATTCTCAAAGGTGAAAAGGATTTCTTGTCGATCAAGCCATATAGAGCAACCTAAGAATTATTAAAAGGGGATTTCTTGCATGAAAAAATAAAAGATTGATTAAAAATAATGTCAAAAGCTATGACATGGCATCCCAATCACATTTGAGGAACTAAGAAATCTGATAAGTTCATGATTTAATTACCTAAAAAGAATGAAAGTAGGATATTTTCAAGGGATTAAACACGATTAAATGCTATGTTATAAAGAGGAATATTCTCTTGAAGATTTAGAGATTTAGGGGGAAAATTTGTGATGAGTGAGCGAGTGAAATTGTATAAATTTAATGATAATAATCTTACATAAGGGGGTTAATTTTTCTCGATAAAGTTTGAGAAAAACCATTTTCCCAAGAGACCTTCGAGAAACTGTTTATTTTCCTATATTTTAGATTTAATAACGTCAAGATGGTTACAAGTGTACAACGACATTGACAAGCTTTGGGATTGTTAAAGAAACTCTCCTCCCGATGAATCTAACGAACCTTGAAATGAATTTATGTTGGTCATGAGCAAAATTGTGTTTGCTCTTATTTCATAATGTTTTCAAATAGTTTTTCTTATTCTATTGAAATCTTATGTTTAAATCACTCAATCACACAAGATCTTATCGCCATGGTAGTATTGTGGCATTTGCAATTTCATTATGAGAAGAGATTTAATCTTGTTATGAAATAAACAATTTAAAATCACTTTACTTTCACTAGGTTGACAAAGATTTTTGTAATTCTATGAGTGTATCTTAGGTGTGATGAATCGGGGACTTTCAATATTTAATTGAGTCTTTGGCATGAGCCTTTATGTTGAATTCTTGAAGAGTGTATGAAACCATGCATCTCTGGGCTCTCTATTGATACACACCTTGTAGTTGAAGGAATATTTTGGCTATTTTTAAGCATTTTGTTTGTGATTTTTCCAATATTTGTAAAGGTTCTCAAAGATTTGGTATAATCAACTTTATCTTTGCTTAATTCCCACAAAAAATTCTCAAATGATAAATCCTACATGAACTACCCTTGTTTGTACTTGTATATTCACAAATGAACAAATTCCATTGCCAAAATATGCACAAACAATTAGGTTTCAAATATTGTCTTTAGTAACCCTTTGAACCTTGTCAAGAAACATCTCCACTCTCTAGTGTAACAACTGTGAGAGTTAGATTGTGTTGTATTGATAATGTTTTATCAAGTTTCTCATGAAATTTGCAAAGAAGGATCTCTTGATATCCTTCACCAACATAGGTTACAAATGGGTCCTCTCACCTGGTTGAAGGCACAACCTAAAGTAGTGAGGTGGATCAAACCATTAGTAAAGTGCTATCCATTTCTCTAATGCCTGAGTGATAAAGAGTTCACTAAATCCCCTCCTCACCTACAAAAATTAATTATATCATGATTCATTTTCTCTAAGCATCTTGTCGAGTTTTTGTATTCTTGTTTCCATCACATGAGAATCGGTTTGATACCAACACATAAAATGGCACTCTCCTCAGGGAATTATTTGAACACCAGGACTTATTTGTGCGGAAACAACACCACTCTAGCATAGCTGCCAGGGATTATTTGAATTTCCAAGGATTATTTGAACATTGGGATCTATTTGTGTGGCAACAAAACCAATATGGCATTTTTGTCATGGATTATATGAACAACAAAGGATTATTTGAACACCAGGACCTATTTGTGTGGCAACAACACCGATCTAACACCATTGTCGAGGATTATTTGAATTACAGAGGATTATTTGAATAATGGGACATATTTATGTGGAAACAACACCTAAATGGCACCATCGGGACTATTGGGAATTGCATACAAATGCACCACACAACCGACGCTAGTAATTTTTTATATAATTTAAGTGTAAAAAGTTGTTTAAACATCAATATTTGTTGAGATTTGTAAGATTTGTGCAAGATTACAACTTCATTGTGTAGTATTTCTAGCTTCTAGTGGTTATTGCACTAAATTTACATCAATAGTGATAAATTTGGTAAAGGAAGGTCAGATTTGTTAAGCTTTGTAGAAATTAATCATTGATAGACACTTGGCAAGTTACTTATAGTGCATCTACACAACTAAGGTGAAAATACTTAGTGGCGACTCCATGTTGAATTGAAATTTTGATGATTACCAAGTGTCTTAACCTATGTCAAGTGAAAAATTTCATTAATCTATGTAAATTTGGAGGGAAGAATATCTTTATTCACTAGGGACCCTACTAGAAAGTTATTTCCAGAACTAGGAAAAGAAAATTTAGAAGGAAAACAAGTCTAGAAATAGGAAATCAAGAATCAAAAAAGGAGATATCAGTTCTGAAAGGTGATCAATCTGTGGTTGAAGATTACCATACGTCTTCAAGTGATTCTGAACCAAGTAATATTTATATAAATTTGAGTTCTCCAACTAGAGAGGGGCCATCATTTGTGTCTGAAAAGCATGCCTCTTAGTTTTCCCCTATTTCTTCCAAGGTTGATAGGGTTTTCCAAGAAGCTGAGTCATTAGAGAATATCTATTTTGAAATCTATACTCATGTGCTCCAAAGACCCCTCATTCCCTATCATTTTTTTCTCCTGTAAATTCACCACCTCAAGGCAATATGGCCCAACCTCCACCTAGACCTCCTTTTGTTGTCAACACTTTTGGACCTATAGATTTCAGAGGTATGGATGGATATCCTAATATGGTGCCACAAGATGTCAGAAATAGGTTGCCAAAATTTCAAGGGAATAATTCCATCACTAGTGACCACCATTTAAGACTCTTTGTCAATATGATGGAAGATTTTGAAATTGAGTTTGAAGACATGTATATAAAGTTATTTATTCATACTCTTGAGGAGGATGCACGTGACTAGTACAAGGCTTTACCAGATAATTCAATAGATTCATGGACCGAGATGAAAAATGCCTTTAGATTGTAATATGGGGATAAGACAGATCCCATGTTCCTTTTATCATATTTGAAAATATAAAGAAAAATCCAAATGAATCATGTCCATGATTTCAATACTAGGTTCAATAAGACCTTGAATAGGCTACCTATAATCCTAAATCCAAGTGATGACTTCTATTTGATAAAATATTTTGATGCTTTTGATAAAAAGGCTACTTATTACTTCAGAGATAAAAACCTAAGAACATTGAGGCAAGCCTTCACTATGGCTTTACAAATGAGAATAACTATTAAAGAAAGTTGGAAAGCCTCCTAAGAGAGAAGGTGTCAAGTTAATCAATCAAAAGCCTCTCAATCAAACAAAATATTTGTGGATCTGGAAGAGGTTGTAAAAACTTTGGTGGAGTAGTTAAAGAGATATCCTATAAATCTGGCTAGAGCAGAAAAAGGGATAGGACAAAGTTCCTAGGTCAGCATAAGCCACAAGGTAGGAGAGATTTGGAAATCATCCTAGAGGTGATCACAGACTAGATGAAAAAAGGAAAGGGCTCATGGGATCATGAAATAAATAGCCTCAACCCAGGGAGAATAGATTGGTTCTTGATCCTTTGACTGCTAAGGTAGCTATTGTGAAGGAGGCCAATGTTATAAAGTGGTGTGATAGGTGTTTATTACCACACTCCCCATGTGATGTAGATCAAGAAGTTGAGGAAGAAGATGATGATGAGACATATGATGATCTATGCATGATGGAGAGCCCTATAAACTCATGAGCAAGGGGAAACCTCAAATGAATTGATAAGTGCCAGAACAATTGAAAACTTCTAGGATTGTGTTCATTTGGTATTACCTCTTCCTCCTATTAATACTTTTGAAATTGATATGGTGCAAGCATTTTATCTGATCTAATCATGATTTTGAATACTTAAGGGCCTTGATGATTAAAAAGTATGATGGAGGGATCCCTTCTGAAAGAGGATAGAAACTATGATGAATGAATTAGTTTCTCGGAGAAAAATATAACACCATAAGTAAGGTTTTCAAAGGGGAGGGCCACAAACCAAGCAAAAGTTCCATTTATCTTACCAATATCCCTAAGGAAACCCCTAAGAAAGATACATCTAGAAAAGGCCTAATTACCCTAAATAAAACATGTACTCCTGCCCATGCCCAGACTCTGAAAACTCCTATACTATCAGAGGAAGTGGTGAATCTTCCTCCTAATACTGCCCTACCCAAATATATTCCTTGTGACATATCCCAAATCTTGAGTCCAGATCAAGGTTCATTGTTCCCATTGTTGAATTACTTAGAATTCCTAAGCATAGGAAAAGGGCATTTGAATATTTGGGATGTAAAGAAGAGAAAATTACCCAGGGAAAAAGTGTGAAAATGTAGAGGTTCCTCCTATTATTGCAAGATTAGAAATACCACAGGTATTGGAGGAACCGAGAGAATCACCTAAGGTATATTTGGGAACTTCTCTAGTTGAATCTCAGCTTAATGTGGATCCATTTTTTACCACTTTGATTATTAAAGATAGGTTAGTACATAACTGCATGTTTGATTTAGAGCCTCATGTAATGTAATGCCTCTTGAGGTCATGAATGAGTTAAATATCAAGGTAACATCAGCTTTTGGGAAATGTACTGCTATGGATTCAAGAGAAGTGCCAGTAGTTGGGTATGTCAAGGGATTAGTAGTGCAGTTGGCAACTTTTCTAGGAAAATGCTTAACCATGAATGTGGTTATTGTGGATTGTCCTGCCAAATGGGGGATGTTATTATCCAAAAAGTGGGTAGCTAGTGTGGGTGGAAGTGTACAAATGGACATGTCATATACAACCATACCAATGAGGGAACCTTGTGAAGTTTATGGTGAGAAGAAAATGTTACATCTCATTGAGGACCCTAACAATGCTTCTTATGAAGTATTGTATGCAGATGTTGATGTCGAAAACTTTATGGGTTATGCTGATTTTAAGGAGCATAAAATTGATGAGTGCAAGTATCCCAAGAAATTGGTTCTCCCTAGACTCTGATGTTTGATGGGATTTGTTCTAGATCTGGTAAAGGCACAAAAGATAAACCTCGGAAAATATGGCTAGGTAGCAACTTGGATAGAGAAGAAAAAAAGCATATGTCTAGTTGTTAAAAAAGTATCAAGACTTCTTGGCTTGGTCATACTTAGAATGGTAGGCACTTGAAACATTTCCTTGATTGATTTCTCAGAATCAAGGCACGCATCATTATACAGTGTATAATCTTTTAGTTCTTTTTCGTTTCTACATTTTTCTATTTTGGTTCATCCTAGTCCTTGGTGACTAGTTTTTGTTGGTTTCTCAGTTTTTTCTTGGGAGTTAGAAATTTTTTTCTACTTTGCAAGCTTGTTCTTGACTCCGTTGCCCAATGGATTTTTTTGCACATGGTCTATTATGTTGTTCTTGTGGTACTCACAGGGAGTGCCCATCCTGAGTCAGAGCCGATGTTGGTGCTCAATTTAATCTCACCCTATTTCATTTAAAATTTCTCAACTCTCCCATGGTTTGAAGTATTTTTATCTCCTGTATGGATGCATGAAAAATTTCTCCTTCATTTGGTTACCATTGTCAGTCCTTTCCTTGGGTCATGGATCACATTGAGTCTTGGTATTATTTACATTTTCTCTCCATGGGGAAAAATTTTTGTTGTTGGGCATCTTCCACGATTGTGTCTCCTTTGTAAATCTTGTCCCAACATCCATGGATACGTGGTCTTCTTTAATTGGATGTGGCATGGTGGGTCTATTTGGTGAACTTGTCACTTTTGTTACATTTGTAAAAATGCCAAATTGGTCCCTGTGGCCCGATAGTTTCTAATTGGCTATTCAAAAATATGAAGTGGTAAAGAAAATTTCTTACTTTGACCCGAAGATGACCCTGTCATAAGATGGACATGGGCCTTTTTGTTTTGAGGCATTATGGTAAAAGGAATGAAAATATAAAAGGAATGCCTAAGGCCCGTAAAAGGACATGTGGTGGGAGGGTGGAGAGGGGATCACCGAGCATTTTGAATATTTTAGTCTTTTTTTGAAAAAAGGAGTAAAGTTATAAAATGAGTCGTGACCCCGCAAGGCACCAAAAACCACATGTTTGAGTCTACATTGAAAATTCAAAGGGGAGGTGGGTCATTATTTTGAGATTTTGCTTTGTTTTGAAAAGTGGAAAATTTATAAAAAGTTGTGAACCTGATCCCCTAGGGCCACGTGTAAAGCCAATATCAAAACTATGCCAAATATATTTTCCACATGGAGGTCACACCATTTGGGGACCTATCCTTGAATTTACTTTTGAAAGAAGGTAAAGGAGACACGTGGAGGTCCCACCATTTTCAGGGATCCTCATTTTTTAACATTTTAAAAAAATTTTTAAAATTTGAAAGACACATAGAGTTAACTGATAAAGAAAACATTTCTTTAATGGCCGAGGAACCATACACGTGGAGGGAGGGCCTATGCTCATTTGAGGTCCCACCTCTAGATCTTACCTTTGGAGTTGCGCCAAGGAGACACGTGGAGGCTTTCACTAGATCCTCTTTATACTGAGACTTTTCAAGCACTTGTGCAACTTTTTCTTGGGCCCGGGACATGTGGAGGGCCCGCCTGCATTTGGGGACCACTCTTTGAATTTTACTTTTGAAAGAGCGCCGAAGAGACACGTGGAGGTTTCCATTGGATCTTCCCATACTTAGAATTTTTCAAGCATGATGTAACTTTCTCGGACCCTAGGCACGTGGCACCTTCTATTAGTTCTTAAACTTTTCAATGGCCACAACAAATTTTTGGGCCCAGAGACACGTGGAGAGCCCACGCTTGTTTGGGGTCTCCATTTTTGGGCACCATATAAAAAGTGCACCGAAGAGACATGTGGAGGCTTCCATTGGCTCCTCTTTATACTGAGACTTTTTCAATGGCTGAGGAAACTTTCTTGGGCCCAGGGCACATGGAGAGCCTGTGCTCATTTGAGGTCCCACCTCTAGACTTCATCTTTGAAGTTTTGAAAAACATGTGGAAGCTTCCGTTGGACCTTCCCATGCGAATTTTTTAGTGACCGGTGTAACTCTCTGGGTTCTGAACATGTGGAGGGCCCGCTCATTTGGGAACCTACCTCTGGACTTCACCTTTGTAGTTGTGCCAAGGAGACATGTGGAGGTTTTCCATTGGCTCCTCTTTACACTTGGCGACTCGGACTCACAGTGTAGATATGTGGTATAATCCATGTGAGGACACTCATTTTTGAGAGGCATGAATGTAGGTATCTATTCCTCAAGGTGTATTCTCAAAGGTGAAAAGGATTTCTTGTCAGATCAAGCCATATGGAGCCACCTAAGAATTATTAAAAAGGGATTTCTTGCATGAAAAAATAAAAGAATGATTAAAAATAATATTGTCAAAAAGTTATGACATGGCATCCTAGTCATAGTTGAGGAACTGAGAAATGTGATCAGTTCATGATTTATCCACCTAGCAATAGAAAGTAAGATATTTTCAAGGGAATAAACATGATTAAATGGTATGTTGTAAAGAGGAATATTCTCTTGAAGATTTAGACTTTTGGGGGGAAATTTTGGGATGAGTGAGTGAGTGAAATTGTATAAATGCAATGAGAATACTCTTGCATAAGGGGGTTAATTTTTCTGAGAAAGTTTGAGAAAAACCATTTTCCCGAGAGACCATCTGAGAAACCTATTTTATTTTCTATGTTTTAGATTTAATCATGTCAAGATGGTTGCAAGTGTACAACCATTGACAAGCTCTGAGATTGTTAAAGAAACTCTCCCCTGCTGATGAATCTAATGAACCTTGAAATGAATTTGTGTTGATCATGAGCACAATTGTGTTTTCTCTTATTTTAGAATGTTTTCAAATAGTTTTTTCTTGTTCTGTTGCAATCTTATGTTGAAATCCCTCTGAATCACACAAGATCTTATCCATGTGTTAGTATTGTGGCATTTTCAATTTCATTATGAGAAGAGCTTTCATCTTGTAATGAAATAAACAATTTAAAATCACTTTACTTTCACTATGTTGATAAAGATTGTTTGTAAGTCTATGAGTGTATCTTAGGCATGATGAATCAGGGACTTTCAACATTTAATTGAGTCTTTAGCATGAGCCTTTATGTTGAATTCTTGAAGAGTGTATGAAACCATGCATCTCTGGGCCTCCATTGATACACACCTTCTAGTTGAAGGAATATTTTGGCTATTTTGAAGCATTTTGTTTGTGAGTTTTCCAATATTTGTAAAGGTTCTCAAAGATTGGTATAATCAACTTTATCTTGCTTAACTTCCCACCAAAAACTTCTCAAATGATAAATCCTACATGAACTACCCCTATTTGTACTGTGTATCCACAAGGTTTAACAAATTCCATTGCCAAAATATGTAGAAACAATCAGGTTTCAATTATTGTCTTTAGTAACCCAAACCTTGTCCAGGAAACATCTCCACTCTCTAGTGTGACAACTCGTGAGAGTTAGATTGTGTTGTATTGATCATATTTTCTCAAGGTTCTCATGAAAATTGTGTAAAGAAGGATCTCTTGATATCCTTCACCAACACGGGTTACAAGAATGGGTCCTCTCACCCTGGTTGAAGGCACAACCTAAAGTAGTGAGGGTAGATCAAACCCTTAGATAAGGTGTTATCCATTTCTCCAATGCTGAGTGAAAAAGAGTCAGTTGAATCCCCTCCCCAAACTAAAAATGACTCATATCATGATTTTTCTGTCTCTAAGCATCCTGCTAGTTTTGTGATGTTTCTCCCTCTCGTAGGAGAATCAATTTGGATACCAACACCCAAAGTGGCACCATTTTAGGATTATTTGAACACTAGGACCTATTTTTGTGGAAACAACACTAAATGGCACCTTTTTTGGGGATTATTTGAACACCGGGACCTATTTTTGTGGAAACACACCAAAGTGGCTTTGCGAGGATTATTTTGAACAAGGACCTATTTGTGTGGCAACAACAACTAAAGTGGTTTTGGGGATTATTTGAACATTGGGAGGATTATTTGACCTATTTTTGAAACAACACCAAAAACATTTCAACGGGATTATTTGAACACCGGGACCTATTTGTGTGGCAACAACACCAAATGGCAACCATTATTGGGATTATTTGAATTGTAGAGGATTATTTGAACATCGGGACCTATTTTTGTGTGAAAAAACACACACAAAATGGGCCATTATTTTCCAAGGACTATTTTTACAAATGCATACACATACCAACCTAGTAATGTTTCTTACATGGTTTAAGTACAAATAAGTTGTTTAAACATCATCCTTTGTTGAGATTTGTAAGATTTGTGCAAGATTACAAGTTCATTGTGTAGTATTTCTAGTTTCTAGTGGTTATTGCACTAAATTTGCATCAATAGTGATAAATGTGGGTAAAGGAAGGTCGGATCTATTAAGCTTTGTAGAAATTAAGCATTGATAGACACTTGGCAAGTTACTTATAGTGCATCTACACAACTAAGGTGAAAATCCTTAGTGGTGACTCCATGTTGAATTGAAATTTTGATGATTACTAGTGTCTTAACCTATGTCAAGTGAAATTTTTCATTATATTTTGCAAAATGGAGGGAAGAAGATATTTCTTCACTAGGGACCCTACTAAAAGTTATTTCTAGAACTAGGAAAAGAAAATTCAGAAGGAAAAAAAGTCTGGAAAGTTGTTGGAAATCAAGAATAAAAAAAGGAGATATCAGTTTTGAAAGGTGATCAATCTGTGGTTGAAGATTACCATACGTCTTCAAGTGATTCTGAACCAAGTAATATTTATATAAATTTGAGTTCTCCAACTAGAGAGGGGCCATCATTTGTGTCTGAAAAGTGTGCCTCTTAGTTTTCCCCTATTTTTTCCAAGGTTGATAGGGTTTTCCAAGAAACTGAGTCATTAGAGAATATTTATTTTGAGAGTTATACTCTATGTGCCCCAAGAGACCCCTCATTCCCTATCATTTTGATTCTCCTATAAATCACCTCCTCAAGGCAATATGGCCCAACCTCCACCTAGACCTCCTTTTGTTGTCAACACTTTTGGACCTATAGATTTAGAGGTATGGATGGATATCCTAATATGGTGCCACAAGATGTCAAGAAATAGGTTGCCAAAATTTCAAGGAATAATGCCATCACTGGTGACCACCATTTAAAACTCTTTGTCAATATGATGGAAGATTTTGAAATTGAGTTTGAAGACGTGTATATAAAGTTATTTATTCATACTCTTGAGGAGGATGCATGTGACTGGTACAAGGATTTACTAGATAATTCAATAGATTCATGGACCGAGATGAAAAATGCCTTTAGATTGCAATATGGGGATAAGACAGATCCCAGGTTCCTTTTATCTGAATTTGAAAATATAAAGAAAAATCCAAATGAATCTATCCATGATTTCAATACTCGGTTCAATAAGACCTTGAATAGGCTACCTATAATCCTAAGGCCAAGTGATGAGTCTGTTTGATAAAATATTCTGATGCTTTTGATAAAAAGGTTGCTTATTACTTGAGAGATAAGAACCCGGGAACATTGAGGCAGGATTTCACCATGGCCTTACAAATAGAAAATAATATCAAAGTAGTTGGAAAGCCTCCTAAGAGAGAAGGGTGTTAAGTTAATCAATCTGAAAAGCCTCAATCAAAAAAAGTTGTGGATCTGGAAGAGGTTGTAAAAACTTTGGTTGGAGCTAGTTAAAGAGATATCCTATAAACTGGCTAGAGACAGAAAAAGGGATAGGACAAAGTTCCCAAGGTCAACACAAGCCACATGGTCAGAGAGAGATTTGGAAATCATCCCAGAGGTGATCACAGAGACTAGATGATGAAGAGGAAAGGGCTCATGGGATCAGGAAATAAACAGCCTCAACCTAGGGAGAATAGATTGGTTCCTGATCCTTTGACTTCCAGGGTTACTACTGTGGAGGAGGCCAATGTTATCGAGTGGTGTGATAGGTGTTTCTTACCACACTCCCCATGTGATGTAGATCAAGAATTTGAGGAAGTATGATGATGATGAGACATATGATGATGATGTGTGCATGATGGAAGCCCTATGAACTCACAGAAGGGGGAAACCTCAACTGAATTGATAAGTGCAGAACTATTGAAAACTTTATGGGATTGTGTTCATTGGGTATTACCTCTTCCTCCTATTAATACTTTTGAAATTGATATGGTGCAAGCATTTGATCTACCTAATCATGATTTTGAATACTTAAGGGCCTTGATGATTAAAAAGTATGATGGAGGGATCCCTTCGAAGAGGACAGGAAACTGTTGATGAATGAATGTAGTAGTTTCTTAGAGAAAGAATATAACACTAGAAGTAAGGTTGTCAAAGGGGAGGGCCACAAACCAAGCCAAAAGTTCTAGTTCTTACCAATATCCCAAAGGAAACCCCTAAGAAAGATACATCTGGAAAAGGCCTAATTACCCCAAATAAAACTTGTGCTCCTGCCCATGCCCAGACTCTGAAAACTCCTATACTATTAGAGGAAGTGGTGAATCTCCCTCCTAATACTTGCCCTACCCAAATATATTCCTTGTGACATAGCCCAAATCTTGAGTCAAGATCAAGGTCATTGTTCCCATTGTTGAATTACTTAGATCCTGAGCATAGGAAAAGGGCATTTGAATATTTGGGATTTAAGAAGAAAAATTACTAGGGAAAAAGTGTTAAAAATGTAGAGTTCCTCCTATTATTGTAGAATTAGAAATACCACAAGTATTGGAGGAACTGGGAGAATCATCTGAGGTGTATTTGGGAACTTCTCTGGTTGAATCTCAGCTTAATGTGGATCCATTTTTTACCACTTTGATTATTAAAGATAGGTTGGTACATAACTGCATGTTTGATTCAGGAGCCTCATGTAATGTAATGCCTCTTGAGGTCATGAATGAGTTAAATATCAAGGTAACAACAACTTTTGGGAAATGTACTACTATGGATTCAAGAGAAGTGCTAGTAGTTGGGTATGTCAAGGGATTAGTAGTGTAGTTGGTAGCTTTTCCAGGAAAATGCTTAACCATGAATGTGGTTATTGTGGACTTGTCTGCCAAATGGGGATGTTATTATCCAGAAAAGTGGGCAGCTAGTGTGGGTGGAAGTGTACAAATGGACATGTCATATGAAACCATACCAATTGAGGGGAACCTTGTGAAGTTGTATGGTGAGAAGAAAATGTTACATCTCATTGAGGACCCTAACAATGCTTCTTATGAAGTATTGTATGCAGATGTCGATGTCGATAACTTTGTGGGTTATGCTGATTTTAAGGAGCATAAAATTGATGAGTGCAAGTATCCCAGAGTAGATTGGTTCTCCTGGACTCTGATGTTTGATGGGGTTTGTTCTAGATCTAGTAAAGGCACAAAAGATAAACCTCGGAAAATATGGCTAGGTAGCAACTTGGATAGAGAAGAAAAACAAGCATATGTCCAGTTGTTAAAAAAGTATCAAGACTTCTTGGCTTGGTCGTACTCAGAATGGTAGGCACTTGAAACATTTCCTTGATTGATTTTCTTAGAATCAAGGCACACATCATTGTATAGTGTATAGTCTTTTTTTTTTGTTTTTTTTTACATTTTTTCTATTTTGGTTCATCCGGTCCTTGGTGACTGGTTTTTGTTGGTTTCTCGGTTTGTTCTTGGGAGGTTGGTTATTGTTTTTCTTCTTTGCAAGCTTGTTCTTGACTCCATTTCCCAATGGATTTTTGGCACATGGTCTGTTATGTTGTTCTTGTGGCACTCGCAAGGAGTGCCCATCCCGAGTCGGAGCCGATGTTGGTGCTCAATTTAATCTTGCCTGTTTTTGTCAAAAAATTTTTAAAATTTCTCATGGTTTGAAGTATTTTCTATCTCCCTATATGGATGCATGAAAAATTTCTCCTTCATTTAGTTTTTCATTGTCAGTCCTTTCCTTGGGTCATGGATCACATTGAGTCTTGGTATTATTTATAGTTTCTCTTCTCTCAAATTTGTGGGAAAATTTTTTTTTTTTGGGCATCTTCCACGATTGTTTTTCTCTGTAAATTTATCCCAACATCCATGGATACGTGGTCTTCTTTAATTGGATGTGGCATGGTGGGTCTATTTGGTGAACTTGTCACTTTTGTCACATTTGTAAAAAATGCCAAATTGGTCCCATGGCCCGATAATTTCTAATTGGCTATTCAACAATATGAAGTGGAAAGAAAATTTCTTACTTTGACCCCAAAGATGTACATGTGGCCATTTTCATAAAAAAGTGGTTTGGAGGAAAGGTCAGAGGCCCTTTTTGAATTTTTGAGGCATTATGGTGAAAGGAATGAAAATATAAAAGGAATGCCTAAGGCCCACAAAAGGACACATGGTGGTTTGAAAAGTCAAAGGTCGGAGAGGCGGATCATGAGCATTTTGAAGATTTTAGCCTTTTTGTGAAAAGGAGAAAAGTTATAAAATGAAAGAGATTGAAAGGACCAGATAAAGCCATGTTTGATTCTAACATAATGTCACATGTTTGAGTCAGCATTGAAAATTCAAAGTGGGAGGTGGGTTTTGGGAGTATTTTGGAAATTTTAGCTTTTTTTGAAAAAGGAGTAAAGTATAAAAAGTCATGACCTGCTAAGTGCCCAGAAAGCCATGTGTAAAATATATGTAAAAGTGGTGGGTGGGTCCCATTTGGGACATTTTAAAATTTTAATTTTTATAAAAAAATGTGAAAAAGGAGACATGTGGAGGTTTCAAACTAAAATTTTCCGTGGATGACCCACTTTAGAATTTTTTGAAAAGACTTGTAAGTGAAAATCACTTTTAACTAATTTACCCTTAATTTTTGCTAATCAAATCTTAGGACACTTGGATGTGGGCCTGCGCTTTTTGAGGTTCCACCTCTGGGTCTTACCTTTGGAGTTGCACCAAGGAGACACATGGAGGTTTCGTTTGGATCTTCCCACACTTAGATTTTTGAAGCACTTGATGCAACTTTCTTAGGCCTGAGACACGTGGAGGGCCCTGCCCCTATTTGGGGACCTGCCCCTAAATTTTACTTTTGAAAAGAGCCGAAGAAGAGACACGTGTGGAGGTTTCCTTTGGATCTTCCCATACTTAGAATTTTCAAGCATCGATGCAACTTTCTGGACCCTAGGCACGTGGCACCTTTCATTGGTTCTTAAAATTTTCAATTTTGCATAAACTTTTCGGGCCGAGACACGTGGAGAGCCCATGCTTGTTTGGGGTCTCTCCACTTTTTTGGGCACCATATCAAAAAGTGCACGTTGAAGAGACACACGTGGAGGCTTCCATTAGCTCCTCTTTATACTGAGACTTTTTCAATGGCCGAGGAAACTTTCTTGGGCCTAGGGCATGTGGAGAGCCTGCGCTCATTTGAGGTCCCACCTCTAGACTTCATCTTTGAAGTTGCACCAAACAAACATGTGGAAGCTTCCGTTGGACCTTCCCATGCTCAAAATTTTTCAGTGACCGGTGCAACTCTCTCGGGTTCTGAACACGTGGAGGCCCGTGCTCATTTGGGAACCTACCTCTAGACTTCACCTTTTAGTTTGCAAGGAGACACGTGGAGGCTTCCATTGGCTCCTCTTTACACTTGGCCTGACTCGGACTCACAGCATGATATGTGGTATAATCCATGTGAGGACACTCATTTTTGAGAGGCACGAATGTCAGGTATCTATTCTCAAGGTGTATTCTCAAAGGTGAAAAGGATTGCTTGTCAGATCAAGCCATATGGAGCCACTTGAGAATTATTAAAAAGGGATTTCTTGCATGAAAAAATAAAAGAATGATTAAAAATATTGTCAAAAGTTATGACATGGCATCCCGAGTCATAGTTGAGGAACTGAGAAACGTGATCAGTTCATGATTTATCCACCTAGCAATAGAAAGTAAGATATTTTCAAGGGAATAAACATGATTAAATGGTATGTTGTAAAGAGGAATATTCTCTTGAATATTTTCTTTTTGGGGAAAATTTGGGATGAGTGAGTGAGTGAAATTGTATAAATGCAATGAGAATACTCTTGCATAAGGGGGTTAATTTTTTTGAGAAAGTTTGAGAAAAACCATTTTCCGAGAGACCATCTGAGAAACCTTGTTTATTTTCCTATGTTTTAGATTTAATCACGTCAAGATGGTTGCAAGTGTACAACCATTGACAAGCTCTGAGATTGTTAAAGAAACTCTCCCTGCTTGATGAATCTAATGAACCTTGAAATGAATTTGTGTTGATCATGAGCATAATTGTGTTTCTCTTATTTCAAAATGTTTTCAAATAGTTTTTCTTGTTCCTATTGCAATCTTATGTTGAAATCCCTCTGAATCACACAAGATCTTATCCATGTGTGTTAGTATTGTGGCATTTTCAATTTCATTATGAGAAGAGCTTTCATCTTGTAATGAAATAAACAATTTAAAATCACTTTACTTTCACTATGTTGATAAAGATTGTTTGTAAGTCTATGAGTGTATCTTAGGCGTGACAAATCAGGGACTTTCAATGTTTAATTGAGTCTTTAGCATGAGCCTTTATGTTGAATTCTTGAAGAGTGTATGAAACCGTGCATCTCTGGGCCTCCATTGATACACACCTTCTAGTTGAAGGAATATTTTGGCTATTTTGAAGCATTTTTTTCTGTGAGTTTTCCAATATTTGTAAAGGTTCTCAAAGATTTGGTATAATCAACTTTATCTTGCTTAACTTCCCACCAAAACTTCTCAAATGATAAATCCTACATGAACTACCCCTATTTGTATTGTGTATCCACAAAGGTTTAACAAATTTCACTGCCAAAATATGTAGAGACAATCAGGATTCAATTATTGTCTTTAGTAACCTGAACCTTGTCTAGGAAACATCTCCACTCTCTAGTGTGACAACTCGTGAGAGTTAGATTGTGTTGTATTGATCATATTTTCTCAAGGTTCTCATGAAAATTGTGCAAAGAAGGATCTCTTGATATGATGAAGCATCCACTCAAAGAATCATCATTGGAAGGGATAGATCTTAGGAATCCTCAATTTCTCATTTGGGATAGATAACTCAATTTCTACAATAACCAATTCATATTTAAAAGAATATCTTTGCTAAATATTTTGTCGGTGATCCTTTAATATTTAATAACCTCTGCATTATTTTTAACTAATTTACTAAGCCAATAATTTTAGTATGAAAATAAAATATTTTTTCAACTTCCCCCATTTAAAGAGTTTTAAAATCTCTTGAAAGAAACTAGATTTTAACTATCTTCACCTTATCAATTCCTTTATTTGAATTTTGTAGAATATCACAGAATTCCTCGGAATAGTTAACTATTTCTATTCTAGGAAAAATGGGTTCTTCCATTGCAACTTCAATGAAACTCATTGCCTTTGGATATTTCCTTCTAGTCTCCTTAAGTTGAGTCATCTAAGAATTTGGGACTGCTCTATAGGTTGCTTGATAGATAACATCTAAAAATCCACTCAAAACAAGATTCAACAAATAATTAGCAATAAAATGGTCTTCATTTTCTTTGACCACACATCATAAATTTTTGTTACCACATTTTACTATCATTTCCATCTATTAGAAAGTTTTTAAAAACCTCATAAATCAAATACCACTCTAATAAAAAATATTGGAAATGTGAGGAAATAAAATAAACATAAAACACTATTCATATATTAACATGTAGGCTGATTTTTTTAACTTCACCTATTAAAATTAACAAAGCTTCAATGTGTCATTCCTTGATTCAAATAAAATTTAAATCTGAAAGAGGAGAACTTCAGCTCATTTACACTTCATTGGTAAAATAAATAATAAAATATTTTTTTATATAAAAAGTTGGAGAGGATGTATATAACACCTCACTCCATCTTGAATTATAGAAGGATGTTAAGGTGTCTCCAAATTCTTCATAGTCACTATCAACTAGCAATCGCATGTATACAATGCAATGTGAACGCCGAACGGGTTATGTTATTTGATTTAGAGGGATAGTTATTACTTTTGTAGTTGATGTTGATAAGGGGTGTGATTGATTTTGTAAGTGTATAAATATAGATGAACCACTTAATTTAAAGGTTCTCTCTACATTTCAAACTTGTTACAAATTTGTACATGAATACATTTGATACTATTTTCAATAGTGAATTACTTTTATAGCTGATGTGGTTTGTATTTATTTTAGGGTTAATTGTGTTAGTGTTGCGTCAGTTTTTGTTGGGTCTTTTGTTGAAAAAACCTTTATTGTACACTCAATAAGGTGTGTGATTGATAGTGGTAGTTTAGGAATATAGATGAAACATTATATTAAAAGGTTGTATGTGTACATTTAATTTTGTTACATATTCATACATTTTAAGTTGTAAATCATATATCAAAACATTAGATACATGAAGACCTCCATACACATAACGAGACATGTATACATTTGCAATATTTATATCATGAATGGTAGCCTTTTGTGGGAAATTTTATTTTCAGTAAACATGATTACATTTTATACCCCTTGAACAACAATGCCTCTTTGGATACAAGAAGTGTTGAGTAAAGTAATAGTGGATGTGTGCAAGTGTTGTTTTTAAACTAATGCTAATGTAAACAAAGACTAACACCTAAATAGTCTTAATTAACAAGAATTAAACAACATTATAAACACCATCATGATAAGAATTAATCAAGGGTTAGATGCCAACAATTATCAATACAAAACTATGAAATCAAATATGTTAAGCACCTAGATATCCTCTATTCTTTAACAATATATAAATGAAGGAACCTAGGTAGGTACCATGGCTATCAAAAATAGTTGTCCTTAATGTTCCAAGAACCTAAGAATGGGGGCTAATAAAATTTGGGCTACAAGACCCTTTTGAAACCTCCCATATGACCCAAGCACTTTAAGAAAGAGGCTTAACTCTTCAAGATGATGAACTCTCAAGAAAATAAGGTGCAAGCTCTTAGTCTCTTTGCTATATAAATTTGCAATTACTCTCTAAGGAGTTTAGGTGTAAGTAAAAAGGTAGGTGGAAGGATCTTTATATAGCCTAGAGGATAAAGGATTCAAAACATTCTCATGAATGTGGGATAAAGGTAAAACATGATTAGGAATGGATAAGGTTGCTTTATTAAAGGTAACCTTACTTTAGAAGGGTTTAATACATGTTTAGCAAGTCATGGGAGTTGGGGGGTATTTTAATTAATCAAAGGTGATTAATTAATAGGTAGGTGTAAGCTTATAGAAGCCATTTAGAAGAATATTAGTGCGATTCAAGCTATTAGAAAGGGATTAAATCAATTTAATATTGATTTACTAGTTTAAATGAAGGGGAAGACTAATTAATTAATAATAATTAATTAATCAAGATAGAGGAAGTGATAATTAACGGAAGGTCGTTAATTAGGTTGTTAGCTAGGTAGGCGACTTAATCAATTAGCATATTGTAATTAATTGACGACAATTAGAGGGAATATGAGTACTTTTGATGATATGTCGTCTATTTGCGGAAAAGGAGATAATTAGCGCAATTTAAGTATTTAAATTGCTTGGGTGTAATTATAGGTGTCTACATTTGCCCCTCTTTGGGGTGGCATAAGTGACGTCACTTCAAAGATAGTAGACGGAAGAAAATTTTTGAAGGGATAGGAGAAAAATTAGTACGAGGAAGAAATGCCCCCTCGAGTGTCGATGGGGTGATGAAAGAAGTCGATCGAAAATCAAAAAAGGTGAGATATAGGTAGAAGGATGGGAGGAGGCAAGATGCCCCAATGAGAGAGAAAAGTAGGGGTGAAAAGGGAAGTGGTGTAGAAGAAATAAGGAAGAGGGGAGAGAAGAGCTTTACCTCTAGCTGCTGTTTATGTGGAACAAATTTGATGTCATCATATTGCCATAGGAACTACATCATTGGCCCTTATTAAAAAAATAAGCATACGACAAAGGTAGAATGACATGAAAAGCCATACTGCGAACAATTGTCCATTGCTGAAAGTACCAACCCCATGCAACATACAAAATGCAATGCAATATGAGAAAGTGAAAGATGCCTAACTCCATGCAACATACAAAATGTAATGCAATACGAGAAAGTAAACAAGATAAACTAACAGAGAAACATAATGTAATGTTTTTATTATCAAGCTTTAATTACGACCTGTGTGAATTAACGACAAGGGTTGATGATGGTGCCCCAAGAAAGGATACATGCAAGGGGAATAACGGAGGACACTTGGGTCTGATGGAAAAGCAATGTGCACTATGAAACAATACCAGGAAACTCGTTGTGCCCCAGAGTATAGACAAAGGAAGCAACCTAGCTTTTGTTGATGGAGGTAGATCAAGATGATCTACAAGTCACACACATGAACAAGTGAGAACCAAAGAGTGACATTTTGTAGGATGATTTTCAATTTTTAGAAGTTTTCTGAAACATATTTGAATGTTTTTGATGATTTTTCTAACATATTTGAATGTTTTGGTTGATTTTGAAAGTTTTATGAAACTATGTATAGGAATATAAGGAAGCATGGATGCCCCTAGTGATAGATGGGATGTACAAGGGCATAAGGCCACGTGCGTACGAGAAAGGTGAAGATGTAAAAATTCCCCAAAAATTAGGTGGGAGTATTCAAAGGTAAACTCTTCACAGGTAGAAATGGGACCCAAGGCCATTATGGATAGGTTCAACATGATGGTGAACGTAAACCCATGAAGTGCTAGGAAGGGGCAAGGATGCCCCCAGCATAAGTTGGCCTAAAAGCACATGATAGAAAGGAAGGAGAAGATTATTTTTGTGGAAGGGGATAAAGGTTTCCACAAACATGGAAAACAAGTAATCTTATACACATGGATGTTCTGAACAAAGTAGAATAACAATGTGAATGATATGAATGTGGCTTAGAAGCCTCACGATGAAGAAGTGATTAGCCAAAGGTATAAATCATGAGATGACATATGGACTAGAGTAAGAGTCTGAACAAGGTCCAAAAAAGACACTTAGTAACATACTAATCATGTTTACTCATAGAGATCCAGTGTGTGCAAGTGGATTTTATCACCTCTTGAAGTGGAGATTTAATAGATAACAAGTGAAGAGACCTAGCCAATGTGTAGAAATGATTTATTTTGATAAGTGATTTTGTGAATGGAGGGTGAAAGGATAGTTGTACATTGCTTCGCTGCCAGCCAAGCATCCATAGTCCCGACGGAGATGTATTTGATTCTAATCACAACATTTCTCTCGCGATTAGGCATCCATAGCCCGATAGAGATTATTGGAAATACCCCAAGAGAGAGTTATATATTAATTTTCTTTTTCTTTGTAGCTTTTAGCTTTTTAATTTTTGATTGATTTTGATTTTTTTCTTTTGAAAACTTATTCCAGCTCTCTTGTTTGACAAGGGGTTAAGAACCACTGATGGCTTGATGGAAGGAGGTAGAAGTGATTGCGATGATGACATTGGCTAGTGTCAACAAATATGTCCAAAATTTCTTCACAACAAGTTTATTAGATGTTTGAATGTGATAGGATCTCCATGAGGTCAATCATTCTTTATTTTACCAAGGTGATAAAAGACCAAGGAAAAACAGATACCATAGAGATAAATGTCACAAAATGTGTGCGATTTAGCTAACCAAAATATCACCGAAGGGATGAAAATGGTAGGAAGACTTGTAGAAGAATAGCAAGAAGGGAAGAAAGAAATATCCATGTGTACACAACACACGATTGCAATGTTTGATCTTTGTACCTTTGATTTTTTTTGGTTTTTTTCATGTTTTTTTGTATTTTTGTATTTTTGCATTTTTTTTTTTTAGATTTTTGATATTTTCTTTTTTGAACCTTTGTTACTAACAAAGTCACTCTGTGTGATAGGATCCAACAACGATGTTTACGACCTCCTTGATAAGGGAGACTAAGCATGTTTGTTTATCAAGAGTCATGTTTTTCCCAATCTAGATGATCGTGGTGAGTTCACACTCAACAAAGGACTTTGATTTATCCTGAAACATGGATTTTATATGTGGGAGCTTGAGTTCCCTATTTAGAGGTTTACGCACTTTGCACCATACTTGATGGTTATGTTGATGTGCGTTCTTGAATCGTGCTTGATTTACAACTTTGAGATTGTTCCAATTGTTGGGGGATTTTGAGCTCTTGGAAGTTTTGACCTGAGCTTGATAATGAACCTATTTGGGTTTCTTATAAGCTGACGCTTGAATTTTATGACCTCAAGAAGGAGAAGAATGCGAACATTTACGATTGATGATAAGAACGATTTAAATGGTAGTGGGCTTGCCACAACCATTGATAGAAGAAATATGTGATAGATGAAAAGGATACGGTCCAAGAATTGAAGAGGATGGGCTACCAGGAGGTGAACCATGGATAGAAGGTTAAATACTACTAGGATGTGTCCGAGAATAGAAGAAGAAGGGCTACTAGGACATGACCCATAAATAGAAGATGAAGGGCTACTAGGATGTGGCCCCGCAGAATAGAAGAAGAAGGGCTACTAGGATGTGACCCATAGATGTAAGATGATGGACTACCAGGATATGGCCCAAGAATAGAAGATGATGGACTAACCAGGGGTGATCCATACATAGAAGATAAGGGGCTAGTTGGACGTGCCCCAATAATCGAAGATAGTGGGCTACTCGAAAATGTCCCACAAATAGAAGAGGGAGGGCTACTAGAAGGTGACCCACACCTAGATGAAGATGAAGGGCTACTTGGCATTGACCCCACAAGAGATTGTGATTGAGGAATTATGATAGACGAAGAGTTATTGGGTGATGAGAAGATATGCCATGGATCTATGCAAGACCAAGGAGTTTCATCACATAATGAAGAATGTGAAGATGGAAGAATAAGAGGAGGATCAAGTTGCATGATCTGAGGCTCTTCCTCCATTTCTTGATCAAAGGAATCAACCTTTTCCTCACAATATGTAGACGCATAAAAGTCTAAAGAGAATCCTTTTTGTAATCTACTAAATGAATATCTTCATCGGTCCCTATAAATGCCTTGATTTTTTCTTCATTCGAAAGAGATCAATCAAGTATGAGTTGTTGATTGATCCCTAGGGGTTTATTGGAAGAAATAGGTTCACTTGGTGTGGAAGACTTAGAAGATGTTTGATGATTATTGATAGAATAAGATGATGTGGGAGAAGAAGAATATGTGTAGCTAGATGTCTCAGGAGTAGAAGAAGGTGGTGTGGACCTACCTATACAATAGTATGTCATATGTAAAATAGTAGGATTAAGTCCAAAGTCTATAGATTGCGACACGTGGGTCAATTCAAATGTTTGTCTTGAAGGACTTTGAGTCACACAAATCTTCACAAAAGGAAGATTCTGTGGGGGTGATTGATGAAGAAGGTCCTGCAAAGAAGGGGAGGACTATGATTCAAGAATTGTATTATACTACCGATTGGAGGGATTTGGAGTCACGTGCATCTTCAAAGGAAGAAGACGCGTCATTGGGCGATCGATAAAAGGGGTCTGTGAAAAAGGGAGGACCATGAATTAGAGTCACATTAGATGACTTAGCAATCAAATTAGATGAATCCGAATAGTAGTTTGGATCTGAATCCTTAAAAGAGTCAGAGGAAATATTTGGATTGGAATCCTCAGAAGAAGAGGAAATGTTTGGATTAGAATTAGAATAAGAGTGGGGGAACTCAAATAATAATTTGGATCAGACGTGTCCAAATCATACCACTTGACTATAAGATGAAGGTGGGGAATGAGTTACCGGATGGGTTCTATATAGACGAAGAACCAATCGAGGTTTGGTCATGATGGGCGTCCTTTGATGTGAATGCCAAAATTTGGATTCCTTATTATCGTAAGCGTGAGGAACGCACGATAATCAATCATCTCTTGTGTCATTTAAGCACAAATTTCTAGACCTAGATAGTGCGATCAAACTTCCTCAAAGTGAAGAAGGCTCCATGCCGATTTGGGTAGCACAATTACAGCCAACTAGGCATTCTTTATGTAAGGAGATGCGTGTGTAATTTTTTTAAAGGGGGCTAAGGAAAATAAACATCGTGATGATGCAATCTCGATGAGATCAAAAGGGATTGTCCTAGAAAACAAGTTTTTTGAATGAATAATCACAAGGAACAATCATGCGAGTGTGAAACCCAAATCCAATCAACAAGGAAATACACCATATGAAAATGTGTGTGCAAAGTGATAGTCTGATGCAAAAATGATCAACACAATGTCAATATTTATGTCAAGCTCAAAATGAACAAGGCATAAATATTAACAAAGGGTAAATGCAACTCCCAATCAAAGGATACCATGACAAGTTTAACAACCAACAAGGCCTAAATGTTAAAGGGTGAGGTTTACAAATGTAAGCCACACAACCACACCAATTGGACACATCTATCAAGCTTCACGGAGAAGTGAGATATTAGTGTCAAAGTGGTATTGAAATGATGTAAACAAAGTAAGTGACACCTTTCAATATTTGGGACAATGTTTGAAATCAAACGAAGTCAAAGTATACTAAGGATGTGCTAAAATGTGCGTAGTGTAACGCCACAATGCAGATACTTAGATCATGTTTACGAAAAACATGACATAAGTATCTTAATTGTGTCGAGATAATGCAAACAAGGTAACACGTCAAAGGGAGATCAAATGATGAATCATTCCTAACTATGATGACAATCCTGACATGGGTATCAAGATCACAAAGGCTACCAATGATATAAATACATCTCCACACACTTTAGATGTTTAACTTACCCAGCCGCCAACATGGATGGGCGTAAACGGACAAAAAAGTGGCAGAAACAATCGAGTGGTAACACAGAGGTAGTCACCCTTCTTTTGATCAACAAAGTGTCAAAAGAATGTGAAGGAAGCAAATCAAAAATGGGATGAAAAATGCTAGCTTCACTTCAGTAGAGTTTCTCCTCGCCCTAAGGCAAGTAAAAACTAGACAAAAGTAACGTGTCACACATTTCTCAATGAAAATGTGGTTTACAACTCAACACTGTTTTAGAGTGGTCAAAATGGGCTCTTGGCCAAAGTATATTCTCTAGGCGGTTCTCTCACCCTAGGTGTTACAAACTTGTCTTAAGCAAGCGTGATTTACCCAAAAAGTCAAACTGACTAGTTTAGGAGTATCTTGGATTTACTTTACCCCATTCAAGAATAGTAGGCAACTAGTGCATCTACATTTACTATCACCGGGGTCACCACACGGACAACCTGTAACACTATCTCACAAAGGAATCACTAGTCAAGTGGGTAGTGTGGAGCACTTCCCATTTCATCCACAAGGTTCCCTCTTGCATGGACTACTTTGGGGTTCCTGGAACCACCCCCATTATTGTAGCTTAAGGCGTTATGCCAAAGGGGTTATGTTCCAGTTGAGCAGAGAGGGACGTACCATTTTCTGAAACCTACAATATAATGTTTTGAATATGTTGTTCTTTTTATCTTGTTTAATTAGGTGTGGTTTTCTTGAACACCTTTTGGCAACCTATATAAAAACTGTATTAGTAGTTTTTTATTTTATTTTTATTCCTCCTTTCTTTGACAAGCATTTTTAGGTCTTGCACTCAAGCGTTAGTAGTTCTCCAAGAAAATCACATTATTTAAAAGAGGATTAAGAGTTGCTTTTGATTCTCAAGATCATCCAAGGATGCAAGATAAGATCTTACACAACAAATAATCTAACTAAAAAGTAAAGAAAATATTTTCAATCCATGAACCATACAAAATTCTTGATAAATGTTCATTCCCCTAAACAAAAGTGAAAGATGAAGTTTCCAATTTACCAAATGTTATAAAATGAAGACTAAATTTGCTTTTGATTCTCAATATCACCCTAAGGTGCAAGAGAATAGCATACACAAACTTTATCCCAACTATATAGAAATGGAAAACTTCAAATCAAAGGACCATTGAAAAATGTTTTTAAAACTTTCATTCCCTTAAGCAAAATGAATAATCAAATTTATAAGTTTAATCCCAATGTTAAAAAGATAAAGATCAAATTTGTTTTGATTCTCAAGATCACCAAAAGGTTCAAGACAAGAGCATACACACGCTTTGGTCTAAATTGAGTAAACATGAAAATACAACATTCATCAAAACATTAGACATGTTAGAAAATGACCAGTTTTAAACTAATGAGAAAAACTTGTAATTTTTGTAAGTATAAATCTTAAATTTATGTTTTCATTGCATAGTTAACTTCAATACCTTTCTAACACAAAAAAATGGATTCATTTCAAGTTTGGGAGCAAACGTTATGGCCTTCGAGAAGATGGGTTACGCATATGCTCTTATGCTCACGGGTATGCACTTGACATGCACTCAAAAATATAAAAAAGGTCTCTTAATCTACAAAATGGGCAAATTTCTCCAACCAAGATTCAATTTTGACAACAACCCATCACATCAATATATGAATATAAGACTCAATGCTATCAAACATTAACATACATGCTCAAAAATTAAAAATTTTCAAGAAATTAACAAAACTATCATGTAGAATGATGAAAAAGTAAGCTCTAAAATGAAAACATGATGAAATCGTGAAATTTTCTCACCAAGATTAAATTTTGACAGCAACTCACCACATTAATATGTAAATAAAAGACTCGGCACTATCAAACACTAACCTACATGCTCAAGAGTTTAAAATTTTCAAGAAATTGACAAAACTAGCATGTAGAATGATGAAAAAGTAAGCTCTAAAAATGAAAACATGATGAAATCTTGAAATTTTCTCACCAAGATTAAATTTTGACAGCAACCCACCACATTAATATGTAAATAAAAGACTCAGCACTATCAAACACTAACCTACATGCTCAAGAGTTTAAAATTTTCAAGAAATTGACAAAACTAGCATGTAGAATGATGAAAAAGTAAGCTCTAAAAATAAAAACATGATGAAATCTTGAAATTTTCTCACCAAGATTAAATTTTGACAGCAACCCACCATATTAATATGTAAATAGAAGACTTGGCACTATCAAACACTAACCTACATGCTCAAGAGTTTAAAATTTTCAAGAAATTGACAAAACTAGCATGTAGAATGTTGAAAAAGTAAGCTCTAAAAATGAAAATATGGACAAATCTTGAAATTTTCCCATCAATTCCAATTTTGAAAGTGTTTCACCTCCTTTATACCTACAAGGAATACTCAACACATACAAACTCAACAAAACAAGTTAGATCAACATGTTTAAAAGAGGGTTAGTAACTAAAAATGAAATTTAACTACAAAAACTTGAAATTAAGTGCAAAGGACAATGGAGTAATTTCCACACGGGTGTGCCAAATGTGTGCAAGTGTTGTTTCTAAACTAATGCTAATGTAAACAAAGACTAACACCTAAATAGTCTTAATTAACAAGAATTAAACAACATTATAAACACCATCATGATAAGAATTATTAATTAAGGGTTAGATGTTAACAATTATCAATACAAAACTATGAAATCAACTATGCTAAGCACCTAAATATCCTCTATTCTCTAACAACATATAAATGAAGGAACCTAGGTAGGTACCATGGCTATCAAAAATAGTTTTCCTTAATGTTCCAAGAACCTAGGAATGGGGGCTAATCAAAGTTCAGCTCAAGACCCTTTTGACACCTCCCATATGACCCAAGCACTTTAAGAAAGAGGCTTAACTCTTCAAAATAATGAAATCTCAAGAAAACAAGGTGCGAGCTCTTAGTCTCTTTCTATATGCTTTACATTTGCTCTCTAAGGAGTTTAGGTGTAAGTAAAAAGGTAGGTGATTCAACACATTCTCATGAATGTGGGATAAAGGTAAAACATGATTAGGAATGGATAAGGTTTCTTTATTAAAGGTAACCTTACTTTATAAGGGTTTAATACATGTTTAGCAAGTCATGGGAGTTGGGGTATTTTAATTAATCAAGGTGATTAATTAATAGGTAGGTGTAAGCTTATAGAAGCCATTTAGAAGAATATTAGTGTGATTCGGGCTATTAGAAAGGGACTAAATCAATTTATATTGATTTACTAGTTTAAATTAAGGGAAGACTAATTAATTAATAATAATTAATTAATCAAGATAGAGAAAGTGATAATTAATGGAAGGTCTTTAATTAGGTTGTTAGCTGGGTAGGCGACTTAATCAATTAGCGTATTGTAATTAATTGATGACAATTAGAGGGAATATGAGAGCTTTTGACGATATGTCATCTATTTGCGTAAAAGGAGATAATTAGCACAATTTAAGTGTTTAAATTGCTTGGGCGTAATTATAGGTGTCTACACTATTAAATAGTTCAATGATGTGCATAATGGTTCTATCCCTAAACATAGTACTGTTCATCCCCTGTCACACCTATAACCAACAAAAAATTGAGTGCACTCATCTTCTTATGTTTTACTGTCATATTAGATCTAATTGCATGTTAGTTTCTAAGATATTTGTTCTAATTTAGAGAAATAAGTTACTTGTAAATTTAGCATGTGTTCTAATTTCTTTAAATCTCTCAATAATTTAAATGTATGTTTCAGATTTAAATGTTAATACATATTTAATAATCCCAATATACATCTTGTTTCTAACCCTAACCTAAATTTAAACAAGGACTCCACCCACAACATAATTATTTTTTATGGTTAAATTACATTATATGATATGAATTTATTCACACTTGTATTCAAATTGATGTAATATTTGTTATTCTTTAATGAATATAATGGATATGAAGGGTTTCTTTGCAATTTTCGTATGTTTAAGATATTTAACAAGAGAATCTATGTAGATCAGCTGAGGACCATATATGAGGATATTGTAAGGGTTAGGTATGAGTAATATTGTTAATGATTTTTAAGGTTATGTGCACGTGTGTTTCTCTTATATCATATCTGTTGTACTACACTTTGAAGAGCTTCGAAATTAAGCTTAATGTACTACACTTTGAATAAGAGCTTCAAACTCAAGCTTTATGGAAAGTGTCAGAATGAGTTATAAAGAAAACTGAAGCAAAAAAAACTTAAGCCTAATTGAAAGTGTTATCATAAATGAAATGAATGTTTTTGGGTGGAAACATCCCTAATGTTTAAGGGGAACATGAAAGGAATAACAATACATTTATTATAATATTAAAGTGTTCGAAGTCCAAAAAAATACATTCAATATAAATATAACAACATAGTTTGTGGAGGAAAACAAATTTCCTAGAGGAGACAAATCCTCATTAATTAATTACCATTTCCTAGAGGAGACAAATCCTTATTAATTAATTATCACAGATAGCAGGAGCAAAGGAGAGTGTATTCCTCTTTAAATCGTAAACGATTTGGTGGTTCTGCTACTGAATATTTCCAAAGATAGACAAGGTGTTTACAGTTAGTGCTGAGAGTATCGTTGGAGCTGCTGGTTCTCCCTGTTAACGAAGGCAGGCTTGGCGGATTGTTGTGTACAATGCAATGTATTATTAGCGAACAAGTGTATTATTATTGTGTTTATCGGAGATTCCAAGGCGGATGTGCATGGTCCCGTAGCACACTCCACGACTTGTGCCACAAGTCACACAATTCAACCGACTTAAAGGAGTTTTTCGTGAATTTCATCGATTAGGGTTTTGAACGCCTTGTAGGGTTATACCAGTAGCGAAAATCATTACTCATCGAGAGAAACCCGAAGAAGGATCTTCTTCAATGGCGGAAATAACAGGAGCTCGGCCACTGGTCTCAGTGTAATGTTTGGCCTATACGTTTTTGTACCTTAAATTAGAATGGTCTCCAATAACTCAACAAACCCACTCGGAAGGTTATAGCTTCAATTCGAATAGATTCTACATGTTCTAATTCACCAATAAAACTATTAAACAGGAATGGTCTATGGAAGCAGCAATAGGCAATTCGTGACCACGATGCATGAGAAGAGAGAGGAAGTGCAGCCCGTGAAAGGTGGAAAAGCTAAAAACACCATATATACTAAAGCCAGAAAAAATAAAAAAATGGCTGTCAAATTTAATCCCTTAAAAAAACGTCTAAAAGGCCGTCAAATTTAGCATCACTGCGGAAAAACGTCTGGAGGTCCTCTACCATAGGGGGGACGCCTTCGGCATAATTAAAACCATGCAAATTTCTTTAGAAAATTAGATTTTGATTTACAAATACTAAATAACTTCAATTTTCGGGCCTTGTATGCTTGACGATTAACATTGAAATAATGGGGCTTTTCTATCTCTTCCAACCACACACAATCCTCATACTCGTTATCATCTTTGTACTCTTTCCCTGTCAAAGTAAAAAACACACATTATATCAATGCAACAAAACCAGCTTATAATTTTAAGACAATGGTTTATCTATGTGGCGGCCTCACTTAAACAGTGAGTTCACGTTGAATGACCTAAACATACAAGTTTTAACACTAAAAAATATGAAAAGAGTGTTACAACTAGTCAATACCAACATAGATCACATACATTTGCAATGTGGCCCATAATAAGGATTGATGGAATAATAAGAGGGTTCCCCATCTGCGTAAGGTGGAGAGAGTACATCTAATACTGCACATGATGTTAGTTTTGTGAAACTATGTATATTTCCACCCTTTGTTGGGTATAACACTGAGCTCCCACTTGATGCAATATAAACACTGTCCACCTTCAACTTGGCCAGCCTCATTCCACCAACTGCAAACAAATACATCCATTTCCCTTTAACTAATCGATCTTAACTTTACATTAAGAAAAATAGTTATGGGAAATTATAAGTAATGCATTCTCCTTACAATGTGTAGGGTCCCATTGATGTTGGTCATACCAATCATAAGCTGAAACGTGCATTGAGCCATACAAGACCTTGCTCAACACTGTCATTCCAAAGTGGTTGTGTAGTGGAATTACATCTGATTTGGGCAGACAAAATATTCCCATCTGCATTTAAACTAAACAAATATGTTCAGACCCTTGAATTCTTAAAGCATTGCAGAAAATGTTTGGGAAATTTATATTTACCGAGAAACTATCACATTCATGAATGTGCACGTATGTGATGTCAGGAGGATAATGAAAAGGTTGTGGTGGAACCAATGTTGCTGTTGTATTTCTGGTCAGTTTTCACCTCTTGGATGGACCCAAATAAGTATTGGTCTCTCTCTTCTTCATTTTACGCACTTGATATTTCATTCTCGTCAAGCCCAACGTCGGGAGGCTTCATTCCATATGCAATTTCATTAACATCACACAAAATGAAAAATTTATAACAAATACCACACTGTTCCAAATTGCATCACGTACGTTCGTGATGGAGGGTACCAAAATTGAACCTGTTACCTTCAGGTTCTATTTTTTCCTCCTACCACTGTGCCACATCCAATGTTTAGTGATGGATTTTTCAAACCATTAGTTCTATCTTTGACCTACGAACCTGCGTGATGTTTAGGTAGATCGTTCCAAATTTACTTACAAATAATGTGTTGCAGATGGATTTATGTTGAAGAATAATAAATTAATAACATACCAAGAACAACCTTCAATCTGTAATTCTCTGGTGGCAAAGGTATTTCTCCTTCATATGAGAACATCTTCATGCAGAGCTCATACAGCCTCTGCAGTGCACTTGTATTCTTCATCTTTCTAAACTAAACAACACAGATCCTCCAACCTGCAACCACCTCTCTCGAAAAATATTTTGATTATCATTGTGTTTTATTCTTGCAAAACGAAAAACCAAGGGCTGCTTAATTTCCAGGGACTCTTGGCCTCGTGTTTACAAGATAAAGTTTGTTTAAGTACACCGAGTTGGCCTAATGGTGAAGAACATGTGCTCTTGAAATAGAGGTCACAAGTTCAAATTCTGCAGGGGGTAGGGTATGTACGCCTCGTTTGTAGTAAAGTTAGTTGCCTCCCGCATGTGAGTACGAGGTAGTCCCATATGCTATAAGCCACTTGTAGACCCAAAAGCAAGTCACCCCACAACATTGTGGACTATAAAAACCTATTATTATTTTTATCACTATTCATCCCAGAACTTTATTGCAAACACATGGATGTAAAGTTATCATGCATTGAAGGAGAAATAGCAATTTTAGGGGAGGTTCAACATTGATTATCATCTACCTTACATGTTCCCTATGCATTGGTGTTGTTCCACGTAGGTTCCTTCGCCACATAGGTTCAAAACAGGTCAAAGGAGGAACCATTTGTAGTTCACTTGTCGCACAGGTTTGTTTCCATGTCTTAGGAGGTCAAAGCTAAAACAGGTCAAATCTAAAGTAGGTCAAAGTCCATGCACGAGGGTAGGTAGAAGATGTTTCTTTTAAAAGAAAGTACATGTCACTGGCTAAGGAATCCACACACATCAAAGCTTCACACGCAACAAAAAATAGATAATTTGATTCTTCCATGCCGGTCCAACATCTACAACTTATCTGATACCAATGATACAAAAATCAAAGAAGAATTAGTTGCATTAGATAATTATTCATTCTTCTCTGATTTTGTATCAAGAACAGGGAAAATTTGAAGAGTAAATAGAAGCACTGTGGAAACTTTTTTGATCATGAGGAATATTTCCCTAATAAGGATCTTACTTATGCTTCACAATCCGAGAAAGAATCATCCTCACAAAACTCTATCTAGTATGTTTACTCAAGAGCCGTGTGAAACATGGCAGGAAGAAAGGATCTATTTTCCAATTTAATTTCTCCACCTTAAAAAAACTCATCTCTCTTTAAGTGAAATCACTTCTTACAAATTCCAAGAAATTGGAAATATCAATTTTTCACTAAACAAGCGTGATTGCACCATCATAGCGTAGAAAATAGCAAATAAAACAGTAAATACAAGTTTTAAGACTGCAAATAAAATCAGAAAACAAATAGTACCTAGTGGTGCTATGTGTTTCCTATTCCTCCTTTTTTTCTTGTATAACATTCGGTCACTGTACCGATTCTTTCTTGGTGATACGCAACCAACAATCCAGACACCTCAACCGCTGAACTCCACTTGAACCAGAAATTTGAAATTACGCCTGGCAATCTTTCCCACCTGGAAGAATTCACACCATATGTAATTGCCCTGCAATCATTTCTTATGAAAATTTGATCCCTGAATGCAACAGCCTGCAATGGGTGTCGAGAAAGACTGGAAGAAAAAGGTTGCGGTGGATTTGGAATTGCAGTCCATTGAGGAAGGATCGTATACTTCCGCCCATGGCACATCGGCGTCATGGCATTGGTGGCACCCTCCGAAAACAAAAATCCTTTCTTTCGCTGCAACCGCCACAGCATTCTGCCTGGGTGTTCCTGTGGAGGGTAGTTGAGACCATGTGAAGGCCACTGGATCACACATGTATACATTCTTGGAAGGCTTTCCGTCAAGATCAGAGCCACCGATGACATAAAGTCTCCCATTCAATACTGTCGTGGCAGAGTTCAAAAGCCCTTGTGGCAAATCAGGAAAACGCAGACACTTCTAGACGTGCAGATTGTAGGCACAGAAGATTTGATGTGCATTGCCCTCGATAATCTTGAAATAAACCCAAGATCGGGAAATGTGGGGATTTGAGCTGAAATTAGTTGGTGTCTCGAGAAGGATATGGCACATTTACAGGTGCAGGGTGAGAGTTGATGCAGCCCATAATTGCCAGATGGTCTATGGAAGCAGCAATAGGCAATTCGTGACCACGATGCATGAGAAGAGAGAGGAAGTGCAGCCCAAAAGGTGGAAAAGCTTAAAAACACCAAATATGCTAAAGCAAGAAAAAACAGGAAAACGGCTGTCAAATTTAATCCCTTAAAAAACATCTAAAAGGCCGCCAAATTTAGTATCACTACGTAGAAGCGTTCGTGAGGTCCTCTACCATAGGGAACGCCTTCGGCATAAATATTGCTAAAATTCTGCCAAATACACCAAAAGTCTTAGAAAATTGTACATAAATCCACTTTGGATCTACATATTCTAAAGTCATCAATCGCTACATAATAGGTTAAAAATAGACATCCAACCACCATATAATTTATTTCAACACATAAAAAGTTGTAGATCAAATAGTATGCCTTTGAGTGTTGGGAGGAAAAAATAAAACCTCCGTCATAAGTTGTACTCGCAATCACTCATGTAAGTTAACTTTGTTTTACCTATAGTTTAATAAGTATATGATTTAATAATATCCAGTAGTAGTATATGACCATCACTTGTACAACTTTTTTTTGTAATTTTTTATTTTTATAAAATACAATTAAATATTAATTGTATTATTATATTATAAAATATATTTTTTAATAATATAAATTTTTAAAAAATCAATTGATTAAATGTTGATCTATTAAAATTTGATATGTACTTTTTTGTTATTTGTAAATTGTTAAATTTATGGAAAAAAAATGTATTACTACTCGCTTATCGAGTATATTATCATAGTATTTATATGTATAAATAATTTAAAATTTGGAAGAGACCTTGTTTTATCTTCTAAATACTATGGAGAATGTAGAGGTCGCTTTCGTGTATAAAATAAGATATATCATAGAATCAACAAGTTTAATGAGGATAAAATATTAAGAATAATAAAACTTAATTATTGAGTACGTAGTATTAACTAATAATTACATGAATCGTAATATAGTTTTTAAAGGGCTTGCTTTATTTAAATAATATATACCTCTTAAATTTGTTTTAAATTTACATCTAACATTTTAAAAATATTCACGAGATAAAAATGTTCATAAAATCCTCTTTCTAAATCTAATTTGATAAGGCATTTTATAAATTATTAATTGAATTTGAATAAATTAAATTGCTAAAAATAAATAGTATATGAACCATGTTAAAACATTCAATCGGCTTTAACATCTATTTCAAAGCTTGAAAAGCGAGTAGTGAAAAGAAATATTTAAAAATATATATTTTATCAATATTCTCTTTTTTGTTTTCAAAATTTCTTACCTAAGATATTTCAAATATATAGTAAAATGTCAAGGGACTTAGGTGAGTTGGTAGCTTAGGTTGGATAAGTTTGAGCACTCATGCTCCATCTAGAATCTATCACTTCATGTAGGGTTGATGAAATTCAAGAATTACAAACTAACCCATATTTAGCTCATTCAAGAAGAAAGAGAGATAAATAGATTTCGAACAAAAGAGACATAATTTATTATAATTTAAGGTATTTATTTACATTTGATGTCTTACATTTATATTATATTTATTTACCTTTTAATAAATATGGGTATCTTTTACATTTATTTATCTAATATAAGTATGCTAGTATACATCATCAACCAAAACCATTAATAAAATTGAATATAACCTAAAGGAAATGAGAGGTTATTTATACTTATATGTATAGAGACACCATTGGAACATTTACGTCCTCACAAGAATAGTAAAACCTTTTGATTCATTTGATCTACAGGACAACAAACAAATATTATAAGAGAACTTATGACAACATCTTCTTGTTGAATTAAGAGAATCCAAAGGTTTGGAAAACCATAACAACTATAAATCTAATGCTTGAGGGTCCTAATTAAAATGATATTGAATATCATGTTTAAAAAGATAAGAAGTAATAAATTCAAGAACTTTAAGAGAGTCTTGGAATGTGTAAGTAGACATTTCCTAAAGATGATGTGATAATAAATGCACTTATAAGTAGTGTAAATAAATCATACATGACTATGCATTACAATTTATTTAAGTTTATAGTGTATAGATATACCCCAATGAAAGATCCTTAATTTTCATAATAAAAACATGATACAATATTTAGGAATATAAAATGGAATATTGAAAAAAAAATCTAAATTGAAATAGTGAGATACATCTTAAGAATATGAACTTAACCCAAATAAAATATAACTACCTCAAACTTACATTTGGCAAGCTATAGGAACATTTTTCCTCTTGAATAAATTTTGGAAGGTGTAAATCTACTATGAAACCATAAATATAGAGAGCATCATAACAATAAAATAACAAATAAATTTATGATAAGTAGGTATACTAAACATACAAGAGATAATGTCATATATGATAACAAAGTGCTAGAATGGAAAGAAATCAACAAATATAAAACTAATGGAAGTAAAATAAGATCTAAAGCTACAACTAAATAATATGCACCGCAAGAAAAAAGAGTCCGTATCCACAATTTTTCTACATTTTCTTTGTGGATATTTTAGTTGAAATTGTGAATCCAATTTTGTGGACTCCACCCACAATAATTTTGTGGAAACATAAAATGTGAAAAAAACCACATAGAATAATTGTGAGAATTCCACAAATTTTATTTTGTAGAATTTGTCACAATTAAAACATTGTCATATGTCCACTATTGATATTATTGTGACAATTTTCACAATTTTGTGATAAAGTAATGTTTTTGATGGACTAAATCATCACACTTTATTATCATTATTATGTATAATATTATTCTTATTAATTTTATATAATTTCAAATATTTCAATAATAAAATTTAGATGTATATCAAAATAAATTTTTAATTAAGAAAAATACAAGATTTATTACATTCTAAATCAAACTATTTTTAAAAAATATTAAATTATAGTTTCAAAGAATATATATATATATTAATTATAGAAAGAATCGTATGTAATAATTGAAAATATTAAGTGAACTCCTTTATTAAAGATTTAAATATTTTTAAAAGGTTTGTAAATAAATACTTTTTAAAATAAATATTTGATAAATTTGTTTTATTAAATGAAATTTAGGTTTGAAATATATAATACTTGTATTTTGGGGAAAACAAATTAGTTTTAAAATTTATATGGAATAGTTGATTTATAAATTGCAAAAAAAAAATATTATATATTTATAAACAATTTTTTTGCTGAAATTGATATTGTTGAAAATGTTTTCTATTTGGATTGTTAAGATTAGATTATTAAACTCTTGTTTGAGTATATGAGTGGTTATTATAGAATTATATTTGGGTTACTCCTGGTCTTCTTCAATTTTCTTCCTTTGCCTAATTTATATCATTTCACTTTCATTCAATTATTTCATTTATCAAGAACACATAACAAATTATAAATTGCAATAAAAATTGTAAAAAAATAGAATAATAATTTATTGAAAGAAACCTACCCTCAGCCCATGAGTGATGTAATTTGGCTACTTTGAAACCTACCCTCTCGTGCTTCACAAGAAAAGAATCCACGCTACAATCCAAACTACTATTCATAGATTTTTTTAAGGACTAGCAATCGCATGTGTACAATGCAATGTGAACGCCGAAAGGTATAAGTTATTTGTTTTAGAGGGATAGTTATGATGTTTTTTAGTTGATGTTGATAAGGGGTATGATTGATTTTGGTTGTATAAAAATATAGATGAACCACTTCATTTAAATAGCACAAACATGAGGTCTAACCTTTACAACAATTCAATATGAAAAAAGTGATATAATTTACAAAGCTTTGGATGGATACAAGAGTGCTAGACAGATAATCCTAAGCCTAGCACATAGTCGTAAATTAGTCACAGCCCTTTGAATTCAAGTATAGCTTAAAATAAAAGGAAAACACCATACCCTCGTGAATCAATGTTTCTAAATAGTATTCAGACAAAACTAAGCCTATGATGTATCTAAACTCTTTTAATATTATAAAACCACATACTCGTCTACATTGATAAAGTGGAAAGTAGTGCCTAGGAGGTGTTGGCTATATAGTGACCTCAAGACTTACCTTATGTTGAAAGTGAAACACCTATCTAAACACCAAAAATTGCATCCATTAAAATAGACTTCCATGGAAAATAATGAAAGTCCTATAGAGATTGCAGTAGGTTTATGAACAAACTCTCAGCTAAGTTAGACATATGATCAATTTGTTCACTACGTTGGTTTATACTTGTTTGTAAGCATACTATTTTAGTCGTAAGCGTCTTTCGGAGTCTGTATTCCTCCATTCAATCCCAAGCAGAAAGGAAAAGACAATCAAAACAAAAAAAATCATTTCTTCATCTTCCTTCATATTTATCTTCACATCATAATCATGTATTTATTCATAAAAAGTGTATTAATGCTTGCCATTGAAGTAGAGCATGCAATGGTATACTTTAGCCACGCGAGCACTCCAATGTCAAATCATTGATCGCAAATGATCACATTCATAGAAGTATGAGTTGCAAGAAGAGGCTATTGAAAGCATTCACAAAACTGTGACACCAATGGAAAAAAACCAAGTTCAAGCTTATCCAACCTCCCCCATACACATGGTCGAGATCAAGAAAAATTTATTGGCTTTGCTATCTGGTAAAAAATAACAAATTAAATTTAAAAATCACCTAAATTTACTATGATATTATTTTCCATTTTAATCTATAAGTGATTGGATATTTGGGCCAAATTTTGCATTTAGATGAGGCTTGGTCCCGGTTTCCAAGGTTCAGGCCACTAAGGTGGTGTTTGCTTCCCCAAAGGAAGTAGTGGTTCCTTTTGAGCCTGTTTAGGCAAGCACCAAGGCTTACAAGTCTTCCCATGTTGATAGGGTTCATATTATTACTATGAAGTAGGTAGCCAAGTCTCCCATGGAAAAGGGCCCTTAGCTCCACTCCTCCCATCCTCTGGAGAATTTTGTTGGGATATTTCTAGAGCTGCTAGTTTCAGAAAAGATGATTTGGCCCTTGAGTTATATGACCCCTATGCAATCTCCCTTAGAGGAGTTTGTTGGGGAGTCTTCAATTCTTGTGGAGGATTGAAGTCAAGAATACAAAGGAGTCTACAAAATTTCTCTCTTCCAGCTGTAAGACTCTCGGATCGAGCAAAGATTTGGTTAATTACCTATTTGTTTTAGATCTAGAGTGGCTTGTTAATGGGCGCGGTTGGAGTCTTGCTCTTATGTTTGGTATTTCATTTTCATGTATTTCAGTTGGGAAAGCTCATCTTTTCTTCCTTCCAATGATCGGGCGAGGGCCCGAAGTGAACCCCTAGTTTTACCTATTAAAATAAATCATGCAAAGAAATAAATAATACACAAAAAAGGGGAAAATTCAATGTCCGGAGTTAAAAATAAATGAAAATTTGATACATCTATCTTTCATAAAATATTTAGAGGCGTATGATCTCTTGAAGGACCTTGAGACTCTAAAATGACAATTAAACATCATCAAAGCCAAAATCAGTTACATGATCTAATTCATGACCATTAATACAACTTGTGCCAACATCCTGATCAATTGCATCTGTATCACTACTAAAATAATCTCATTTCTAAATCTATATGTTCAACATGATTGTGAAAGCATATAGGCTAGTGAGAGCTAGAAATAAGAGACATTAGGTGTGCAGACTAAAAAGTACAGTTTATGGGACAAACAAAAACACAGTTCAGCCTTCCAGACAGTTCAATGTTTGCAAAAATCCTTGAGGTTCAGTCAAACCATGTGCTCTGGAAGGGATAACATAGACAAGTCCAAGATGCTAGATAGATGTGGCATCCAGACAACTTGATTTTCATAGTAGAGAAAAAATAATTAAATGGCTTTTTCAAGAACATCAAAGACCAATGTCTCTCAAATACAATCAATTCATGATTCATAATCAACATGTACCACCCTGCTGTAAGGATTCATATGACAAATCACATTATAGCTTTGTTTGTAGGACTCGTGGTTTAAGATTTGAACCTCGTTTCTTATCAAAGAATTAGTTATATTGTTTGGACTTTGTGCCCTATCCCCCTTAACCTACAAATGTATGTTTTCTAATTCTACTAAGGGAAACAATATGCAACACCAAAACTATGATGACAAGTGAATATGAACTTGTCGCTTATTTGTTGCTCAACTCAACATTCCCAATAAGTTCCACAATGGCAATCCATCAATGAATGATGGAGCAGGTTATAGGGGTCTCCTCTTCCTCAACAATATTTAAAGCACTGCAATATCCATAATAAAGAGAATGGTATAGACCTATGTAGGAAATTATTACCATGCAAGATGGTCTTTGTTGCTTATTTAGGTAATAATCACTGGTAATCCAAAGAACACTGTCAATCAATAAAATGATTGAAATGATTTGCATCCCTGACAATAATTTCTCGCACAGTGAATTTGGAGATGAAGTGGGTGACCGAGTTTCAATCACCACACATGAATATTTCTTATAACCCAGAGCATGTGTTGAGTTAGCACAAGAGTGATGGCCAGCTTCTCACTGTGGCAAGACATAATTTAGGCATCCTCCACTTTTCCAAGATTGGGGTAAATAGTTTGTTTCAGAAACAATCGCTGATTTCCTGATCTACCCAGCTAAGCTGTCTAACACAACATATGTCTCGTCCATCTGTGGATGTGATTCTTCTCCCTGAACAAATGCGTACACTTTGTTCTTAACCTCAATCCAACTGCATCCTGGAGGTTTCTTCAATCCAGCCTCTTCCATCATTTTTCTTACCTTTGCTACATCGTTCCATCGGCCAACTGCTGCATACATGTTTGACATCAACACATAATTGGCAACATTTTCAGGTTCTAATTTAGAAAGCTGCTTTGCAACAGATTCTCCTGCTTGAATATTGGAATGCATCCTGCATGCACCAAGCAATGCCCCCTACAAACAAGCATTAGTTTGAAAAGGCATGCTTTCAATGATCTTCTGGGCCTCATCCAACCTTCCCGCATGGCCAAGAAGATCAACCATGCAGGCATATATCTCCATACTAGGCTTTATTTGAAGATCTCATGTCATGAAACTGAAGTATTGCAAAACTTCATCCAACAGGCTTGTATGACTGCAGGCAGACATGATGCAAGTAAACGTGACGAGGTTTGGTTTCATGCCTGCTTGTTGCATTTGGTGAAAGAGTGAAACAACATCTTCACCCAACCCATGCATGTCGTAGCCTCCTATCATTACAGTCCAGGACACCACGTCTCTTTCAGATATGTTGTCAAAAACCAGACGTACATACCTTATACTCCCACATTTGGCATACATATCTATGAGAGAATTTTACACAAGAACGCCATAGATAAAACCACTTCTAATCACATAAGCATGAACTTCCTTACCTTGTTTCAAGATCGCCAATCCAACACAAGCAGGGAGTATGCTTGCAATAGTGACCAAGTCAGGTTTCACACACCCCGTTTGCATATTTCTTAAAAGTTTCAATGCATGGTTACTGTGCCCATTTTGGCCATAACCTGGAATCATTGAATTCCACAAGACCAATTGTCTATCTCTTTCAGCTGTTTTGTCAAATACTCTGTGAGCATCTGTTATGCTCCCACAAGCACTATACATTGCTACAAGGGCGCTGCATACAGAAGAATGAAACTCAAAACTATTTCTGACTATGTAACCATGGATTTCTTTTCCGTTTTGCAGAGCTCCAACATGTGCACATGCTGAGAGAACATTAGAGATGGTGACCGAGTCAACCTTCATCCCTGCTTGTTGCATCTCATAGAAAAATTCCAAAGCCTTATCATGAAGGCTATTCTGGGAATAAACCGCAATCAGGGCAGTCCATGAAATCACATTGGGTAACAACTCAGACTGTTGCATTTGACGAAAGAAACCCAATGCCTCATGGCACTGTCCACTCTGTGCATAGCTGGTGATCATAGTATTCCATGTGATCACATATGGTTCTACATCTTCTTCCTGCATTTTCCTGAAAGCCTTGGATGCAGCATCAATGTGCCCTTTATGTGTATACCCTGCAATCATGGTATTCCATGAAATTCGATTCTTGTACACAATTTTGTCAAATAGTTGGCGTGCATCTTCTAGAGTAGCACATTTTTATACATTTCCATGAGTGCATTTCCCACATAAGCATTGGACTCGTACCCAGTTTTAACTATAGAGGCATGGAGTTGTATGCCTTCTTACAGAGCCATTAATTAAGCACAGGCCTTGAGAACTTTTGGATAAACATGATGGTCAGCGTGCACTCTCTCCTCTTGCATTTGCATTTGATAGAAGAAATCAAGCGTCTCTTCATAATGACCGTGCTTCAAATGTCCTGCAATGATCTCAGTCCATGCAAACACATTTCTCTGCGACATTTTGTCAAACAGTTGGAGTGCAGTCTCAAAACATCCACTGCCAGAATACATGTTCATTAGTTTTGTCTGTAATACATTGCTGTCAATTCCATTCAAAATCACGCGGGCATGAAATAACTTGACTTCTGAGAGAGATTTTATGTGTTGGTGGTCAACCATTTCGTTGTTGCAATGGAATTTTGCACTAACAGTGGCGAAGGTGACCTTGTCGTATTGACGTTGATATTGTACGCACATTTTTTTCATGATCTGTGATAACATAATATGGAAAGTAAAGGAAAGAACTTATACAAACAATTGTCCATTTTGTTTACCTGTTTTTCCTGTAAGATAAAATTATATGGTTCGTCATGAATTCTGTACGATAAAATTCTATAGCTAGTAATGAATTTGTACATTATGCTTTTCATTATTCTTTCCCTCTCTCTTACCCACTAAGCTTTGGCAAGTAAGACGAATTGAAATCTCATCATAAATGTAAATTCAAGTGGTTTTATTCGGAAGCAGCGTAAAAATAATGCCGATAAGATCAAATTACCTGCCATCATTTTATCTGCAGTTATGAGGCTAAAGCAGGAGCTTAAAGATGTCAAAAATACAGGGCAGAAGAGGAGGTTAAAATTGCATGCAAAAGTGAAAACGACGTGGAAACAACAGTCAAATTTAATCCCTTTGGAAAAACGTCTAAAAGGCCGTCAAATTTAGCATCGCTGTAGAAACGTCTGGAGGGCCTCTACCATAGGGGAACGCCCGGCGTAATGAGAGTAAAAACCCCAACTAAAAGCCCTCACGTGAATGCTCAAAACTAGAGAATAAAATAAAAATGGAGGAGATAAAGTCTATTATTATAGATAGTACTTTCCCGGAGAATCCTCTAAATTTTTATTCTTAATAACTACAGTGCACATGTATGATGCCATCTCCTTCACACAGATATTTAGAATGGATACATATTTGATTTTGTAACACGGATCACCACCGTGGATGCCTATGCATTGACAAGTATCATTGAAGACATTAAAAATATATTTCATTCACACGGATCATGGATTGCATTGCATCAAATCGGATTTTCCAAAATACTTTGCTTAGAATATGGAGGATTCATGCATATAACCTTCATGTCTTTAGGAGATGAAAAACCAAATAAGATTTCAAAAATAAATTAATGATTAATTTCTAAACATGAATGTGTTTAAAAAAAACCATTGCAAAAGAAAAGACTAAATATTTGTTATAATGATAAGTTATCCAAATGCCACATATGGGTATTTAAGAACACAATTTTTTTTATATTATCCAAAATTTATTGTGAGACAAATTCGTTCATATAAAACTTTAACACACTTGGGCTAAATTTAAAATATTTTTTTAATATTTGTTTAATTTTTATAAAAATATATAATATTAAAATTTTACTATAATTATGTTAAAATTGTAATTCTTGTTTTTTAACATTTAATAATATTGTAGGAAATAAAATATTATCTATTTTCTATGACTATCTTAAATTTGACGGTTTGACGCCCGTCTAAGCGTTTTTGCTTCTTCACGCTTTTGAGGACATTTTTATTTTTGGAATTAAAATGAACAAGACAAGCTTCAAGTATAATCACACGATGCCATCATTGCCAATCTCAATCTCAATGGGAGCACTTTGTGTAGAGAGGGTCGGTTGAAGGATGTTGTGGACATTGTGCTTTCCACACACAATCCCCCTGTAGACTCTAACACATATCTTTCAACTATTGAACACCGCATTGCTGGGAATGCGCTTTCAGAGGGTAAGAAAATCCACTCTTTCATCATTGTGAGGATTTGCATTTGCTACACGCACATTTCTCCAAAATAAGCTTATCAACATGTATATCAAATCGGTAGTTTGTTAGATGCACGTGAAGTGTTTGTGAAATGATGAGAACGCGACATGACTTCTCATGGAATGTGATGATTATAGCCATCGAAGACATGGATGTCCTCATGAGGCATTGACAATGTTTAATGATATGCAACGAACAAATGTCCAACCAAATCAGTTCACCTTTGCCAAGCATTCTTCCACCTGTGCAAACATGGGTACTTTGGAACAGGTATTTATATCCATCGAGGCATAATGGAAAGTGGGTTTTTCTCGGATGTTGTAGTTGCAAGTGCCCTAGTAGACATGTATTCGAAATGTGGAATGATTGCAGGATATGCACAAAATGATGTTCTTGACGAGGCTTTAAAGCTTTTCAAACAAATGCCACAACAAGATGTAGTCTCATGGAATGTGATGATTGCAGGTTATGCACAAAATGGACTTGTTGAAAAGGCCGTGATGATTTTTAAACAAATGCAATTGGCGGTTGTAAAGTCAAACTCCACAACCTTTGCCAAGACATCCTCCCACTGTGCCAAAATGGGAGCTTTGGAGCAGGTATCTACATCCATCAAGGCATAATTGAAAGTGGATGTTTATACGATGTTGTCGTCGTAAGTGCCCCGATAGACATGTATGCAAAATGTGGAAGCATACACAAGGCATGTGAGTTGTTTGACAAAATGCCTCATAGAAATATCATCACATGGACTACAATCATCGCAGGATATGCACAAAATGGTAATTTTGACAAGGCTTTAAAACTTTTGAAGTAATGCCGAAAGAGACGTGGTGTCATGGACTGTAATGATTAATGGATATGCACAAAACGGGCTTGTTGAAAAGGCTTTGCGAGACTTTTAAGCAAATGCGATTGGCAGTTGTAAAGCCAAACTCCACAACCTTTGCAAAGCATCCTCCCAGCCTGTGCCAATATGGGAGCTTTAAAAGCAGGTATAGACATCCATCAAAGCATAATAGAAAGTGGATTTTTGTCGGATGTTGTAGTTGGGACTGCCTTGATAGACATGTATGCAAAATGTGGAAGCATAACAAAGGCACGTAAACTGTTTGACAACATGTCTCAACGAGATGCTATCACATGGAATGCAATGATTGCAGGATATGTACAAAATGATCTTCTTGATGAGGCTTCAAGGCATTTCAAAAATATGCCTAGCCGAGATGCAATCTCATGGAATGTGATGATTGCAGGCCACACACAAAATGGGTTTGTGGAAATGGCCCTGGAGACTTTTCAGCAAATGCAATTGGCAGTGTAAACTCAAACTCTACGACCTTTGCCAACATCCTTCCGGCTGTGCAAAAATGGGAGCTTTGGAACAGGGCATGGACATTCATAAAAGCATAATGGAAAGTGGATTTTTGTCGGATGTTGTAGTTGCAAGTTCCTTGGTAGACATGTATGCAAAATGTGGAAGCATACAGAAGGCACGTGAACTGTTTGACAAAATTTCTAAACGAGATGTAGTATCATGGAATGCAATGATTGTAGGATATGCACAAAATGGTGTTCTTGACGAGGCTTTAAGGCTTTTCAAAGAAATGCCTTTACTTGATGTATTCTCATGGCGTAATGATCAGTAGGTATACACAAAATGGACTTGTTGAAAAGGCCTTGGAAACTTTCAAGAAAATGCAAGTGGCGGTGTAAAGTCAAAGTCCACAACCTCAAGCATCCTGGACTATGCCAAAATGATTGGAACAGGTATGGGTATACACAAAATGGACTTGTTGAAAAGGCCTTGGAAACTTTCAAGAAAATGCAAGTGGCGGGTGTAAAGTCAAACTCCACAACCTTTATCAAGCATCCTCCCGGCTGTGCCAAAATGGGAGCTTTGGAACAGGGTATGGACATCCATCAAAGCATAATCAAAAGTGGAATTTTGTCGGATGTGTAGTTGTGAGTGCCCTGGTAGACATGTATGCAAAATGTGGAGGCATATAGAAGGCCCGTAAACTGTTTGACAACATATCTCAACGAGATGCGATCTCACGGAATGCAATGATTGCAGGATATGCAATGCATGGATTTTGTAAAGATGCTCTAAAACTATTTGAACCGATGAAGCACTCGGGAACATACCCGGACCATGTAAGCTTTGTTTGTGTTTTATTTGCATGCAGTCATGCAGGTTTAGTGGATGAGGGCTATAAATATTTCAATTGCATGAGTGACTCTTATTGCATTATGCCTACAATGGATCATTATGTATGCATGGTTGACCTTCTTGGTCGCTTGGCTATCTCGAGGAAGCTCTAAACTTTATCATCAAAATGCCAATTAAACTGCGTTGGTTGTGTGGATGTGTTTGCTTGGTGCTTGTAGATCACATAAGAATATAGGACTTGGGATATCTACAGCACTGACTCTCCTTTTGAATTGGATCCTAAAAATGTTGCACCTTATGTTCTCTCTGTCAAACATTTATGCGAAGTGGGTAGGTGGGGTGATGTTCAAAAGGTAAGGAGATTGATGAAAGATAGAGGAACTAAAAAGATACCTGGATGTAGTTGGATTGAAGTCCGTAAAATGGTACATGTTTTTGTGTAGGAGACAGTCACACCAACAAACAAAAGATATCCATGCAAAGCTAGAGAAATTGTCGGGGAGATGAAGGCGGGGTATTTGCAGATTTAAGACAGTATTGAGTGATGTGGAGGAGGAGGAAAAGGAATTATTCCTTGGCCACCATAGTGAGAAGTTGGCAATTGCATTTGGATTGTTAAACACATCCCCTGGAACAACTATTAGAGTTGTCAAGAACCTCCGAGTATGTGATGACTGCCACACTGCAACCAAGTTTATCTCCAAGATTGTTGCAAGAGAAATTATTGTGAGAGATGCAAACCGGTTCCATCATTTCAAACATGGAAAATGTTCTTGTGGAGATTATTGGTGATGCTAAGTGAAAAAGCTCAAAACACAGAGGCTTTCACTATAACAAATTGTATAATATTAAACATGCAAAGTGATAAGAAGGAATCAAGTTTTATCTTGATTTCAAGAAACGTTTTTCTTTGTGTGTTTGGAGAGTTAGCATGATGTTGACTTGATAAAATCAGATGTATAGTATGCATTGCTGCCTATATATTGATGGGTTGTTTTGTTAAAGCCCTATCTTATAATACCATGGAGTAGTCATGACATTGAAGCTGTTTTTCAGAAGCCTGTTTTTCTTTGGAATGAAAAGCAAAAGAAAAGGGATGCTTTAAGGAAACGGAAAGATGCATGGCAAGCGGGATTTGTAAGAGAAAGGCTTACAATCAATCTAGTACTTGGAGATGATGAGGAAAGCATCTCTTGATAGTTATTTACTCCAACCTTTTTCATTTTGTATAGTCCTTTTGTGTGTATTGATTGTACTATCTTGTATCTCATTTTGGCTCGGGCGAAAGGTGTCCACAAAACATTATAGATACGATTTGAAATGAATTGAATCTGCAAAGTGGCCGTAGTTATTTGAGTGAGTCCACTAATTTATTTAGCCTACTTATATTTTTTTAGATTTATTTCACTAAATTATTTAGCATTGTTATCGTAGGTTAGATTATTTCACTAATTTATTTTCCATTATTATTCGTAGGTGGTTCTACTTTTGCCTAATCGCAAGCAAGCCCCGTAATATTATCTACATGTTTTTCTAGGATTAAAAAAGGTAGCTAATTTACATATTAGCCAAAGACTTTGTTGTTATCTCGTTTCGCTTTTTTTTGTATTTTTGACATTTGGACATGGGTTGTGACATTTTTACCTTTTTAATGTTGTTTTTCTTGTTTTTGTCGGGGTGAACTCCAGTTGCATGCCCACTTTTGAGGAGCAATTGATATTGATATTGATTTGTGTTATATCTTAAAAATGAGCCTCGTTTTGTTACTAATATATTTGTTCATAAATGCATGGTTTTGTTTGGTTTTGAGTGTTTTTATTGTGAAGCCTCAATTTTTAGTGGATGGGCCTATATAGGATGCATTTGGTTTTCATCATTTTCATGTAACTATTCATGCTTAACAAGATTGATCCATTTCTTCTTTTGTTCAGATATTCTCTAATTTAATGGTAGTAAAGCACCATAATCAAGGCAACAAAATTTCCTTGGCCTTGACTTGAATTGCTATTAAGACAGTCATCATTCTTTGATGCATTTGTCTGCATTTTCCAATAACTAATTGCTAACCATGATGGAGTTATAAGGAAATTAATACTCTTCGTACTAATCTTCTTAATTCTAGATGAGCTCTAGGACCAATTCTCCTAGGAAAAACTCATTCTTGTATGCAAAACAATTTGTGCAAATACAAAGGCTAGCATTTTAGTTATATAGCCCATTCCTCCACTTTCATTTTAGTTATATTAGAGTTTAGTTCATTCATGAGGGCAGCCATGGGTGCAAATGCTAAGGATCTTTAAAAATTTGTTTGGTGCGAATTATGTTTCGACCTCCTAAATTAATTTGTTGATAATTAGATTTTCCAACAAAAGATATTCTAATGTTTATCCAAAGTGTATATGTCATCGTTGCCTACCCACACTACAATCACAAATTTTTACATGGCAAATATGTTCTTCAATTATCAACTGGAGGAATGCCATTATAGAATATTTCATTACTTGACTTTTTTTGGTGATGTAGTTTTGTCTGTGCAAACAAGCCGTATAAATCAGTAGCTAAGTGAGTGTAAATTTGGCAGATATTCGGTTGTATCTATAGAGACAAGTGTGATAAACATCATAATCCTACCAAATTGAGGCTTCACAATAGAAAAACACTTAAAACCAAACAAAACCATGCATTTGTAAATTAGCTACCTTTTTGCATGTAGTGGTTTCATGGCGCAGCAAGTCAACTAGCATGGATTTTTTGTGTATTGTGAGTGTTGTTCACAAGACCATTATTTGGCGCTAGAAGGAGACCAACGTGTAAATCAATACAACCAAGGAGGATAAACCATTTCATTGTTGTTTGTGAAGACCAAGGAGAGACTTGAGTGCATTGGAAAGGCTACTGGTACAAACTTGCGTAAAGTATAAATTCCCTTCACGTAGAGCACAACCATGAAGAAGAAAGAACGAATTGCATGCGAAAGATCACAATTGATGCAGTACGAGGTGATATAAGCCATGTCCTCACCCAAGTTGCTTCTCTCCAATGCTCGTCTCTTGAAAGGGCCAAATTATGCCACCTTGAAGAAAAAGACGATCATAAAATAAAATAAAATTAATTTCTTTGATCTTCCCTTTATTGTGTTGTGTTGTGTACAACGCTATCAAGTTTTCTTCTATACCCTTTCAACATATTTTTATTACATTTAAAAGTCTTTTATTTCATTCCCAAGTAAAGCTTTACGCAGCTTAGGGCATTACGGCGATGGATTTTTAAGGTGTACGGGGACTTATTTAAAAAATATTTGACATGGAGATGCGTTCGCGGTGCAAAAGGGCTCGAGAATTTTGTCCGGCACCATTGTTTGGGATCCTCAGAACTCCATAGAGTTAAGTCTTTGATTTCTATAATTACTGGATCAAGTTTTCCAGTGTGAAGGATTTTTCGTGGGAAGATGGGTTTGACATTACTACTGCCCATAGTCAAAGGGATTGAATTTTTCGTGGGACGGGCTTTTACGGGCTCGAGAGAGTCATAGTGGGTGTGTGCTATAAAAAGCTCAAGGATTTGCAGACACTGGTGAGTGTGTCTGCTCCCTGGAATTCAAGGATCTGAAGAAACATTTGTTATCAAGTGTTGTTGGAGGATTTCAATGATGACTTCAGACACTCTTGTAGCATAACAAGGTTTTGTTCCTGCCATTTCTTCATCAACTAGATTCTAATTTACTATTTGATCAAATTGTATCACACCCCGAGTAGATCTCTTTTTTCTACAACAGGGCTCGTTCGTTGCATCTCTTTGTCAACATCCACTTCTTTGGCTCTTTGTAATTCACACAAATAATTAATAAACACCAATAAAACTAATTTTGAGTATGAAAATGATGATAGTGTCATTGTGGTAGGAGTAGACTGACAAACAATGCACATTTCCAATGCCATCCGCTTCGGATCTCAATCTCAGTCTAACAATACTATGTAGAGGTGATCTGTTGAAAGAGTTACACATTTTGTTTACCTGCATTTCCAAGAAAACCCTTTCAGATGGTAAGCAAATTCACTCGTATAGCAATCAGAGGGAATTTAAGTTTGCCACAAATAAACTATTACAAAATACCATTATACTCATGTATGAAAAGTGTGGAAGTTTAGCAGGTGTTCGCCAAGTGTTTGACCAAATGACTGAACGAGACCTCGTCTCATGGAATATCATAATTGCATTTTACACAAGACACGGGCATCCTCACCAAGCATTGACACTGTTTCACCAAATGCAACCAACAAGGTTTGAACCTGATCAGTTCACCTTTTCTGGCATACTCCCAGCTTGTGCCAAAATAGTTGATTTGAAACAGGGTATAGATATCCACAAAAGTACAGTGGAGAAGGGATTTTTGTCAGATGTTGCAGTTGCGAGTGCCCTAGTAGATATGTATGCAAAATGTGGAAGTATACAGGCACGTGAACTATTTGACAAAATGCCTGAAAGAAATGTAGTCACATGGACCGCAATGACTGTAAGTTATGCACACAATGGGTTTGTTGAAAAGGCATTCAAAACTTTTAAACAAATGCAATTGGCAGGAATCAAGCCAAATTCCACTACCTTTTCCATCACCTCCCAGTGTGTGCCAAAATGGGTGAACATGGCATGGACATCCATCAAAAAATAATTGAAAGGGGTTTCTTGTGAGATGTTGCATTTGCAAGTGCCCTGAGTAGATATGTATGCAAAATGTGGAAGCATTAACAAGGCACGTCAACTGTTTGACAAAATGTCTCAAAGAGATGTGATTTCATGAAGCTCGCAATGATTGCAGGATATGCACAAAATGGGTTTGTTGAATAGGCTTTGAAAATTTTTAAACGAATGCAATCGGCAAGTTTCAAGCCAAGCTCCATAACTTTTTCACATCCTCCCTATCTGTGCTAAAATAGGAGTTGTAGAACAAGCTATGGACATCCATCAAAGCATAATGAAAAGTGGTTTTCTGTCAAATATTATAGTTGCAAATGCCCTGATAGATATGTATGCAAAATGTGGAAGCATACACGATGCACATGAAGTGTTCGACAAAATGTGTCAAAGAGATGTGGTCTCATGGAATGCGATGATTGCAAGATATGTACAAAATGGGCTTTTTGAAAAGGTTGTTGAAGATTTTAAGTAAATGCAATTGTCAACTATAACTCCATACTCCACAACCTTTGTCAGCATCCTCCCAGCCTGTGCCAAAATGGGAGCTTTAGAACAGGGTGCGGACATCCATCACAACATAATTGATGACTTCAGACACTCTTGCAGCATCTGAAAAGAGTGACAACAAGTCCCCACTGCTTCCTGAGAGCCACCATGATCTACAAGATTCTGATTGCAAGGATGCTTCATTTTCAGGAGCAGTATTCAATCTGTGAACAACCATTGTGGTGTATTGCATCTGGCTTTAAATTTGATCAAGTTTTTATGAATGTATTTCCTTGGGTTGTGAGCTGAAAAAGTGGTTGTTGTTGCTCTTTGTTCTTCCTTGAATTAAAACTCAAGGAAGAAATTCTCTAGGCATCCAGAAATACATGCCCTCAATTTTGCATCCACAAACTTTATGAAACATTGTGCAAATGCTTGGGGAAAATTTGGCAAACTCTAGCGAGTCTCGTGTCAAGACTCATGAGTCTCGCATTTGGCCTCAACGAGGCCTATTGTTTATCATTATTTTTTAACATAAATTTTTAAAAAGAACATATTTGAATTTTTTGAAGACTTTTGAAACCCATTCTACAAGAAATAGTCATCAATCATAGCATACCAGGTTATGGGAGCACACTTCAATCTATACAACACCTCTTTGAGGCAGCACATTAGATGCTTTTTGCTCTCTTTTGCATATCCACATGGCTACTCCATATAGACTTCCCAAGTAAATTCATCATTAACCAAAGCATTCGAGACTAATATCACTCAACAAAATCAACCCATCGTAAATACTAGCCTCTACTTTGATAACACCTCCACTACTACCTTACTCAAACTTCTTGTATCCAAAGCAGTATCAAATGTATAAATGTATTCATGTTTAGTGCCAAAATACTTGGCCACAAAAGACTACCACTCATGATATAAAATCTGCAAATGTACGAAAGTTTTCATGTATTCATGTTTAGTTCAAATAAAATAGTCTCCAAAACGTTACCACTCATGATATAAGATTTACAAATGTATATGTACGAATTTGTAACAAATTTCAAATGTAGAGATAGAACCTTTAAATGTAATGCTTCATCTATATTCCAACACTTACAAAATCAATCACGCCCCTTATCAACAACAACTACAAAACTAATAACTATCCCTCTAAAATCAAATAACATATACCGTTCGGCGTTCACATTGCATTGTGCACATGCGATTGCTGATTTATATTTGGGTTGTTTAGACTATCCATATATTTTTTTCAAATCTTAATGTTTTTCCAAACATGTGGAGAAGAGATTTTTCCACAATAAAATTTTAACAATGTGGATATTTCACAACTTTAAATTTGGCTTGAATAAAATTTTAGAAAATATTATTCAATAATTAGAATTGTGATTTTTCCACAATACAATTTGAGAAATGTGGATAATTTAAAAGTTTAAAATTGACTTTTATGAAATAGTGGAGAACCTACAATGTATTTTATAGAATATATCCATTTTATGTTGATAATTCACAAATATTCCACAAAATGATATTTTTGTGGATAACAATGTAGATAAATGAGCCTATTTCTAGTAGTGGTGGTCAGAACTAGAATATAAATAAAGTAAATAATATTTTTGTTACTAGACTATAAATAAATAATATGTGAAGTGTTATTTATTAAAAGGAAAAAAATAAACTACTACTTTCAAAATAATAAATAGGTAGTATTGAATGTAAATGGGTATTTTTAATACCAAACTAACTATATTCCTTATATATAAATATATTATAAGGATTTTTATACGAATAGGGATGAGACAAACTAACACACATGTATATATAAATATTTTGTAAAGTGTTAGTTTGGAAAAGTATGTAAGTTAACTAATAGGCATGCAAATTATAAATATATAGTAAATATTATAACACGATATTAAATAGCATCAAATAATTATCATAACGCCCATATTTTGACGCATCGCAAACACAACAAAATTATGTTGTAATACTTAGAAATTTACCTTTTTTGTTTAAAAACAAATATACGTTGTGTTTGCTAGGGTATTGACACACTTATTTAATTTACAAAATTCCATTAGGATTTAAATGCTTTCCTAAGTCTCTCATTTAATTTATTTAATTATTTCCTTAATTAAATTTAATCCCCTAGGTGTATAACACCCATCTATACCTTTAGTTTATTTATTTATTTTTCCCAATTACAATTGTTCCCTTTTAACCCCTTTAAATAATTTAATTTAAAATACCCCCATGTGCAACTTTAATTGATTCAACTTAGTCTTAAAAATTACCCTAGGTGGCCCTATTAGTTAATAAAATCAAACAGATTTTAAAACATATTCATTATCACAAAAATGCCAACAACTTAAAAGGTGTAGGGTCAATTCTACACCCTTAGATTAGATCAATGGGAGCCCTTAGATCTAGGTTTGATTTTTGGAGAGTCATCCCATCTTGACTCATCACAACAAAGATATGTGGGCCCTCTTATTCTCATGGGGAAGGGTGATTCAAATGAGAAAATAGTTGTAAACTTTGAGCCGCTAATGGTGGATTCATTGCTTAATGACCTTGAGAGGAAACATAAGAAAATGAACAAAGCGGTGACTCAGGTGGGTACCACTATTAATTATGCTACCAAGGTGGCCAGTTCTCTCAGGAAGAATGATAAAAAATCTCGGTTTTTACCGAGTCTCTAGCAATGGTAGACATCTTTTCTATGTTTTCAGATGATGAAGGATGAACAATGGTTAAATATAAAATGCCACACACTCTGTCCATCGCCATGACCTGAGTGGTCATGGTAAGAAATTCTAGTTATTTCTTGTTGACTGGCTCACCAAGCTATGTGATTCTGATCTTGTTACTTTTGGGATTCTTGTTGGTAAATTTTCCTCTACTTATGTGATTCTCTATTCATTCCAGCTTCTAGGCCTTTTTTCTATGTCTGATCTTCATGTATTTTCTGGCTTTTGAGCTTTTTTGTCACTCAGGGTATGGTCCCACCAAAAAAATCATTTACCTTTAGTAAAAATAATAATAAAATTAATAGTTATATTATTATTAGAGTAGTTATAATCATAGTAGCTCTTATAATAATTAAAATAATAATAGTTAGAATAATTATAATTATTAGTATATATATTCTTAAATACATCTATCTAAAATACGAGAGAAATCAATCGTGACGCACCTATCTACCTCTGTAAGTGTAGAATATGTATACCAAAAATGTAGCAATGAAAAATAAATATAATATAATCAATATATTATAGCAAATGTATGTATATGAAATATATCAATAGATATCAATTTCAAGGTTATTATGTTTGGTTTCTTACATACCTTTTTAATCAATGACTTTCTTAAAATTTCTATTAGTTTCTTGTTGATTTGTGGAAAATAGTCATTTAGTTGCAAGATTGTGTCGGTCTCAAAAATATATATTCAAGAAAAAAAGACCCAAACATTACTACATGGCCAAGATATTACTATTTTTTGATTGACTTCTCCAAGAAAAAAGAAACAAAATTATTTAAGTGACAGTCCAATAGAAGTCAAATTTATGAATGAATTGTCACATGACGGTCAAATGAACATCAAATTTAATGTCGAGAATAAAAGTGAACAACGCACTCCATTACAACCTTGTCTACCATTGTAGAATGCCTCTCGAATAATTATTATTATAAAATATTATAATTATTTACTATAAAAATTTATAAATTTAATTTTATCATCTCTCAATTTTTAAATAGTCATGGTAACAATAATTTACTTGATTGTGTAAATAGTGAATTTAAGATTTGCTCGATTGTGTAAATAGTAAATTTAATGTAATTATGGGGGTCTTCCTTCTTAACACACTTTTTAATGAATGCATAAATTTAATTATTTTATGATATGTATATAAAATACATAACATAGGTTGCACAACATTATAATCAAGAATTTCCTCTACCATTTTACCATTTAACAAATAAGCACAAATTTATGTTGAGCCCTAAATGACCCCTTCTTTAGAAACACTAAGTGATTCCCTTCTTACGAATGGCGGTGAAAATACATACTGACTTTTCTCTGAGGCGATAGAGTTCTTCAGAAAACATTTGTAGACAAGGAAGGCACACACAGAGCACAAAACAATTGAAGTTTGCAAACCTGTTTCCTAAGGTTTCGGTGGCGGGACCATCTCTAGCTCAATCCCTCGCAGCTTCAAAACTCTAAACATTCTCCTAGTTGTGTGAATGGAGCCGACAATAGATCATCTAGAGGGGGAACGACATTGTGTGGGAGTGGATAACTTGGAACCACTAGTTGTGATTTCCCTAGAGGTGGACGAGTTTTCCAGGAGAACATTGATCCAAATCTTATGCGCGGCCATGGATATGAGCATAAACAAGACACACAAAACACAAAACAGAGATGGTTCGTAGACTTATTTCTTGAGATTTCATTGGCGGCATCGTTTGGAGCTTTGATTCCATTTGGGGTTTCAATTAGGCCACTAACAACAATAAGATAAAGTCTAAAATCCCGTCATTAAGGCTTCCTCCCCTGTTGCAATGACGGAAGCTATGGGCCAGAGATCATTCAGGGAGGTTTTGCAGAAAAAGCCGAGTTTGTAAGCATGAAGCCTACTGAGAGCAACCCATGCATAACCTTTGGAGATGAAGTCCTTGAAACATAAGAATCGTATCAAGATCAAGCCTTGATTTGTAGATTTACTAGACTCTGGCCTAGCCTACCTATCTTACATACATAGATCTCCAAGCATTGGATCCCGCTCCCGAAGGAAGGTTAGATCTCTACCCATGTGCTAAAGAAATTTTTATTGTTACTTTCGAATCCATTGCTGAAGGATATCATTTCTAGGAAACTTAGGGTCTATCAGCAAAGATACCTTATTTTAAAACCCTGGTTCCCATCATTTAACCCTCTCACTGAATCTTTCTCACGAAAACCAATCTGGATTCGATTACCCCACCTTCCTCTTCAATTTTGGGATCAAAAGTGTCTGATATCCATAGGAAATGCCTTGGGTAGTATCATTAACATTGACTCTCAAACCTCGATTTTACACATACAACCTATGCAAGAATTCTTGTTGAGATTGATACTTCAAAGGATCTTCCAGCTCATATTGAGCTAAAAGTGCAAAATAGAACTTGGACTCAACCTTTGGACTATGAAGGTCTACCTTTTAGATGCAAGAGATGTTTCTCTTTAGGAAATTTGGTCGCTAATTGTGAGATAGTAAAACAGAAAAATGAGAAGGCTAACTAGTGGAAAAATGCCCTCCGAAACATTTGGTTTTCGAACCTAAAGACATCCCCGATACGGATGCGTATGCGGATGCGGATGTGAATACTACGTTGATGCTAATGGTGACACTGACATGGAAGACATGATGGAAAAGGTCCTCATAACCCCTTTGAGTGAAAGCACAGATCATGCAAAGATGGAGTCATTTGGGGATGAAACTAAAAGGACTGAAAACATTGAACCAAACATGTCTATAGCGGCTAACGACCCCCTTGTTCAAACAATACATATCATCGATAGCTGATCTTGAAGTTCTTATTCCTATACGGAAAACTTGAATGATTGGATTTGATTCAGAAAAAGAAAAAAAAAAATTTCAAGAATACAAATTTTCCACCACCACCGTGGATTCGGTTAGTCCGTATTGCTTCATATCTCTTTGTCTGACAACAATAGTTTGTTTGTTGTACATCAATTGTTTTTGTTGATGTCATGTTGGTTTTGGAAACTTCTCCACCCAGTGTTTTCTTTTTTACCTTTAGGCCTTAATTGTTTAAATCGGATTCTTTGAGCCTTTTTGTACAAGGGTATAGTCCCTTTCAAAAAACTATTTACCATTAATAAAAAAACATTATAATCATATAATTTATAATATTGTATTATAACTAAATAGAATAAACTTATTATAATTTATAATATTCTATTAAATTATAATTATCATATAATATAATAATTTAGATCAAATTTATAATTTATTCATAACTTCTTGTATTATAAATAATAAATTATTTTTAATAAATTTATTATATTATATAATTTATAAATTATGAATACATTAAATTAGAATATTATAATTTATCATAATATTCATAATATATTTATATATATAATATAATTTTAAAATTATTATTTATTATAAAAACAAAGTAACCTTAGTGTGAGCACTATTTTTCCTTATGCAGTAAGTAAATTTACATTTAAAAAGGTGAGTGGGCCGTAGTTTTTATTTCAAGGACACAAAAGTCAATGTTTCAGGTTTGATAAATGCACAGACGTTAGTGTCTACCCACCATTACAATATTTGTGATAAACCCACCCTTTTTGTGTGGTTGCGCCTACAGCTCTGAATCGTTTCTCCACCAAGTACTGCTTTGAGATAGGATCATTCCACGAATACATACACTCTGCAACCCTACATTCTAGCAACGGGCAAAGTATGGATTTTATCACGATGGCTTTAACCATAGGGTTAGGAGTTCTGCTACTCGCTGTTTTTCTGCTCTGGAAGCCCTCTTCAGGCCTCAATCTTCCCCCTGGCAGCTTCGGCTGGCCACTTCTCGGAGAATCTGTCGAATATCTCGCCTCTCAAAGGAAAAATGCAAGCCGCGATTTCATGGAGAAGAGAATTAAGAAATACGGAGGAGACATTTTTAAGACCCACTTTCTTGGAGCTCCTATGGTTGTCTTCTACAGCCATGCAGGCAACCGCTTCCTTTTCTCCAACGAAAACAAGCTCGTCCAAAGCTCTTGGCCTTCTTCTCTTGCCAAGCTGTTTGGAAATTCCGTGCTTACAAAAGTTGGGGACGAAGCGAAAGAGCTGAGGACGAAGTTGCTGTCTTTCTTGAGGCCTGAAGCTCTGCAAAGCTTTGTGGGCAGAGCCGACTCCATTATCCATGACCAGCTCACCCGTTACTGGGTTGGGAACGAACAAGTAAAGACCTTTCCTCTCGCTAAGCGTTGCTTGTTTACAGTAGCTTGCGCTCTTTTTCTCAGCCTTGGCGAAGGGCCGGAACAAGCTGAGTTGTATGATCATTTTATGGACTTGTTGAACGGAATGCTACAGATTCCTGTGGATTTCCCTGGAACTCTCTAACGCAAAGCCAGAATCGGCAGCAATCACTTACGCCGAATACTACAAAGTGTGATTGACAAGAGGAGAGAAGACATGGCATGCGGTTTGGCTTCCTCGGATCAGGATCTGCTATCCTACCTGCTCTGCAACGTAGATGGACGTGAGAATCCGTTGACTGACAATGACATTAAGGACAACATCATGCTGCTTCTAATGGCCGGCCACGACACCAGCGTTGTTACTGTAACATTCCTGTTGAGGTATCTGGCTCTCAATCAACACTGTTACCGCCAGGTCCTCCAAGGTATAACAACAAGCCCCCATCATCTGTGTACTTTTCTTATCTGAAACTCATAAAGATTGTCTGAATTTGTAATTGATTGTAGAGCAACTGAATATAACCAGGGATAAGGGGGAAGTCTGCTACAATGGAATGACCTTCAAAAGATGAAGTATACATGGAACGCCGCACAGGAGACTCTCAGACTCAATCCTCCTGTTGGAGGATCATGGCGGAAGGCCATTGTTGACATCTCCTATGGTGGTTTCACCATCCCAAAAGGCTGGAAGGTATGGTTTTTAGTGTTTATTTTGCTGGGAAGGAGCTGTTGCAATTGCTTTCGTACAGCTCTAATATAATCTTACTGTTACGCAGCTGCAATGGACACCGAACTCGACAAATAAGGATTCAAAGTACTTCCTGATCCAGAGAAATTCGATCCGGCAAGGTTTGAGGGGAGGACCCGTCCCCTACACATTCGTGCCCTTTGGAGGAGGGCCTCGAATGTGTCCCGGCAATGAATTCGCACGTATGGTGATTCTGGTGTTCCTCCACAACGTTGTGAAATTGTTCGAATGGGATTTGGTAGATGTAAATGAGAAGGTGATTGTTGATCCCTTTCCTGCTCCGGTGAATGGGCAACCCGTTAACCTCCGTCTGCAATCGCTGAAATAAGTTGACCCCGTCTTAACTATAGTTTATTGAGGTATGGTACGCTGACGGCTCTCAATACTGTACAAATAATTACAATAGTGAGGACCGCGGAAACCTGAAAATTACTTCTATGGTTCACATAAAAGGAATGGTATCTTTTATTATTTTTAGTTCATTATTTCTCGAAAGCAGGTAAAAGTAAATACAACATTCACTTCCACGTGCTATTTATAAATTTGTATATTTGTAGCTAGTATCAATATTTTAAATATCTTTATTTGTAAAATGATGACAGATATTAATTTGCTGGTTATTATATTGGATTTTATGTATATATAATTCATTAATAATTTTATTAAATTTGTATTAGGATCTTCATTTGTTAGGAGTGCCAAACTTTTCCATATATTCAAAATATTACAATTTTTGAATTATTTTTCAAAATTAAAAATAAATAAAATCAAATTGTTGTCAAATTTAATGTAGAACATTAAAGCTGAAATGTTCAATTATTTGAAATTCTGTGTACTTTTCTACGATGGAGAGATATAATTTTGGTGAAGAAAGTGAAGTGGAAATGAATAAAGATAATTATATTTATATTAAAGAGACTTAGATAAAGTGAAAAATTTGGAAAAAACAATGAAAAATTATTTTGTCTATAATTAAAATGAAGTGGAAATGAATACGGATAATTATATTTATGATAAAGAGACTTAGATAAAGTGAAAATTTTGAAAAAAAAACAATGAAAAATTATTTCGTCTCTAATCAAAATCGATTAAAAACAAAAAATAATATGATTTGACAATGTAATGACATATAATTATTTAAACTACATCTTCATCCATGTTATATTTATTTGTAAAGATGAACCTTTATTTTTTGAAAAGAAATTAAAAGTACATTTTAAGGATAAGTAGGACTAAAACGATATAGTTATAATGAAAGTGCGGTTATTTCCTCTTCATTTAAGGGCATGCTTACCTTTGCCATGAGATACTATACTTAAAATGAACTCGTATAGACGTTATTGCTTTGGTGATATATTATATTGAGTTTGGGGGCATGCTTACATTTGCAATGTCTATTGTTGGAGGGAAATGTGGCCGTTATTTACGCTTGTGTTCATTTTTATAATTTTAAAGAACTCTGGTGTATAGTTAAAAGGCGGAGTTAAAAGATATGCAAAACAACGAATTATTTTTTTAAAATTATCTTTTTTCTAAACCGACATTGAAGATGTAATAGTGCATGTGGAAATTCGGGTTCTTTGTAAATACATGGGACCCGACACATCACAACATTGAAGATAAAAGCGGAGAACAAAACAAAAGACTTGACTTCAACTTCACTTACTCGTGGAAGATTATCACGCTAAATATTTATTATATGAGGAGGCCAAGCAAGGAATAAGAAGTACAATAAAAAAATTTTACCAAGCAAGTAATTAGAAGTAAAATAAAAAATTAATTACTACGCCGAAGGCGTTCTTGTAGTGGAGTGCGACTGGGTCGAATTAAAGGTCGGGAGTGCCCTAGGCAATAGTTTGAGTGGGCGCCCTCCTCAAAAATTTATTTAATATTTTTTTCCATAAAGTAAATAAATAAAATATGTCTATATTTTTGTATTTTTAAATTTACATCATGGTCATAATAAAATAATAATAAAAATATATTATTAAATTATCACGGAAGGATGAAAAATATTTTGTGGATGGAAAACATTAGTTGTAGGAGATGCTTAGAATGCAAAAAATACAATATTTTATACAAGGCTTCTTACAAGTTTGATTTAGCCATATCAAGTAGGTGACAAGAACTCTATCCTAAAATAAAGCACCATTTTTTTGCAAAGAAACAAAAATATTTATGTAGCTCCCATGGTTTTGTGAAGAGTCATATTTGGACTAGGCCTACAGATTCCTCCATAAAAAAATAATAGAAATTTTCCCCAAAAAATTAAGAATAGAAAATCAAATACTTTTTTCCTTTAATTATACTCACCTCTACTAGATACACTAGCAACATTATAAAAATACATTAACCTTTTTGTAGAACAAATTACACACCTACATAATTTAGAGCTACATCAGAGAATGGGTAACAATACCAAAAAAATCATATGTGCTTATAAATATGTGATATTTTCTTTTACTTGCAAAAATATTACAATACTTTTTTATGTGTATGCATGAAATTTATGTTACTATACAATAATATCTATAAATGGGTTGATCAATATTAAGTCTTCAGAAAAATTATTTTAAAGTTAAGTTCTAAAATTAACCGACAAAAAGGAAATTTTTAGATTCAGGCGCCCCCTGACTATTGGCACCCTAGGCAATTGCCTAGTTTTCCTAAGGCTTAATCCCCCTCACGAGTGCGACCGGTTTATTCTGACAAAATTCAGAAATCGTACGGACGACCTTCCTCCTCGCAGTGTCGTTGAAATCCAACGGCGGATACCCCTCACAATCTCACCGCTAATCTTGCCGCCAGTTTCGCGGGATTGCCAGACATTGTCTATTTCAGCCCGCACACAAAATGCGTATTTTTTGTTTCCGACACAAACAAAATCGATTTTTTCTCCCCCTGCGAGACATGGCGCCGTCTGGGTAGATTTCTTGTTGCAGAGAATGAACGATACTGAGCGGGATTTGTGAAGATATCAATGGCCGAGTGCAGTGAAGAAAAAAATAGTTGAAAAGATGTTGCAGTAAGTACCTACACACTAGCAATGTGTATTGGGATCACTATGATGAGTGGAGTGCATATGGAGCAGGAGCTCCCGTCGTTTTGAACAATGGGGAAACTGTGGTTCAGTATTATGTAGAAACTTAGGTTAGACTTAAAACTTTAAGGTTCAGTCATCTTCTTTACCTAATCAAAGGCATATAAGCTTTTGAATGTATAACTGTTGTTTTTTGGGGAAAATTTGTAGTGGGGATAAATCGGTTGTGGTTTGGGTTCACAGGAATGTGAGAGATGAGAGCGATGGGGACTTTGAGCAGTGACTCGCGCAGTGATAGCGAAAGTGGGAATTTCAGTGAAAGATCCTTAAGTTTTAGAAGTGAATCTTGCAATTCCAGTGAAAGATTAGGATTGTGGGATGTCGCCTCTGAAGATTCTTCTGCCCTTGGTCATGATAATGTGTCGCATCTTTGTGATCGACTTGGTTACCTGTGCCTTGAATATTTTGAGCGAGTTGTGCCCAATGCAAGAGTCCCTCTAATGGAGAAGATACTGCCATTGCTAATACTCTGTTTCTTGGTAAACCAATTTTTCATATTGGATTTTCAATGTTGGGTCTATCAAAACATACAATCAAATACCCTGAGATGTGATTGTTCAGTGTTCTGACTAATTATAAAATAAAATTTCCAAGTGTGAAAAGTTTTAACAAAAGATAAGATTTGGCAAGGTGCTTCTATTAGCTTCTTTTTTCAACTACCCATTCTTCTTCAGTTCTTTTAAGTATCAATATGTTTGAAATGACTCACATTTTTTATCTCTTTGCCTGCACAGTTTAATCAGCTGGCTATGGAATTTCCAGAATTAATGTCTTTAAAAAGCATTGATCTTTCTCCGGCAAGCTGGATGTCAGTTGCATGGTAAATACACTATTGTTGAAATGATTTTGTGATTAAGTACACATATGGTTTAATGATACAAGCTGAAGCATAATTTTGAGTGAATATTACTGTATATGATTGTTGCTAGAAATATCATAATTTTTCTGTGTGGCCTTTGATTCTAGGTATCCTATTTATCACATCCCAACAGGGCGTACTCTTCGTGATCTATAAGCCTGCTTTTTAACGTATCATACCTTGTCTATCTCCTTCCAAGGTTTGTATGTCATGATTTAGAACAATTTTATATCGATTGAATTTTCTTCTGATACTGCTCAGATAAATCATATGGTAGAAACAAGTTAAGTTGTTTACTTGGCTTTCAACTGCCTTGCAGAGAATGAGATTGGAGAAGACAATGTTAGGAAAAAATCGGGAAAAATCTAAAGAGTGCATTTCTCTTCCATCATTTGGACTTTCTACTTACAAATTGCAAGGACTTTTGCTGGCTGTGTTGATCAGCAGCAAATTACCTCACTACTGAGCTCTGCTGATTCTTGGTTGAAACAGCTAAGGGTACGCCATCCAGATTTTGAGTTTTTAACCTCTCACAACTTGTGATTACAAGCCAAACTGGTTTTGATTTTGCTAACAAACTGAGGTTTTGGATCCCTGTGCTGGTTTTGGGTGGAATCATATGAAAATTAAACAGTGAATAGAAGATTCACTTTTGGGGGGTGCAGAGAAGAGAAACGAACTTGTAGGATATAGAGATTTTGATTTCTTGAAAAAGTATGCATCTTCGTGAAAAAGAGGAGGTAACTATTGCGATTAGAGTTTGATGTGGTTTTGTAGATCTTATGCCAATGGGAATGAGCTGTAAAAAGATTTTGTAAATTGGGTTGCTTTGGGTTCTCTGTAGTTTTAGGATCTCTGCATCGATTCTAACAGTACTCTGCACATTGCTCAACTTTATTCTAATGGAAGAAAAAAAAAATCTCCTCATTAGCCTTCGTAATTACAACATATTTGTCATGTTATGTGTTCTTTCATGTTAAGCACTTATGAACTTGTGTTTTTTAAATTGCTGGTGAAACACAAATACATTATTCAGTTATTCCCACATTGGTAAGAACTGTGAGACAAGGAAGACTTTAACAGTATAACATTATCCAAAAGCTTTGCCAAAAGGAGATGCTAGAGGGTGAGAAGCCCAAAGGAGTGACTTACATTCACCATTTCTCAGGACTATTTACGTGTTATGATTGGAGAGTGACTACTTATGTAGGTTATCTTGAGATGACTTACAACACAAACAAGTAAAATCCTATGAAATTTAATAATATAGATAACTCAGAATGTACTTTGACTTTAGGTGCATATGTAAATTCTCTTCATTGGGGTTAGGTTAAAAATACATGGGGAAAAATATTTGAGTAGTGACTATCCATGGAGGTTATCTTGAGACCACACAAGAGAGAAAAAAATTCATTTGGATAGTGACTACTCATAGAGCTTATCTTGAGATGACATACATTGGGAAAAATGTCATTTGGATAGTGACTACTCACTAGGGACCAATGTTGTTTGGATAGTGTCTATTCATGAAGGTTATCTTGAGATAACACATATGGGAGAAAATGGTATTTTTGTAATGACTACTAATAGAGGTTATATTGAAACACCCGTCAGTTTGGAAGGAGACAACTCCTTGTGGAAAACGTTTATGGCAGCGTACAAAAGACGTGAGTTCCCTCTCGAGATAGTCACATAGTTTAAGCGTATGCAACAAACAAGTCTCCAACCCAATCAGTTTACATTTGCCAGTGCACTCTTGCTCTGTGTCAAAATATGAGCTAGGTTTACAGATTTATTTGCGTGTGTAGGTCTCATTTAGCCCTTAATAAATGAGAGCCCAGTTTAGCATGGTCGCCCTTAACGGCATACACTTCAAAGGATTTTTTTTCCCAAAAAACGTTTTATATGGAGCCAAAAATCTTCAAAAATGGCAATGTATTGGTGGATCTGTAACCCTATGAACCCTTAAAACCCTAAGGGAAGAGGGTTTTCTTTATTTTTTAGGTTTTGGATTGTTATGGAGCAGGGTATTTCATCTACGACTGCTCTCAATGAAGGTTTGAGTCGCTAACACCTCTCTTTGAATGCGCGGGCTGATATATCGATGGCGATCCCTAGACTGTTCAATAGATTTGACCATATTAGTGTTGGTACGTCGGTCTTGCTTTGAAACTTTCTATTTGTATTGATGTCTTTAGTGTTGGAGTATTGTTTTGAAAATATTAGTGGTGGACAGACCATTCAATATTTTGGCTTACGATTTCCACCATTCAAATACTACTTCGATTTCCACCATTCAAATATTGCTTATCCGAGTGTGCAATAGAGATAGTTGGGTAAATGTTTTATTCTTTGTTCATTTGTAACTTAAAGGTGAACTTTTTTTTTTTTTGGGGTAAAGATAGGATTGTGCAGAATTTGAGGGGAAATGCATTTTGCAGGGACCATGGGGATGCAAGTGATGCACATTGTGTTATTGTTGTGTGCATTTGTGGGAAGTAGCCAGGGAAGAAGCATGGGCAGCCATGAGACAGAGCAGAACTTACTGTTCATAGAGACCTTCCGGTGACAACTGTGTTCACGTTTGGGATATCTAAATTTGGAGCCACTATGCCAGGGCCTACGATCAAAGCCCTGCAAGGCGTAGAAACATTTGTGACGTGGGAAAATCATCTTCCTTCTCGACATATTCTGCCATGGGATCCTTCGATTATGACCTCCATTCCTAAACATGGCTGAATTTTGACAGTGGTGCATATTCACGGCGGAATACACGAGCCTCGGAGCGACATACCATTACCATTACAATAATATGCAGCACCCAGGTAACATGTGGTACCATGACCATGCCTTTGGTCTAACCAGAGTTAACATCTTTGCCGACCTCTATGGTGCTTATGTTCTGTCGAGTCCCTAAGTAGAGAAGTACCTCATGTTGCCCTCTGGTTGTGCATATGACCGCCCTCTTGTCGTCTTCGACGACATTCCCCTTCCCTTTTTTGCAACCCTCACACTTCTCCACACTCTAACCCCTTCTTCTTCACCCCTCTTCCCCTCCCTTTCTTTCTCTGCCTCTAATTATAGTATTAGATATGAAGAGAGGTAGAAGAATGAGAGTGGGTACAATAGTTTATATCTAATTCATGGAATTTGTAAGGGCATATATAGGAAAAATAGCCATTTCTCATGTGAGTAAAATAGACACGAAGGCTCTTTGAGGACACGTGATGAAGATGGTATTTTGCATTCATGATGGTGTTCTTTCTCTCAAATTTTTGTGGTGAATGCCACATGTTCGAGAAAATTTTAAGCCTTTGGTAAAAAATAGAGACCGATTTTTTTTAAATGAATGGAAATGTTGCAAAAAAATGGCACAAGTGAATGGATTAATCAATAAAACATGAGAAGTCTATTAAAAATATCAAATAATAGTAACTAGATGATTATGACAATCAAGATAATATTTTGCAAGAAAATTAATTTAATATAATTTTTTTGGGCAAAATTATTTTATGTTTATTTTATAAATTATAAAGATATCAATTCTTCAAATGTTGTTTGATAAAATTATAATAATATTTGCTTTGTATTTTCATGAATTTTGAAATTCTTAAAATTACATCTAAATTGCTTAAATTTTCAAAAAATATGTTGGGAATGTAAAAGTTGTTTGTATGTTTAGGAATGATATATCATAGCATCAAAAACCATTAAAATATAATAATTTATTAAATAATAAATTATATTTAAATGTATGTTTGATTACATAAATTGGATATACCATTTTAACATATTTGTAATTTGATGTTATAACTTTTAGACTCCTCATAAATTGAAATACATGTAAAATTTTATTTTTTAATGATTTAATAAAATAATATAAAAATTTATTAAATATAAGAATCAATTTTTACATTGAATGTATTATAGCTTAAATTGTTTATAATGAAAATACAAGCTATGTTAAAACCAAATATATATAGTATAGAGATGCATTTGAATTTATTTTCATGTATTACAAATTTTTAATAATGAAAATGTAAACATAAAGCTATGGTAAATATTTTTAAATATATACATAAAATATTTCAAATATGGAACGAAACATAATTTAAATAGTATTTGATGAAGAGTATTCAAATGAAAAAAATTCATCGATTTTATAATTTTAATAATATATAAAATTTAGAATACATGTAAGATAGGGATACAACAAAAACATTATTAACATTGGGAATCTATACAAGAGCGATTGCAATTATGTTCCAAATAATCACTTGTCATTTTTGTTAGAGATGAATTGTAATCATATAAGTAGCCACCTACAAAAGTAAAAAAAAAAAATATTAAATAAAAAGCTTTATATTTATGAATAGTAGAAATCTATAATAAATTGCATGCGAAAATTTAGTTTCGTTTCTTTATCTTTGAATTACGACTTCTACTTTCTTGATCGCATACAAGGTAGGCCTATTGTGGTTGATAACAATGGTCGCTTATCTAATCATTCCCCCATTTTATTTGACATTACTTGGTGAACTTATACAAAATGCATGCGCAGTTAGGTCTCAATTTAGTTTAAACATTGCGCACCTAAAACACGCTCGAGATCGTATCACATATTCAACACATCTTTAACTTAGCTCCTTGTCTTGCTAGCGGGGAAGGTTGAATTTCTTGGTGGAATGATGCCATCAAAAGAACTAGCACCTTCATTTGCATCTATGGAAAGCAAGTTGCTCTCTTTCGGCAAGGTACGCGTGAGGCCTCATATCACACATTAAATAATGAGTCTCATAAGAACTTAAAGCCTCCCCTTTTAATCAATCCCTAAAACTCTAGGCTGCCCATTGCAGGCACAAAATTAAAATCAAGATGCACCTAGTTCTTTGCGTGCTCGTTTACATTGGCTAAAATTCGGTGACAAAGCTTCCAAATAATAATTATTTTTCTTTGTACCAAGCACTCCCTAATCAAATCAAAGTCATTTTCAAGGGAATGTTCGCTAAAATGCTCCACCAAATACTCTCCAAGATTTAATCCATCACTACCATGTTGTTTTTTCCTCTCAACCTACCGCCCAGCTAGCAATGAAGAGGCCCTCTTCAAATACCTTCAAGGGTTGCCTTGCAAAGTATCATAACCTTAAGGAGTTATGTGTGATAAACCTCTTTCTCTCACAGACCTCATGGAAGCTTCCTCTAAAATAACTCCCGATAAAGCTCCGGTATCGATGGCTTCCCCTATGAATTCTATCAAACCTAATGGGACACCTTGGGAACCGATATGCATAATGTTTACCTTGAATTTTTAGATTTCTATTCTTTAAGTGAATTTATTAATTAGGGAAACATCAAGTTTATCCCAAAATACAAATAATAATTTTTTTGGCACATCATGTTGAATTGATATTCTTTTTCATCTTTGGAAAGATAGAAATAATGCTATTTTTAATGATGTTCCTATGGAAAGAATTTTTTTGTTACTAATAAAGTGGTTATTATTTTCATTATGCTACTCCATATTCAAAACCGGACCAAGAAAGTTCGGCTAGACTTAGGACACCTCCAGTAGCCTACTTGATCAAAGTCGGTTGCATGCCTCAACATGCTCCTTCCCATCGCCGCTCTCTCGCCTCGTCCCGCACAGTTCTCCTCCTCCGCTCCGAGGCTAGGGTGAAAATAACAAGAAAGTGGTTGGGAGCCCATTCACGACTCGGCTCACTTTGGTTCTTGCTCGGGTGACAAACCCGAAAATCCTCCGCCTCCACCTCCGCATCCTCCATGTTTGTGGCAACGGCCTAGTTTTTAGAGCTCCTTGTTTTGTTCGGCGTTAATTATATATATTTGCACTTTTATAGTGGTTGCACCTTAATGTAAACTAACCTCTTTTCGAGGCCTATCTAACTCTATTTAACTCGATATTATGGAGTGTGACTTTCTCCACCCAAATTTTATATAATTAACTTTGTATATCTCTTGTTCACTTTTCAATAAAATATATATATATATATATATAACCTATAACTACGGATAAATGTAATAATTAAATATATAAACTTTTATTGAAACATAATAAAATCGTCATCGTAACCTATAGCACACTTTTACATACGAAAATACCGGTGGAATACTACCTTTATAAAATAGACGCTACGTGCCTACCAGTCCACCGAGTAGAATAGTAGCCCATTGGCGACTACCGGTCCAATAATTTGTTTTGTTGCGTATACCACTCTAAATCGTCTTTCCACAACGGAATACTTTGAGATAGGATCGTTCCACCAATACATACACGCCTCTGTAACCCTACATTCTACAGGACGCTTGCAACGGGAAAGGTATGGATTTTTACACGATGATTTTAACCATAGGGTTAGGTGTTCTGCTACTTGCTGTTTGTGTGCTCTGGAAGCCCTCTTCAGGCCTCAATCTTCCCCCTGGCAGCTTCGGCTGGCCATTTCTCGGAGAATCCGTGGAATATCTCGCCTCTCAAAGGAATAATGCAACCCGCGATTTCATGGAGAAGAGAATTAAAAAATACGGAGGAGACATTTTTAAAACCCACTTTCTGGGAGCCCCTATGGTCGTCTTCTACAGCCCTGCAGGCAACCGCTTTCTCTTCTCCAATGAAAACAAACTCGTCCAGATCTCTTGGCCGGCTTCTCTTGCCAAGCTATTTGGAAATTCCTTGCTTACAAAAGCTGGGGAGGAAGCGAAAGATCTGAGGAAGACTCTGCTTACCTTCTTAAAGCAGGAAGCGCTGCAAAACTTCGTGGGCAGAGCCGACTCCATTATCCATGACCACCTCACCCGTTACTGGGTAGGGAACGAACAAGTAAAGACCTTTCCTCTTGTTAAGCGTTGCTTGTTTACTGTAGCTTGCGCGCTTTTTCTCAGCCTTGGCGAAGGACCGCAACAAGCTGAGTTGTATGATCATTTTATGGACATGTTGAACGGAATGCTACAGATTCCCGTGGATTTGCCGGGAACTCTGTACCGCAAAGCCAGAATCGGTAGCAATCACATACGGCGAATACTGCAACGTGTTATTGACGAGAGGAGAGAGGACCTGGCAAGCGGTTTGGCTTCCTCGGATCAGGATCTGCTATCCTACCTGCTCTGCAACGTAGATGGACGGGAGAATCCATTGAGTGACAGTGACATTAAGGACAATATTTTGCAGCTTCTAATGGCCGGCCACGACACCAACGCTGTTACTGTAACACTCCTGTTGAGGAATCTGGCTCTCAATCCACACTGTTACCACCAAGTCCTCCAAGGTATAATAATAAGCCCCCAATAATGTGTTTACGTTTCTTATCTTATGTCTGAATTTGGAATTGGTTATAGAGCAACTGAATATAACCAGCGAGAAGGGGGAAAGCTGCTGCGATGGGATGATATTCAAAGGATGAAGTATACATGGAACGCCGCACAAGAGACTATGAGACTCAATCCTCCTGCAGGAGGAACATGGCGGAAGGCCATTGCTGACATCTCCTATGGTGGTTTCACTATCCCAAAAGGGTGGAAGGTATGGTCCTTTAGTTTTTAGGGATCTGTTGCACTTACTTTGGTATAGCTCTGATATAATCTTACTGTGACGCAGCTTCAATGGACAACGAACTCGACACATAATAATGCAAAGTACTTTCCTGATCCAGAGAAATTCCATCCAGCAAGGTTTGAGGGGAACGGACCCGCCCCCTACACATTCGTGGCATTTGGAGGAGGGCCTCGAATGTGTCCCGGCAATGAATTCGCGCGGATGGTGACTCTGGTTTTCCTCCACAACATTGTAAAAATGTTCGAATGGGATTTGGTAGATGTGAATGAGAAGGTGATTGTTGATCCGTTTCCTACTCCTGTGAATGGGCAACCCATTAACCTCCGTCCGCAATCACAGAAATAAGTTAACCCCGTCTTAACTATAGTTTACTGAGGTGTGGCACGCCTACGGCTCTAAACAATCCAAATTATATACACTTACATTATAGATAGCCTATAACAACATCCGAAGTGTCGGAAATAAAGTACCAATAATTACCATAGTGATGGACAGCCGAAACCCGAAAATGACTTGTATGGTTCGGATAAAAGCAATTATATCTTGTATTCTTTTAAATTTATTATTTCTCGAAGGAAGGAATATATGTAAGTTTCGCTTTTGTGTCTGCTTTTGTAAATTTGTATTCCGTATCTTTATGACCATCAATTAAAAGTAAATACGACATTCACTTCAACGTATTGTGCGTAAATTTATATTTTTATTACATTCCCATAATGTTCTTCATTTGTTAGGAGTGTCAAACTCTATCATATAGTCAAGATGTTATTCTTTTCGTATTGATTTGTTAAAGTTCAAAACGAAAAAGTGACTATAACATTTGATGTAGAAAATTAATGTTGAAATGACATCCTACACCTTGCTACCAATAGGTTCAAACTATTGGGTCCTGGGATCTATCTATGACCCGGCCACGGTGATGCTTTGAGGAAACTTCTCCAAGTGTTTTGCATGAGGTCTTGGATACGGGTAGGGTTATCGGTGATGAGGAAGAGTCGGGTCTTCTAGTTTTGAACAAAAATATGATAATGATAGGGAGATTACGAGCAACGAGGAAAGAACAGAGCAAGACCAGATTGGTATAACCGACATTGAAATTTTACTTGAATCGGTAGAAGTACAATACATCCAAGCTAAAGAAATTGAACCTCCTAGCGCACCTCGAGGATATCGCAACCTTACGGTGCTAGCCTTTTAGAAGAACTTAATGTTTCAAGAATGCATTAGTTAAATGTAGATAACAATCATAATATGAAGTTATTCTAGTCAATAAGTAGATTGTTACATTATAAGAGCATGGGACTAGCTACATACGAGGTAAAAATCAATAGATATAATATAGCCATTGAAATTATCTTAAATAATATAAAATTCAAATCATTATAACCTATCCAAACCTAGGATGTTTTTTTCCTCTTTTAGAAGGGTCTCATATGATAAAGTGTATACACAATTCAAACACTTTGAATTTAGATACCACACATGTGTGTTAGAATACGGGGATAAATGTGGTGGTATTATAACTATCAATGTTTTACTTCATTGAGAAATCTCCCTTACATATAAATAAAATGTTTCACTATTTTAAAATATAGTATTACAAAAATTTGAGTATAATTTGTGATATAGTTTTTCTTTCCATCACACATCTAGTGTTGTCATGTTCATCTAGATAATAAGTATGTTAAGCGGCACTTATTTGCTAGGAATTATTGTTATTGTACTCATATGGTTATAAATATGTGTTAATATATATGAATAAACGATTTGTTTTTAACAACTATATAATTTAAGAGGTTGGGATAATAATGTTGTGAAAGAACCGTACATGATTGTTGGGTTCTTCAATAAAATAAAAAATATAGGATATATATACGAAGGTTGAGATATTTTACGGGAGTAAGAGAGATGTTTCTCATCTATGTTATACCCTCAAGATTAATTTTGTGGGTGCAAGAATTATCTCATTATATGTGTGTTCTAAGTTGTTACAAAAATTTCAAACATAATACGTGTGGTAATCGGTAATATTTATAATTTTACATAAAAATTTATTATGATAAAAGCGTGATGTAAACATAAATAAATACCAGGACTTGTGTAGTACTAAACAACGCCCTAATGAAACATTCACAATATTCTTACAAAGATGGCGAGGGATAGCCAACCGCTTCCCTTACGCGTTTCCCGAAAAATAGCTTGTGAGCATCTTCGTGCCTAATCTAAACCCGAACATTACTTTTCATTTGCAAATGCATTGTGTTCGTACCTTTGAAGAGGTCATTGAAAAGGGCATACAAATAGAAAAATACCTCATTGCAAAAGGAACAATCAAATCACCTTCTAAAGATAATCAAAATGCCAAACCAATGGAAAATCCAAAGATCTTTAACAAAAACAAGAATGTAATGGGAGACAAAATCAAGATTCCAAACGAGCACAAACAATTCAAGTTGGCAAACCTTTTAAACTGACCAAAGGACTTATTCAACCACCACCTAAGCATAGAATGTTCACTCCTCTTAATGAGTCTTTGTCTGTAATATTGAAGAAATCATATGCACTCCACATGGTGACTTATCCTACAATGCAACCTTTTGATGACAATGTTCCTAAACCATCATGGTATAAAGAGCATGAATATTGTGATTTTAATCCGTAAAGGGACACAAGAAATACAAGTGCCTACGACTTCACCACTACATCCAAGATCTCATTGACAATGGAGAGATAGAAGTTAACACCCTAGAGAGAAATCAAACGCCAAATGAAAAGATGGGGATATTCAAAGAACCATTCCCTAAACATGGAAAATTAGATGAGAAAAAATTTGGATCAAGGAGAGTCATCCCAAAGTTACAAAGCTGCAAACTATCTATACACAAAAAGTGACAATAATCATTATGACTCACTCATTAGATGTGTCCATTATTCGAATGAACATGTGAATACCATTAGGATCAAGGGAAAGGATTTCCTGCTGCAATAAAAAGGCACGCCTATCTCATGATCCTAGAGCCCTCTCCGTGCAACCCTCGGGATGGTCGGTCACTGACCTCTTAGAACAACTTGAGAAGACATCTGCCAAGATTTCAATCTTAGATCTTCTTAAGATATCAAATGTACAGATTCAATGGAAGTAAACCCTTCACATTTACAAGCCACGATGGAAAACATTGCACCAACTGAATACATCTCCTTTAATCACAAGGAAATTCCCAACGAAGATCACACACATAATCTCCCCATGTATATAGAGGTATTTTTACCCTCCAGGAAGATAAACGGGTGTTTATGGACGAGTATGCACTTTCAAACTAATTAAACAAGCTGGGGCACACAACAAAAGATCTAGAGTCCCATATTATTACTATAACCACTTACAATAATGCAGAGTGCGAGTCAGCTAGAACAATCACATTGCTGATGGAGGTAGGACCAACTGTCATAATACAAAGTTTCATGTCTTAGACTTGGAACTTCCATATAATATGCTTACGGGCTACCTATGGATTCATACTCTATAGGCCATACTGTCAACATTCTATCAATGCATCAAGTTAAAACATGAGGGACACACTGTTACAATACAAGGAGATCAGAACCTTCGTTCACTTCAAAGCTCTCAATAAATTTTCTTGTAAGTGAAAATATTTATTTTCTTCTACTAATATAGTTGTTCCCCTTCAATCAGAAGCTATGGAATCATGAGTAGATTTAGACTCCCTAAGTTCTTACACTCGTGAAGCTTCTAAATCTACTTCTCCTTTTGATTCATGGGAGATGAAATTTCTAGAGTATGGTTATGGAGAATACAATGTGCAATAAGCTCTCCTAGTTTCAAACCTATCTTTGTCACCTAAAACAAGAGGTCGAGCCAACTATCGTTTCAAACAGAATAGAGATAAACAAAATATTGGGACATTCTTACCTGGGGGATTACTTGCAGAAGAGAAATTGTTGGACCCACCTACAACTTAGGTCCCGAAGGACACTCAGCTGACCTACTACCAAATCCCTGAGTATGAAAATTCTAGCCAAATGATGTATTCTATGGGCTACAAGGGCCTAGGATGTGGAAAGAACGAGAAAGGACCAAGAGAACCAGTTCCACTTCCACATTTTAAAACAGAAAGATATGGTATCGACATTCGACCCTATGGATCTCACCCCAATGATCAAGATGCTACCTGTTCTAAGTGTGAGGATAGCTCTGATTATTTAAACAGTGACACAAATTCTCATTGTAGCCAATATTAGGATCTTTCCTCCACAAACCTTTTCATGGATACAACTATCCTTACCTTAACCCCCAATGACAATAAAATTGACCTTGTTTACACTTCCCTTGTTGATCAGGACCAAAAACATAATGTGCCATTGGACCTTTTTGATAATGATGAGGTCATTACAGAGTTTATGGGCATACGAGAAACAATTCCAATTGGGGACCATAAGAAAGGTTTATACATTGACTTAGATACATGTGCCTATTTCGGAGAGGAAGCTAAGCTTCATGGTCAACAAAACTTAAGAAAAAGAGAGGAAAAATTTCCAACGAAAAACTTGGCGAAAGTAAAATTCCAAGTTACATAGTGAAAACCTCTTTGAGGTGCTAGATGACAAATAAGTAAAAAAATTAATGGAAAAAGAAGTGACCATGCTAAGGGTGAAAATATTGTAGATACACCCTTGGAAGAATATCTCAACCTTCCTCCTAATCCTACATGTATGGAGGATATGTCAAAAATGTTGGTAGAAGAAACCATTGACGTAAATATTGGAACAAAAGAAGACCCAAAGATAGTCAAGCTGGGAGCTTCACTTTCAACACAAGAACATAATACATTCACCTTGCTTCTTAGATAATTTATGGACATATTCACATGGTCTTATAAATATATGCTAGGCTTAGATCCAACTTTGGTAGTGCACAACTTAGTTGTGCACGCAGACGCAAAGCCCATCAAACAAAAAAAACAAGAAAAATGCATCCATGAGTGGCTCTTCTAGTTTAAGAAGATTTAGAAATATTTCTAGCAACATGGTTCATTAGACATATTGACTACTTGGAATGGATATCAAAAATAGTTCTAGTACAAAAGAGACTTGTAGGCATCAAAATTTGCACATAGTTTTAGAGACATCAACAAAGCATGTCCAGAATATTATTTCTCGTTGCCCAATATTGGCATGATTGTTGAATAAACTGCGGGCTATGAAATTCTTTCTCCTATGGATGGTTTTTCCGGATATAATCAAATTAAGATAGAAGAAGAAGATCAACACAAGACAACATTCACAAGCCCTTGGGGGACATTCTGCTATCAGGTAATGCCCTTTAGCCTCAAAAATGATGGTGCAACCTATCAAAGGGTGATGAAAATGATATGATTCATGACATCTTGGAGGACTATGTAGACAATATCCTAGGGAAGTCGAAGACAAGAGAAAACCACCCTGAAGTTTTGTTTTGTATATTCAAACACCTGCGGGAATATAAGGTCATATTGAATCCAAAAAAATGTGTGTTTGGAGTATTATCAGGGAAGTTACTAGGCTTCATTATATCAAGGAGAGGGATTGAGGTAGACCTAGCTAAAGTCACCGCCATTACTAAAATGCCTCCTCCCAAGAATATCAAAACCACTACACAACTTGCAATGAAAGATATAAGACATCTATCATGTCATTTTGCAACTTGCTAACAAATGTCATTCATTCACCCATCTGCTTAAGAAATATGTTGAATTTATTTGGGGACTAGAGAAACAACAAGCCTTCACCTTGCTTAAACAATACTTGGCCAACCCACCTGTCCTCATGCCTCCAACTCCGGTGAGCCACTTTTGCTATACATTTCGCTACCTAATTTTCTATTGGCACTTTTCTCACACAATATGACCTAAGCCAAAAAGAGAAATCCATGTACTATCTTAGTCGTACCCTAATTTCCTATGAGCTCAACTATCCTCAAATTGAAAAATCTTGTTTGGTTGTCATTTTTACCTTCCAAAAACTTCATCATTACCTATTGAATAATAAAACCAACCTTATATCCAAATTTAACCACTTAAGTACTGTTGGTAAAACCCACCCTTATGGGTAGAATGGCTAATTGGATCATTCTACTCAGTGAATTTGACATTGAGTATGTACACTAAAATTCAGTTAAAGGAAAAGTGTTTTTGACCAATTAGTAGAAGCGCCTTTACTTGGAATAGAGCCTATAAGTCTGGAGCTACTAGATTCATCACTAATGTATATTGAATGATGTGTCATGTGGCAGATCCACTTTGACAGATCATTCACTTTCCATGGTTCAGGGGTAGGAGTAGTACTAATCACTCCTTTAGGAGACCCTATCGCAAGCTTTCCATCTTGGTTTTCTTTGAATAGATAACATTAGAATATGAGGCACTCATTGTTGGTTAAGCTAGTGATCAAGTGGAATATCCACCATTTCAAGGTCATTGGTGACTCACAATTGATCATCAAACAAGTCAACAATGAGTACAAGGTCAAGGATGATAAACTCATCCCATATAAAAATTTATTGGAAATTCTGAAAGAATACTTTGTGTGCATCACCTTTGAGAAAATTCCAAGGGCACAAAGCGATCTGCGCAGATGTAATGGCAACATCGGGTTCTATACTACGATTCGTCGAGAAAACAATGATATGCCATTTTTGTTAAAAATCTATGTTAACTTGCATACGGCATGCTAGAATTGTGCATGGAATGTGAAGTTTTTGGTCCTATTCCCCATGGTATGACCCTATTTTTAACTACCTCCAAAGCAAGTACCTTTCCTTCTGACATCTCCCGATCTAAAAATAAATCCTTATCTACCAAATAGATTGTTACACCCTCGTAGGAGGTATGCGCTATTGTCGTGGCTATGATTGGAATATATTGCATTGCCTAGATGTAGTAGATTCAGTCTAAGAAATCAAGGAAGTACATAAAGGGGTTTGTGGTACCCACACAAATGGAATGGTCCTAGCAAATAAATTGTTAATGGTAGGCTACTACTAGCCTAGTATGGAGACATATTTCTGCAACCATGTAAGGAAATGTGTTCTATGTCAAAAGTATGGAAATTTCATCCATGCGCCATCGTAGCCATTACAACCAATTACAACACCGTGGCCATTTTCCAAATGGGGACTGGATTTAATAGGGAATCTCACCCCTACCTCATCTGATGGTCATACCCACATCATCATGACCACAAAATATTTCACTAAGTGGGTGGAGGCCATTCCATTGACCTATGTTACAGGTGCTCAGATATCAAATTTCATCATGAATCACCTGGTATATTGGTATGGCATTCTACGGCCATAATTATTGACAATGGAAAATCATTCAAGAACAAGATAGTGAAAGATCTTTGTCATCGATTTCAAATAATATTAAAGTGGTCCATGCCATATTACCCTCAAGGTAATGGGAAAGCTAAAGCCACGAAATGAATATGGGTTTAGATCATGGAAAAGCTAGTGAGCAAGACAAGTCACAAGCTGACATTTACAAATTCACCCGACCCTCTGGGCTTATAGGACCTCTATTTGTACTCCTACTGGTGCAACACCCTACTCTCTAGTGTTAGGAACAAAATCTATCATGCCAAGAGGAGTGGGGAAAAACAACTTCACATTCCAAGTAATAATTTGACATGTTGTATGCGGGATGATGTAGATTTTTAAACAAAATGGCCTATCATTAGTTTACGGTAGGCTCCTTAGCATAAAACCCACTATTTCCATTGCATCTGCAAATCTATTTTTTGCCCTTGGAATTTGTTCAAAGTTAATGTGCACAAAATATCCTTTCAGAGCTTCCACGAACTTTCTATATGGGATAAGTTTTCATCCTTGACCTTGTACCCATCGTTGAATTACTTGATAATCAATTTTGAGTCGCCAATGACCATAAGGTGGTGGATATTCCATGTTATAGCCATATTCATTCCAACGATGATCACCTCATACTCTGTAATTTTATTTTTCTAGGAAATCCAAGATGGAAATATTTTTGTATGGGGTCTCTTAAAGGAGTGATTAACACTACACCTACCCTTGAACCATGGAAAGTAAACGATCTATCAAAATGTACTTGCCACATAAAAAGTCTTCAATATACATTATCAATACGTCAGGTAGATCATGACTCACAAGCTCTGTTCTAGGTAAAGGTGCTTATGCTAATTGGTTGGCAAGGCATTTTTCTTTAATGGACTTCTAGTGTACATACTCAATGTCAAATTCACTAAGTATAATGATCTAATTAGCCATTCTACCCATAAGGGAGGGTTTTACAATAGATATTTGAGTGGGTCAACCTTAGATATAAGCTTGGTTTTAGTATTCAATAGGTAATGGTGAAGTTTTTGGAAGGTAAAAACAATAACCAGACAAGATTTTTCAATTTGAGGATAGTTGAGATCATAGGAGATTAAAGTACGGCTGAGATAGTACACTACTTTTTATTTTTGGCTTAGGTCATATTATGCAAGAAAAGTGCCAATAGTAAATTGGGTAGTAGATATGTATAACAAAAGTGGCTCACCTAGAGTTGGAGGCATGAGGATTGGTGGATTGGCCAAGTATTGTTTGAGAAAGGCAAAGCCTTGTTTTTGCTCTGGTCCCGAAATGAATTCAACATCTTTCTTAAGTAGATTGGTGAATGAATGAATTTTGTCAACAAACTACGAAATGAAGTGGTGAATGGCTTGTATCTTCCTTGTAGGCTATGCAAATTTTGATATTCTCGGGAGGAGGCATTTTAGTAATGGCAAGGAATTTCATTTGGGTCCACCTTAATTCCTCTCCTTGATATAATAAAGCCTAGCAACTTTCTTGATAATACCCCAAATACACATTTATTTGGATTTAATCTGACCTTATACTCCCGCAAACATTCATAGATACGTTGCAAAACTTTAGGGTGGTCTTCTCTTGTCTCACATTTTGCTAGGATATCATCTACATAGTCCTCAATGATGTCATGATGCATATCATGGAATATTACTGTCATGGCCCATTGATAGGTTGCACCCAAAATTTTGAGGCGAAGGGAATTAATGATAACAAAATGTTCCCCAAGGGTTGTAAAGGTCATATTATGCTAATATTTTTCTACTATTGATTTGGTTGTATCCTAAAAATCCATCCATAAGAGAGAAATTTTCATAGCTTGCAGTTGAATTGATAATCAGGTTGATATTAGGAAAAGGAAAATCATATTTTGGACATGCCTTATTGATGTCTCGAAATTCTGTGCAATTTTTGATTCCATCATGTTTCTTTTGTACTGGAACTACGTTTAGTATCAACTCGGAGTAGTTAATGGGTATGATGAACCCTATTGCTAATAGTCTCTCTAACTCTTCTTTAACTAGAAGGGCCACTCATGGATGCATTTTCCTTAGCTTCTATTTAATAGGCTTTGCGTATGGATGGACTAATAAGTTATGATGAGTACACTATTTGACTTATTTATATCATTTTTATTAGATAGGGTAAAAGGGTTTGGTTTTTAGGGGACCAAAAAACCCCACAAAGAAAAAATAGAGAGGATATAATAGTGACATTAAAAATAGAAACTCTCGCCTACTGAGTTAAATGAAACAATGCACGAAAACATTAGGATCCACTCGGGAGAACAAAATGACTCCGCAAAGCTCTATCCAATTGAGAAATATAAACTTTTTGGGAATCACCTTTGTCCAACCCACCGCATCATCCAATAAAGATGATGGGGCCACCAGGGAATCATTTTGGGATCCTCCCTCAATCACGCCAAGATGCACTTCCAAAATACCATTGGAATTTCTTTCAGCCAAAGGTTTGTAGCCCCTATGGCCCACATGGTGCACAATAGTATTCACTAAGGTAGGTGTCATCAATGTTTTAGAAGTGGGAGGGAGGAAAGATTTGAAATTTAAATCACCTTTGCCAACTGATTTCCCCCACCTATCCAACCAGTCACCAAATTCATAGTCCAATGCAGGATGCTCAGAAAGAATCGTGTTACAGTCCACTGGCCTACCAGCCATGCTACCCCCCAGTCCACCCATAACCAAAATAGAAGCAAGACCTGCAGACACCAAGTTATTCCCCACTTGACCAAAAAAATATTCTAGCATGTTCTTCTCCTCAAATAATGATTCAAGATCTGTATCCATCTAAGGAATCGGAGCCCCATGGAAAACATCTTCTAACACATGGCCAGGAGAAAGCCCACAGCCACAGGATCTAGCAACGAAATCCACTTTCCTATAATTCTCACAAAAGATCCTAGAATTTTCAACAACTATGACCTATTCGTGTTATCCGTCCACCGTGTCTAGAAAAATACTCTTGGGCACATTGGCTCCCACAGGAACGTTAACACACATTCGAGCACAAACAAGCCTAGATCAAGCCTTCATAGCTGTGTGAGATCCATTGTGATGAGCACCCCATAGGTCTAGCTATTTTGAAAAAAACATCTCGGGTCCCAAAACTCCAAGGTTAGGGATTGGAGTTGTATCCAGATCAGGAGTTCGGGTAAATAACTAGACATCCCAGTTGTATTGCATAATACCGAGAGTCGGATTTCCTAATAAACCATGGTGCTTCTAAGAGCACTTGTTAAAGATCTCGCTTCTTCCTGGAAAGAAGATGAATCCATCATTAGCCATAGCCCTGACCTCTACCTTGCACTTCCACTTTTATTTACACCATTCACAAATGGAATCAATGTTTGGTCTATGGCCCCCAAAAGTGCCCATAGTAACAAGTTTGAAACAATTTTTAGCTCTATCACGAATAATCTTTGGTATATCCATATGTGGGACAACATCCTCCGTGCGCAGCACAAGTTTGATGGGAACATGGAGTTACACCCCAAATAGTATCTGAGCTCATGAGGATACAACTAAAGATCCCTTCCCTCTCCAACCCTTGCCTTCTTCGAATCATCCGTGGAAGAAGTTTCCATTGCGGAAGCAATTTCCATAAAAATTTTAATGTTGTAATTTAACTTTACGGTTTTTAAATTTTTTAATACGATTATTTTTGAAGAAATCTCGAGCTATTTTCTATTAACTTATATCATTTATATGATTGATAATTTTTCATTTAAAAATGGTTTACTAGTGCATAGGGATGTTTTATATGGTTATATCTTAGTGAGTTTAATGCATTTTCCTTGCTCTTGTTCATGAAACTTGTTAATCGTATAAATTCCTAATAATTTCCTTTATGAGTGACATGTTGTAGCATGTGCAGGATAATAATGAAAATTTACTGATAGTTTTAGAGTGCATTCAAGGAGCTCGATTCTAGAGTCGGTATGCAATTGTGGAGGACTTTTTCCATTGATGACCTATAAATATGGGTATTGTTTCTAGCACTTCTGAAGGGTTTTATGAACCTTAATAAAATGTTGTTAGTGGAAGAAATCAATGCCTACAATTTTGGCATGATATGTAGCCAATTGTGTCTATATAAAGACATCTCTGTGAGGAACAATTTAGTAGTTGGATATATTGATAATATACAACATAATTAACAGATTAGTATTTACTTTCTAGATGCACTGAATAGGTCATAGAACTTATTTGAATCAATATAAGTAGATATCATTATGAGAATCTCATGTTGTTAAGACTACATGCATCCCAAGGAAGAACAAGGGACCTGTATAGATGAAAATGAACACGTGACCTTCAACTGCACTCGACCCCCCGAGGTCATGCCACAAGCTGATGTTTGAATGTGTGTGGCTAACTATAGGAGGATCAGTGACTAAGATCTGGTAGTGTGATCTCCTGGTAGCTGAGTTGACAAAGGGGAGATTTAGAGGCTATGAATAGGTAGCATAAATTCCCTATGGTTTGTTTTCCTAACATGAATCTAAGTATTGATCTAGTTTGAAGTGTCTATATAAACTGAATGAAATTAACAATCTATGTTACTGCTGAAAGGAAACTAATCTAAAAAAGTCACAACACTGAAATATTACAATCACAAACAACAATTTGCTTCTATTCTAAATAATTAAAATACTTCTACACTAAAACTAAACGAGCGAGATAACCCGGTGTGGTTATACACGTGCTTAGTGTATGAAACTAAACTAACCTAAACAAACAACTTTTCGAAATGACGTATGATATGTAGACAACCTCCTATAGATATTCTCTCCTTCATATCCACAGGGATAGGAAGAAGGGGATCCGTTACGGGGGTTGCTATGAAACGTTCAAACCCTCTTGGAAATTAACTAATTACTTGCAAATGAAAGGAAATTGATTTCTACTCTATTTGATATGGCGTAACAACAATAAATTACAAGAATGAAGGAAATCAAATAACAAATCCAACCTAGAATTCACAGAACAGAGATAAATCCAGTTGTGTAGTAATTGTCCCCTCAGTTTGTCTCTTTCTTTCTCCGAGTGTTCATATGAGTCCAAAGGATTGGGAATGCAAAGAACAACAACAAGAGGATGGCGATTGAGCAATGGAAACTTGGAAGCTATCTGGACACAATGCAAGTAGAAGAGAGATAGCACAAGAGATCTAAGTTTGGTTATGCAATTCCTAGCTAGATTGTGGCAAAAGCATAATAATACAAGATACACAAAATTCTCATGCCCCTTTCTTGAATACAAGCATGGAATATATAGGAATGGAGGTTACTTCACATAGAAGGCAAGGAGGAGTTCCAACAAATTAAATCTATTTAAAAATAGAAGAGGGAAGGAATACCATGTAAATAAGACTATTTTTAGGCAATTTGGTTCACAAACGCACCCTAAAAGTTGAGTTAAGTGAAGCGTCGTGTGTCAAAAACACACATGAAAACTTATGGAAAAAGCATTCAAGATGACCGCCCTGCATAGGAGGCGGTCCTAGAACCACCGCCCAAGCTAGGAGGCAATCTCGAACCACTACCCAAGCTTGGGAGGCGGTCCTGTCACTAAAGCCAAAAAATGCATAGAAATGAGAGGGAAGCTGGAAGAAAGTGTGGAAAGGCTAAGGATGTCTAGGCTACAAATATACACTGAAAATGGGTTTTGGAGCTTGAACACCTTCTTGAAAGGATTTTGAATCATCATTGGGGACTTTTGTAACTATTTTCTTGACAATGTAGCATGTGCAATTTTGGGTGTGTACATATTTCCCCCTCGGAGAAGTATCTTAGCCATGAAGAGGTGTAAAACATAGAGTCTGAGTATGGTATTCCTAAAATGGGGAGTTAGAAGCTATACCTGACATGCCCATGTGTCGAAATATCATCGTCCAAACTCTCGCTACCTGCAAGAGAAAAAGAAGACTCAAGTGTAGATAGATAAAATATTGAAAAATAAACACTAAATTAAAATGACAAGAGGACTTACCATCTGTGTGGGGATATAGAAATATACCTATGCCAACACTCTAGCCCTGTGAACACATACACTCAAAACAAAGTTATAACAACACACACACACACACACACACACACACACACACACACACACACAAGAAAACTCATTTTCAAATTCATTTGTGCATACTAATTCGGTGATTTTTGAGCTCTGAGCCCATGGTGACTGTTTTTCCTTTTTGAGTATGGTTGAACTGGAATGGATTTGAGGATGGTATTTTGTATTAGGCTTGGCCCTTTGCTCTTTCAATACTTTTGATAAGAACTCCTAAGAAATTTGTAATTAGAGCGATCATAAGGGGTCTCAAAGAGGTGGATATGTAGATTACCCTTATTTCTTAGTCTCCATTTTTTGCATCATATATGATGCTTTTGGTATTTCATGCTTATTGCGAGTGTTTATACCGCACCTAGTGTGTGATGGAATTGTAAAAAACTATGACACACCATGATATGTATAAATATCTCTTTTTGGCTTGGTTATTCCTTGCATAGAGTTGTCTTACATTGATGATTTGACGCACATGTACTCTCTAGATGTTTATAATTTCTGATTTTTATGATTTTCAAAATGGATGTAGTGGATATGAATGCTATGAATGATCTTTTTTTTTGTTGTATTTTATAATGCTGATATATGATAATGTGAACACAATGTGATGTTGAACTTTAGTTTCTTTAAGCAATATTTGATACTTCATATTGTCTTGGCAAAACATGGTGATACAATGATATGATAAGTAAATGTACTTTCCCACTCCCAACTCCACGCAACTAGTAAGATGCGAGGGCTCAACACCAAGAGCCAAAAAGGGCACAAGTTATGAAAATTTGTTTCATGGTAATGATGAGGGAAAGACAATGATTTGACATAACCAAATTGAGACACTACAACCTCACCCTACTCAAGTTACTTCATAGTTTAGAATGTGATTTGCTTTCCAGTTTATCTAGACTTAGATCCGTAGATGGCCACTTGGTTGACAAAATATGGTTTTTGGGTTTTAAGTTCTCTTGGAATTTTGGACATATAACTCACTTTTTTATTTATTTATGATTTGACAATGTTTAACTAATTTGTAACCTTCAAGTTCATCAAAGAGACTCCCTACACCTTTCCCCATGCTACCAATAGGAAGCATGGGCTTATCACCATGGACAAGGCACAAACGAGTAAGGGCATTTCCTCCTTTCCCAACCCTACGTCACTAGTAAGAGACACAAGCTCAACACCAAAGGTTGATGGGGCAAAGAAACGTGTAAAATATTTTTTTTTTGAATTTGCACTTGACTTACTTATTTGGGAAAAATGTTTAGAATGCTCTTATTTCCAAGGATATGTATAAGGGATATATGCGAAACCACGAAGCTTCTAGAATAGACCATGAACAAAGACACCTAACCTAAGAAGAGACCAAAAGTAGAACCAAGTATGCAGGCCTTGGTATGGTTACCGTCAATATTTTTTCTTATCTTGTTTGGATTGATAAATGATTTAGAAACAATTGATGATATTGTGAATATTTGAAGAGACATGATTTGAATATTTTTCCAATGCTTTTCAAAAGTTTTAAAGAGTTCTTGTAAGAATAAATCCCTTGATCACAAATTCTACAGAATGAGATGGAAAATGAAAATGCAATGCAGATGTAGTAATGTACATATGGAAATGCAGGTGAAACTATATGTCATGATGTCTAAGGTGAAGAAAGTTGATGAATATCGAATTATTCACCCCTAAAAGTACACAATGAAGAACCATGAATATCAAATTCAGGTTTAAACTTACAACCCTTACTCGAAGTGTATATGTCTAGTCATTAAAATCATTTGTCTGAAAGAGGCATTCATGCACCTCTTTGTCATGTTCTTGAAACATGGTGTATGGGTGAACATGAATATGTTGCTCAGACTTATTTCCTATGTAGAGCATTATGTTCACTTTTAATTCTTGTTGAATGATGAGGCCTTGTCCCATAGATATGGCAAGCTTAGTTTCAAATGCACGTGGGTTGAAACAAGGGTTTAGAATAGAAAAACAATCAAAGATGGTCTTGATGGGAATCATCTCAATCTCAATTTTCCTTATTCGTTTATTTCTTCTATCATACTTACACCTAGACCTAGGTCATTAGAGGGAAGAGATGTTAAACCGAGAAGGCTACCCATAGCCTATGGTTCAAATGGGAGGAAGATCGGATCGTAACTCTCTTAGATTTTCATAATTTCCACTTTGGTTTTAGTGGACACTTTTTCCATAGATATTTATTTGACCTTATATGTTTTTGCCACCTAAAATGTTTTGGGTTAATGAATTCAACCTTTGGAATGTCCGGGGTGACCAGGACTAACTCTTTTCTTTGGAGGTCATTTGTTCAATTTGTTCTTAGCAAGTTCATAGTCCATATGGAATCATTTCTTCTTATTGAGGTTTTGAAGTGTATATCGAAGGGCTTAGGATCCCCTCGAGCGATGAAGACCTTCCCTGAATGGAGGAATCTAATCTCCCGGAATAGGGTAGGAGGGATAACCTTCATTTGATGAATCCAAGGTCTCCCAAGGATCATGTTATAACATGTTTCCTTGTCAATAATGTAAAACTATGTTTAGATGGTTTTTGGACCAAGTGTGACTGGAAGAACTATGGTTCCATTCGAGGTCGCTTTAAGACTGTCGTACCCCTATAACGTGTTTCTTGTAGGGGAACAATTTATCTCTCCATATCCCAAATTTTGAAAGAAAGAGAAGGGAACAACATTTACAACAGCCTTATCATCAATCATGACTCTCTTAATGTAATTTTTATAAACCTAGACTTGTAAAAATAAGGCAGGATCACCTCTTTGGGAAATTTCAGCATCAGATGACATCTTGTCTATATAAAAATCTCGTATCTCTATCATTTTGTCCCGGAGGATGTATGTCAAAGTCAAAATGATTTACTTGAGTGGTAGGAGGTGGCATAATATGGAATAGATGACCAATACCTAGTGCATTGAACAACACAGAATGATGCGCAGGTGAATTCTTCAGAAAATCTAGAAACGAAATGTGAGAAAAGGTCTTGTTCAAATTTGATATTAAATCATAGGCTCCTACTAGTTTTGCGATTGTAGGAACGTCATCCTGTGGGAAGGAAAGATCGGGTAGGGGTTTTGAAATTTACTCCTTCATCTAAGTTGTTGCATTAATTTCACACTCAACCTATAGCTCAACTAATCCCAAGATTTTTTTGTTATCGTTTGAACCAAGGTTAGGAGTGACTTGAGAGTTATTGGAAGTTGAGGCTTCATGGTTATTGTTTCCTATAGTAATGCCTTTGTTTGTGTTTTGTGAATTCACCTTGAAGTATTCACGATGTGTAGCGAGGGGATCTTGAAATATTCTCACATTAGCATTACGAGGGGCTACGGGTCCTGTATAATCGATTGTGAGTTTGTTTCAGGATTTGCTATGAATGTGTCTATAAAGAGTTGTCTTTGGTTTTTGAGAAGTCTTTGTAGAAATTTGTTGCAATCATGGAAATTCATATCGTCATGGCGTCAAACCTTACGGAAACTACAATATAGGTTAGGGTCATAATCCATTGGTATTTGATAAGTGTCTTACTATTCTTGATTATAACCTCAGTTATAATTTTTAAATTGGTTGTTATAACCATGATTTTCTCGCCCCTTGATCGAGTTTTGATCTTCGGCTTGGGCCTTGGTTTTGGTTTTTATTTTTGTAGAAAATTTACATTGACTGTGTTGATAGAAGACACAGTGTTAGGGCTTCTTTGATTTCCTAATTGTTGTTATTGTTAGTGTTTCCGTTGTTTGGAAAACCAACATTCTTGGCTTGATCAGTAGCACCATTCGTGGTAGCACCATGATTGTGATTCACACCTTTAGGTCCTTGGTTATTGGCACCATTGTTTTGATAATTTGCATTATTATTTTGATTTGGGGATACCAATTTCCCATTGGGACCATAGGTCTTATGCCCATTATCTATAGAGGCTTGGTCAATCCGAACTGCTCCTTCCAATACTTCCTGATAGTTACAGAAAGGAAAGTTTTGGACCTCTTCCTTAGTATCTCAATTGAGTGAGTGAAGAAAAATATCACAAAGTTCCATCTAGTCCATGTTGGGTGCACTTATCAAGGAATAGAGAACATAGCACCATCTCTAGCTGAAATGAGTGGTAGATTCATTTTGCTCCTGTCTAATATGTAGGAACTCCCTAATCCCTATACGCAACAACTTGTTCATGTCAAATGATTTGATGAACTAGGAAAAAAGTTGTTTGAAGGAATGTATAGAAGCTTTTGGAATACGGTAATACCAATCCAATGCGATTCCTTTGAGAGTCTTTGGAAATATCATAGCCACTACATCATCCCAAGGAATTAATTCCCGATAGTAGTAGTGTGGGCCTTGATATTAGTAGTGTGGGCCTTGATATGAGCATTCGGGTATCCTTCTCCCTTAAATTTTGGAAGATTTGAAAATGGGTGTGGAAGCATGACACCACGTATGATGAAGTTAAGAGTCTCCTTTAAGTACTCAATGTATGTACCCATTGCGTAATATTTGACCATTAAAGATCCTTGATAAGGAGGTGGAGGAGGAGGAGTTGGATAAGCTACACTATAAGCATTGACGGGAACATATGGGGTCCCTTGATATGGCATGTAGGTAGCAGGAATGGTATATGGGTCCATATGGGGAGGTTTTGAATACATATGTATGTAAGGTGGGATAGCTTCAGGATATGGACTAGCGAGTGTAAAACCACGAACATCGCATTGCCTATTATGGCAAAGCATTCGAGAATGCATTGCAGCTAGCCCTTGCATAGGATAAGACTGAGAAGGATGAGGACCCATCCCTAGTGTGGCAAACCCTTGAGAATTTCACCTGGATTTGAATGAAACCGATAACCTTGTTGTACGGGATATTAGTTGGTTGTTCATTGGAAGGGATGTATCCTTCTTTGTCAACTAGATACCCTATGTTCCGCTCTACCGCATGTATTGGTTGTGAAGTCTAGGAGATTTCTAGTTCTTTAATCCTCCCTAATAAAGTAGAAATGAGATCATTGGGAGAGGATTGAGTCCCTTTTTGGGGTGCCTATGGCGTAGGGTTTGACTGAGCAGGCTCATGATACCCTGTCATGAATTGTTTAGTGTTATAATTCTTGTCTTCCTTATAAGTAAGAATATTATGATAGGTATTGAAAACCTCAAAGGATGAAGCCCTCATTCTATCCAAAGACTCATCTATCTGACAAAGAGGATTAGTTATTCGTGCAAATAGATCATCCTCTATTGATTACATGGAAATGTGTGGTATTGACAAAACTCTATGGTAAGAACCTATTCCATTTGTGATAACAATGTGGTTTGCATTGGGTTGACTACATTACATGTCTAACGGTTGATCAAACTCCTCCATCCTTATATAGCTGATGGGGTTTGAAGTGTAACTAGGGGAGGTTTGTACGTTTCTTGTGTAGTTGTCACCCCACCTTGAAAGAGAAGGGGATTATTGTGGTTGCACATTGGTGTAATATGTATCAGATCCAAATGGCCCACCAAAATCTCTTCTAGACATATTTTAGAAAGTATAAAATACTTACCAAAATAGGGGAAGAAATGGAGAGGTAAGGTAATATCAATGAAATAAAACGAAACAAGAATGAATTAATCCTTCATGTCGGGTTCACCAATTTATACGGATGAAAATGAACACGTGACGTTTAACCACACTCGACCCCTCGAGGTCTTGTTGGAGCAAACGATGTTTGAATGTGTGTGGCTAACAATAGGAGGATCAATGACTAATATCTAGAAGTGTAATCTCCTGGCAGCCGAGTTGACAAAGGGGAGATTTAAAGGCTATGAACATGTAGTGTAATTTCCTATGGTGTTTTTTCCTAACATGGATCTAAGTATTGATCTAGTTTGAAGTGTCCATGTAAACTGAATGACATTAACAATCTATGCTACTGATGAAAGGAAACTAATCTAAACAAGTCACAACACTGAAATATTACAATCACAAACAACAATTTGCTTCTATTCTAAATAATTAAAATACTTCTACACTAAAACTAAATGAGCGAGATAACCTGGTGTGGCTATACACCTGTGCTGAGTGTATTGAAACTAAACTAACCTAAAAAAATAAATTTTCCAAATGATGTATGATATGTAGACAACCTCCTATAGATATTCTCTCCTTCATATCCACAGGCATAGGAAGAAGGGGATCCGTCACCGAGGGTTGCTATGAAAGGTTCAAACCCTCTTGGAAATTAACTAATTACTTGCAAATGAAAGAAAATTGATTTATACTCTATTTGATATGGTGTAACAATAATAAATTACAAGAATGAAGTAAATCAAATAACAAATCCAACCCGGAATTCAAAGAACAGAGATAAATCTAGTTGTGTAGTAATTGTCCTCTCAATTTGTCTCTTTCTTTCTCCGAGTTTTCATATGAGTCTAAGGGATTGGGAATTCAAAGAACAAAAACAAGAGGTTGGCGTTTGAGAAATGGCAACTTGGAAGCAATCTGGACATAATGCAAGTAGAAGAGAGATAGCACAAGATATATAATTTTGGCTATGTAATTCCTAGCTAGATTATGGCAGCATAACAATACAAGATACATAAAATTATCATGCCCTTTTTTAAATACAACAATGGAATATATAGGAATGGAGGTTACTTCACACACAAGGTAAGAAGAAGGAGTTCCAACTAATTAAATCTTTTTAAATATAGAATAGGGAAAGAATGTCATGCAAACAAGACTATTTTTATGCAATTTGGCTCACAAACCCACCCTAAAAGTCGAGTTAAGTGAAGCATCGTGTGTTAAAAACACGCATGAAGAGTTCTGGAAAAAGCATTCAGGACCATCGCCCAAGCTTGGGAGGTGGTCCTAGGACCGCCACCAAAGCCAGGGAGGCAGACCTGTCACTAAAGCCAAAAATGCCTGGAAATGAGAGGGAAGCTGGAAGAAAGCATGTAAAGGATAAGTAAGGATGTCTAGGCTACAAATATACATTACAAATTGATTTTGGAGCCTAAACACCTTCTTGAAAGGATTTTGAATCATCATTGGGGACTTTTGTAATTGTTTTATCAATAATGTAGCACGTGTAATTTTGGGTGCGTACAAGACCACTAATTTAAGGCTAAGGTGGCTAGAGGTCGTTTACATTTACACATGAATGTGGTTTTTTGATAAGTCATAATTTGCTCATTTCCTCTACTATAATTTCCATTTAGTGTGTTTTATGAAATTTCCATTTTAGTGTGTTTATTTCCTTTATCACAATTTCCATTCAGAGTGTGTGTTTCCTTTTATGCAAATTCTATTTAATGTGTGTTTCTACTTTTATTGCAATTTCAATTCGAGTATGCAATTTTAGTTCCACTATTTTAATTTTGTGTGTGCATTTTCATTTTAGTTAAGAATATCACTTTCAGAACTTATTTCTATCATAGTAATTTAATTTCCATAGCTTAGCATTAAGTTTCCATAGATTAGTAGAAAACAAAGGAAGATCTAGTAGAAACCCCCCAAAGAAAGACCCAACAACATAATTGGTTGTATAGGGATTCATTACATACACCTAGGACACAACCCTAGTTTTATAATGACACTAGTAGAAGAATATATTAGTTAAATGATTGGAGAATACAATGAACCATCATTTTTGGTGGCATTACTTGGGAAACCATAAGAAAAACATGCCATTTTATCTATCTTACATGCTATGGGTGTTAATGAAGCTCATATATGCAATCAGTAGGAGTCCCAAGCCTTGTTTACATGACCAATATTGATGCATAGGCCACGAGACATTCAAGGGATATTTATACCACACAATATCCAAAGAATATATCCAAACAAATTACAAGTAGGGAACATTAAAAGTGACATTGAATCTAATCCAATGCCTAGAAGCCCTTCTGAACATTCTACATCATCCTATTTAGAACCAGAAAAACATTCATAAATGGGAGACAATAGGAATAATGAGAACCAACCCTTGGGTAGAACCTTTACCTATCCCATTGTCTTAGATGAAGATGAGGATGCACCTATGAAAAATATCTCACCATCCATCCTCCCTATCTTCCGAGGAATGTCTACAGAAGACCCAGATCAGTTCTTGTTTGAATTCAAAGTTATTTTCCAGACATATGACTATAGAATAAACAATCAGAAACTCAAACTATTTCTTTCCACTTTGAAGGACTCTATTATGAGGTGGTTCATGGGATTGTCCCCTAACTCCATTCATTATTGGGATAACATTGAGGCAATGTTTTTGAATAAAGATAAGGACTAATGCAGGGGAAGGGATAGGAAAGAAGAGTTCTTCCAGATAAAGCAAAAAGAAGATGAAAATCTAGAAGATTATCTAGATAGATTTCTCTTTCTCCATCGAAGGAGTGGTTATGAGTTACATGCACCATTAAGATATTTTTCCTTAAAGGAATTGATGAGGAAACCAAGGATTCCCTCCATCTTATGGGAGGAGGTGATGTGCACAAACTTAGTATGGAGTATATCACTGAGCTATGCAGAAGTTACTCTAGAACACGAGGAGGTATAAGGAAAAGAAAAACATCCAAGCTTGCCCTAGGTACCTAAAAATTATGGAGAAAGTATCTAACATGAAAACATACATCTTTTAGTAATTGAAATAAAAATAAATGGGCTGAAAGTCAAAAATAGTGTTACAAAAGAACATATAGTCATATACTTCCCTAAATGCAGGAAGAGACATCCCTTGAGAGAGTATCATTTAAATGTCACGAGACATGTGTTTGATCTATAATGTCATTGATCATGATACTAATAATTAAACTTTATTACCTTAGTTAAAAGAAGGATTGAATTCCATATCTCAAGCAGATGCTAAGGTATAATTTATTCAAAGGCCAAATAATCGGGATGTGTATGCTCTTCGAGTTGCTCGTAACCCTGGAGGATGTTATGGCCTAGTCGGGATCTTCACCTACTTGGGGACAACCTGAGTGGAAACCACCAAATTGGGTGGCTTACCCACATTCACCACCATGGATGAATCCCTAAAATCAGTAGGGTTGGACACCACCAGCCAATGCAAATCCATGACAAAACCAATAATGGGCACCTCAACAAAATTATAATCAAAACCAATAATGGCCACCTCAACAGAATTCTAATCAAAAGAGGTGGTTCCAACAACCACAACAAGATTTAAGGACCCCACCATAAAAATATCAACAACATGGGAAAGTAACACAAAATTAACTTCAAGCTAATCTGTAGCAAACCCTAAACATCAACAAACAACTTCAATTAATGAAACAAGACAGAGTGATACAATGCAGGTTAATATCATCAATAATTTGCAACTCGGGTCTAGGAGAACCTTGCATCCTCCTCCTATGGTTATCACAAAAATACCGGTAGAAAATGATAAAGAAGATACACACGAGGAAAATGAAGAAACCGAACATGTTCCACAAACGAAAGACACTAGGAATAGTAAAGGAAAAGATAATAATGTGCATGTAACTCTTTTTCCAAAATGATTACAGGAAACTAAAATTACAGAAGAAACAACACTAGTTCAAGAGTTAAAAAGGTGAAAATTGAGGTCCCACTTTTGAGAGAAATACGAGACATTCCAAAATTAAACCAGACCATTAGAAATGAGTGTATAAAGACACCATGAAGGAAGAATAAATACCCAAAAATGGTGAAATTAGAAGGGAATATAGCTGATCTTGTTCCTGGAAAGCTTATTTCACCAAAATATGGGGATCCTGGGAGTCCAGTCATTAATATTTTGTAAATGGTTAGTAAATATCTAACATTTTGGTGGATCATGGTGCTGCCATCAATGATATAACAACTTATTTGTTCATTCTGTTATCTTTAACATGATTACATCCAACCAATACTTGTTATTCAATTGGCAGATCAATCTATTATTGTACCATATGGAGTGATTGAGGATGTAATGGTCATGGTTGGATCCTAGGAGTATCCCATCAAATTTATGGTCCTACAACCTAAAGCTCGGAAGTTGGGATATCCAATCATCTTAGGAAGACCCTGGTTGACTATTGTTGTTGCATATATTGACTGTAGGTCGGGAAAAATGACCATTTCAAATGGGAAAAAATCAAAGAATATTTCATTATATCCTCCTTCCTAGCCATATGTGTATGATTGTGAACATGTATGGGAAGATTATTCAGATACTAATCATCTGAGTTGTTCTTATCTGGCCACCATTATAGTGAAAAATCACATGACCAAAATTTTCGAGTCATACACAATGTATGATGAAGAGGAAACTGTGGCTATGAAAATAATAATCGGGGTTATGAAAAATTAGACCTAAGGTTTCAGAACCATCTATTTTGAACACATCAGATAATATTACCTTGGTAAGCGACATTTCCTATGAAAATTGTCAAGAAACCTATACTTATAATGTAGAATGTGTAGTCACTAAATTGTATTATCATTTAACCAAGATTATGACTCTTGAAAATATGACTATTTTGCACATGCTTCAGCCTCATGTTTGTCCCTTGAATTGTTTAATTGCTGATGCAAAGTGTTTGCTATTTTGAAAGATATCAAGTGACTGTTGACATAGGAAAAGAGCTGACCATTGGTAATAACTTAGAGGTCAGCCAAGAGACTATGGTTTTAGAAATCTTGAGGAAGCATTCCCAAGATTTTTCTTGGGATTATAATGATATGAAGGGGATTCATCCAAGGATCTTTACTCACAATATCTACACTGAGGATTTCAAACTTGTAAGATAGCCATAAAGAATAATTAATCCAACACTTAGAGACATAATAAAAAATGAGATAAAAAACTGTTGAAGGTAGAATTCATCTATCCTATATCTGATAGTTAGTGGGTATCACCACTAGTTATAGTTACCAATAAAAATGGTAAATGGAGAATCTGTGTAGACTATAGGGAACTTAATAAAGCCACCAAGAAAGACTACTTTCCCCTTCCCTTTATTGATTAGGTTCTAGAAAATCTTGCAGGTAAGAAATATTTCTCCTTCTTGGATGGGTTTAGTGGGTATAACCAAATTAGTATTGAAATTTTTCATTAGGATAAAACCACATTCAATTGTCCATGGGGTACATTTGCATATAGAGTCTTACCATTTGGGATTTGTAATGCATGTGCTACTTTCCAAAGAGTAGTTTTGGCCACTTTTTTAGATCTTACAAATGATTGTGTTGAATTTTACATGGACGACTTCACTATGCATGCGAATCCACTTTTGATGAATCTACGAAAAATCTTGATTTTTTTACTAGATGTGAGCAACACCAACTCTCCTTGAGTCATGAAAAATGTCGATTATGGTTGATCAAGGAATTGTCTTAGGTCATCATATTTCTGCCAAAGGAATACATGTCGACCCTAGAAAGATTGAGGTAATAACTAAGTTTCCTACGCTAACAAATCAGACTGACATTAAGAGTTTCCTTGGACATGCAGGGTATTATAGGTGGTTCATTAAATACTTTAGTAAACTGGTACACCTATGTTTTCTTTGCTGAAAAATATTGTGTAAATCATCTCCTCAATGTCAACGGGATTTCAAGATTATCAAAGAGAAGCTAACCACTACTTTAGTCTTGAGAGAACCCAATTGGGGGCGTCCTTTACATAGTCACACCGATGTATCTAATACAACTATGGGAGCTATTCTTGGAAAAAAAGATGAAAAAGATTAGATGTATGCCATTTATTTTATCGAAGGAATTGTTGATGCGTAATCAAAGTACCCCTTAATGTATGCAACTTGATGGATTACGGACTCTTAGTGTGATTGCATAACATGGAGCTTTTCCAAAAGTGTGGGAATTTGTAATAGGAAAGCTCTCCAGATGAAGGCTAGTTCCTATTCCTCTGTTTAGATGCACACATTCATATTGTAGAGGATCTATCCTAAAATCTACTCTAACTTCCCAAGGAGACATGGTTAAGAAGATACAAGAAATTAAACCTATTCTGATATAGGTGATGTGCCAAAGGAATGATGAGAACCTGCTTTGACATTAAACAAAAACCATAAAACATGTAATACAACCACCATGCACAGATAACCAAGATTACATCGAGAGATCAAAGAGATGTAATGACCACAAGAGAGGGTTGAGAATCATCCACAAACATGTATTATTTCTACAAATTTGATATAGTACATTACAATGGCCAAGAGGAAAGATTGCATTTATAGTTTAGATGGGAGGTTTGAACTCCACAAATCCACTTACAGACCAAAGAAGAAGGGAGGGTGCAAAGAAAAATTATCCAACCTTTTGAAAAATGCCCCTCCTTACAATATATAGGAAGAATGAGAGAAGGAGATAGAAGAATTTTGAAATCCTACTCCAACCACCCAAGAAATGCATTGAATTTTCTTGCAACAATGATGGGTTCTACTGTAAAACCCATGCCTCCATGTGCTGTTCCTTGTTGGGAAAGAAAGGAAGCCCATACTTCATTATTTTGGTAGGTGAGAAGTCTTGACACCCTCAAAAAATGGCAGACTATATTTCTTCATTTTTAATAACTTAGTCTCACTAATTTTAAGATATCTAGTCATAGTTGTGTAGAAGACAACGAGATATTTTAAAAAGTCCTTTCTTGTGCAAATCTGAGCTCCCAATCAAAATTTATGGCCATTTGAAGGTCGAGGTGTCTTTCTACAAAAATGGTGGGTGGTTGGCTCTATCCTATTTTTTAGAATCCAAAACACATGCAACCTTTGAAACCCCAAAATTCAAACTTTCGGACACATGCCACTTCAGAGATTGAAAAAATGTTCATCTCGCAAATTTTTCTAAGAGTTCCAAAAGTCTGAAACCCTGAAACCCGAAAGTCTGAAATTTCAAACTTTCAAACTTTTAGAAATTTTGCCTTTTTATAAATTTTTCACTGTTCATCGCCCAAAACGCCTCGAGAGTTCTGAAACCCCGAAACCCAAAGTTCCAAAACTTTGAAAGCTGAAGTTGCCACGACCTTGACCCCGAAACTTGCGTTGACTTCCAAAATCAAAAACCTTATGGGATTCATACTTTCGAGATTTCAGACATTTTTGGTCAATTTTTTGATTTCACCATAGGAGACTCCAAAACCCGGAATCTCGAACCTCTACGAAACCCCAAAACTTGAAAGTCTGAAATTTTGGACTTTCAGACTTTTTGAATTTTAGGATTTTTCTCATTTTTTCTAATTTCACACTGAGACTTCAAAACCCCAATAACATTTTTCAACCAAAAAGGGTCACGTTTCCATTGATGTAGAGATGTAATTTTCATGGGGAAAACACACCACAAATTGTAAAAAAAAGCAGAAAGCCACCATTTTAGCCGGATATGTATTTTTATTCAAGGAAAAGAATTTAGAAATGTTATAAGGTTCAAACATGATCCTCCGAGATACATCCAATCACGTTTCCATAGGTATTTAGGAAAAAACTAACAGGGACAACAAAACATGACAATGGAAAATGAAAGGAAAGGAACAACCCAAGTTTTATGCCTAATTTACAGACTCCTTCAGATGGACAGAGAAATGAAAAAAAAATTCTGGACCTTTAAGTGATCCTTGACCAAGGAAGGGACTGATCATGGCAACCAAATGGAGGAAAGAGTCTTCAAGCACCAACACGGGAGATAAAAAACATGACAGAGGCTATAAACTGAGGGATTTCAATGACAAACAAGGCAAGACTAATTTGAGCACCAACATCGGCTCCGACTTGGGGATGGGCACTCCCTATGAGTGTCACAAGAAAAAATAGTAGACCAAGTGCCAAAAACAGACCATTGGGCAAACGGTCAAAGAATAAGCTTGTAGAGAAGAACAACCACAACCATCCTCCAAAAAAAGAACTCGAGAAACTAGTAAAACCAGGTCACCAAGGACCAAAATGAAAAAAACACAAAAGTAGATGAGAACAAATAACTATACACTGTACAAATGGAGTATACCTTGATTCTGAGAAATCAATCAAGGAAATGCTTTAAATGCCTACCATTAACAGGAAATTCAAGTAGTTCCCCGTCTAAGTCTTTTAGGAAGAAGGTATTTTCACCAATTCAAATATCAATTGAATAAGGGCCCATCCATAATGCATCAAATTTACCATGCTTTCCCTTATCTTCATGCCTGCTATCCCATAAAAGCACAAGATCCCCAATGTTGAAAGCTCTGGGTGTCACCTTTTTGTCAAATAGCTTCTTCAAATTTTCTCTCGAACTTGAGATCGTTGATGGGATTCCCTTCTCTCTTCATCCAAATCAATAATGTAATTGATTCGAGCCTCATATGGACTAACTTCTTGTTATTCAATATGTTGAACAAACCTGAAATGAATAGAATTGTAAATGGAGGGGCAATGGAGCTTGAGTTCCATATACCAATTCAAATGGGATTTTACTAGTAGCTCTTTTGACAGGTGATTCTATCATCCCGGACAACAAACTTCAGTTGTTCACCCCACTTCCTTTTGTTCGATCCAAGGTTATTCTAATGATCTTCAGCAATTTTTTATTAGTGGAATCAACTTGTCCATTTCCTTGGGGATTGTAGTTAGAAGCATATGTCAAATTTATCCCATACTCTTTACACATTGCCACCAAAGGTTTAGCTCTGAAACTCATGGTATTATCAACAAAAATTTTAGTTGGCACTCCAAATCTGCATATGATTTGATTCAACATGAAGTCCATGATAACTTGGTGTGTTTCCTTCTTGGTGGGGATTGCTTCCACCCACTTAGTGAAATAATTAGTGGCTACAAGAATCCATTTATGACCAGCATTGGAAGGATCAGAAACATCCCCTATGAAATCCATTCCCCATTGTTTGAATGGGGCTTCAACTGACACGGGCTGCAAAGGAAGGGAGCCTAAAGCTTTCATGCTTCTAGAAAAAAGCTGGCAACTTTCACATTTCCTCACCATTAGAGTTATATCCTTGAAGAGAGTTGGCTACTAATAACCATCCCTCAATATTTTATGTGAAGTAATTCTCCAACAAAATGTCCCCATAGACCCCTCCGTGGAGATCAACAATTATTTTAGGGGCCTCATTTTCAGCAATGCATCTCAAGAGCACTCCCTCGGGTTCTTCCAAGCTAACCCAAAATCAGTAATGACATACTTTTGAGAGGGTAACTTAAGATCTCTTTTCTATTTTTACTCAGATATTCAGGGCAGCATAGATGTCTATGAGATAAAATATTATATCTTTGTACCATTCAAGACTTACCAAATTTTCAAGGACATCCACCCTTTTTCCTTATACTTCATTCACCTCAATAGTTTGAAGGTTGCTCTCAACCATAAGCTTAGATAGGCCCAAACCTCTTACCAATTTTGTGGTTTGGATATCCATGTCATACTCCTACAACTTGTTCAACCATCTACATCTTTTTCTTGAGACCTCCATCTCTAATAAGATGTCTTTCACCATGGTGTGGGGAAAATAAGCAAAAAATTTAGAACTCCAGATGTAGGGTCTAAAAACCATTTTTTCTTTCACCAAGGAAAATTGTTGCTTCTCCATGATGGTGTATTTCAACTCATCTCCCTATAACGCCTTACTGAAAAAGGAAATTGGTCACTTATCCCCTTCATCATCCTTCTGTAACAAAACATATGCAATGGTGTTTTCTGAAGAAAAAGAAAACACTTGAAAAGGCTTCTTGTAATTTGGGGCTACCAAAATAGGGGCATGCTTTAGTGATTCTTTGATCCCATTGAAATATTGAATGGAAACTTCTTCCCATTTGATAACTTGGTCCTTCTTTAGCATGCTATTAATGGGGATGGTCAGTTCAGCAAAGTTAGACACAAACCTTCTGATAAAGCTTATTTGTCCAAAGAAGGATTGAATTCCCATCTTATTTCTTGGAATTGGAACCTTGCTGATGGCTTGCACTCTTTTTGGATCTATCATTACCCCTTATTTTGATACAATTTAACAAAATAGCTTTTCCTTTTGCACTCTAAAGTGGCACTTGGGATTCAATGATATTCGATACTCATACAACTTATCAAAATCTTCTCCAAGTGTTGCAAGTGATCATTTCTCTTTCTGGAAAACACAGTTACATCATCATGATAAACAACAATGAAATCATTTATATAACCAGAAAATGCTACATCCATTGCTCTTTAGAAAGTTGCTTCAACATTCATTAAGCCAAACGACATCTTGACATAGACATAAGTTCCCAAGGATTAGTAAAGGCAGTCTTTATTCTTTCTGACTCCTTCACAATAACTTGATTATAGCCAGAGAAACCATCTAGAGTAGATAACAATTCAGAACTAGTTACCAATTGTAGCATATTCTCCATGTTTGGCAGAGGGTAATTATCTTTTAGTGATGCTTTATTTAGGTTCCTGAAGTCTACGCATAGCCTTATGTCACCATTATTTTTCCTGACAGGCACTAGGTTTACAACCCAAGATGAATACCTCATGGGCTGAATGATCCCTCCATCCCTCAACTTCTTCAGTTCTTCTTGCATCTTCAAAGAAAGAAGCAGATTGATGGGCCTCTGTTTTTTCCTGAAAGGCTTGGCATTAGATTCAAGAGGAATCTCATGTTGGAAAAAATATTCCCTGTATGCCTTCAACTCAGAGTAAGACCAAGCTAGGTAGTCTTGATATTTCTTCAACAATTGAATATAGGACTGCTTCTCTTCCTTGTTGAGATTGCTTCCTAACCATATTTTACATGGCTTTTCCTTTGTGCCCAGGTCGTGTTCTTCCACATCTCTTGAAACCGACATAATCCTTTTAATAATGCAATCAACATTATCAAAGTTCAACTCAAGAGCCACCAAACCTCTGGGAATTATGTTTGTCTTCAACTGGATGATGTCTTTGCCAAATAATGTTTCCTTTCCTTCAACAACACACACCATTGGTTCCCAATCTATATTCTAGTCAGAAAACTCACCTTGGCTCTGCAAAACCATTTCACCTGGGCATCATCATCAAACACTTGCCAATTTTTAATGTTATCAGGGACAAGATGGCCTTGTTAGTACTTCAACATCATACTCACAAAATGGAGACATTGTACAATTCCCAAATTTGGATCCTAGCACTGCTAACTTGTCTACAACAACATTAAACTTTCTATCATGGTGCACAATATTAAAAGAGTCAAACATTTCAATCAAATCCCAAACTGCATGCTTGTATTGTTTCATTCTCTGATTTTTAGTAGCATACAGTTTCCTAATTTGCTTGACAATCAATTCGAATCCCCTTTGACAATGACATCCTTTATACCATATTTCCATGTAATTCTTAGGCCTAATAACAATGCTTCATACTCAGCAATGTTGTTAGTGCATTCAAAGTTAAGTTTGAAAGAAAAGACAAACTCTTCTTGGCTTGGGGAGATCAGAACAATGCCAACACCATTTCTTAACTTGGAACAGGCTGCATCAAATAACAAGGTACAATGAAAACCCACTTGTTCAAGACATTTGCACTGATCAATCTTGTGCTCCTTTCCATCAGCAAACCCCATAAATTTATCTGCGTCCACATCAACATATAAAACTTATTAAGAAGCATTATTTGGATCTTCAATGAGGTGCAACATTTTCTTCTCTCCATACAACTTTACAAGGATTCCTTTAATTGGAATGGTGGCAAAAGAAATATCCATATAAATAATTCCACCAACACTTGCAGCCCACTTTCTTGATAATAGCATGCCCCATTTGGTAGGGCAATCAACAATGAAAACATCAAGTTTCAGGTTCTTACCTGGATAAGCTGCAAGTTATACCACCAAACCCTTCACACACCCTACAACTGGGACCTCTCTAGAATCCATTGTAGTACACTTTCCATAAGCTGCTATCACTTTAATGTTCAATTCATTCATGACTTCTAGAGGCATAACATTGCATGATGCTCGGAGTCAAACATACAATTATGCAAAGAGTTTGTCTTTATTAATCAGTGTTGTAAAAAATGGATCAAAATTTAACTGAGAATCAACTAAATATGTCCCCAAGTATACTTCAGGTGGTTCACCTATCTCCTCTAATGCTGGTGGTTTTTCTAGGTCTGCAATGGTTGAAGGAGGAGTGTTTACATTATTTATATTTCTACCTTGGGCACTCCTATCTTCCCCCAATCCCAAATACTCAAAAGCCCTCTTCTTATGCTCAAGAATCCTAAGTAGTTCCACAATTGGGACATAAATCTTGATCTGACTCAAGACTTGGGAAATGTCATAGGGAATGTACTTAGGAAAAGCAACATTTGGAGAAAGGTTGACAAACTCATCAGATGGCACAAGGTTTTTAACATTTTGGGCATGGATGGGAACATCGGTTCTACTTGAGACAACAGGGCCTTTTCCAGGTGCATCTTTCTTTGGAGTCTCTTTTGGGACATTAGTGAGAACTAGGGTCTTTGTTTTGGCTTGAGGCCCTGCCCCTTTGACAACTTTACTTCTTGTGTTATAATCCTTTTCTTGGGCCATAACAACATTCATTAGCAACTATCTATCCTCTTTTTATGGTATTCCTCCATCATACTTATTAATCATTAGAGATCTTAGGTACTCAAAATCATTATTATGAATTTCAAATGCTCATACCATATCTATTTCTAAAGCATGAGAGGGAGGAAGAAGAATTACCCGGTGAATGCAATCCCAAAACTTGCAGCAATTCTTACACTTATTACCTCAATTGAAGTTGGTCCTTGCTATGAGCTTGTAGAGCAGTCCACCATGCATGCATCATCATCAGTGTTGTCATCATCATCAACTTCTTCAAATTTCTGATCTACTTCACATGGTAGGTGGGGTAAGAAGCATTTGTCACACCAATCCATTTGATTTGTCTCTTCAACAACTCTGGCATTTAGAGGATCAGGGAAAACTCTATTCTCCCTAGCTTGGGGTTTTCTAGATCCCATGGGTCATTTACCTCTGTCATTAGATCTCGATCATTTCTAGGATGATTCACAAGTCTGTCTTGTCCTTGTTTCCTATGCTAACCTTGAGAACCTTGTCCAATTCCTTTTTCTACCCTAGCTAACTTGTAAGAGATTTCTTTGATAGCCCCGGCCAAAGTCCTTACAACTTCCTCAAGATCCATAGCCTTACTTGATTGAGGCTTCTCAGGGTTGATCAGTTTAACACCCTCCCTCTTAGGAGGTTTTCCAACTGCTTTAATATTGTTCTCAATTTGTAGAGCCATGGTAAAGGCCTGCCTCAAAGTCCCAAGGTTCTTATCCCTCAAATAGTAAGCAAATTTCTTATCAAATGAATCTGAATACTTTATCGGACATGATTCATCAAATGGCCTCAAATTAATACGAAATATTCTCAATTTTTCGTTAAATCTAGTGTTGAAATCATGCATTGATTCGTTAGGATTCTTTTTATATTTTCAATCTCTCGATAAAAGAAACCTAGGGTCTGTTTTTATCAACGTACTACATTCTAAAGTCATTCTTCATCTCTATCCAGAATCAATGGAATTATCCGGCAAGAGATTTATACCAATCCTTGCATGCTCTTCTAGAGTATAATAAATAATTTAGTGTATACATCTTCAAACTCTATTTCAAAATCCTCCATCATATTGACAAAGAGTTTCAAGTGCGATCACCGATTATTGCATTATTTCCTTTAAAATTAGGAAATTTGTTTCTTATATCTGTGGCACAACATTTGGATATCCAGCCATACCTCTAAAACTGATCATACCAAAAGTATTAATGACAAATGAAGGTCTAGGTAGAGGTTGAGCCATATTATTTTGAGGAGGTGATCTTATAGGAGAAACAAAATGATGAGGAGTGAGGGGTATGTGTGGTACAGGGATATAATTTTCAAAATGACTTCCCTCTAAAGGCTCTGTCTCTTGGAAAACTCTATTATATTTTGAAAATACAGGAGTAGATTGAGAAGAAAATGTTTCAAATATAGATGATGGACCCTCTCTAGATGGAGAATTTAATTCAACAAAGAGGCTACCTGATTCAGAAGCACTTGAGGAAGTACTGCAATCTTCAATCACAAGCTAATCAATTTCACCAATGGAGATCTCACTTCTTGATGCTTGATCTCCAATAGCCTTCCAAATTCTTCTGCCTTTTGAATTATACTTTCCCAGCTCTTGAAACAACCTTCTACTAGGGTCCTTGGTAAAGAAAGATCTTCTTCCTTCCAGCTTTGTAGATATTAGTGACAAATATTACTTGATATATGTTCAAGACACTGGTATTTATAAAGAATTTAAATAACACGAGTCGCCACTAAGTATTTTCACCTTAGTTTGTGTAAATTCACTATGAAAGACCTATCAAATGTCTGTCAATACCAGATTCATGCAAAGCTTACAAAATCTGCTCTTCTTTTACCCAAATTTATCAATGATGATACAAATCCTAGTGCAATAACTATATAAGTTGGAAATATTACACTCAGAACTCACAACTTTGAACAATTCTTACAGATCTAAGAAAATAATGACGTTTCAAGAACGTATTTGTACTTTAAAATCTGTAAAAAGAATTACTAGGGTTTGTACGCATACACCTTTGTTTAAATACTTCAAAGATTCCCTAGAAATGGTACCACGAGTGTTGGTATCCAAATTTGTTCTACTTTTCAAGCCAAACAGTAACACAGATTTGACAGGGAGCTTAGAGGCAGATAGATCGTAGTGTGTCATTTTGTAGCCAGGGATGAGATCTAACTGGCCCGTTGTTACTCAAATTTGTGGAGATATGGATAGCACCTTTAAGAGGATTTGACCTGTCCTCACTACTTTAGGCCGTGCCTCTTCGACTAGGGTGAGAGGACTCTTAATGTAACCTTTATTTGATGAAGGAGATGGAAATATCCTTCTTTTGCAAAAATTCTATGAAAATAACCTTGGGAAAATACGGTCAATGCTCCATGATTTAACTCTTTAGAGTTGTCACTTCTAAACGATGGAGATATTTTCAACACAAGGCTTAAGTTTATCAAGACATTATGAAATCCCCGATTATTCTACATATTTTACAAGTAGATTTTGTTCCTTTGTTGATACACAGGGCAAATAGGGGTAGTTCAGGGTGGATCAATGGTTTTTAAATGATTTTGGTGGGAGATGAAGTAGGATAAAGTTGATTATACCAGATCTTTGAAGGGAATTCACAACAATGAACAACTTCAACAATAGAAAGCTTCAAAATAGTTAAGATGTTCCTTCAACCAGAAGGTGTGTTGTAATGGAGGCCAGTCAAGCACATTTTCACATAATCTTTGAGACTCCAACACGAAGGCTCAAATTGAAAGACTTAATTAAACACTAAAATTTCTGATTAATCATGCCTAAGGTACACCCGAAGACTTACAGATAATCTTTATTAACAAATGATAGTGAATTGATTTTAAATTTGTTTATCTCATCCAAGATGAAGGATCATCTTTAAATTAAATTAAAAATACCATTAAACTATCACAGAGACGAGATCCTATGTGATTTCACAAAGATTTCAATATAAGATTGCAATAGGAACGACAAAAACTATTTGCAGACATTCTGAAACAAAGCAAACACAAATTACTAGAGATTAGACACAAATTAATTCCAAAATTTCTTAGATTCATCAGCAAGGGAAAGCTTCCAAAGCAATCTCAGTGCTTGTCAATGGCTATACATTTGCAACCAACTTGACATGACAGAAAATCTAACACAGAAGAAAATAATAGGTTATCTTGGCTAGAGTCTCTCAGGAAGATGAATTTCTCAAATTTTTTCTCAAGAATTCAAACTCTAACCCTTTGCAAGAGTATTATCATTGCATTTATACATTTTTCTCACTCAATTTTCCCCCAAAGAGAAGAATATTTGAGGGACCTTTTCTTGTTACCAATTTGTTTCAGAAAATGACATTTAACAAATTCAGATCCAAAATCTGCTAGGTGGACCAATTGTGAATTGATCACATTTCTTGGGCTCTTGAATAATGACTAGGATGCCATGCCACAACTTTTCAGGAGTCCTTTTAATCATTCTGATTCTTTCATGCGAGAAATCCCCTTTTGATCATTTTTCTGAGTCTTTGCATAACTAGACTTGACAGGTCATCCCTTTTTGCTCTCGAGGAAACACCATTTTTATCTTTTGCACCTGGGCCTTCATCATTTCATCCTTTTTCCCTCTTTTTCCTCTGTAATTTCTACCCCGCATCCATTTCCTCTAGTAATTCCCATTTTTTCGAGTGCCTGAGTAATTCCCACTTCAAAATATCGACCTTAACGATCCTTAGACTCACAATTTAAGTTTCAAATCTATTCAATGACACCTTATTGACAGAGATGACAAAGAATTTCATCAAATAATGATGAAAAACAGTGCATATTCACATCTCCAAGAGTCTTGGAGAAAAAATGGTGGAAAAATAGGTGAAATGCACAATTGTTGATCCTGTGCCTTTTCCACTTTATATCGTAGCCATCCATGTGTTTCCCTTACGCTGCGCAAAGGCAAAGCATAGAGATAATTATCAAAGAATCGTGAGCCTTCCACGTACCCTGGGCCCAAGAAAAATGCCTTTTAGCCTTTGAAAAGTCTCGGTGAAAAAAGGAGCCAGTGGAAGCCTCCACGTGTCTCAATGGCACATTTTGAGATGGTCCCCAAAAGCAGAGACCCTAAACAAGTGCGGGCTCAACATATGTCTCAGTCTAGCAGAGTCTATTAAAAAAATTGAAGGTTTAATGAAATGTGCCATGTGTTTAGGGTTCGAGACATTTTCTTTGGCCATTGAAAAGTTCAAGCAAAAGGGTAGAGTGAGTGGAAGCCTCCAAGTGTCCTCCTGGTGCTTCTTCAAAATAAAACTTAGGGGCTGGTCCCTAAACATGTATGGTCCCTCCATGTGTCCTAGGCCTTTAGAAAGTTGCTTGAAAAGTCTAAGTATGGGAAGACCCAATGGAATCCTCCACATGTCTTCATGGTACAACTTTGAGATGGTGCCCAAGAGTGGAGACCTTGAATAAGCGCAAGCTCACCATGTGTCCTAGGCCTTAGAAAATTTCTTTGAAAAGTTTAAGTACAAAGCAGAGCCAGCAGAAGCCTCCACATGTCTCCTTGTCGTAATTGTTAAGGTGGGACCCTGAGGCAGATCCTCAAATGAGCGCCATCCACAAAATTTTCATGGCCCACCAAAACTATACAAAGCTGCAAGAATTTTTTTCTAAGTCTAGGAAAAGCAAAGATAATCCTCCACGTGTCCCCAGATGCAACTCCAAGGCCAAACCAAAAGTTGAATCTTCAAAAGAGCAACACTCCTCCATGTGGACAAGTTTTGGGTTGAAGTGAGCCATAAATTTTTCAGATTTTCCTACCAAGCCACATCCAACCAAAAGGGCCACGTTTCCACTAATGTAGAGATGTAATTTTGACGGGGAAAACACACCTGTCAAACCGTAAAAATGTAGGAAAACCACCATTTGAGCCTGAAAATGAATTTTTCTTCAAGGACAGAGAATTTGGAAATGTTATAAGGTTTAAACATGATCCTCTCGAGCTACATCCAATCACTTTTCCATAGGTATTTGGGACAAAAATGACAGGGACAAAAATGTGACTACGGAAAATGGAAGGAAAGGAACAACCTGATTTTTATGCCCAATTTACAGACTCCTTTAGATGGATAGAAAAATGAAAAACAAATTCCAGACCTTTAAGTGATCCTTGACCAAGGAAGGTACTGGTCATGGCAACCAAATGGAGGACAAATTTTTCAAGCACCAACATGGGGAGATAAAAACATGATAGACGCTGTAAACCGAGGGATTTAAATGAAAAATGGGGCAAGAATAAATGGATCACCAACACTCCACACTTGTACTATCCCCACATTAAGAAATCATGCCTTCTTCCATTATAAGTTGACTCAAAGTTGAGCTCGCTTGTCTTTTTTTCACCTTGTCCAGTCTTGAGTCATCCACCATTTTGGATTTTCCTTTAGCATTCTCTTGAGATTTGTATTTTTCCACTTCCTTATTCTTATAAACATATAGCTTAGTTTTGCAATGTTTGGCATAGTGTCCAGTGTTTTAGACATTTGAAGCAAATGATATGTTTTTTATTTCTAGGAGATCCATTTGTGCAAGATTGATTCCTAGGATCTTCCAAGCACCACCTAGCTTCATGACCTCTTTCATGGAAATTGAAACATATCATATTATTTTCAAACTTAGGTCTGTAATCCCTCCATGGATGTTCTTTTTCTACCTTAAGCCATTTGCATTCTCTAGCCTTGTGACCAAAACCATGACATGAAAAACATGAACCATAGAACTTACTTGGTGTTCTCCTTGCATTGGGCTATTTGATTATCTTTTTGGGTTCTTTGACTCCTCCATTTTTCCTTAGAATGTCTTGGTGTAGCTTCATTGTTTGCCTTGACCTTCACATTTTCTTTCTTTTCTTGGTTTAGGTCCTCTTGAAGTGTCTTCATGGCTGAGCTGATTTTATCACACTCTTCAATTTTTCCTTAAGATCCTTAGAGATCAGTTTGACTTGTTCCTCAAGATCCTCTACCTCTTTCTCATGTTCTTTCTCTATTTGGCCCAACACTTCTTTCTTAGGTTCTCAACTTGGTAACCTCTTCTTCCTTGAGTTTGAGAGAGTCTAACACCTTCTCTGATTGAGAATTTTTATCTTTGCATTCTTGAGCATCCTCTTGATCTTTCTTGCTCAATTTCTTCTCAAGAAGGGTGATGTGCTTCTCATAGGATTTGATGTAGGCTTTCAATTTCTTGTTTTTCTTCCTTGACTTGTCTAATTCTTCTAGTGCACTCTCCAACTCAGCTTCTAGATTGACCTCTTCTTCCTCATCATCTAAATCATGCATGGAGATACTACAACCTCCCATTTCCATCAACAACCTCTCTTTGTGGACTTCATCCGATGCTTCTTGTGAGTTGATCTTGCCATTTTGAGTCTTGAGAATCACCTTCAAGTTTTTAGGCTTGTTAGGAAGGACCACGCGCTAATACATTTTTTTATATTCTTTAAGATTGAGTAGGAGGGTGAATCAGTCCTTACTCAAAATTTTCAACTCTTTTTACAAGCTTATCCAATAGTGCATTCCATGAGTTCAACACAACTAAAGTGAGAGAAATGTAATACAAAAGATAGAGAGATACACACACAACAAGGACACCTCATGTAAGTGGGAAACCCATCAAGATGGGAGAAAACCCACTAAAATCAGAGCACTATATGGGATAAATATCCCTATATTACAATGATCTCTTTAGTTGAGCCACCACTCAACAAGGAGCTACAACCCCTGGTTTAGCCTAGCTACCACTAGACAAGGAACTATAATCCCTATTCACCCAACCTAAAAATTTGATCTATTTAGCAAGCTAGTGCTTGCAAGGTGTAGTGCCCAATCCTCTTCGACATTGATCTTACTATGATTTTTGCTTACTTTGGTGGAAGCATACACATTTTTTTCATATTTGATCGTAGACTTTGATAGATGAACATTGTTATATTTGATTAGTATTTTTTTGATATTATAGATATTTTTATTTCGGATATGTGGTGACTCGTGATTTGAATTATATGCATGGATTGATATTTCGATCGCGGTGATGATCTAGAGTTACTACCTTCTATATATATACTTGATACATTGGATTTTGATACATATATTTTTTTAGACAATCTAGCTAGGCTTGTGATCTTATTGTTTTCAATGAAATGAAAGAATTGAAATATCTTGAAATTGTAAACAATTGGTAAAATTACTTGATTTTAGCGATGATTTAGTTGTGTTAATTGATGATGTGAATTAATATGTATATGTGCATTTTATTGTTTTGATTTCATTGATATGGCCACGAGACTAGAAAGGTATCATTTTTATTTTTTAGGAAATTATAACACAATAAACAAAACCGGATAGGAGACCAATAATGAAAGAATTTTTGGTATTGGTGACATGTCACCTTGTGCAACTTGTGTTTTTGGTATGTTGTTATATTTTGAATATTTTATTAGGGGAATCCCCATTGGGCGGTGGCCTTAAATGTGACCATGGGTAAATGTGTTGTTTTCCCTTTTCATTTTCTATTATTTTTGAGTATGTGATTTATTATTGTAATGTTATTCACTTTATTATTGTTAGTTAATGTGCTTTTATTTAAGTTGATTAATCTTTTTAATTAAAGTAATTTAGGATGTGACCAATGGGTATTTAATTTGGTAGATTGTCCTTGATTTTATTATAGATTTGAAAAGGATTTTATTGGTTTTAGTGTTGTGTACTCAACCTTGCATGTCAAACTCAGATTTTGGCTTAATGACTATTTTTTTAGGCTTGTGCAACAAATTAAGCTTGTCCCACACCTCTTAAATTCACGTACCAACTATAAATGTAGGATAAGGGGTCAATTAGGCCCCATTATGTGATTTGGAAGATAAAAAGGTGTAATTATTGCACCTTCTTACATGATATTTTAATTTTGTCCTTTGGAGTATGGATAATGGTTTGTGTGTGTAAGGAGAACTTGGCACATTCTCACCCACCAATTTATGAGCTTTGGGTTTGGTGTTTGACCATGTGATGTGGATTTGAGGAGAAGTGATGTGGCATCCTACATGGAGCCACCTCACTCTCCTCTTTTCTTTTTCTATTTATTCAAGTTTATTTGATGGTTTTGGGGTTACATGTTTTATTTTTCACTCTTGCATTTTGGAGGAGATTGATTTTGGAGCCTTTGTTTAAAGCTTGGAAGATTGGTTTGTGCTTGTTTTGGACTTGAAAAATCTTAGAGCTTGTGCTTGTGGATTGAATACTCTTGTAATGGCAAGGTAGGGACTTCACCCATGTATTTTTATTTCTCTTTTGTGGTGAAAATGGTAGTAAATGAATTATTGTTATGTGTTTTGGTTTTAGGGATAGAATGGTCTTAAGGTTGTTTAGGAGAAATATTATGGGGGTTTATTGAGAGACGGATAAGAGTTTCTGTTATGCATTTGGAGGGATTTTGGGTTGGGTGTCCCACCTTGTGATAATAAGAAAGATTTCTTATTTATCTTGATATGTTTATTGAGGGAGGGATAAGAGTTTGTGGGAGACATAAGAGAAATTGAGAGAGGGATAAGATTTTGGTTGTGGTTGTGTAAATGAATTTTTAGAGGATTTTAAGGTGGGAACTTAACTCATTGGGAGGCATAATTTATTCCCCATATTTCTTCTCTCTCTTGGCTTAGATATTGAGCCTTTGTTCTTGAGAAAATTGTATGTTTGGAGGATTTTATTATGAATGCTTTATTTTTATTCCAATCAAAGAAATATGTAAAAGGAATGATTGAGTTAATCTATAATAAATTTTCGCAAAGGAAATTGTTACTACTATCCCACATATATGGATAGAAATGAAATTTAACAAGTTACATATACCTTATCCTTCATTTTAAAATAAACTTGAATTGAATGTTTAAATTAGGGTAGACAAAAATATGCAATTGTAATAATATATAATTGTTGACATTTTTGCACTTGTGTAAAAATGGGAAACTCGAAGCTTTAATTCAGATGGAACACATTGATGAGATGGACCTAACTAGGTGGAAGGTTTTAAGTTGCTATAGGGAGACCAACAAATAAAAATTCAGCTATGTGTGTTGTTGCAGAATGCAACACCTCACGTATGCTGCTATTCCATGTTCACCTTCATCAAAGTTGCACAAAATCTTTAAAGAACTAAAGTACAACCTTGAGGAAGGCAAAAATAACTACAGACCTGAGGAGTTGGACTCAAAAACAACAAACATAGTTATTTTTTACATTGCAGATGTTCATTATTAAGTTACAAGTATTTTCAATTTGATCATTTCCTATGATTAATTGTTATTAAGTATGTTATTGAGTTGTTTAATTCATTGTACCATCATTACATATCATAAGATCTGAAAGTAAAAGGAAGTACACAACTCAATTATAGAAATAATATCATTTATTCATTAAGGAAATTCAATATTTCCCACACAAGCCATGGGATGTAACTTATGATTATCGAAATAAATGGTACATGTACATGAAACTAAAAGCAAAAGAGTATAGAAGAAACCCATCATTGCCTTGGGTTTTCTTTTGTTCTTCATTGTTTCAGTTCTAGCTCCTTCATCTTCATCTTTGCATCCTTCAGTCCATCAATGTACCTAAAAATAGAAAGAGAAAAGAATGTCAGTTAAAGAGGTCAATGTTTAATTTGTACTCATGTGCTATCTAGCTTCAGGAAAATGAATTATTTGAGATAAAAAAGCATAAGTTACATCAAGTAACTGATGCAGATTTGAGAGGTACTATATTGCAGGTAGCTCATAACACTCACTGAGAATCATGATAGAGAAAAAATAAAAATAAAAATAAAAATTACTATGGAATACAAGAGAGGAAAAAATCCTATCATAGAGATTCGGTGGAGGCAGAGTTGTAGAGATTCCATGTATGTTGGATATGAACAAATTAGATCATGTAGAGGAGGAGATTTTTCATGCACATCTACTTTTCTTGTAATCTATCTACACCAAATAAGCGTGGTGAGGAGGGGATTTAATATAGTTGATTTAGTTTTAGGTGTTGTTGTAGATATGTATGCTAAATGTTAAAGCGCATAAAAGGTACGATTTTTTTTTTATAAAATTCCTTAGAGAATTATGGTCTCTTGGTGTGTGAGGAGGAGAAGGTTTTTCTTCATTATTGCTAGGATTCTAACCCATGTAGAATAAGATCTTTACAATGAGATATGTGTACTAAATGTGGCAACTTAGATTAACATGACAATTTTTAGTCAAGGTGGTTAGAAGGATTGAAATATCCTAAACAAGGATGTGTCTTGAATGGTCCAAAATAGAGGGGTTTTGTATGCACATGGACTATTTGATGGAATGCTAAAAGAGAGTTGGAGCCTTGTGGAATATAGGCAGAACCACCACGGAGCACCTCCTATACAATGCAGACACTAATCGCTAGGGATGGTCTCCTTACCTTTATCTTTTATAATTTTTAGTATAATTTCGTTATTCATTTGTAATAAAATAAAAATATTAAACTAAATTAGTTGCTCAAACAATTGATTATTTTAACTAGACTAGTGAAATAAATGAAACACCACCTCGTGATTTTTGCTACCGAATTTCAATTTGACCCTTAACCATGTTGTGACCACACCCTTATGCATTACTAAACCCAAGGTTTTGAAACCTGGGTGCTTGTGTGCATTAGTTTTTGTGAGATCTAGATGAGTTAATTAAAACAACCAATGTTGTCTACATTGCAAAGTTAAAAATGGAATTTCCACAGACTTGCAAAACAAAACTCGAGCCTTGTAAAGAGATGCCAAAAATCGTATGCATTCCCTATTATGTAGAGATTCACATCAAGCATTATCTTAGCGTCATTTGACTGTTTGTGCTCTCTTTGGACGCTCCTCAACGAGCCCTGTTACTCTATTTTACACTTTTAGGGTTTTGCTAAAATTAAAAAGTTGGGTTTCATTTTCGCTCACCATTTGGACCCCGAGAAACAAAATGGTTTCTGCCTTCACAACCATCTATTAGTTTTACTAGACAATTTCCTAGACCTTTAATTTTGGGAAAACACATTCTCTCTAGTGTTACATTTGGTATCGGAGCGGAGGTTGATGCTCTTGAACCTTCGAGACGGATTGGAGTTGTGATGGTTTTACATGGTGGTGGTGGAGATTGGAAGAGTAATGTGATATATGTTGTTATGTGACCAATGTTGTAATTGTGATATTATGAATACACATGTGGTGCATGTCGCTTAGTGCATGTTTTTTTATCATGTTGATGTGCTTGTGATGAGATTATTCACTCTCTTTTCATGGATTTAATGAGGATTCCACGTGTGATGTGCCTTGGTATGTGTGAAAAGAATGTTAGTATGGAATGGGGAGTGTCGAACATCTTATAATTTTGTGATATGTAGATGTGTTGTATGGCAAAGATGGGTGTATAGTGAATTGGATGGAATCATGATGTCACCATAGTTTTGTGATGAATTGTGTGTGTCACCATGTTGTATTGCAATTTATTTTATGTTGTAATGTTATTCAATGTGTTCATAATACGTATAATCTATGTAATATGTGATGGTTCACATCATGATTTAGGGGCATATGGTGAATGTATGACCCTTATTGTACAAAACTTTCACTTTGGGTGCATTATGTGGAAACACGATGTATTGTAACCCGAGAAAGTAGTAATTGTGTTATACCCTATATTTATACCATGCGTAAGATGCTATGGTTAATATGCATGAATCACCATTGTGTTACTGATGTAGTTATGTGTTATGTTGTGAATCTTACACTAGACGACCCTAATGGGAGAAATTGTTAAGAGTGTATGTGTAGAGAGAGGATGCATGGATGGTGTTTTCATAATCTTGAGTAGATCACGAGTGAGGAAGTGGAGTCTTATATAGATTGAAAACCCACTTCTATCTACATAGTATATACTTAGATATTTTTCAAAGTATATTGTGGATGTGCACCACCTTAGGCTCAACTTATAAAAACTAGCATCCCCTTCTCTCTCCTATTGGGTTGTACATCAAAAAATCCTATGTGATTTTGACTATGTTGAGCCTTGTGGGAGTATGGAGGCACGATTCGGGGAAGAGATTTGACCATTGTATTATTTCATATGTTATTCTTATGAGCCGAGGCTCGATGTCCGAAAGTGCCAACAGTTTGATGAGTAACCCGTTAGTGGAAATATGAGGTCACATAATGATGGCAATGTGTTATTTCTCTATTCATATTTTATTCTTAAATTGATCATTATCATTTTCTTGTCAAAACTAGCAGTTTTCTTGATTGATGCATTCTTATATTTTGGGAATTTTATTTGATTGATGCACTAACATGCAAGTTTTGCACTAACTATGGCTATTTGGCCATTTGTTTTGCATAGTTTTAAATTTTCATTTAAAGTTGATTTTTTTTTTAATAGCCTAGCCTAAGGCTTGAGATTTTTTCCACTTGGCATTTTGAACAGATTGTTATGTTGGTTCTAATGTCATAATGAGTTGGAATAGGGTCATGGGATTAACCATGGAGTGGTTGAACCTATATACCCTTTTTATTGTATTGGGGTACCTCCCAAGGAGTTAAAAATAAGTAAAGGGTTGTTGAACCATGAATTATTATGTCACTTGGGTTTGGGGTGTCTACACTCTATGTACCACTCCAGGTCCATAGTGTGACCGACCTCTTTGAGGGAGTGATAAGAGATTTGAGGAAGGGACACGAAATTTGAGGGAGTGATAAGATATTGAGGGATTCATAAGATATTTGAGGGAGTGATAAGAGATTTGAGGGAAGGATAAGAGATTTGTGTGCATACATGGAGCATTTAGAGGTACGTGGAAAGGTTTTGTGATGTTTTGGGAGGAATATGGTGTTGTTTTGTGATGCTTTGGGAGGTATATGGAGTTATTTTGTGATACTTTAGGAGGCATATGGAGATGTTCTATGATGTTTTGGGAGATGTATGGAGTTGGAGTTATGATTTATGTGTACTCATGTGTGTTTGGTTATGTTTGTGATGTTGAAGATTGATGCTCCTCATTGTGGTATGATGTTGTTTCCATCTCGACACTATGTAGCTACAATTATTTTTTCAAGTTTTGTGAAACCTTTATATGTGTACATGTTGGGAATTCCATGTTGTAGTAGTATACTTATGTTATGAGTACTATTGTGTCAGGGGCATGTGTAATAAGTACTATGTTATGAGGGATATGTATGTTCTTTCCATGGTTTGATTGAGTTCTTGTGATGTGATATAATCGTGGAAGTATGTAGAAATATGTCTTGTGAACCATTAGTGTTGTGTTTGGTCTTGATGTGGTACTGTGATGTCAGTTTCTGCTGGGCACCCAAAAAAAAAAAAAAAAAACTAAAATCTTAAAAAAGAAAATATTAAGATCTTAAGATTACTACTAAATATTGCTAAGGGAAAAGAGTAATTAGGTAATTATGTAAACTGAAATAAAAAAGGTAATAATGTATCATTCGTTGGTAACGTAAGATGTTGATTGTTTCCTCCTTGCTCATGAGTACCTCTTTAAACCTTGGCTATGTGTCACATCGATGAGGATGTTATTATAAGGTGAGTGAAATGTAGTGCCTAGCTAAATAAAACAATTAGTTATAAAAAGGGATGGGGAATGCATGTCGGTTAGGTAAGTGTCTAGTGACTGGAGTAAATAACTTGACATGAAGGCACGTGGGGGGGGTGCAGGAGGAGAGATGGGTGGCAGGTGATGGTGTGTTACAGGTATGGAGTACCTCATGTTGTGTTGTGTTAAAACAAATGAAATAATGAGATAAATTCTCTTGGATTATGATTACAGAACTTTACAGAATCACACGAGTTTCGTCACATGACAATCACACTTCTTTCACCTATGCAACAAATATGTCTCTAACCTAATCAGTTTAAATTTTCCTACGCACTCCTAGCCTATGTCAAAACACAAGCTCTGGAATAGGGTATGGAAGTCCATCTAAGCATAAAAGATAGAGGAATGTTGTTAAATGTTGTAGTTACAAATGTTTTGGCAATCGTGTATGTAAAATGTTGAAACTTACAAAAGGAAAGTGACCTGTTTGATAAAATGTATTTAAAAAAAAGTGGGTTTTATTGAAAAGTATTAGAAATTTCAAGCAAATGTGATTGGTAGGTGCATATCCAAATCTCTATAACCCATGTTATCATCCTCCTAGTCATGCCAAAATATGGACTTTGAAGTAGACTATAGATATCCTCAAAAAACATAACGGAGAAGGGATCGAGGATTCAGGGAAATTATGAAGGAGTTAGAGGATACGAGAGTAGGAACACAACTCTTGTGTGTGGTAAGGAGTTTGATTAAGAAGATGAGGAGGTGTGTTTTAGTCAGTTAAAATGTCTTGGTTGGGGGTATTGACTGGAAAACTTTGAGATTCATGATTGAGGATTTATTGGAAAGGAAATCAGAGATAACATATCCTTTGGTTATAAATGTTTACCATATGCTTGTCCTTTTCTCCTTGGCTCAACATAAGTTGGTCCTGTTTATTATGGCTAGATTCTGGTGGAGGTAGAGTTGTAAATATTCCATATATGTTGGATATGAAAAAAATAGATCTTATAGAGGAAGAGGTTTTGCACACACCATTACTTTTCCTTTAATCAATCTATACTCAATAAGCATGATGAGGAGGGAATTTAAGAGAGTTGTTTTAGTTCCGAGGGTGATTACGTAGATATGTATGATAAATGTGGAAGTTTATAGAAGGTACAAAAAAATGTTTGATAGCGAGGCTTCGATAATTATGGTCACTTGGTGTGTGAGGAGGAGAATGTTTTATTCATTATCACTAGGATTTTAACCCATGCGAGAATAATATCTTGGCAATGAGATATGTGTACTAAATGTGGCAACTTAGATTAACACAAGTGTTGGTTGGGGTGGTTAGAAGGACTAAAATATCTTAAACAAGCATGTGTCTTGCATGGTCCAAAATAGAGGGTTTTGTTGGCGTGTGTGTCAAGTAATCCCTGTGAGTTTCGTGACATGGAATAACCACCTCTCGTAGATCCTAAATATGGTGATTGTATCAGGAGACTAACACCTATGGGTTTTGGTCTAACGAAATCGTGGTCCAAAAATGGTATCGACGAGGTCTCGAGTTTGAAACTCACTTGAGTAACGCTAAGGGGAGATTGTTGGCATGTGTCACCAGCGCTCCTGTGAGTTTCATGACATGGACTAACCACCTCTCATAGATCTTGACTTTGGCGATTATAGCAGAGACTAACACCTATGGATTTTGGTCTAATAACAATCGTGGTCCAAAAGGGTTTTGGATCCACGTGGACTATTTGATGGAATGCTAAAAGAGAGTTGGAACATTGTGGAATATGGGTGAAAGCGCCTTGAGCACCTCATGTGCTATGAATGCTAAGTCTTGCCAGAATGGTCTCCTTACCTTTATCTTTTGTAATTTTTGTACAATTTTTTAATTCATTTTGCAATAAAATAAAAATATTAAACTATTTTTTTCTCAAACAATTGAATATTTTAACCAGATGGATAGTGAAATCAATAAAATAACACCTTTTGATTCTTGCTATCGACTTACAAGTTGACCTTCAACTATGTCATAACGAGAACCTCTTGCATTGCTAAACCAAGAGTGTTGAAACTTGGTTCTTGTGTTCATTGGTTTTAGTGAGAGCTAGATGAGTTAACTAAAACAACCATGGTTATATACCTTTTAAAGTTAGAAAAAACACAATATTAAGAGACTTGAAAAACAACACTCTGAGCCCTGTAAAGGGATGTCAAAAATCGTATGTGTTCCTTATTATGTAGAGAGTCGCATCAAGAATTATCTCGATCTCATTTGACCATTTGCGTTCTCCTTACGGTCTCTTTTACACTTTTAGGGAGTAGCTAAAACTGAAAAGTTATGTTTCGTTTCAGGTCACCATTTGGATGCTGAGAAACAAAATGATTTCTCGCCTTCACAATGCTCTAGTAATTTTACTAGACTATTTCCTATAACCTTCAATTTGGGAAAAATAATTCCTAGATAGTTTGTCAAGGGGGTTTTGTAGGCCTCTCGGTCACTTTGTTGAATAAGCTAAACTAGACCTATTATGACCGGTGGCTTAGGAAACCTAGCTGCAATTGAAAACCATTTTCCGTTGTGAATTCTACAAGTTCTTGTGAATTCCTAGTATATAGGAGGACACGTAGGAATTTACCTGAAATGCATCACTTAAAAGATGGTAGATTTTGAATGCGGTTTCTTAGCCTCCAAGCCTAAATTGGGTGTTTTTGTAACTAGTAGGAAAAATGTAAAAAAAATAAAGTTTTAGAACCCAATCAAGCTAGCAAACCATCATGGAAACTTATTAACTGTTATCACCAAATCATAACACCCCTATGTGTATACAAGTGCATATACTTTAACTCACGGTGTGATTGGATAACATGGGTACTATCTCCAAGTTGTGGGACTTGCTACTTGAGATAGACCTCCAGAGAAAGCTGGTTCTTGCTCCTAAACTACCTGCCACAATCTACTCTAATGCAGGGGAAACTAACTATTCTAATCTAAATTTCCAAGGGACCAGGAGAGAGAATGCATAAAATGAAATCCTACACTAAAGTAGTGATACACCAGAAAAGGAGGGTGTGAGAGTAGTCTTCAAATGCGTGAGATACAGAAGCAAAGTGCACACTAGAAGGGGTGATGACAGTTCTCCATAATCTAGCAAAATGCATTCACAACAATATTTCAAACATACACAATGATAATGGATCCCTGCAAGAGCATAATAATAGACACAATATTCTTGTAATCAAGGTTGAAGGGGCAATAAGAATGCAAGAAAAACACAGTAGGGGAAGATGCATCCACAAACTTATATTTTATTGCTTCCTGATACGCGTAGTTCAATCGGTTACAAGAAAAGGGCCTGGATCACCATGTAAGGAGTCCATAACAAGGGCCTGTAACACATTATCTTCACAAAGCAATTTTGGTAGAGCTTTGCTGCAAAAACTACCTCCCCTTTATAATGAGCCCAACACTCCAATTTATCGAAAAAATGAGAAGAGAAAGAGAAGGGAAAATGGAAATCCCAAAATCTATCCTTCAACCACTTTTAAGAGGCATTAAATGGAGTAAAATGATTATATATTACTTGCAAAAGGCTCCCCATATTGTCCTAGGTGCTACAACAAAGAAAGAATGATGACCGTGCCTCTTAATTGCACTCCCAACCACCAAATAAAACACTGTTATGAACCCGTCCACGTTTTATGAAATATATCCATCGATATCTCATCAAATCTAGACTTTCTTGATTGCTTTGTGCATCAGGATTAGAGCCACAATTCCGATGGTACCAATTTTGTGTGATTTCGTTGAGAAATGAAAAAGTTATGGCCTTCTGAGTGTGGGCAGCTATTTTGGGTCCGACGACGGGCGTTTTGTCATTTTCGGGAATGAGCATTAACCGATTTGGAGCCGAATATATTTATTTTATTTAGATATATCTACCCTCATTAAAAACAATAAATCCAGTTCTTGTGTTATAGAGGACATCGTGCTCATTCCAGAAAGTCCAATTTTGTGAAAATTGGAGCTCGGAGTCAAAAGTTATGGCCGTTTGAAGTTCACGGGTCAAATGTTGACTTTTCTTCTTTGCCTTCGGCTGTTTCGGCTTTTCACGTCCCACGCATACTTTTGTCCTGGCTGTCCCGGACACATTCTCCCGCATCGGCCGATTTGGGCTTCCTTGTCTCTTTGCGGCCTTTTCGCCTTTTCGCGCCCCACGTGTCCCGCGTACTTTTATGCCTACCATTTGTCCCGAGAAAAAAATCTCGAACTTCCCGAAATGGACCGTCTTTCGGTAAATCGGCCGATTCGCGTCCCACACGTACTTTTGTCCTGGCTGTCCCAAACCGTGCGAAACAAAAACATGATGATTTTCTTGCTTTCGGTCGTTTGACTTTTCACGCCCCGACGCCCCAAGCCCCATGGATTGCACTGGGACAAAATGTCTGACTTAGCCAATTTTCTTTGTTTTTTTTTCGGCCCCAAGCTTGGTACAACGAACCTCAGTATGACCCGAACCCTTCAGACCCGAAATGCTTTAAAACAGTCCTGCAACCTTATTTTTGCATTTTTTCCATTTTTTCTAACTCGTTGGGATTTCTTCTTGGATGGGAGAGTTAGAGAGAAGCCGAGGGTGCCTTGAATCAATCTACTTGCTTGGGACTGAATAATTTGATGCATGTTATCAAAATTACCTTGAGGGTGAATTTTGGATAACATTAACACTTGTAAATAAATGTTTGAACCCTATCTTATGACTTGTGTGAAATTGGACTTTTGGTAAAATACTATTTCTCTCTCTTCCCTACCTCTTTCTATCTCCTTAATTAAGAAATAAAGTTAAATGAAATGAAATGAGTATATATCTCTAAACCTCCCCCTTCGAATGAAAATTATCATTATTATGTAGATTTAGAAGTAAAAATGTTAAATTTTCTAAATTTGTAGTGAATTTCATGCCAAGAATTTATAGCTAATTTCATGGTCACATGGTTTTGCGAGTATGTAAGTAAGATGGAAAAACAATGTGGTTGTAATTCATTGTGTATTATTATAATTTATATATGTTAATGGAAAAAATATATACATATAATATATTGCCATTTTACATAAAATTTTATTATTAACATTTCGTAATATGTATGAGATCTTTAGTGTAGAGATGCATTGGAAAATGTCCATTTAATTATAGGTGTTCTTTTGATTCAGATTTACATATGGTAAAAAGGGGGGTTGGATATATATGTTAAGTGAAATTGTAGAGGATAGTTCAAGAGTTTGCAAAGTATTGAAAGGTTTATTAGTGAAGTTACGTAACATTTTTACGATGCTTTAGTGTTTAAGGAAATATTCATCTACACATGGGTGCTATTCTCGATCTCAAGTTTTATATTGTGTTAAGTGAAATTGAATTTAATAGCTTATAATGCAATTCTAGTGTGGAATTGATGATTAAATAATTGGTGTGTTGTGTTCTTACCTCAAAAATGTAATAAAGAGATATAAACAAAATAGTCCACCCTAGTATAAACTTCATGTACAAATTAGCCTTCCCATGTGATTCTTTGTACCATAGAAAACTAAAACCTAAGGATGAACTTAAAATATTTACACTCTATAAAACCTTCTAATTAAGTAAATCAGATCCAAGTTTGATTTTATTGTCATATCCTGTATGCTTAGTGACATTGTTGTGAACCCATCGGTTAGGAACGATATGGTTCAAATTTATCTTAGGAATGGAGCCCCCTCCTAGAATTGGAAATCATGTATGTAGTAAGGAGAATGTGATTTTCTTAAGGTAGTACTCTATGGGTAACAAAACTCCAACATAGTGTAAAACCCTCTTGGGACGACACATGTGTTGAGTGGTGAAGATCACCAACAAACCTTAGAAGTCACATTTAGGAGTTGGGATCATAAAAGAACCCGATACCCAACCTCAATTATCGTTTGGGTTATATGGTACAATGCTAAAAACTTTTTTAAAAAAATTAATTTTTGATAACTTTGTGAAAATGTAACCATAAGATGATATGCTTGGAGAAAGGTGAAATTTAGATCATTCATATAATGTGTATAAACCATCTTGTGGCGAGGGAATAAATTCATGATGTGTGATCCCTAAGGTGAAATTTAATCCCTAAATAAAAGAGTATTCTCTCCTGTTCTCCACTTTTTCTTATTAACAAATGGGTTACTCAACAATTTCGATAAAATAATTAAATAAGGTTAGCTGAAATCATTTAAGGATGAATGTAAATGATCAAATGTGTCCTATGTTTTAGATACCTACACATGATAATACTAAGTGTGAATACCTTTAACCCCTCTCAAAAAGAGTGTCAGCTTGACAAGAAGTGTCAAATGTACCTAGAGTTACAAGATGATTTTTGAGATAAGGGTGTTCAATCACTCTAGTTGTGACCTTACTAAGGTGTGTAAAATCTATAATTGAATGCATATTAGTGACACACATCTAATACTTAATTTTCCAAGAATTGAAACTTTCTTGAGTTTGAATCATACTCCTTAGGACCTTTTTGACTGAGCATTTAAATGAAAAAGATATGATACATGGTTAGTTGTAATTTCTTACAACATAAGCCGAGTAACCTTAGTAATTAAATGCTAATATGAAAATAATGTGTAATCTATTCACTCTTGAACTAATAAACCTCATTGGTTTCATGTGAACCTTCCTTGTGAAAAATGGGATGAATTGAAAACCAAACAATCATGCAACTTAAAAGAAAAAACCTTAGAACAAAAACCAAAGTGGCTCATGTGGGAGTATATGTTCCTATTAACAATTAGGCCATATATTTTTATTGCGATAGGGGAAAAAAGAAACATTAGAGGGAGTAACTACAAGTGAAATGTTAAGTAAAGTAAGGATAACATAGTATAGTTGTAAGATGAATGTAGGACCACATGATAAGTGATTTTTCAAAAATTAAGGCCAATAATGAAAGATAGAGGTAATGAAATTGTAAACTATGGAAGTGTGGTGTCATGGATGGTAGCCTTGTGTGTATGTAAACAACCTTATGTGTAGCTAAATACCCTATTAACAAATGAGTGAATTAAACAAGTAATTGAAATAATGTAGATGATCCTTATTCAATGAGTTATATCATAAGTTAAATGTTAAAAAGTAAAAAAATGAAATATAGAAACAAGAAAACGAATGTATGATTCACATATTGTGAGCCTTTCTAGAACTTAAGTTAAAAATTGAATCATCATTATAATAATTGTATAACACTAAAAGTATCGTGTTGTGGGAAGATCCTATCTATAGGTTTATATTATAGTTGAATCATTATGTTGTGCCTTGTCATTTTAAAAAAATGACCTTGATGTGCATCACGTGTTTTCATGTTATTTATGTGGGTTAATATTCATGCAAAATGTATCATGTGTTATGCGTAGTCCTAAGTGATCTCCTATAGTGTCATGTGTACTACAATGTAAGTAAAAAAAAATTATTCCATTATTTTAGTGTTGTATTTGTGTGTGTAAAATGTGGGCATTAAAAACAGACATATTTACATATAATTAAACCCACTAATGTAAACAAGATACAAATTGAATCAAAGTTCAATGATTGTTGTCTCTAATGGATGAACACAAAGTTTCATTATCCAAAAATGTATATGGTGCAAAATATTAAAGAAAGGTATGAAGGAATGATAGATGGAACAAGAAGGAAAGGAAAGAAGGTTTATTACATATTAAAAAATAATATCCCTTACATCAAAGTCCCCATCATCTAACCACTTTACAATTTAAATTGAGTCATTTTATAGAAAAGAGGGAGGAATAACAACCTAAATTAACTTATTGTTAAGTATGCAACTAATCACTTAGTTATTTTTACATTAATACTCCTTTTACAAAATAAAATTCAATGAAAAATATTACAATTAGTTATAAAATAGAAGAAATGAAATAGAAAAAGTTGGAACTTTCAATTTCAGCACATGCGTGTGGAATTTTGTGACTACGAATGATATTTATATTTCCTTCACAAAAATTGTGTTTGTAAGATTAATTGCCCAATTCCAAGAGAATTTTCCATCTCTAAACTTGTTCATATTTATTTGGATAATCCCTTTGAATATTTTACCATCACATTATTCATCTTAGGTAATTCTTCGATTTTACCTTTATTCACATTTTTGTTTTGTATAATTCCTCTTTGAAAAACTATTTGATGTGTTCTTTTATTTGATATGATGGGTACCATTGGAATGTATTATCCTATAAGAGATCAAGATGTAGGTCTCTAAGATAACCAAATATCTCATGCTTCAATCATTCTCATTTATGGATAACATTTTATAACTCATTGGAGGCTTCTTTGAGAAATTTCATTCTCCATCCTACAATAAGGGACCATGTACAAGACAAATTATTTTTAGAATCATCAAAAATATTCTCCAAGAGAAGGATTTATCTCAATTTGTAAGGGCCATGATACAAAGTTCTTGGATCATATCTTCCCAAATCTTCACCTCTTTTTTACAATTTTCAATCCATGACTTGAGTTTCTTTTGTGTAGGAATTATTTTTCATATGTTTTGTAAGCCTCATCAATGCACTCCAAACATGTGATGAGAATATTTTCCATCCCCGATTTTATATTTTTCCTTGAATTGTATACTCGTGTACCTCAACAATTTCCTTCAAATCAATATTGGTTGTTACAATAGATATTGTGATGGAATCGAGAGGATTTGGGTCCAATGGAGTGTTGTTAGAAGAGAGGAAGGATTTGATAAAGATAGAGAGAATCTGAACCTTCTTTTCTAACTTCTCTCGATTTCCCCCTCTTATCAAACCTCTTCATTGGGTTAAAGCATACAAGTGTGTCCCACTTTGTGGCCATAAATATTTTAAAATCTGACTAGTAAATAAATATTTAAAAATACTATAAAAATTTAAAAAATTAGGTAAATTCTGGATTCCCTGCACCTTGGTATTTATAGCCTCTTAAAAATGCATGTTTTGTCATTTTATATGTGTTTGGTCATGTTTTGGTTGTTAGACATAGTTTCTGAAAGTACAAAAACTACAAAAAAGTGGGACACGGTTATATTTTTTTCCCTAAGTTTCTACACCTCTCCTTGAGGGATTGATTGTACTAAATACATTCTTGTAAACTCAAAATCTACTACAAAAACCTCTTGTTAATTATTTTCTTGGATGGGCATATAAATTTTAGCGAATTGTTGTCCGAGGCATATGAGACTAGAGGAGAGGTAGTTTTGATTTCTTGGGAGGGGAATGAATAAAAATGACTACAAAATTAACATAATAATTAGGAACTTTGATTACGGATAAAGATTAACTTTTTACTATTAATCATGGGCTACACCCAAGTGAAACAGTCTCTTGAATATGTTTTGAAGGATTCAATGTCATTATAATGGGTGGAGGGGGAGATTAAGAACTAGAAAATTAAAAAACAATTGCAGAAGGAGGAGAAGTGGCACTTCTTACAGTCACTTGATCTGAAGCACCTGTCTTCCCAAGATCCAAAGTGTCACTTTGACAACATCCTCCTATTCTTCATCATCCTCTTGGCTCTTTAATTTCCTCTTCTCCTTCTTCATTTTTCTAGTTTTCTTCCTCCTCATTTCCTTCTTTATTAGTTTCTTGTTTCCCTTCCCTTGATTTTTGACTCAGTTTTCCTTTTTTTTCTTGTGTTTCATCCTTATTCTCACTTTATTTTTCTGATTAAGCTTTCATTGCGTATACCTTAGTAGTAGAGTCTTGCTTAAGTAGGGAAGGTGAATCATGTTGAGAGAAAAGAGTTTCATGTTATAAGGCATTAAACTTTTAAAATATTTTATTAAATCATTGTTTGTTTCTCAATAGTATATGAACATTGAGATCATCCATGTTATATTTTTATTTTAAGACTAATCAATGATTGGGAGAAGGGAAAATTGAATGGATATAGTTAATTACAAAGAAAACAGATCATAGTTTTCCTCAACCACACCCTTTGTTCATTTTACAATTTTATGTCTTGGATTAGTGAAAGAGACATTATATCATACATTCTCTTCCTAACCTCAAAATAATCATTAGATTTTTCATAATAACCCTCAATTGTAGATATATGTAGGTAAGAGAGTTGAGGATTATTACTTATGATGTTTTTTTGAAGAATTCCTTTTTTTTTGGAAAAGGGTGCATGTGGAAAGGATAAAAATTTCGTCAATGTTTTTGGAATCAATAGCTAACCTATAAGTGTAATTTTCAAGGATATGGGAAATTAGATTCCAAATACTTTCTTATCTCTACATGTTATATGAAGAATATTAAATTTTATTTAAATCTCAATAAGGATTATCTTATCACTTGTAATAAATTGGAAGCTTATATCGACTCCTTCAAACCATAGTGTCCTTATGTATGATTTTTTTTTGAATTGGATAAACAAGCTTGTATAAATAGGTATCAACTATTTGGCCTCTTAATAAATTTTTCTAGTGATCTTCCCTTCTTATAATCTAACCGGGAACATAGTGAAGGAATCATTGACCCTTTTGTAGTGACTCTTGTTATTTTCATACATCAATTAAGTGTAAAACTAAAAATTTAAAGGTTCTTCCTAATACCCTAACTTGATAAGTCAATCTAGATTCTATATCCTATAATGGAATAGATTAAATAAGAAGTCATGTGAAAGTATTTGGTTTTGTTGACATGAACCATTTATTGAGTCTAGTTTTTACAAATAATTTGTCCCTACTTGAGGTTTTTCTTACCTACAAAAATCAAGTTGATGAAAATGAAAAACTAATATTTAAATTCTTTGGTTGAGGGAGGCCCATTAATCTTATAAAGAGTTCTATGATATCGAGATAGTTCTTCGATGAAGTCAATTTTTTAGAGGACCTTTGGAAACTTAGAAGTTCCGCTCTTCTTTAATTTTAAGCAAGAAATGAAAATAATTGACTTATATTAGTTTGGGGTTAGGTAAAAAATCCTTCTGTACATCACCTAGAGTCAGGACTTTTGATTTTTCCAAATTAGGTATTCCAAGTGCCAAGTTAATGTTGTGTGCATCTAATTGAGAAATCAATTTTCTTTGCGAGTATTTCAATTACCTATTTTTTGGTAAAAGCATGAAGCACATGCCAATATAGTATTAGTACATTGTAAAAAAGTAGGGAAATGTTCAACATGGGGCATACCACTACCTAATATTCTTTAAGATAACAGGTTGGGTTATCATCCCTCATTCTTTCGCAAAATTTAGTTAAATTTATATGATTAATGTCATTTCCCCCTATTTTAGGTACAAATTTCTCTAGTAAGGAAATGGGATCATATTCAACATAATGGAAATTCATCTTGAAGAAATTGCAAATTCAAATAAGTAAAAGAAGGATCTTAGAGGAACATTTTGACCAAGAAGGGCATACAGACAAGAAAATTACTTGAAAGTAGGGAAAATGTTATGAAATGTCTTACCTATTGGATGATAATGAAGATGCAATTCCAACGATCAAAATTTAATTTGAAATTTTTAAAAAGATTTAGAAATTCAGGATAAGTGACATGAAAAATATTTTAGGTAACAAAGAAGCTAGACATTACATAATAAGCTTAAATTCGTAAATGTGGAATGGTTCTGCAAGACAATGTTAATGTAGACGTGTGTAATTCCCTAGCATTAAATTATCCCCCATCAAGTCATTAAATTGTTGAATTAGTTTGAGAATGGCTTAAGGGAACATTTCCTTGTGAGAGATAAATGTTCAACTTGTTTGATAAAGAGGTTAAGGTGGGTAAAAAAGAGTTCGGGAATAACATGACCGTGGAGCTATGTCCCATGGTGCAAAGGAGGGGATGGAGGCATCAGAGATGTCAAAAATATGGGGAAGGGATAAAAATATAGAACAATTTTGAATGTTCCCCTGTGAAGTTGACGAGGGGATGCGAGTGTATAAAACCGACAATGTGGGGAATGTGATGAACATGAGAACAAGTCTCCAAGCATCATGCCCACAACTTAACTAACGTTTCGATCATAGTGCTCATGCAAGGCACACGAGGAATGATGTAACTATTCTCTTTTCCTTCAAATATCTGATTTTACAAACTTTTCCCCAATTAACTCGAAAAAGGATAACTCTTTTATAAACATTGATTCAACATAGTAGGCAAGATTCCCAAAATCCAAAGAATTTACTTGTGAGTTAAAATAATTAATTTTTAATGCTCTATGACAACAAATCCTAATATGCCAACTCTAAAAAATAGTAATAAAAGGAGGATCACCATTATCCACTTTTATGGGGTCATCTAAGAAGAATCCGAGACTACCTCAGTAAAAAATCCTCCACCTCTTCATTTATGTCTCTTTCATCTTGGCTTGACAAATCACTTTTTTCTTCCAATGTTCCTAACAATGAAAATCCCAATCATGTCAAGGACTCCATAGTTCAAGACAAGCCTACCATTTCTTCACCTTTTGACATCATTGACCATGTTAAGAAAGCCAAAATTCATATTTCTAAGTTTGAGTACTTGAGAACTCATCCTAAGCAATTTGATAGGATTTTCTAGTTTATCAAAGGAAGTAGTTCAAGTTCATGTTCCAAAATGCCACTACCAAAGAAGTATGTCTCCCCCACTCCTTTTAAATTTATTTCCTACACACCCTCCACTTCATGAAAGGTAGAACCTTCCTATCTAGCCATCTTTAGTCAATGGATATAAATTGAATAATTACATTATTGAATTTGGTGCTTTTGAAAATATCTTGCCCACAAAAGTTTCTAAATCTCTTGGTATCTCTCTCACCCCCACTAATGACCATATCTACTCCATGGAAACCAAAGAAGCAACTTTTTATGTCCATGTCAAGGATGCTCAAGTAACATTTGTATATTTTACTGAGAAGAAGATCACAATGAAATTACTTGTAGTGTACATGCCAACCTCATATGGTATGTTATTGATTTGAAGCTTCTATCGGGACATTTATTAAGATTTATAGATGGATTGGCTGCATAATACCATTCCATTCAATGATAAAATCAATAAGCCCCTTCATATAAGAAAAATTAAATACAATATGGTTCAAAAAAATAGGTGACCCAAGGTTGGAAATACTATTTCAAGATTCAAGGTATGGAAACTTTTTCATAGCCTCAAAGGAATACAATGAGATTCCCATGTTGATAGAGGAGTAGCTAGGTGTGATTTATATTACTAAAAATATCACGAGGATCTAATGGAGCATTATTTTAATATTTTTTTCTTCTCAATGAATATGGATACAAATTATCTTTGTGATAATGATTAAATTCATTGAAATATCAACCTACAATAAATCTATCCCAAGGTGATGAGTAATGGAGATCATGAAGAAAGAGTGTTATCAAACAACTTATTGGTAGTTTGGCCCCATGTTTCTAATCTCGCAAGGTTCATTATGAAGACTTATTCAATGAGCAAGATTGTGAATATGAATATTTATATTTCCCATTAGGATAAGATGACTCTTTCAAGAAGGAATTCATAAATGAAAATATTCTTGGGCATCTTGAAGTTGACTCTACTTAGGAAGAGGAAGAATTCATCATGGAGATTAATTTCCAAGCTCATGATGGTGAAGATTTAGAAAATAAAGATCTTGATTTTTCAGCCCCAATATTGTGCTCATTCTCCATTCAAGAAGATGAAAACCTTCTCAATGAGAAATATATGAATAATAATATGATTGAATCTTTGAAGTTTGAATCCACTCAACAAAAGGATTATTTCATCACGAATATGGATTTTAAGGCTCAAAATGGCTAAGATGGGGAGGATGATTTACATATTGCATGCCTAACCTTTTACTCATTTGAAGATAATGAATTAATGTCCACACCACACCATAGAGATAAGTGGATCAAAAATGAAAAAAATGTATGAAGGATAGTTTCTTGGAGAAATTGAAAAATGTGGAGGATTAAGAGGCTTTTGATATTTTTGAAACTCTTAAAACATTTACCAAGAACTAGCTCATGGAAACAATGGCCATGAGGAAGATAATAAGGGAAGGTCAAAGTACCAAAAGAGATCATAAGCCTTAATGTTAAAATAATAAGATTTTTATTTTTAGAATCAATCCTACAATAGTAATGGAAAATTATTAATTACAATAAATTTTGAAATAAATGAGTAGAAGCAAATAGTGTGTCAAAGTAACAAAGGTAATGAGATGTCTAAGTGGACCCTCACTTACAAAAACAATCATGAACAAATTCTGAAGAAATTAAAGAAGGGGTCATATTTCATTGATACTAAAATCAATGAATATTTGGAACAAAGGTTTTCAAAGTGATACTTGTGTATGGGTAAGCATTAAGTGAAGGATTAGTGCTACAATTGAAGTAGGTTATCCCCAAAATTCACCATTGGTTATTTAGGATGTTATAGTATTGTTTCCCTTTTTGTTTTGTTTTTACCTTTCCTTTGTGTGTTTCCTTCCCCTATTATGTGTTTTTTTCTGTTATTTTTGTGGATTATTAAAATTCTTGGAATGATGACTCTATGGCCTGATTGGAAAAGCACTAGTTTAATTCCACATGAGATAATTGACACTATTCATTACCCCTTATAGTAAAAAAATCTCCAACCTATAACCATATGTTCTCATGTTAAATGTATAACATGAAATATTGAAAATTTTGCCATGAAAATCATGCCCCCACTTGAAAATGTCCTCTCCCTATTAGTGTGAACCCTTCCTCTAGCTAGCCTATCATCTCACAAAACCCCATCATGTTCCATTTCACCCTCACTCTCACCAAAGATAAATTTCTCACAATGTATACAAGTGTGTTTAATGTGTAGGGATAAATTCCTAAGGTGATTGAAGAAGTCACTAAGTTTTAAGGAGAAACAACTTCTCTCGAGAGGTTCATTTAGGCAATTTTTAACAATTAAACACTCTCTGAATCCTACAAGGAAGATTCAAACCATATAAGGGTGGTTTTATAGAACATGGAAGACTTCTACAATATTTTCGGGAAATTATGTGAAGAAAATTGATGACAAGAACAACATGTACAACATGTGGTAATTTTAAGCACATGGAATGAAGGCTAAAATAGAGATAGTTAGCTTGTCTTGAGGATCCAAGGAGCTCGAGAGGATTTATGATGAAAAAATTAGTCATTGGAAAGGTATTAAAACCCTCTACATTATGGAAACATAAATTTTGTTTCGAGATTCAAGAATATTCTATGGGAATATAGATAATAATAGCTTCCACTTCAAGTCAAGAATGAAATACGATGTAAAAATTAAATTAAAGGAATAATTATATCCTTTTAATGGATTTACTAATCTAAAATAATTTGGAGTTACAATTATATAATTATTTATCAAAAACACTTTTCCATGATCCAGGAGGAAAAAATACTCCTAGGGTCCTTAAATGCACTTGACAGATGACATCAACACTTTAAAAAAATCCTTGGTAAATTTTTTTCACTCCTATCCCCCTTATAATCCAAGGAGTAAAGAGAGTAAGGGGGACAAAAATTGTGACCTCTTTCATCCCATTTGTGTCTTGATCACCTTAAAACTTTTTATATTAAGGATAAAGGTTTGTTTCTTTGGGACCCTACCTAGATACCAAAAGTTTCAATGCCTTGATAAAACAATGAATACCAAAACGATAAAAATATAGACAAGCATGTGAGATGTGACTACATACCAAAATGAAATACCAAACAATTATTTGGGCTTATAATTCCTATGGTGGACGAGATTCTAGCAAATTTCCTTAGACAGTTCATTAAGATCCTTCTCTAAGCTAAAACCTCATTTCCCTAAGATCCTTGAGATCTTGATCAACTAAAAACTCATTTCTAGATCCTGTTGACAAAAATATTAGCATGTCCGTACTCATTTCCAGCCCCTATATCTTATCCAAAGCACTAGAGGCTATCACTTTTCACCGTCTAGTGCAATTCACACTTTGGTTTTAATTATTTCCCCCGTTTCCCTCTTTCCCCCTATGTTTTATGTTGCTAATCCACATCAACCATATTTTAACCACATTTAAGTTATGAGGACAAGTGGTAAATTAAAATTTGCAAGTGAAATGAAGAACTTGTCCTAAAAAACACTTAGTCATATTTTTAAAAAATAAATATTTGTGTTCCCTCCCAAAACCTCCATTATTGTACAAGTATGTTGTTAGTTTTTCCTTGAACATCAAGCTTATTAAATGATTTTTTCCCATATCTCCAAATCCGTCCACTCAATCTCCATAAAACCTCACCAGTGCACACTATTTGAAAACACCTTCATTTTCACCTATTATTCATGGAATCGACGTCACCTTTCAAATTTTATTGATGAATAATTTTTACATGTATTAACTCAATTTTATATAGAAAATGTATTTTTAACTTCCCATGGAGTCGGTGATTGAAATTCCTTTAATTTTTTAGTACATGATACTCATAAATTTAGTTTTCAATTAATACATATATTTCTTAATGAATTAGAGAAATTTTTGGATATGGAGGACTTAAGTTCTCTCAACATTCTACCCTCTATAGTAAAAAAATCACACACTTGCAATTACGTTAACACCGTTGGGTATGTTATTTTATAAATGGATCTTGCATATTAAAAGTATTCACGAGTGACCCATCCTTAGTTCTTGTTGTTAGTTAGTCATGCGTCATTGTTATTTTTCTAGTTCATTCATCATTGGTGTCTACATTTCGGGAATCTTTTAGGGTGTTTCAGGTGTCATATTTAAGTCTATGCTAGGGAACCTAGGGTTGCATTGGGCACCGGTACCTATGATTTTAGGCACCCATGTCATCGTAACTTGTGGTATTAATTTTTTTGTTTGATTTCAATCTTAATGGCTGCCTCGTGCATTCCCCTAGGTCGCACTCGGTGGGTTTGGGTCACTAGTGTTGATATTTGAGCAGGGGAGATCCTTGTATAAACATAACATACTCACTACACTATGGGTGGACATGTTACTATAAAGGAAAACTATCTACTAAGGTAAGGAACTACATTTGGGCATCTTCTACATTTGCATCACACACCGCATATGGGGAAAGGGTTATATTCTTCATATTTCATCCACCATTTACATTTTTACATGTACTTATTGCCCCTTATTACCGTGTCATTTACACTAGGGCATCCTAGGAACAAAATTAAACACACATGCACAGAACTATATGGGTTCTAAAATGTAGTGCAACACTCACTCGTAAGACCACTAGTTTGGTGCTTGAGGTCATTGTTATCAATTTTCTACAGCCCCATTATAAAAATGGATTAACCTACATTCTAGGAAATGTCAAAGGTTTGGAGAAGGATTTTCATTAATGGTCAAATTGGAAAATGTACATTATCGCCTTGTTGATGCATGTCAATGCTTGATTCATGTCGCGCATCAACCACATTTCTTCTTGTCACACGACAACTCCTTCCTGTTGTGTAATAAAGCTTCTTCTGTCTCATGAGAACACCTTCTTCCTGTCGTAGGAAAATGTTTTCTTCTTGTAGCATGACAATGCCTTCTTCCTATCACACGATAACACCTTCTTCCTATCGTGTGACAACACTTCTTTTCACGTGAGAATGCCTTCTTCCTATCGCATGATAACTCTTCTTCTTGTCATGTAACAATACCTTCTTTTGACCATGTGACAATGCCTTCTTCCTATTGCACAACAACACTTCTTCTTTTCATGTGACAATTCCTTCTTCCTATCACACGCCAAATGCATTTCTTCTTATCACACGTCATCGTCACCTCTTGTTGTGCATCAACCTCCCTCGGTGTTGTGCGAAAACATTTCTTCTTGTCACGTGAAAAGTATTTTACTCATCGGTAAAAATCTTCCATTTTAATCATGCATCAGCTAGTGGTTTCCATTGGGTGAAAACAAAGAGTTTCAGATATGGCTAGACATTAATGACACTGTATAAGGTATCTCAACAACCGGTTTAATGAGGTATGACACCCCTGTTCACCATGTAAGAAAAGTACCATTGAAAAGTGAACCATCATGGCTTCCCATACCTACATACATGCATTTAATGAAGGATGTTGGTTGGTGGCTCATTTTCTCTATATATATGTAAATTCCCCTCATTTGAGAGGGAAGAGAATTCAAAATTGTAAAGGCGTGCCCAAATTGATCCAACACTTTGTGAGTCATTTGTAGGCCTCAAATTTATGCATTTTTTGAAGGATTCTTTCCTCGTGGCTATACTATAATAGATTGTGCATCATTTTAAGCAATAAAATTAGTTTCTTGTATCTCTTCTTTCCTTAGCTTGATTTATATTGCATTCTTTTCCTTCTATTATATTTTGTAGGTATATTGTGCATATTATGTTCCTTTATAGGGCTTGAATTTGTTATGCTCCATTAGATTGGAGGTTTGAATGTTTTTGAGACTGTGGTATTTCACTTGCCCTCTTCTTTCCAATTTCTCTCAACTTTCACTCACTAGGAATCTCTCTAGCCTTGTTTTGGTGTTATCGCCTCCCTTAGTTTAGGATTTAGATTTTATGTATTTTTCTTCCTTTGGTCCCCTTGGAATTAGTAGTTTAGGAGTAGATCAACATTAGAATAAGTCAAAAACCTGCCTTTTGTGGAGGTTTGTCTCAATTGAAAAGGTCCCATAGCTTGAGATAATCCCATGTTAGTTAAAGTAGGGTTTTGTAATGTACAAATCCTATGGTGCTACTTTTATGACATAACACTTCTTGCACACAGGTAGGACCAAGTCAATATTTTCATTTTTATCAAGATTGGGTGTGTGTCTTGATGAAATTATAGCCTTTGGAGGCTTTGTAGCATCACATATGGTGACTGTGTCATTCAAATCTAATGGTTTCAACAACCCAAGTTTATCAAGTTCATGATAAGAATCCGAATAAGGTCAAGAACTAGAGAAGAGGGGCTATTTGTCTATCTGCACTTATCCCCAAATAGATCATGAAGGGTAAGAAGAGCTCAAATATCTCCATCTCCACAAAATATAACTTTATCAACACCTCCACCGGGCGTTCCCTATCTTCAATTGACTAGGGTTCTCAGGTTGCTCAGGATGGCTCATCTACAACCACTAAATTAGTCACCTCAAAACCCCTATGAAAATTTCATGGGAAGCAATCCACTTGCCCTTAATGCACAAAATATGGTCCCAATAACAACATTAAAAAATATCCCATACTTCACTGGAGAAAATCACACAACTCCCATCAACCACATTCAAGACATTGCAAATGTCTATGCCATACATGAGATTGCCAAGATGGATGTTGCGGTTAATTTGTTAGCTTCTTATTACAAAGGAAAAGTGTCGTAGTGGTTCAGAGGCTTAGGAGAAGGATCAATTAAGAATTAGGATCAATTTTGCACAGCTCATTGTGGCTAGTTTGGGGAGAGATTTGACAACTTATCCCTTTTGAAGAAGATGACTACAATCAAAAGGGCACCATCTGAGTAGATGAAAAATTCAATTCCAGATTCCAAAGAACATTGGAAAGGATCCCAATTATGAGTCATACCAACATCTAAAGGTTCATTTCTCTATTTTCTTAAAGCTCTAAATGATACAATCTATGGGGGAATATCCCTACCAAACGCTTATGCCATAACTATTAGAGCTGAGAATTTCCTAATTCAAGTCGGTAAACTCACACCTAGGCCACCTATGCCTCTCTATCTAGATATGGGAATCCTAATCCTAATCAAATGCCTACAATAGCTCCCATCCCTGCTCTAAGAAATCAGAGTTCAAATGAAGCTTCCACTTCTTCTTCTAGTCCTTCAAATGAACTCCAAGAGGTTATGAAACAATTAAAAACTTAGGAAATGAGTTGGTAACTCTTAAGAGACAACAAGCTCAAAATTCTAGACCTTATCAGCCTCAGTTCCAACCTAATAAACCTCCATATCAGCCAAACATGCCACATGTTCAAGTTGTTAACCAGAACCAAGGATAACCCCAAGCTGCTAGGCCATTCCAAGCATATAAACCTATTGTAGTTTCAACATCTAGGGCCTTGGTTCCAACTCAGAAAAACATAGCGCAAGAATATGAATGGTGTTTCCCATGCAACCAACCACATAATCAAGAAAAATGCTTCAATGCTTGATTGATGGTGACTATGGTGGGTGTTCCTCAAGAACAAAACTAAGAAGAAAGTCAACAACAAGTAGCTAATCAAGAAGCACCTCCAAATGAGACAACACTTTTGAATTGGCAAGCTGAGGATTTTTGTGGAATAAATCAGTCCCCTTCTCAAAGTGTGGTAGCCAATACAAGGTCTAAGAAAAGAAATATAGAGGAAGGGAAGTCATCTAATCTAAGTACTTCTCAGCCTTCTATCACACTTCAAGGTATAAGCAATCCAAGTGCAACCCCAAACATTCAAAATCATCCCAAACTACCGTCTAAGACAACTTAGGTACCAGTTACAGTAGCCTATGTGTAGGAGAAAGTCATACCAAGTAAGGGGTAGTAGAAGGAGAATCCATCTCCTTTTAACATTATTGATCAAATGAAGAAGACCAATGTAAGCATTTCTATGTGGGAATAATTGAAAATTTTAGGCCAATGGGATTTGTTACAAGCAGCCATGGAGAATTGTTCAGCATCAAACGAGTCGTCCAAAAATCAAGAGAAGGTGCTCACTAATGCAGCTCAAAAAAAAAGAGTTCATAAAGTTCAGGAAGGTAAAACCATGAAGCCTCCTTCATTCTATATATCTTTGATTATTGGGAACAATATTATACATAATTGCATGATTGACTTGTGGGCTAGAAGTTTGGTAATGACGAAAAATATTACAAATAAATGTGGCTTGAAACACAACCTAGTTTCTAAAGGAGTGGTACAATTAGATGGGATGACAGTGGATATTGTTGGGATCATAAAAGGTTTAAACCTTACATTGCACACATGTCCTAATGTCACAATTCAACAAGATATATCAATGATTGACTTTCCACCACTCTTTATAGTGTGCTTGTCAAGAGACTTCACTGCCAAAATTAGAGGCTACTTATCAGTTGATTGGTCGTGTATACTCTTTATAAAAGGTATGGAGCTAATTCTATAATCTGGTCTAAACCTATTAAAAATTTCCATATTGAGCCTCATGTACCAAGCCCAATCAATGTAAATTGCTCAGCCTTTGATCAAGAGGATTTCCCAAACACTCAGAAGTAGATACCAAAGTTGGGGGCATCCCAAATTTGACTCTTGATGAATGGGAAAATAAAAAGACACAGATATGATCCATACAAGGAAATAGAGGAGGATGAGTTGGGAGTTTATTGTTTGCATGAGTAAAACACACCCTTCCTAGCCTCATCAAACCTGGATGATAAGGGTGATAATGAAGTATGGAAGCTATTTTTTGATGGCTCAAGGAGTAGGCAAGGTGTTGGAGGAACAATGCTTTTGTCACCACAAGGTATGAAGTACTACTCAACTTTCCATTTTCAGTTTACTTGTTCAAACAATACCTCACGAGTATGAAGCTTTGATACATGGATTGAATTGGGCAAGAAAGAGGGGTATACAAAACTTACAAGTGTTTAGGGATAGTGAGTTAATTGTCAACTAGGTTAGGGGAAAACATGTTGCTAAGAATGATCTGCTCAAATCCTACAAGCATCGGGTATGGGATCAAATTGATGATTTTAGAGCATTCAATATTCAAGCCATACCAAGGAAGAAGAATGAGGTTGCAAATAGGCTTGTAGCAATTGGAGCAACATTTGATGTGGTGGAAAACATTAAGAAAGATAATGCGCAACCACAAATTCATGTAATTGTGAAGCTAGCTATACCAAAAAATAACATGAGCTGATAGGTATTTATCATTAATTTCTTGCAGGAGGAGGCCAAGTAATTGGGTAAAAATCAAGAGAAATTAGAGCAATAGTATGGTGATCAAGTGGTTCAACTGAGGAAAAATAAGCTACCAAAGGGTTTAGTGACTCTAGAGTCAATGTTGATTACTAATAATCGGTTACGAGGGAAAGAGAAAACATTCAAGTCAAAGGAAAGGATTTAGAGCCAATTTCGGTTGGAGAAAGAAAAACAATTCAAATTGGCAACGTAAGAATTGAATAAGAAAAATCTTAATTTATACAACTTTTCCAAGAATTTCTTGATGCGTTTACTTGGAGCTATGAAGATTTGAAACGATTTAATCCTAAGCTGGCACAACACACAATTTAGCTGGATTTAGGAGCTAAACCCATCAGGAAAAATAAAAGGCTAGTCAATCCTCATTTAAAGTCTCTCATGAAAAGAGAACTGAATAGAATCATTGAAGCAAGCATCATATTTCCAATCAATAACTCTTTATGGGTAGAATATTTGGTGCCGGTTAAGAAAAAGAATAGGGAAATCAGGTTATGTGTGGATTTCTGACACTTTTAAAGGGCCTCTCTCAAGGACCACTACCCACTTCCTTCCATGGATGAAATCTTACAAGTGTATTTGATTCTCGAAAGGTTCTCTTTGGATGGCTACTTGGGCTATAATAAAATCATGGTGAAAGAAGATGACCAGTTCAAGACAACCTTCACCATGAAGTGGGGCACATATGCTTATAGGAAGATGCCATTTGGACTTTAAAACACAGAGCCACTTTCCAAAGGGCGATGGATATGGAATTCAAAGGACTGATCAATAAGATAGTTCTTGTGTATCTAGATGATATTACTATATTCTCTAAGAATACAACAAGTCATCTCTTTCACCTTAGACAAGTATTCCAAAGATGCAAGAGATTCAGAGTGTCTTTGAATCCGAAAAGTGCATATTCTTATCTCATGAAGGAAATCTCTTAGGCCACATTGTGTTTAAGGGAGGGTTGAAAATTGATCTAGAAAGGGTAGAAGCTATTCGAGCATTACCATTTCCAATTCATAAGAAGGCTCTCCAAAGAGTTTTGGGTAAAATTAATTTTGTTACGAGGTTTGTTCCCAACTTTGCCCATCTTGTCAAGCCACTAACGATGATGCTGAAGAAGACCATGGTTTTCAAATGGATTTCTGAAGGAAAAGAAATCTTTGAAGCTATAAATAAGGCCATTACACAAGTTCCAACCCTCATAAATCGTAATTTCTCGAAATACTTCATTTTATATGATTTTCAAAGCATGAATGCAATATCTACCATACTAGTACAACCAAATCAAGAAGGACTGGAGCAGCCTATCACATTCTTCATCCAAAGCCTTTAGGATTATGAGGTGAGATATTCATTCATTGAGAAAATGTCCTTGCTATGATTATAAGTCTAAAGAAATTCAGACATCTAGTGTCAAATAATATAATTCATCTATTAGTTTCACATGTTGGTGTAAAATATTTTCTTTTGAACAAGGACCTTAATGAAAAGAGAGCTGGTTGGATAACCAAGGTCATGGAGTATGATATTGATATAAATGTGACAAAATTAGTTAGGGAGAAGGGTTATGTGAGCAGCTAACTTCTAACCAACATGCTAAATCAAGAGAGGAGGCAGAAGTTGTTATGATGTTGCAAGATAATCAAGAATAGGCTGTAGGTGGTATACCCATTCCTTGTTGGACTTAGGATATTGTATATTTTCTTCAAACAAGTCAAAGTCCTCAGGGATTGAGTAAATCCAAAAGGAGATATTTCAGACTTCATTGCATCCCATATGTGCTTATAGATAATATTTTGTTCAAAAGGGATGTGAATGGTGTCCTCCTAAGGTGCATCAAGATAGATCAGATAGAGAGGGTATTACACGAGTTTCATGATGGAGAGGCAGGTGGTCATTTTTCCCCAAAAGTAACAACTATTAGAATCATGAGGGATGGTTATTACTGGCCTAATATTTTTAATGATTTCTACTCATGGATCAAGAAATGAAATAAGTGTAACTTCTTCATAGGTAAACTGAAGCTAACAACCCTCCCACTATGTCCTATCTTAATTGAGCAACTTTTCTTGCAATGGGGATTGATTTTATTGGGATGATCAATCCAAGTTCTAGCCTAGGTCACAAATGGATTCTTACAACCACATATTACTTCACTAAGTGGAAAGAATAAATTGCAAGTAAGGAAGTAAATGAAGTCAGCCTTCTAGACTTCTATGAAGGTATTGCAACAAGTTTTGGTGTTCCTTCCACTATAATATTAGATAATGCCTTAACTTTTCTTGCAGCAAAGATATCTAATTGGGATGTTATAAATGACATCTACTTGAGCACTTCTTCTAACTACTACCCTTAGGGTAATGGACAAACAAAGTCCATGAACAAGAACTTGATGAGAATGATAAGGAGAACCCTAGATGAGAATAAGAACATTCGGCATACAAAATTTAATTCAACCTTGTGGGCTGATAGAATTACTCCCAAGAAATCAAATAGTTATTCTCTTTCCAAGTTGGTTTATGGAAGGGAAACAAGGCTCCAATATCCCTTGAATTACCATCCTTGGAGCTTTTCAAACAAATTGGAGTTGTTTGAGTTTCTAGCTATGGAAGTCGGTATGTGGATCTCATGGAGATGGGATAGCTAAGCGACTGGATATGAAAAAAATAGAGAAGGACCTAAATAAAATCTAGATGAGCTTTGATAGAAAGGCCAAAATTATTTTTTTAGGAAGGAGACCTAGTTCTAAAATGAGATGCAGATAGAGGAAAACTAAGAAGACACTCTATGTTTGATGCAATATGGAGTGGCCCATACTTGATTTTAGGGTGTAAAGAAAACAATGCTTTTTAATTGATGACATTGGATGGAGAAGAATTACAGATCCTAGTCAATCGAATCTATCTCAAGAATTATCAATGATGGGAGTATCTTTCTTGTAAATATTAGTTTAGAGAATGTATTTCCTCTAAGTTCTTGCAACACATTATTCTATTGTAGGTAGGTTTGCTTTTAGATAAGTGCTTGTGCACTCTTTGCATGTTCCATTTAGAGATATGTATGATTTTGTTATTTGTACATGGTTTTTATTTGTTGCTGTTGAATTTTCCAGTTTTAGGAAAGATCCGATGATAAAGTAATGTCTCAACGTAGTGTCCCAGAGAAACAAGAGGTTTTAGACATCAAAACAGTTTCAGCAAAAAATGACTCCACGCATAATGGATGCAAAACCATTGGTCTTTTAGATCTAGCAGGCTGATCACACAATAACTTGCCAATTGTTATCCATTTTTTTCACCACTTGAAAAAATGGATCAACCTACAAGTCTATGCATTGATATTTAATGGGAGCAGCTTTATAACATATCTCATAGTGAGCAAGATTGCCACGATGAAGGTTTGGAGTATGATTTTCATTAATGGTCAAACTAGAAAAATGTACAAAATGTCTCCTTGTTGACGTGCATCAAATGCACCTTGTTGTCATGTGTGAATGCTTACTTCATGTTACACGTCAAACACATTTCTTCTTGTCACACAATAACACATTCTTCTTGTTGTGCAACAAAACTTCTTCATGTTGCTTGACAATAATTTCTTCTTGTCACTTGACAACATCTTCTTCCGTCACGTGAAAATTCCTTCTTTCTATCACATGAAAACACTTGTTCTTATCACGTAAAAAACATTCTTCATGTCATGCGACAACACTTCTTTTTGTCACGTGAAAATTCCTTCTTCCTATCGTGTGAAAAACCTTCTTCCTATCGCACGACAAAACCTTCTTCTTGTCACTCGACAATGCTTCTTGTTGTCACTCGCCAAAATTGTTACAAACTTTTGTGGGCTGTAGGCCTCAAATTTATGCATTTTGTGATGGATTCTTTCCTTGTGGTTATCTTGTAATGGATTGTGCATAATTTTAAGCAATAAAATTATTTTTTGTGGCTCTTCTTTTCCTAGCTTGATTTATATTACATTCCGTGCCTTCTATGATATGTGTGTGTATATTGTGCATATTGTGTTCCTTTGCAGGATTGAATTTCTTATGCTCCGTGATATTGGAGGTTTGAATGTGTTTTGGGAGTGTGGCAGTTTATCTTCCCCTGTTCTCTCCCATTTCTCTCCACTTTCACTCACTAGGAATCTATCTAGTCTTGTTTTGGTGTTATTGCCTTCCTTAGTTTAGGATTTATAGTTTACATATTTCTCTTCCTCTGGTTCCCTTGGAATTAGTAATTGTAGGAGTAGATTGAGACATTGGAATTAGTCAGAACCAACATTCTCTATAGGTTTGTATCAATCACAAAGTTCCCACACCTTGAGACAATATCATGTTAGTCAAAAGTAGGGTTTTTTAATGTACAAATCCCTGTGGTGCTAGTTTTCCAACATAATAGTCGGTCCAATCTATTCATATGCATTTTTAATTTTTCAGCATTGATGATTTCGATACGGTTTTGAAGGAAGATATTTATAGGTAACATTTAAAGTGACATATGGGACATTATTGTGTCACCCGTGTGACAGAGTGGAGGTATTACAAAGATATTGTTACAATACTAAATTCAAGTTCGTCTCTCATATTGTTCTCACAAAGACCCAGATATCGGACTGGTGGCACCCCAAAGATCCTCCCAGCTTGCCCGAGTATAGAAAAAAATTAAACTTATTCCTTTCCCGAGGCCATTCACCACAACCTCCCGGTTTGAATACTATTCTACTACAGCCTAACACACAAGTGAGGGAATTCCTTTAGAGGTTAGTAACATATCCCTATTATTTCCATTTATTTCAATATATCCAAATACTAAAGTAAAATATTTACATCTAACATTTCAATATAGAATTTAGTTTTTATTTAGATTAACTCATTAAATAGCCATTAAATCCTATTTTCAGTTAAAATTTTTGATGAACCCTATGTTTCAAAAGTTTCTACTTTTTTATTCTCTTTCATACCCTAATGGTTAGGAATAATTTTTCTTTTTCCTCATCATGTCTCATTTTATTGTCAACCCTATGTATGATGAGGCTACCATAGCTAAACTTAAGGGTTTATATTGTGCTCCTATGATATTACCTAATGATACTCAAAAATAACTTTTGTAAGGCCAACAACATGTGAAAACTAATCCTGTCGATTCTCCTATAGGCATATGCCTTGTTGATGACCTTGTTTCTTTCACTCATTATAGGTCATGCAATCCACTTGTATGTGATCCTTCTTATCCTTCTTCGATGTGCCACCCAATTTTTGGATTCTTCTATCATTGATTATTTATTAGGCATTGATCCGTAATCCAGTGTACCTCCTACCTCTCCTCCGCCACTCCTATGGCTACTCTTATGTCTTATACCAATTCTAATTGTTCTCCTCACACATCTCCTTTGATCTTTCATTCTTCTTCATATTACATTGATGATCATATTGATTATTATGATGACCATAACATTATTTCTTGAACCCCGCCTTCTACTAATAAAAATCACGAGTCTCCTTCTTCCCAAACCGATGCATGTGACTCTACCGCTCCATTGTTATCCTCTCCTGATGTTGTATCTACTATTGCACACGAGTCAACCCTTGCCATTTATTCTTCTTATTCTATTCCCAAATCCTCTACCCCCTCCTATCGTATCTTCACCTATTAAGGTTTCTTCATTTACCACCACACCTACTAGGGATTGTGTTGATACTAGTCATACTATTGTTTCTACATCCCCATTTTACACCGCACCTTTAGCATCGATTCTACTAAATCACCTCTTTACATTCCCATGATCACCCATAATGGTAAACTTAAACCACTTAATACATTATTTCCATCTCCTACAATCCCCTCATTGAATATTCTATCTCTTATGCAGGTTGTGCGACAACTCCAATCGTAAGTTCATACTCTTACATTAGAAAGTAGAGACTATTATGCCCCTATTGACAAAAACTCATTACATGGATATCCTGTTCCTAAAAAATCATATTTTTTCCTTCCCAATAGATTTTTTCATTTGTACTTTCACATTCTTCGATGGTACCAAGTGATCCTCATGCTCATATCCTACATTACCGCACACTTATGGTTGACTACTCTAAGGATTGATTATTTCTTAAGGCCTTCCATTATAGTCTTACCGATAAGGCACGCAAAGGTACACCCACTTACCCTTTGAATCCATTAGTAATTTTTATGACATGGAGGACACTTTCCTCCATTGTTTTATTCTTAAAAATGGCCCTAGGGTTACATATGACCACATTCTACATTACATCAAGGCTCCTCTAAACCCATCAAAGATTATAATTTATGATTCAATTATTGTATACATCAGATTATTTTCTAGCCTAGCAACTTAAAAAAGTAATTCATATTTTATCTTGGTCTTATTCCTCCACTTAAAAAAGGCTACAACACAACACTTGTGAGTCATTCATTATCTTGTGTTATAGGGTTATTGATCTAGCACAATATATTTTAACCTCATATGTCCTTACACCCCCACATGTTTCTCTTCTAGTTCCATCTACTGTTCCTCTCCCCTCACCATCCATCGAGTGTCTACAATCACCTCCACCATTATCTAAGGTTCCTTCCCTACAATCTTAACCTTCTTCTTCCCCACCATTACATTATCATCCTACTCCATAGCCGGCTCCCACTTCCACCACTCTACCCACTTTATGAGGGCCTTTGAAATTCTCTCCTCACACTCACCCACATGATATAGTTTGTGTATTACTTACCAAGCGTTTGATTCAATTACTCTCTAACCAACACCATCCTCCGCACAACTTGCGACATTAGCATGACCAACATTATTGTAATTATCATCATATTTCTGGCCATAGGGACAATTATTTACTTGTCTTATGTGAAAATATAAAACAACTAGTAGATTATAACATTATCTCCTTTGCCTCTCATGAGTACTCATTGTCTCCATCACCTCGTCAAGTATAGGCATACCCCACGTATGCATTCTCTATTTGAGGTCTAGTTTACTCATCATGCTCCACCACAACATGTTTTCTACACCGCATCCATCATTTCCACCATCACATTCATTGCATTCACTACATTCACATTATCCACTATTTCATTTTGTTCTATCTCACAGCTTTTCCTCCAATCCCTACATACCCCATTGTCACTACACATGATTCCCCATTTGGTCCATACACTCATGATCCATCCTTTCCACATGTTTCCATCCCCACCCCCATCTTGGTATTTGGTACCTGTGATCTCCATCACCTTACCTCGTGATGACACACTTATGTTTTTATTCCCCCTCTTATTTTCATCACTTTATCATATTACATTAAATTATCACATATTCATTGCGATACATTTCTCTATTTCCACATTTATTCATTTATATCATCATTAATTTTCCTACGTGATAGATATTTTATTAATTTCATATTTCATCCACTACATTAGTTATCTACTACATCATTCACCATACATATTTTATCTACCATTACTAACATCATATTTTATCACATACAATACGATACACATGATAGGATAATAAACATAATAACCATACAATATCCATTATATCATAAAGCCAACACATATACACATCGATATCATATATATATCAAAAGTAGATTTCCATACATATATTATTCATAAAATCATCATCCCAAGAACATGTTTCATCACTTGGGGCAAGGCCCCCTACATCATATACAATCATCACTATCAAACCTTATCATCACTATCATTCTTTTGTACTGTGAGATCCCTAGAACTAGATGCCTCACCACAAACATGATGCCGCATTTTGCTACCCTGAAACATCTCCACCAACCTTCGTTGTTTACCAATCTCTACACTCTAATCTAAAAACTCACGTTATAAATCTATATATCATGTGAACATGTACTAGGCCAAGGGACCTAATAGGTGTTCTAAGCTTTCTTTTCCCTCAATTCTGTAGATATAATGGAAACACCTCAGAGTTGTGGGTATCCCTATGTTGAGGTGAGTCTCTAGGATTACAAGGCCGGTTCCTTATTTATAATTAAATATGGGGTTTAAGGGTAAAAATATGGTTGTAACTAAAATTTAAATGTAATGATACACCAAAATTGATGAGTGCTTTGACTAAGAAACATGCACAATATACTTGAGAAAAAAATAATGAAGCACAATCCAATGGGTTTCAGCTTGGTCCTAAGGAAAAAACTTATGTGTTGAGGGATAAATCAAAACAAGATCTGCATATTAGTTGCACACTAATACAATGTAGAAGAACCAAATTTCCAACAAGGTAATCTAATTAATTAAAAGAATACAATTCATAAGATTTAATAGAATAATACACACCACTATAAATAATTGGAAAGGCAATAACTTGTTCTCATTTAAGGTCAAATCTAGCCATGGCTTCATCTCTCGCACAAAATTCCTCCTCATCTTTTTTTTGTGCTTTGGCAATGCCCACCATATATAGCAAAGATTATTCACCCAAAGATTATTCACCCAACACCCTAAAAATAGACTAATTCCTGACTACACTTGCATGTTATTATTAATATTCATTGTGAGTAAATAAAAGGATAAAATAACATGTTAAAATTAGGCATTAATAGACTTTTAAATCCAAAAATACAACTCAGTCAAAAAGGTTTAACTTCTCCAATTTTGCATGATGTGTATGGTAGCTTTTGAAAGGCTAAGGTAAGTGGGTGAATATTTGCTTCTATTTTTATCACTACCTTCATTTGCAAGTAATATTTATTGAATGCATGTAATTATATCATGTAGTTGATTATTAAATAATCTTATCCTTGCTTTTCTTCATCCACCGATGTGACACTTGCTATTTTTATCCTCTTTCCTAAATGATCAAAATAATGATCTCTTGTCTTCTTTCATGGCCATTGTAACCTCTACTTGAATTTATTCTCCTTGGAAAGTATGAGGTTCCTTTATAAAATATTAAGGTAATTTTTTCAAAGGTTAAGGTAAAGTATTTTTGGCTTTACTTCATGGTATGTAACCATCACCCATCATTGTCCCTTCCTTGACCTTGGTCATTGGCATATAATTTTATAATGATAATGTTTCGGGCCCCTTTTAATTATTCTACATATGATATGGTTTTTGATCCTTGGATAAATAAACATGATGACATAATTTGAAAATGGCCTCCTTCCATGATGGATTGACCCTTAATCATAATTTTGGTGAACTTAACCTTAGTTGAGTTAGGGATTGATGATTAATTACCACGTGCATGTTTTTTTAACCCTTGTTGGGTTTGAAAACTCATTGGTTGAGTTGGGTAGAAAAAACAAGAAACACTAAATCATTTTGCATTTTTTTGGAGCTCAACTGAGCTCGGAAAACTCTAATTAAATTTTGTTGTGCCACCATTGATTTTCTATTTGAGGAGATTTATATGCCCTTTATGCTCTACTTCATTTATATTTCTAGAGTTTCTATTTTATCATTATTTTGAGATCTCATTTGGTCCTTTTGTGCTTCCATCTAAAAGGAACAATCACCAGATCGTACCATGCGAAGAACACAAATGCTAATCAAACACCACTATCTATAAGATGAAAGCAATTCGTCGAATAACTTTACATAAAACCTTTGCAAACAAATGAAAAACAATATCATCTATAGTTAATGAACTAAATACAATAAAATGAGAATGGACCTTGCTTAAATAGGCAAGGAATAACAATCTAAGAACCAGTCAAGGTCGTAGATCAAGCCATAAATCAAGGAAATAACTAGTCATTAAAGAACTAGTCAAGACCATAGATTTAGGAGAGAACTAGACATCAAGAATCTAGTCAATACCATAGATCAAGGAAAGTACTATACCTAACAACTAGATAATATCTCTCGTTGGTCTGAAAATATGTCAAAGGGCGGATCTATGGATAGACAGAAGCAAGGCCAACAGGTGTGCGGGGCATAGCCCTCTTTGAGACAAAAAAATGCTGGTTTATTGCTATTCCACCAAGTAGGAACTGTGTAAGTCCTACAATATTCTACCTTCAGGGGGCTTTGGGATCTTATCCCAGTAGAGTTAGTTCTAACGAAGAACATAAAGGAATGGAAGAAAGATGGATCTGAAGGGAGAAAAGAAATGAATTCCAAAGTAGAAAGGTCAGAGGGTTTATGTTTTGGGCCGGTAGTAAACAGAGCCAAACTTACTCACATAAACAAATAAAGCAATACTGATAAACAAAATGACAAAAGTAGATATGAATCTAACAGAATAAACACATGATCTGACGTAAGAAAGATCTAATGCATATAACACATGAATTCAACACAAAGTCTCAATATTTGTATTAATGTTTTCTTCTGTTACAAGAAATCTCAAAGTATTTCTCTCCTCACTTCTATTTTTCATACAAGATTGTCCACCTTTGAATACTACAAGTATCCAAGTATTTATAGAAGGAGAAGGAGAAAGAAGACAAAAAGGAGCCAACAACTTATTTACAAAATATCTAAAAGTCAAATGTTGACTTTGGGGCAATTTTGTGGATGACAACATCCCATGGTGCAACATGGATGATGTCATCACATGTGCCAACATACTTTTAAATACTTTAAAAAAATAGGATTTATCCCAGGAGGAGGAAGCCTATTCATCATCATATCTTCACTCAAATGGAGTGTCTTGCTTCTGCTCTGGAGAGGTGATATGATACTGAGCTCGATACTCCATGAACTTGCTGATCATCTTCTGAAGTTGATCATGATCAGGACCCTTTGTGTGATCTCCGATAACTTCACAAGTTTCTCATTCATCTCTAAGCCTATCAGGGAGCTTGAAGTATTCGTTGTCTGCCTCTATCAAGTACTGAAAAAAATTACAACAAGCCGAGAAGGTTGTTAATAGATTCTTGGTCAAAAGTGACCTATGTCGTCAAACCTTGTGATACAATTCCCTTGAAAAGATGAATAGTATCCTTTTCTTCTCTCAAGGTGAACGATGCACTAAGAAACCCTGGAGACATCCTCAAGAAAATCTACTCCATTTGATGTTTTATGTCCAGGGATTCCTCCTTGATTTTGTCTATATTTTCTAGGAAAAACTCCATTTGATTAACTTGATAGTCTAAAGTGACAAGCACTTTGTTGTGTGCTTGCATGGGTGATCAATGATGCCGAATTTTAACTAGTCATTGGTTGGGTAGTCGACCATTTTCCGGAATGTCTCATGTTGCAACATGGCATGGTCCAACTCTTTGGAGATGGGTCTTTATTGCCTAGAGTTCATTGTTTTCCTTATTTATACTTTGGTAAAGGCCTGTGAACTTCGTGATTACTTCCTCACTGTCTTTGATGATCTTCTCCCTCCAGGAGGACACTATTGCACCTTTTTCACCAATCTTGGCGTATTCATTTATCTTCTCTTGACTAAGGACTTCATGAGTTTCGGTGGTAGCTATAGGAGGTGTACTTCCCATTCTTTGCAAAGCTTGGAGAAGATGTTTGTTTTGTTCCTTGAACATTCTCTTCTTCTCCTTTGCTTCTTGTAGTTTCTTACAAAGGGCATCCATGGCTGACAAGGCCTCTCCTTGCAGGCTCTCTGATGATGTTCCCATTGTGACCTGGGTCACTGTAAAATCTGTAGGAGACATATCTTCTTTCTTCTTTATGGGATCTCGGGTAGGCTATCTCCATAACCCTTTCACCTGAAGCACTTTTTGAGAAGCGAGTTATAGCTTTTTGCTTCTTTGGTCCTTTAGCTGGGATGATGGAGAAGTCCATGGGTGTAATGGGGAATTTCCTCTTGTGTTGGCTTAGGTGGTCTGAGATCTAGCTTGGACTTATGGGAGTGGGACCAGAGGATGAAGAAGAAACAGGGGTGGAAGGAAGAACAACTACAGTGGACATGGGGAAGTGTGTCAAGACACTTGGTGGTGGCATGGAGAAAGGGGCCGACACACCAATGCTCATGGGATTAGGAGTCACTACAAGAGAGGAGGCCATGGGGCTGGAAGGGATCTGTAAGATGAGGGAAGAAATGTTGGGGGACAGATCCACAAGGGAAGAGAAGATGGAGGAAGAGGGAGAGGAAAAGGAAGAATATGGAGGAGAAGACACAAACAAAGGAGCATTTGTTTGAGCAACATGAGGAGGTGAAGGAGGAGTGGGAGAGGGAACGGTTGGTATCTCTCCAGTTGTAGTTGTGACAACATCCTGAGTGGATGTGTCCATTGGAGTAATTACCACTCCTTCTTTTCCGGGGACACTAAGTCCACAACTTGCTCTTCGTGGTAGTAGGAGGGATTTGGGAGCTTTCTCTTAAGCAGTGCTTTCCTATCCCACTTTATCTTTCCCTTTTCCTTTAGGAAATTTTTCTGGCCTGGTGGGTACATTACCCAAGGGAGATGTGGTAAAATCTACCCCAAGATAGATGATACCATTTTTCTTACACCAATGCTCGATGCATTGCAGAGTAGGTTGAACCCTTTCTTGGATGGTCTGGGGCACTTTGTTCCTATCAATATCTTTGAATGGCAAATCATCCCCATCGTGTCTAGGTAAAATTGATCGATTTTCTGATTAGTTTCTAGGAAATCCTTTGGGATGATGGCCACGCCATATTGAATGATCTCTACCAGGGCCAGTCGAGAGTGATCCTTTCATCTGAGTTTGACTTCATGATTTAAGTCGATGTAGATATCCTCAATCTAAGGAATGTGGATAGGATCAATATTTTCCTGGAAGGCAACCATGAGGATCAAAGGTTGGCCTTACTAGGAAATTATGCTTCAAATTGAACAATTCAAGCTCTGCATACATCTCCCAAGATTTACTTTGTGAGGGGCATGTGTACCTGCCTACTATGAGGGGGAATGGAGTTCCTCCCTTCTTCCTCTTCATACACTTCTTGTGATAGGTGATAAGCTGCCTTGATAGCTCCAGAAGGATTAGTTTGGGCCCCGCATATCTCAGAAATCTTGTGGGTTCTCCCAAGAAGTTGACAGCTCTAAAATAGGTAAAGGTGGGGAATTGCATAAACAATGCTCCCCACTTCATTGTGGCGGTGATCACACTTTTGCTTGTCTGACCATGAGTCATGTTGGGCCTCAAGAGGTAGATGATGCCATAGAAGAAGACATCATTGATCTTGCTGAACTGAGCTATGTTGTTCTCGAGCCTCAACTCTGGATAGTATTCATATATTTTGACCTGGGGCCATACCCCATACTGATTCAACCCTGGGTAGTCTCTCTCTAAGGTAGCTACATATACTACATAGGAGTTCATATAGAACCTCCCAGTTGTTGAAATTTGTTGAAGTTGTTTCGAGATTGTATCACTGATAATCTCACCCCAGCCAAAATGTTGATTGGGCACATTCTTATTCATTGTTTCCAAATACCTGAGCATCCACTTGTGAAAGTAATGGGCATCAGGGAGCCCATGTACTCTGCTTAGGAAGGTGATTGTGTCACTCAACTCTTCTGAAAAATCACTATGATGAATGACTTGGGGCCACCTACTCACCACCTTTTTATTCTTGAGGTACACCTCGTTCATCATCTGCATGCACTTGTCCTCATTATCGGTCCAAGTCTTCATGCAGTCTTCTTGACTTACTGCCACAAAATGTCTATGGTGGGGGATGCCCAAGATAATCTCAAAGTGTCGGGCTGTGAGGTTGATTATCACTTTTCCGTCCTCATTTTTGACACATCTTGTGTCCTTGTTGTAACAACGGCCCACCAACATGATGAATTCATTATTAATTGCGCTCACTGGGAGCCCTGCAGCAAAGTGCAGACCACTACCAACCAATTTATCCATCCACAGTTGCCTGTGACCTTCTTGGTTCTGGCCCAAAAGTCATCCATGTCTATATGCCCAAGTTCTGAATCTATGATATCGAGATCACACTCTGCAAGTGAGTCAAGCATCCTGACCTTTTGGTATTTATACTTCATTTCTTGCTCCGTCAACTTGGCTTTGCCTTTGGACTTGGTTGGATTCTTACTCGATGAAGACATAAGTGCACTTGAGGATTTTTGTTGCTTTGCAAGAAGAATCAGAGAGTTCCAACGTAGAAGGGCCATGTTAGCCATCAAGTTGTCCATAAAATCTTTGCAGAATGAAAAATTATCAACTTATGAGCCTCTGGGCACAAGGCACATCCTTACTGCAGGCTACAGGGGCTTTGAAAAGCAAGGCACACTTTTAGGGAGTGTTGTATGGGGGAAAGCAGTGCCAAAAGGGGCACGGGGCACGGTCTAGCTACACACAACATTCAAATGTTGATGTCAAGGAATATGCGCTTGTGCCATAGGAAGTGCTTTGTGGAGGGCCACAGAAATTCTTATGTCACACACCTCTGAGGTGCACCCAGGTGCATATTTTTAAGGTGTTGCAAGTTGGTTAAGTGCACCAAAGACTTGGCTTGCATGACATGGGTAGGGTTTGCACAACATGTAGTGTTGTCGTAGTTGCTTTGGCGCCAGCGCTTGTGCCTTAGGAATTTTGTAGTTTATAGGGTGCGAGAAGGGCTTATCATTGTGTGGTCCTTTAATGTGCTCACTAAGGCAACCGTTTTGATCTAATATAACAAAATAGTGCGCCAAAGGGGCGCGAATGCATTTAGTGTAACAAGAGTTTGCAATGTGCCATAGTGAAAATAGTTTCACTATGTGGGCCGATTTCCTTTTTTTTGATTTTTACTCTTTTGGCTCAGATTTTGATGTCCAGGAGGGAAAACCTAGCAAGGTAAGGAGTGAAGGAAAAATGGGCATGAGTTATTTTTGAGGCCAAGCCTTCCAGATTTGCAGATCTAGAAGGAAAGGGAAAGGAGGGTTTCTGGTGGTGTTATCCTTTCCTTCTAGATTCATTGTTATTATTCAACAATCCTAATCACCTAGCCCAACATCCATAAAAACAACAACAAGGATGGTAGAAACCACTTACCCAGTATAAATAATGATGAAGGAAAGAAGTGGGGTCCACGATCATGACAAATGGCATGCGCAGATGACGAGAGAAACTGACAGGCGCAGAGGAATAACTTTTCATGTTTTTTTAATTGTGAAAATGACAGGTCGGGTGCACCTATATATAGAAAAATGCACATTTATTGTGCCACCAACTTTTTCCTTTGGCGCACTTTACAGAGTGTCAACATGGGGAAGGTTGCGCCATGGCGTGGAGTTTAATATGTCAACATCATGTTACATGCGCTAAGGCGCACCCAAAAAGGTGTTAACATGCTTGTGGATGCGCTAGGGTGCACTTAAAGAGGGTGCATCATTTAATGATGTTGCAATAAGCATGAGTGCACCTAGGGACCAAAGGGGTGCAATTTCGAGAGTGTTGACACTACATTACTTGTGCCCAGTCAAAAGGTTTGAAAATGGCTAAGTTCTTTAAAACTTGATTTTCCGAAAGGGAGTTTTAAGCCATTCAGAACATTGATAGACCTTTTCAAGGGACCAAAACGGAATTTTGGTAAGGTTACCTACAAAATTGCCCTTGTCAATTTTACAAGACAACAATCTCTTAATATCTAAATAAGATAAAAGAAATACCCACACACATAAGTGGGTGAGGATAAATACAATAAAGGTAAATAAAGTACTTAGATGAACATGAGCTAAGGTAAATACCTACTCTAACACCATCTAGAAGGGTTTATTCTAAGTTTACAATCGAGCTAGGGTTTATTCTGGGTGCATTTGGGTAAAACCCCTACTGAATTCCATGGCTCTAAACTCTTATGACTACCTCGCCACAATTCACAATTTTTCAATACGTACTCTTCTTTGAATTTTACTCAATTTTTGTTGAGCTTGAACTATTCGGGAAATTTATATGCATTCTTGCTTTGAGATCTCGACCCACAAGTCATGTTTCCATTTCACATGGTGGATTTTATTTTTCCTTGAATGCCATTATCTCGATGTTGTTGTTTCATTTCTTTATTGTGCCCTAAGAGTTAATTGTTGGCCACCATCATTCATTTGAAACCCTTCTCTCATTGAGGGTTTCGGGTCGTATTATGCAAAAACAAACTCTTCTCTTCTCGCCGCTTAGGTGAGCCATAGTCGAAACCCTATTTTCTAGATTTTGTACTTAAAAATTTCATGGGCTCAAACTAATTTATTAGAGCTTAAGTATCAACTCATTTCATATCGGGTGTTTTCTTTAATCCGGCTTGCTATTCCCCATTTTTTATTATTAGGGCTCGTGATGATTTTCTCTGGTTTGAAAAATGTGGGTCATTGCTCAATATTTTTCTTTCAAGGATGTCATACACTAATAAGAGCTTTGTCCTATGTTCACCGATTGTCTTTTTCTACTTGAGTTTTGATTTTTCAATTATGTGGCCAAAGGGTTTTATCCATTCTTTCTTTTTACCATTCTCTTTGACTCAAATTTTTTTCTCTTTGTGGCTCGACCGAGGGGGTTTTTGGTTCAAAAATGGGCCTCCATTATTGAATACAAATTCTCTCCGATTTCAACTCTAAATATGAGTTGTATTTATGCCATTTAGCTTTGTGATTTTGCTATAGAATGAGATCTCTTTCTCTTGATTCATGCTCCACCTGAAATCTTCTAGTTCTTACATTATGTTGCACCGATTCTTTCATCCAAATTTGGGTTCACATTAGGGGTGGATGCAATTCTTGGTTACAAGTATAAATTTATTAAACTCGTTACATTTAGCTCTGGATTCTCTTATTGTTTGGTCTAATTGATTCGCTTGGTTATCTCTACATAACTTAGCTTGTATTACTTTATTCAAAGCTCTATGTTAACAATTTGTAGCTCATGCTTTGGTTCTTATCATGTAGATCTGTATTATTCAATATTTGATTATTAAAAAATTGAAATAATTCTACTCTTAAATCTTCAAATATGATGTGTTTCTTTGTCTACATCGTATATATTGTACTTTATTTATGTTCTGATACTCTAAATTTGGAGTTGTATAGTCACTACTTAGAGGGTTTTGAGTTATCAAAAAAGCACGTTGTGTGCTATTTGATATTTATTCGGCGTTGCATTATTGACCTTTCGTAACGTTGCCTCTATTGAAAAGCTTGAAACTCAATTTGGTCTTATTGGGAAAATGGATTTGTATTTAATTTTTGCTTCGTGTTGAGCTTGGAGAGCTATGTGTCTTTTATATATGCAGGTTTGCATATTGTTGGAGAGCTCTCTTTTGTGAGGTAATGGCTATGGTTTGATTTTTCCTTTGTGTTATCTCGCCCATTCTGACTTTGGTGTGGCTTGAGTTTGATTTTCTTTCATTTATCTTGTGTTAAGACTCAAGAAAAAACTCCCTCCATCTATAAATATGGCATGTTTCTTCTTCTACATCATGTATCTTGTACTTTATTTTTCTTCCGATACTTTGAATTTGGAGTTGTATATTCACTACATAGAGGTGTTCGAGTTATCAAAACAACTCATTGTGCACTTTTTGATACTTATATGACATTGTATTATATAACTATTGTAACGTTGCCTCTATTAAAAAGCTTGAAACTCAATTTCGTCTTGTTGTAAAAATGAATCTATATGTAATTAATTACTTTGTACTGATATTGGAGATTTATGTTTCTATTATATGGAGGTTTGTACACTATTGGAGAGATCTCTTTTGTGAGCTCATCGCTATGGTTTGATTTGTGCTTTATGTTATTTCTCCCATTCTCAATTTGGTGTGGCTCGAGTTTTATTTTATTTAATTTATCGTGTTTCAAGAATAAAAACAACTCCCTCCACATTTGATAGCTCCATCCTTTTGACAACAAGCTTTAAAAATACTTGAACAATGTATGGTGTAGTCTCTTTCATAAATGTACATATCAAATTTCCAACTTAAGCCTTGATGTTCTTGCATATTAGTCATAGCAAATTTGTGTTCCCTATTCATTCATACTTGTAGCTAGATGAGGAAGTTTCGTCTTCTTATAAAATGATCTTGTTCTAATATAACTTGTCATTTCTAAACAAGTACCTTGGTAGAAACTCTACTTGAAGAAAAGCGTATCCGACTTATATGAATCAATGTTGTATTATTTGCAATTTGGAGGCTTAATAATCATGAAGAACCATATTGTAAATCTTTTAAATTTGTTCCTAATGCAATGTGAGGTAATTAAAGTCTTATGCATTTCCATTCCACTTCGAAGATTCAAGAAATATGTGATTTCGCTTACTTGGTATCTTGCTTAGCCTTTCTATAGTTTACGTAATGTGTTTTCTAAAAGTTGTTTCATTTATCTATATGAGCTGAACTTATAATCTCTTACACCCTTGTGACCCGCATTTCATTTCACAAACTAACCTCACCACCTAAACCTTACACAATTATTTATTAATTATATTATAATTAATAAATCCACATCGCCTTACTCGCCACCTCATTTTGCCACCTCATCATGACCTAGGCCTAACCCCGAACTAATCTAATTAAGACCTATAACTTGGTCTACATCCACACCCATGACTAATGACCCTTTCTCGCACTCCAAAACCGACCTTCTAGTCACTTGACCAAGCCCGCAACTAATCCCTGGGAGAAAAGGAGGGAAAGTTGGCTATTTTACTAAAAATAGCCCACTTTGGTGAATCGATACCGATTTCTACTCGACCGCCATCGGTTCAGTAACCGCCATCGGTTCCGTAAATGGCCTCCCTAACCGTAAAAAAGGTGGTCGAAGGATTTTTGGGATCAATCAGATCATCGAAGTGATAAAAAGAATCCAGATTTGGCTTGAGCAAGCAAGAGACAAGTGAAGAGACAAGAAGAGTTTGCAAGCGAAGGAGACCAAGCCCAAGATCAAACTCGACATAATCGAGCCTGTGATACTCATCGATCATCGGGAGGGAGATATATCATCTTCGGGTGTCGGGCCATCCTACTGAGTTACGCCTTTGTCATCAAGTTCTTGGACCTGCATCCTCGCTAATAACCAAGTAAGTTTTATCTTGCACGTCCTCTTTTATAACATTTCTTAGACTTTTGAATCATAGCCGTCATTAATCCATTCCACGGATCTACTACCCAAAGAACACATCACGTCTAACTATCATTTATCTACCCTCTCATCACCCCGTTACCTAATCCCACTCATTTACTAGCCTTACAAACATCACAACCACCCTACAACCGACCCTCACCAAGAGCCCCTAAAACATAGCCCTACCGATATCGGTTAGAAGAAACCGGTATCGGTTATTGTGACTCAAAACCAGAAACCAGCCTTTCCCCCTACCTGTTTCAACGAAGCAATTAAATTGTTATTTTACAATATTTCGTGTTAATTCATATTAGTAGGGGAACTGACCACCTTCGAAAGGAAGTGTTATATTTCCTGGGCCTAAGGTAGTTCCCTCATTTATTGTCTAATCAAAATCTTGTGGTCTTGTGTTCTTATTTACAGGTATTCCTTCCAAGACAAAAGGAAGTTCTTCACAATCAACCCGATCTCTCTCTACGGTACCCGCACACCATCTCGACATTCAACAGGTATTCCTCCTAGCCCTAACCCTTATTTGTTTCTAAAAGGAATGAAAGGATAGAAGCAACTCTATTCCCAAAAGCTGAAACATTCCGCGCGAAACATTTTGGCACGCCCGGTGGGACCCATTTTGGGTTTCTTTCTTTCTTGCTTGCTTTCATATAGGGAGCATACTTGTTGTTTTCTTCTTCTAAAGATATTCACAAGGTATTTTGTTATTTTGGTAAAAGAACTTGCTTTTCTTTTACATCTTTGCATTAGTGAAAGTCATCTCTTTTGCTTCATCGAATATCATTTTTGATTTGGGTTTAAAACACGTGCATCACATTCTTGCTTCTTTGTTTTCAATTCTAGGGAACATAGATTAAGTAATGTGTCGTACATGTGGGGGTGATATTTTGCGGTATTGACAAAAATTAATCTTACTTTCACCGCACAACACATACCGAATCACTTCACAATTAACAATACAATGTACTCAAACATCCCCCCTTTTTCCGCGGTATTCCTCCGCCCGATTGAGGTAACCTTACAAGCCAAAACAAACTTGACATTTCCCCTAAGTCTTTTGTTTAGGATTCTAACATCATTCTACGTCTAAAGGCATAAGCCCACGATAATTAAAATTAACCCTAGGGTTAGTCTCTAGATTTGCGTGTGCATCTTGCTTGTTTTCAGTTCTATTTTCTCTGTTATACATTGTCTTCTGTCATCACCTCAGAACAATTGATAAATGTACTAAGCTTTGTTAACAATCAAGTCAGTAGCTTCTTATATTTTCTTATACTAGTCTTATTACACCGATATCGGTTAACTGACCGACGTCGGCTATAGTCTAACCGACATCGGTTATCAGACCGATATCGATTCATGCTTTTTACGCTTCGACAAACCAAAGAACCTACCAATTTCACCATTCTGAGTCTGTTTCTGTTCCTGATAGATTGAAACCCTACTGGGTACTCCTGTCCATGGTTGTTATCACTTGGAAGCAAGCCGCCGCCATGGTTTCACATGCCTACTCTGTGCCTTTTCTGAATCACCCCCTTCACATTCTATAGGGAACCCTACGGACACCAGTGAGATCCCCAAAATTCCTGTAGGAGATAAGGAATTTGCCAAATTTCTGGATGCTAATCCTAGCGCTGTACAATACTATTTGTCTCATGCCCTTGACCGTATGCCCGATGGTCAACTCCTTATTGGCATGCCTATTAGTATAGCTGCTCATTTAGCTCCCACTCCGCCTGATAACACCACCTTGCTTCCTGCATCTTTAGCCCCGTCTCCCAATCCGACTGGCTTCAGAGGTTCATACGACACAGATTGGCTTTCCTTTGGTTAATCTTGGACCCCACATATCATTACCGCTGACTGCTCCTACCTCATCTCTCTTGCAGACTGCTCCGTTCATGACTTTCTCTCTGCCACCTATCCACACGAGCTTTCCTTCTCAAGCTCCGCCTACCTTTTCATTCCCATACACGTATCCTGTGACCTCAACATCTTATATGGGACATCCCTATTCGGTCGCCTCAACATATTCATCCTCCATACCTTATCAGCACTTAACCTCACCGTTGTCTAGCGGAGGCCCTTGGCCCAATTTGCCTCCATTTACCACAACCACACCATCATCTCATCCAACCACGGATTTCATCAAACAAATGATGGACAAAATGCAAAATCTGGAGGCTTCTGTTTCGGGAAGTCGTAGCGCCTTGACATACGAGCAAGTTTGTCGGGAGCCTATTCACCCTTCTGTCCCTCTTCATTCATATCCTCCTCAATGGGAATTGCCGAAATTTACTCGTTTTAATAGTAAAGAGGATCCTCAACAACACTTGCGATCATTTAGACATGCTTGTTATTTGATTGCTCATGATGATGCTTTGTTACTCGCACCTTTCCCATGTCCCTATCGGGACCCGCCTTGAATGGTACAAAGTGCTTTAACCCAGCACTCAATCTTCTCTTTTAACCAACTAGCCCAATATTTCTTGGATCATTTCTCCATTAACATTGCCAAGAAAGTATCTATCACCGACCTCTATGCCATCCGACAATTTGAAGACGAATCTATCGTAGATTTCATTGGACGGTGGCGGGGCCTTAACAACCAACTTACATATGCCTTGCCTTAGGCTGAACTTATCGAAATTTTTATGCGGGCATGCGCTAAGCACATTTATCCTACCCTTCAAATTCAAACTTTCCGCACATTTGACGAGGCCTTTACCATGGCTCGGAAACTAGAAATTCGAGCCTTAGAAGAAGAGAAATTGCGGTTGCGCAACAAAAACCCCAATTTTCGGACTCCAGATTCTACCAATAAACCAAACACCACCACTCCTCACACATCCACTTCTTCTAAATCAAAAGGAGCCGTGCACGCGGTTATGGTCAAATCCCAACCACCGTCTAATACCCCGCCAAAAACCACCTATAAGTATAAAGTAGAACCCATCAACTACACTCCCTTGGGAGAAACATATGGTGTAATATTGGAAAAATTGCTTAAAGTAGGAGCCATTACCTTACCCCCGTTAAACCTCACTCCGGGTTTGATTCCACGTGCCATACCTTGGTATAAAAAGAAAATGACTGTAATTTTCACCGCGTAAAAGGACATAGTCATGAGAACTGCAAGATGTTGAAAAACATAGTGTAGGAAATGGTTGATGCAGGGGATATAACCCTCGATAATCCTAACGCCCCTGCTAACCGAAATTTGAAAATATTCAACAAACCATTCCCGAATCATTCTTCTAACAGTAATCTAAACCAAGATATTTTAGCCGAGGAGAGTGTTCATGAGATCCATGCAGTCTTCGATTCCCAGCCAAAAGCCTCTATCGAGAAAATTTTGAATCAAGCCTCTTCACTGACCCAGGGGCCCGAACCTCCTTCACCACCATCAAGCCAAAGCGAAATCATTCCTTTACCCATAAAGGAGTTAACTGCCCAGAGTTCTCTTCTAATAGATGAGTCTTCTTACACCACATCCCTACAAGATTGCGAGCGGATGTTATCTAACCTATCTATTTCCCAAACGTCCCCTTTTACCGCTCTTGCTGCACAAGAGGAAGGCTCGCCACTCCTTTTGTCATCTTTAGATGAGAAACCTCTTGCACCGACATCGCCAACTTCTTTAACCATGACGGATCCTCTCAAACATGCCCTCCTACCTATTAGTTCTTCATCGCCTAAATCTTTTCAGTGACCGGTTGACCTCTTAACACCTATTGATACAAAGTGCCTCATCTACCCCCTGTATCACACCCACAGTGGACCGGAATCACAACCCACCTTTCTTCCATACAAAAATTCCAATTCACACCTGAAGACTGTCATTCTCCAGAAGATAGACGAGTCCTATGGGAACGTTTGAGTACCCCTATTCTACTCAAATGCAGATGACCGATCCAGACACCTCTACCATATACCCGAAGTGTTTACAGAAACTCAAAATGCCTATGTCCTCATCTTCACCCCCCGCATCTCTACCCAGTATCTCATCCACCTCTGTCAGCCTAACCAAATCTTCCCCTACACTTGGGACCTCACCAATACCCAGTCTAACACACCCGCCTAAGCGACTAGATTTATCCAAAAATAAAGCCGCCCCTCCACTTAGGAGACAACCTCAATCCGTGCCTCTATCACAATTAAAACCATCATCATCACACCTACCTTCCATATTGGGACCTCATCCCTCCACCTTGCATCAATATATCATACCTCCTGCGTTTTCTTTAAAACGACCTATGCCTTCTGCACCCATACAGAGATCTAAGGGTATATCAACATTGTCACCTCACGTATCCTGTCCACCCATCAACCCTAAACAAATTTCATCATCAAAGGAATTATTTTCTTTCACTCCTCTTTTGTCGCCATTGTCTCCGGATACCACGTTATCTAGAGCCTCATCATCTAACCAGCTAAACGTAGCTCCTGCGCCAAAGAAACCATGTTTAGTTAAAACCACGTGTCAACACCCCTTGGCTAAACCACCACCCGCACGAACCAATCATGCCCGAATATTACGAAACACCGCTCAATCAATACCCTCATCCTCCTCCGATTTTGATCCACTCAAAGGATCTTACGCCAAAATCCTTGCTATGTTGGTGCAGAATGCGACCATTTCTCCCGCCCCACTTAGACCTTATGACCCGTCTAAACCTCGACCTATAGGTTATGATGAGTCTAAAATCTGCGCTTATCACCGCACACTAGGACATGATGTGGAGGGATGCAAAGCTTTAAAAGCCATCCTTCATCGGTCACCTCTCTCGGATAGAAAGGTTAGGAAAGATAACTTACGAAGGGAGAGACATTTAGCTTCATTCGCTCTCCTATACCACCGTCCCTGCCTCACCAATATCTATCATTATTACAACCCCACCTCTTGAAGACCATGATTTATCGACCATCTTCATCTCGGGTCCACGAGATTAATATGATTAGTGTTGCTTACTCGAGCGTAGAAAATAACGAGAAAGTGAAAGAAAGCACACCTACGTCCTCTCTTTCTCCGTCCACCATCCCGATCGCACCACCACCTAAAGTGGTTATTCGTGGACCCACTTACAACATCTCTAATGGAGTTACCCACCGAGCCATGATCAAACAACTTCACCAATCACCTATAAAAATGACCTTTGTATGATCTCATTCGGACTTCTGAATCTCATCGACAAGCTCTCGTTGAAATCCTTCAAGGGATCGAGGTCTTACCTAATGAAACCCTACCTGTTACCTCCATTCTAACACCCAATCACGTTGCTTCCCTCACCAAACAACCTACCACCCCAACCACTTCTGTCTCTATACAACAAGCTGCTGTAGTCAGTTTCTCCGAAGATGAAATTGTTGACTTTGGTACAGAAGATCCTGACCCTGCTCTTTTCATCTCAGCTTACGTCCGGGACATTCGGGTACGTCATGTTATGATTGATGGGGGCGCTAGCCTAAACATCATCTCTTCAAAAGCCTTCCAACAAATGAATATCCCTTCTAGCTACATGTGTGCCAACCCCATCATGTTGCGGTCATTCAATGATGCTATTACCTCTACCTTAGGCACCGTGATCCTTAACATTCATGTAGGACCACGTACTTTACCCGAACTCTTCTATGTCCTTGAGGGAGAGTTCCAATACAATATATTGCTAGGTCGCCCTTGGATCCGGGCTATGGGATGCGTTCCTCCAACCTTACATAGATGCATAAAATTTGAGTACGAGGGAAGTCTTACACCATAAAAGCTGATCCTCCCCCCTTCAAAACCTGTAATATGTTATATCACCCTAATGATGTGCTTGTACCAATCAAGACACCCATTCATCCAACCCAACCATCCACTTCAACCACACCTCTACCATTCACTTCAACAGCACCTACACCTTCAACCCATGAAACCACCGTCGCAAAAACCACTTCCCTTCCCGCAGCTAACATCCCAACCGCAGACCCCTTAGTAGATGTTTTTCAACGCCTTACGCTGGGGGAGTATCGCCTATATAACATTAGTTCTTTCCATACCCCACAGGAGTACGGATAGGTACATGCACATCCTACCTATGACCGTCGTGTGGGGGAAGTAATCCCCTACGGACCACCTCATTACCGCACTAACCTAACATATGGGGGTGTCGACGCATCTTCCGTTGCCCCTGAGCCTCCTCTTGGTGTGGTTCCCTTCCAATCCGATTTCCAATACCTGACAAATCATCGTTTCGCCCTTACCTTCTTGACTCACTGTGCTTGGAAAGGCTTTGGTTTTGGTCTTTATGAACAAGGCCGACATACAATCATTCCTGTAACTACTCGCAAGCACAATGATCGTAGTGGTCTCGGATTTCGGGAACACTTACACCGAAGGAACCTCGTGTCAGTTGTCTTCTGGAAGATGACGACATCACCCCTACCAAACCATCATCACCCATTTTGCCTTCGTCACCCACAGAGTCGATAGATCCCGAATCTATCCCTCCTAACTTTTTTTTTTCATAAATGCTATCTTCCTAGGTCCTCTCACTTATCAACACGATAATGAGGACCCCTCTTCTATCCCCTTCTATATCCAGACATGATTGAAGAGGACTCACCTTCAATTAACATTGTTGAGTGCTAGGATGATGACTCCATCCTCACTTACCTTGGTGCGGACGACTCTTATATTCAACGCGCCTTACCATCTGAAACTCAAACCATGTTGAACGAGTCTACTATAGAAATCAACATCCACACGGAGGAGGATCCTCACATTGTGAAGATCGGACAATCCCTTAGCGCATCAGAACAAGTCGCCTTTACTACCTTTCTCCGTACTCACAACCAAGCTTTCGCTTGGTCCTACGCTGACATGCCAGGAATTGATCCTGACATTGCTGTCCATAACATTACCCTGAAACCCGATTCCAAGCCAATTAAACAGAAATTGAGAAAAATGCATCCACGCATTGCCCTCTTGGTCAAAGAGGAGCTTCAACGACTCCTTTCTGTTTCCTTCATCCTGCCTATTGACTATCCTCAATGGATTTCTAACATTGTACCTGTCACTAAAGCGGACGGGGACTTCGGATATGCACGGATTTCCGGGATCTTAACCTCGCTTGCCCTAAGGATGACTTCCCCCTACCTAGTATTGACCAACTTGTTGATCTCATTGCGGGCCATGAGATGCTCTCTCTCATGGATGGCTTTTCAGGATACAACCAAATTTTGGTTGCCCCTGCCGATCAACATAAAACTACCTTCATAACTCCTTGGGGAACCTTCTGTTATCGTGTAATGCCATTTGGCCTTAAGAATGCTGGTGTAACCTATCAGCGGGCTATGACCTACATTTTTCATGACATTATGCACACTATCCTTGAAGATTACGTCGATGATCTTCTTGGCAAATCTAAACATCGTAGTGAACATCTCGATGTTTTAACCATTATTTTTGATCACTGTTACAATATTCTATCTATCTTCAACCCTCCACCTTACATCAATATATCATACCTCCGTGTTTTCTTTTAAAGCGACCTACGCCTTCTCGCACCCATATAGAGATCTAAGGGTATATCAACATTGTCACCTCATGTATCCCTGTCCACCCATCAACCCTAAACAAATTTCATTATCAAAGGAATTGTTTTCTTTCACTCCTCTTTTATCGCCATTGTCTCCGGATACCACGTTATCTAGAGCCTCATCATCTAACTAGCTAAACGTAGCTCCTGCGCCAAAGAAACCATGTTTAGTTAAAACCACGTGTCAACACCCCTTGGCTAAACCACCACCCGTACGAACCAACCATGCCCGAACATTACCGAAACCTGCTCAATCAATACCCTCATCCTCCTCCGATTTTGACCCACTCAAAGGATCTTACGCCAAAATCCTTGCTATGTTGGTGGAGAATGCGACCATTTCTCTACCCCCACTTAGACCTTATGACCCGTCTAAACCTCGACCTATAGGTTATGATGAGTCTAAAATCTGCGCTTATCACCGCACACTAGGACATGATGTGGAGGGATGCAAAGCTTTAAAAGCCATCCTTCATCAGTCACCTCTCTCAGATAGAAAGGTTAAGAAAGACAACTTACGAAGGGAGAGACCTTTAGCTTCAATTCCCTCTCCTATACCACCTGTCCCCGCCTCACCAATATCTATCATTATTACAACCCCACCTCTCGAAGACCATGATTTATCCCGACCATCTTCATCTCAGGTCCACGAGATTAATATGATTAGTGTTGCTACTCGAGCGTAGAAAAACAACGAGAAAGTGAAAGAAAGCACACCTGCGTCCTCTCTTTCTCCGTCCACCATCCCGATCGCACCACCACCTAAAGTGGTTATTCGTGGACCCACTTACCCCATCTCTAATGGAGTTGCCCACCGAGCCATGATCAAACAGCTTCACCAATCACCTGTAAAAATGACACTGTATGATCTCATTCAGACTTCTGAATCTCATCGACAAGCTCTCGTTGAAATCCTTCAAGGGATCGAGGTCTTACCTAATGAAACCCTACCTGTTACCTCCATTCTAACACCCAATCACGTTGCTTCCCTCACCAAACAACCTACCACCCCAACCACTTCTGTCTCTTTACAACAAGCTGCTGCTGTCAGTTTCTCCGAAGATGAAATTGTTGACTTTGGTACAGAAGATCCTGACCCTGCTCTTTTCATCTCAGCTTACGTCCGGGACATTCGGGTACGTCATGTTATGATCGATGGGGGCGCTAGCCTAAACATCATCTCTTCAAAAGCCTTCCAACAAATGAATATCCCTTCTAGCTACATGTGTGCCAACCCCATCATGTTGCGGTCATTCAATGATGCTATTACCTCTACCTTAGGCACCGTGATCCTTAACATTCATGTAGGACCACGTACTTTACCCGAACTCTTCTATGTCCTTGAGGGAGAGTTCCAATACAATATATTGCTAGGTCGCCCTTGGATCCGGGCTATGGGATGCGTTCCTTCAACCTTACATAGATGCATAAAATTTGAGTACGAGGGGAAGTCTTACACCGTAAAAGCTGATCCTCCCCCCTTCAAAACCTGTAATATGTTATATCACCCTAATGATGTGCTTGTACCAATCAAGACACCCATTCATCCAACCCAACCATCCACTTTAACCACGCCTCTACCATTTACTTCAACAAAGACACCTAAACCTTCAACCCATGAAACCACCGTCGCAAAACCACTTCCCTTCCCGCAGCTTAATTAACATCCCAAATGCGAGACCCCTTAGTAGATGTTTTTCAACGCCTTACGCTGGGGAGTATCGCTTATATAACATTAGTTCTTTCCATACCCCACGGGAGTATGGATAGGTACATGCACATCCTACCTATGACCGTCGTGTGTGGGGAAGTAATCCTACGGACCACATCATTACCGCACTAACCTAACATATCGGGGTGTCGACGCATCTTCCGTTTCCCCTTAGCCTCCTCTTGGTGTGGTTCCCTTCCAATCCGATTTCTAATACCTGACAAATCATCGTTTCTCCCTTACCTTCTTGACTCGCTGTGCTTGGAAAGGCTTTGGTTTTGGTCTTTATGAACAAGGCCGACATACAATCATTCCCGTAACTACTCGCAAGCACAATGATCGTAGTGGTCTCAGATTTCGGGAACACTTACACCGAAGGAACCTCGTGTCAGTTGTCTTCTGGAAGATGACGACGTCACCCCTACTGAACCATCATCACCCATTTTGCCTTCGTCACCCACAGAGTCGATAGATCCCGAATCTATCCCTCCTAACTTTTTTTTTTCATAAATGCTATCTTCCTAGGTCCTCTCACTTATCAACGTGATAATGAGGACCCCTCTTCTATCCCCCTTCTATATCCAGACATGATTGAAGAGGACTCACCTTCAATTAACATTGTTGAGTGCCAGGATGATGACTCCATCCTCACTTACCTTGGTGCGGACGACTCTTATATTCAACGCGCCTTACCATCTGAAACTCAAACCATGTTGAACGAGTCTACTATAGAAATCAACATCCACACGGAGGAGGATCCTCACATTGTGAAGATCGGACAATCCCTTAGCGCATCAGAACAAGTCGCCTTTACTACCTTTCTCCGTACTCGCAACCAAGCTTTCGCTTGGTCCTACGCTGACATGCCAGGAATTGATCCTGACATTGCTGTCCATAACATTACCCTGAAACCCGATTCCAAACCAATTAAATAGAAATTGAGAAAAATGCATCCACGCATTGCCCTCTTGGTCAAAGAGGAGCTTCAACGACTCCTTTCTGTTTCCTTCATCCTGCCTATTGACTATCCTCAATGGATTTCTAACATCGTACTGTTACTAAAGCGACGGGGGGACTTCGGATATGCACGGATTTCTGGGATCTTAACCTCGCTTGCCCTAAGGATGACTTCCCCCTACCTAGTATTGACCAACTTGTTGATCTCACTGCGGGCCATGAGATGCTCTCTCTCATGGATGGCTTTTTCAGGATACAACCAAATTTTGGTTGCCCTTGCCGATCAACATAAAACTACCTTCATAACTCCTGGGAACCTTCGTTATCGTGTAATGCCATTTGGCCTTAAGAATGCTGGTGCAACCTATCAGCAGGCTATGACCTACATTTTTCATGACATTATGCACACTATCCTTGAAGATTACGTCGATGATCTTCTTGGCAAATCTAAACATCGTAGTGAACATCTCGATGTTTTAACCATTATTTTTGATCACCTGTTACAATATTCTGTCTATCTTCAACCAAAGAAATGTGTCTTTGGTGTCCTTTTGGGAAAACTTCTTGGCTTTATCGTCTCTTTGCGTGGCATTGAGGTCGACCCATCTAAAGTCAAAGCTATCCTAGAAATGCCCCCACCTACTAACCTCAAACAATTACGTAGTTTACAAGGTAAGCTCCAATCTATCCGGTGTTTCATCTCCCAACTCTCGGATCGATGTCAACCTTTTCATCACCTCCTTAAAAAAGACATTGACTTTCAATGGAGCGAAGAGTGCCACCAAGCCTTTGAGGCTCTCAAAGCTTATCTCTTGCAGCCACCCGTGCTTATCCCACCTCAGGATGACCGCCCTTTCTACCTTTACCTTTCCGCCACCGACCACGCTGTAGGGGCCATGCTTGCACATCATGACTCCGAGAATCATGAACAAGCCGTTTATTATATAAGTCGTACTTTGGTGGACTATGAGACTAGGTATACACATGTAGAAAAGTTGTGCCTAGCCCTATCATTCGTGGCCACCAAACTCCGACACTACCTTCTGAATCACAAAACTTTTGTCATCACCAACATGGACCCCATCCATTATATGTATGCCAAACCCCATCTAAACAAACGCATCGCCCGATGGCTCATGCTCCTCGCCGACCTCGACCTTGAGTTTTTCCACTAGAAATCAATCAAAGGAAAAACCATCACAGATCAACTCGCGGAAGCCCCTCTACCCGGGGCACAATTTATTAATTTTAATTTCCCTGACAAACTCATCGCTACTCTTTCCCTTAGGGAGGAGTCGTATCCAATGACCCTCTTCTTCGATGGATCCAAATGCCAGCGCGGCAGAGGAGCCGGCGTTGTTCTCATTCCTCTCGACGCTGAGCCTATGCCTCTTTCCTTCCGACTCGATTTCCCCTGCACTAATAATACTACGGAATACGAGGCCCTTGTTCTGGGTCTCCAGGTTGCGTTACACTTAGGTGTCAAATCTATCAATATTTTCGGTGACTCTCAATTGGTAGTCAATCAAGTTATGGGCATCTACCAATGTAAAAATGAGGAACTTCAAAAGTACAAACGCTACGTGGATTCACTTCTAGCCTTATTTACTCACTATTCTATCCAAACCATTCCTCGCTCCACTAACAAATTTGCGGATACTATGGCTTGCTTAGCCTCGTAAATTCCAGCTTCATCAACTGACTCTGACATTTTCGTCTTGGTCCAACAACTCTTTGCCCCATCTTACTCAGCCCTGGTTGTTTGTATGATAAATAATGTGTCTGCTAATTCGCAGGATACCTGGTATCACCAATTTCACGACTACCTTACAACCTCTGTTCTCCCACCTACCCTTACTAGTACCGGCAAACGCACTTTTCTTAAACGCGTTTCTCGTTATGTCATTCTGGGGGGACTCCTTTATAAACGTGGTTTTGATGGCATCCTCCTTCGATGTCTAACTAGCATGAGGTCACCTATACCATCCAACAGGTCCATGACGGTATTTGTGGTGGACATTTTAGCGGCCTTGCCGTGGCCAAGCGAATCCTTCGCCTAGGTTATTATTGGCCTACTCTCAATAACGATTGCTACGAATATGTTAAGCGTTGTGTTATGTGTCAACAACATGCCAACCTTCAACATACTCCGCTATTCCAGCAACCGAATATTACACAAAATGGGTGGAGGATATTCCGCTCATTTCAACCAAAAAATAAAAAATTATAAAGTTCATTAACCACCACATTATCTGTCGTTTTGGTGTTCCTCATCGCCTGATAACAGATAATGGAAAATCTTTCAAAAATAAGTTGTTGCAAGACATTTGTGACAACTTTGGTATCAAACTTAGTTTCTCCTCACCCTACTATCCACAAACGAATGGACAAGCCTAATCCTCTAATAAAACCCTAACCAAAATTCTCATGAAAGTTGTCAATGAGTCCGGAAGAAATTGGCACAATCACATCCCCTTTGCCCTCGGGCTTATCATACTAGCATTCGTACCTCCACCAATGCAACACCTTTTTCTTTGGTATATGGTACCGAGGCTGTCTTTCCTCTCAAAATACAAATACCCTCCCTCAGAATATCTCTTCAGGATATTCTCACCAACGATGATTTCCACCAAGAGCGGTTAGCCCAATTGGAGCTTCTTGACGAGCGTCGTCTTACAGCTCTTGATCACCTTCAAATCTATCAAAAGCACATCAAGCGTGCTTATGATAAGCGACTTCATGAGCGTACCTTTAAGGTTGGTGATCTTGTCCTCAAAGAGAATCAACATGTAACCAAACTAGAAAAGAGCAAACGTGGAAAATTTGCTCCCAATTGGATTGGGCCTTACATAATCACTCACACTTATGGATCAGGCACTTATCGTTTAGCTTTGCTTAATGGTAAACCTGGGCCTGAACCCCTTAATGCCTTGCATCTTCGACCATTCTACTATTGAATTTAGTGTTATATCACTTCTTATCTACCTACCGCTCATCCCTTGAGCTCATTTTGCGTTACATACACTTTGTTTCCTACATCTTACAATCACATCAAGCTCACATAGTTTGATTCCCACCTCCCTTAACGATGCCTTCCCTCTTTAGTCTAGTCCATGACTTCAAAGTATTAAAATGACACATTCTTAATTATATGCTTATGGGATTTTCTTGAGTCAAACTTTCTACCAAACTAGATGCTTTACGCCAAAAGGACATCTGGCTCTCTAAATTATATATAGATTGCTCCCTCAAATGACAGCTATATGCCAAACTATTCTCTTTATATATATAGACTGCTCCTCGAAGGACAACTATGCACTAAAATCACATCTGCTACATCAGTAAATAGACTACTCCTTGAAGGACAGACTATACACGAGTCCTTTATCAGAAGCTTCTCGCATTGATCAGCTTCGTGAAGACCTCAAGAATAGTACGATCAATATCCCTTGTAGACTTCCCGCATCGATCAGTCTATATTCAGTAAAATAAAAGCCACATTCAAAAGAAATTTTGAGTCATGGACTTATCTATTTAGGGTAGGTTCTCTTTCGTCAGAACACTCACTTTGTAACAAGTTATCCGTACCTCAGCTATACCATCCACCTCACCTCACCATTTGTTTAAACTCAAGGGATGTGACGTATATCCGATATATTGTGATCATACAACTCTTTTCACCTATTGACTTCTCGTCTATGCACGGTACCTAGGGGTTCAAGCTCATCCTGCATTAATATGTGGTTTGTTTAGCTCTTTTCAACTACGGAGTAAATTTTTCCTCTTTGACTCGAATCTAGGATTATGTGTTGATCTTAATCGGATACGGTTCCCTACTATTTGGGTACGCTAACTTTTTCTTCACCTATACCTACATCAACATCGCCCATACCTTACCAACACCAACAACATTACCCTATCAACATCAAATTCTTATCAACCAACAAATTGCCTAACCATACCCAAATTTCCGAATCCACCTCTCCTCTGCTAGGTCCTCCACCAATCAACTGCTGCCTCCTACTCACTCGGGCCCACTACTCACTCACTCCTCCACTCAAATAGCGCCACCTCAACCAACAAATGCTCTAATCTCAATAATCCACCTCAGACAACTCAAATCGGTTTTCAAATTGCAAATGTGACAATGACAGGCCATATTTTTCTTTTTATAGGTTTTTGACCTATAACCGATATTGGTTTTATTATGCCCTAAGGAACCGGTATCGGTCCCCTAACCGATATCGGTCATAGATAATCGACATCAGTTTTATTCCAACTTTTCCCTCAATTTACCCCTATTTACCTATCACCCTTTCTCACAAACATCGCCTATATCAACGTTTCTGCATGACCCCTTTGTTAACCCATTTGGCTTGACCTAAGGTCGTAACCAACCAAATTGGCTCGACCAAGGCCATAACCTACCATTTGGCCCGACCAAGGCCATAACCAACCAATTTGGCCCGACCTAAGGCCGTAACCAACCTCTTTGGCTCGACCAAGGCCGTAACCAACCAATTTGGCCCGACCCAAGGCCTCACCCCAACCATTTGGCCCGACCCAAGGCCGCAACCCAACAATTTGGCCCGACCCAAGGCCTCACCCCAACCATTTGGCCCAACCCAAGGCCACAACCCAACAACTTGGCCCGACCCACGACCCTCACTCATCAATCAGCCCGACCCAAGGCCGTACCACTTAAATACCTCACCCAACATCAACAACATACACTTTTATCCACCCATCATGTAACTTTTGTTCACTCGAGCTCACTGTTCATGTTTTAGCATGATTAGGGTCCTTGACTTGATCTGTCGACTAACTTTGCCTAGACTTAGACCGTGACGTTTATCTCAACCAAACCAACCATCACGAAATCTTTATGCCGAACATGCCCAAACGTTCCTGTACCTTACCCGTTATATACCCTGGAGCTACTTCCTATGCCTTGGATACCAGGATTATATCACCCTTGTTTGGATAAACTATCGACCTTTGCCTATGCATTGCTGGTTTGCTCATCAAATCATGTACCCTAGTCACACTAATGCATTTCCACGTGCGTCTGCTTCTTTGGACCTACCTCACCACCTCACCATCATCTCCACACCATTTACCCTTTATCAACCCTATCCCTGATTTCACGCTATCTCAATCTGTGATAGATTTGAGGGGGATTACCTATACCCTTAACAGGGGAAACCACTTCATATTATTGTCCGTGCAGCTTTACAAAACAAACTACACGACAATAAGGGGCTAATGTAGACACCAAATTTGTGTCTTACGACCCCTTGTGACCCGCATCTCATTTCACAACCTAACCTCACCACCTAAACCTTACACAATTATTTATTAATTATCTTATAATTAATAAATCCACATCGCCTTACCTGCCACCTCATTTTGCCACCTCATCATGACCTAGGCCTAACCCTAAACTAATCTAATTAAGACCTATAACTTGGTCTACATCCACACCCATGACTAATGACCCCTTTCTCGCACCCAAAACCAACCTTCTAGTCACTTGACCAAGCCCGCAACTAATCCCTCGGGAGAAAAGGAGGGAAAGTTGGCTATTTTACTAAAAATAGCCCACTTTGACCTGACCGATACCGGTTCCTACTCGACCGCCGTCGGTTATGTAACCGCCATCGGTTCCCTGTAAATGGGCTCCCCTAACCAAAAACAAAGGTCGAAGGATTTTTGGATCAATCAGGATCATCAGAAGCGATAAAAAGAATCCGGATTTGTTGAGCCAAGCAAGAGACAAGTGAAGAGACAAGAAGAGTTTACAGTGAAGGAGACCAAGCCCAAGACTGCAACTGAATAATCAGAGCCCTGTGATACTCATCTGATCATCGGGAGGGAGATATCTCATCTTCTGGGTGTCAGGCCATCCTACCTGAGTTCTGCCTTTGTCATCACAGTTCTTGGACCTGCATCCTCGTCAATAACCAGTAAGTTGTATCTTGCATGTCCTCTTTTATAACATTTCTTAGACTTTTGAATCACAGCCGTCATTAATCCATTCCTGGATCTACTACCCAGCAACACATCACATCTAACTATCATTCATCTACCCTCTCATCACCCCGTTACCTAATCCCACTCATTTACTAGCCTTACAAACATCACAACCACCCTACAACTGACCCTCACCAAGAGCCCCTAAAACATAGCCCTACCGATATCGGTTAGAAGAAACCGGTATCGGTTATTGTGACTCAAAACCAGAAACCAGCCTTTCCCCCTACCTGTTTCAACGAAGCAATTAAATTGTTATTTTACAATATTTCATGTTAATTCATATTAGCAGGGGAACTGACCACCTTCGAAAGGAAGTGTTATATTTCCTGGGCCCAAGGTAGTTCCCTCATTTATTGTCTAATCAAAATCTTGTGGTCTTGTGTTCTTATTTGCAGGTAGTCCTTCCAAGACAAAAGGGAGTTCTTCGCAATCAACCTGATCTCTCTCTACGGTACGTGCACACCATCTCGACATTCAACAGGTATTCCTCCTAGCCCTAACCCTTATCTATTTCTAAAAGGAATGAAAGGATAGAAGCAACTCTATTCCCAAAAGCTGAAACATTCCGCGAAACAGGATGCTCTATTGTAATTTGTCTCTTCTTGTGCAATCTATAAATCTCTTAATTCAGTCACCTATATGTACCTGTTTCATTTGTATACTATGATGTTTAAATGGAAGTTGATCACAAAACTAGTACTTTACAAATTGAAACTATATTGTCTTTTCGGGTCAATGAAGACTTGTGTTGCATACATCATCTCGTATTGTTGGAACATGATTTTATCACTTTTGATGAATTTGCTATTATGTACCTTGTAGGCCATAATTGTAATTTTAAATGCATGTTTTTTTGAAATTGGAAATATAATGAGTTAAATCAAACCATGACACCCATTTCCCCCTCTTTTCCCTAGGTGATGTAGTTTGCGGAGGAGAGCTAGAGCAACAAATCAAAAAGAAAGGAAAACCTCGTTAAGGTAATGATGGGTTTCCTTTACCTCAATACACTTTCAATTTCATAATTATATGCATTCCTTTTCCTCATTTATTTCTCATGGATTGTGTGAGAAAATATGTATAGTTATTCCTCATGCATAATTGAAATTATTTTCCTGTCTTGAGATGTATATCTTTACTTTTTATACTTTATTCAATTGAATGGATAATAAATGAACTTGTATAATTCAATACACTTCAATAATTCACTTAATCATGGGAATAAATTCAATTCAATAATACCTTTTTGATGCTCACTAGAAATGCATAGTTGTTTGTAAAATGATACCATCCATGCTTCATACCATCATCTAAAACTGCTATTTCGAATGTAATATTTTGCATATGTTATCTTTCTCACCTTTACCATGGTCTTGAAGTAGTCTTTGAAGGCTATTGCATTGTATTATTGAAGACGATACATTAGAGAGGTAGTATATGCAAGGTGTTGCCTTCTAGGACAACACTTTTAGTTTCGATTTGATGCATGGCATTCTAATTCTCGTCCAAAAAAAGCAATTAATATCTATATCCCTTTCGAGATGGCTCCCCAAATATATTCAAAATTATAACTCATCCTATCTTAGAAAAATAAAAATTTGAGTTGACCTTTCGATGCGGGTGCGAAAAATGTCAACATTTTTGTGATCCTGTGGGGAAATGTTGTGTGCTACTTTAAGACCACTGAATTTCTCTTGTCCATTCGACATGTATTCAAAATCATATAACCCAAATCCATCCTTTTTCGAAAAACTAAACTTTATGAAAAATTAACTAAAGTTGGGAAAAGATCTGGTAAACCAGATCACATGCATTAATGTAATTATTTAAATTAAAATATACAATGTGCATGAAATGCACTTATTGAAATGGAAATCCTAATCTACACTACCCTAACCAGAACTAAACAGAAGCTAAATGAATCTTGAAACAAGTAGCAAACAAAAACTTCCCTATCTAGAAAAACCAAGGCCATGAATTCAGATTTGAAAAAAAGTAACATAACAGAGATGAATAGAAGACATGTACCTATATTTTGTTCACAAGATCTGTCCAGTAGCTGAGAAACACCTCTATCTGATCTGTGAGCTGTTTTGAGAGGTTTTGGGTATGATTGTTGAGAACATGAAACTCTTCTGTGTTCTAAAACATGCACAAATTCTCGTACTACTGTAATTTTCTACAAACCAGACAAATACCAAATAGAACATGGCCTTCTAACAGCTAAAAATAATCTTTTTCTGATTTGATATGTTTCTATGACCTCCTTTTAAAACCTGGGCACATTATGAAGTGTATTTCAAGGCTTTTTTTTCTCTACAAGCTACATTTATCTTCATCTACATCATATATCTTGTATTTTATTTGTCTTTTGATACTTTGAATTTTTAGCTGTATATTCACTACTTTTAGGGTTTTGAGTTATCAAAACAACACCTTGTGAACTATCTCGATACTTATTTGGCATTGCATTATTGAAATTTCATAACACTACCTCTATTACAAAGCTCGAAACTCAATTTGGTCTATCTCGGAAAATGAATATGTATGTAATTTTTTTCTTCATGCTTTGAGCTTGAAGAGTTTTGTTTCTATTATATGGAGGTTTGCACACTGTTGGAGAGCTTTTTTTTGTGAGCTCATGGCTATGGTTTGATTTTTATTTTGTCTTATCTCATACATTCTCACTTTAGTGTGGCTTGAGTTCGATTTTATTCATTTATACTGTTTCAAGACTCAAAAAAGAACTCCCTCAACTTTTGATTGCTCCATGCTTTCGAAAACAAGCTTTTAAAATACGTAAATAGTGTACGGTTTAGAGTCTTTCATAAATGTACATATCAGAGTTTGAACGTAACCATTGATGTTCTTACACATTATTCATAGAAAATTTGTGTTCCCTGTTCATTCATACTTGCATCTAGATGAGGAGTGTTCTCTTCTTCTCAGAAATGATCTTGTTCCAATATAGATTGGCATTTATAAACAATACCTTGGTAGAATATTTTCTTGAAGAAAAATGTATCGACTTATATGAATCCATGCTATATTATTTGCAAGTTGGAGGCTTGATAATCATGTGAAACCGTATTGTAAAACTTTAAAAATTGTTCCTAATCCAATGTGAGGTAATTAAATTCTTATGCATTTCCATTCCACTTCGAAGATTTGGGAAATATGTACTATTATCACCGAATCACAGCACCCCTGTGCTTATACAAGTGCATATACTTGAACTCACGGTGTGATTGGATAACATGGGTACTATCTCCAAGTTGTGGGACTTGCTACTTGAGATAGACCTCCAGAGAAAGCTGGTTCTTACTCCTAAACTACCTGCCACAATCTACTCTAATGCAGCAGCTAAGCTAACTGTTCTAATCTAAATTTCCAAGGGACCAAGGAGAGAGAATGCATAAAATGAAAGCCTACACTAAAGCGGTGATACACCAGAAAAGGAGGGTGTGAGAGTAGTCTCCAAATGTGTGAAATACAGAGGCAAAGTGCACACTAGAAGAGGTGATGACAGTTCACCATAATCTAGCAAAATGCATTCACAACAATATTCCAAGCATACACAATGATAATGAATCCCTGCAAGAACATAATAAATAGACACAATATTCTTATAGAAAGATCAAAGGGGCAAGAAGAATGCAAGAAAACACAGCAGGGGAAGATACATCCACAAACTGGTATTTTATTGCTTCATGATATGCATAGTTCAATCTATTACAAGATAAGGGCCTGGATCACCATGCAAGGAGTCCACTACAAGGGCTTGCAACACACTGGCTTCACAAAGAAATTTTGGTAGAGCTTTGCTACCCAAAAACTCTCTCCTTTACAATGAGCCCAACACTCCAATTTATAGAAAAATGAGAAGGAAAAGAGAAGGGAAAATGGAAATCCCGAAATCTATCCTTCAACCACCTGTAAGAGGTATTAAATGGAGTGAAATGATTATAAATTACTTGCAAAAGGCTCCCCATACTGTCCCATGTGCTTTGTAGAAGAGAAAGAATGCCTCTTAATTGCACTCTCAACTACCGAATAAAACAACATTTATGAAACCGCCACGTTTTCTTAAAAATATTAATTAATTTCTCATCAAATATAGAATTTCTTATTTTTTTACATTGGGCTCGGAGCCACAATTCCAACAGTACAAATTTTGTGTGATTTCGTTGAGAAATGCAAAAGTTATGGCCTTCTGAGTGCGGGCAGCTATTTTGGGTCTGGCAGGCGTTTTCTGTCATTTGACGGGAATGAGCATTAACTGACTGGAGCCGAATATATTTCTCTTATTTAAATATATCTACCCTCATCAAAAATAATAAATCTAGTTTTTTGGCGTAGAGGACGTCGTGCTTGTTCCAGAAAGTCCAATTTTATGAAAATCGGAGCTCGGAGTCAAAAGTTATGGCCGTTTGAAGTTTCGGACCAAACGTTGACTTTTCTTCCTTGTTGTTGGCCGCTTCGGCTTTCCGTGTCCCACGCGTCCCTTTGGCCCGGATGTCCCAAAGAGTACGAAAGTTCTCATTTCAGCCGATCCGGCCGGTTCGCGTCTGCCGCATACTCTTGTCCCGCTTGTCCCGGACTGCTTGGGACAAATTCTTCCGATTCGCCCGGTTCGGCCGGTTCGTGTACTTTTGTCCCAACTGTCCCGGTGCGAAAGTTCTCATTTCGGCAAATCCAGCTGGTTCATGTACTTCACGTACCTTCGGCCCAACTATTCTGGGCTGCCTTAAGTCTTTTCGGCCGACTTGCGTCCTCCGCGTACTAACCGCCTGATGTCCTGCATCGCCTTTTCAACAGTTAGTCAATTTTTTCCATTTTTCGACTCGGGATTCGGATTTCCATGTCCCGCGCATCCCTTTGTCCCAACTGTCCCAAATGCTATGCAGACTGCCTGACAGCCTTTTGGCCGGTTCGCGCCCAGATGTCCCTCATGTCCCGACTGTTGCGAGGACTAGGACTTAGCCATTTTTCATGATTTTTTCTGGCCCGAGCTTGTTTTCTGTAATTTTTCACCTTTTCTCAGAACTTTCTCTCTTCTTCTTGGACAGGGGAGTTAGAAAAAATCTGAGGGGACCCTAGAAACATGACTTTTTCCCCGACTTAATCTATTTTCCTGGGACTTGAGAATTTAATGCATGTTATCAAAATTTCCCCTGGGGGGTGAATTTTGGATAACATATACCTCTTGCTTTTGCTTTGATTGCTTGGCCTCTCTATAGTTACGCAATGTGTTCTAAAAGCGTATCATTTATCTATATGAGCTGAACTTGTAAGATCTTGCACCATGTGATTTGGCTATTATCCATTATTATACCCGATATCCGAGAATTATATTATGAGGTTTTGATGTTGCGGAATAGGCTTATACTAGAAAAGCATATTGAAATATAAAGAGATTCAATGGTTTTTCTAACATGACATAGAATGTGTAATGGATAATATATTGTACTTTGTGTCTTCCGTGTAATCTATAAATTTATTTATTCAGTCACCTATCTCTGTACTGTTTATTTTTTATATTGTGATGTCTAAAATAGAAGTTAATAACAAACTTAGTACTTTACAAACTAAAAGCGTGCTCGTTTTCGGGTCAAGTGTACTTATGTTCCATACATCATCTCTATTGTTGCAACATGATTTTTCTCTTTTGATGAATTTAATATTATATACCTTGTATGAATATAATAATTGTACTTTCAAATTCATACTTTTCTTAAATTGGAAATATAATGAGTTAAACAAAACCCCGAGCTCAATATTGAAACCCATTTCCCCCTCTTTGCCCGAGATGATGTAGTTTGTGGAGGATAGCTAGAGCAATAACTCAAAAATAAAAGAACACATCCTCAAGAAAATGATGTGTTTCCTATACCTCAAGTAAAATTTCAATTTCATAAGTATATGCATTTATTTTCCTCAGTTATTTCTCACGGCTTGTGTGAGAAAATATGCACAGTTATTCCTCATGAATAAATGAAATTATTTTCGTGTAATGAGATGTATATCTTTCATTTCTATATCTTATCCATTTGAATGGATAATAAATGAAATTATACAATTCAATACACTTAAATAGTTCAATTAATCATGGGAATAAATTCAATTTAATCATAACTTTTTAATGCTAGCTGGAAATGAAAAGTTGTTTGTAAAAATTTACCTTCCATGCTTCAAAACCATCATCGAAGCTGCTGTTTCAAAATGTAATATTTCGTATATGATATCTTTCCCACCTTCACCAAGGCCTTACAAAGTAGTCTTCCAAGGGTAGTGCATTGTCTTGCTGAAGATGATACATTAGAGAGGCAATATATGTAAGGTGTTGCCTTTTGGGACAACACTTTCAGTTGCTGATTTAATGTATGGCATTCTAATTCTGTCCAAAACCAAGTAATTAAAATTTTCATCCCCTTCCGAGATGGCTGCCCCAAACATAGTCAAACTTCTAACCCATACCATCTGAGAAACTTAAAATTTTTGAGTTGACTTTCACACGGTTTGCAAATTTTTTTAACAATACCACCTCCTACTGCTTCTCACATGCATCGAGTTTCCCCACATGCCTCATCCCTCTCACCAAGTAGAACCATACATGTCACCATTGCTATGGTCACTGACTCAAATAGATGTGCATGATCACCTGTAGTTTTATCAACACGCTCTAGCATCCCTCCACATAGTACATCATTCAGCACATTCCACATTAATGTGTGGATCGATGTGTCTACTATCAACGACAATAGGAATCTCCTGCAAATATAACAAATAACCCAATGTTAGTAAACCATGTACAAAACATAAATAATACTTTCATCACCCTATAAGAATTTAAAATTACTATGCTCTACAAAGGCTACCACTACGAGGCTGTGGATACCTCCCTCACCAGCTCCTCCTAATAGAAATTGTATAACACCTGCAAAGACTTAATATAGTAAGATCCATTGATGCGCTACCCACCACGTGAGATAATCCTCCATGTACCCTCCATCACCACTATCTACAACTACTATCACTGGGTCTACCACATCTGTCCCTGGTGCTATCAATTAATTTGTTATAGGCCGTGGCCTAGGACCTTCCATCCCAGGGGCTCTAATAAATCATAACCATATGTATGGCTCCTAGGGCACATCTTGCACCATACCAATCTGCCGTGATACCCTCTCCACCTAAAACAACTCTACCACACCTGGAAAGCTGGTCCTGTAGAAAAAAATTCCTCTAAATACATTGCAAATATGTAGCATTCTCAAGTCATCCCCCATAATCATTATAAGGCCTCCATATAACTCACTCTAGCCCCATCCTATCTATTGGTTCTCTAAAGGTATCTCGTATCCATCTTCCCGCTACAAATATCAACCTAATGCCGAGAAAATTTCTCGTGCCACATCCACTCTCCTTGTGCCCCAACACTTGGTCTTAATATGAATATATGCTCATATGCCCATACATGTAGCAAAAGCATGGTGGCCCCTATACCCCTACCCCGCTCATCCTTCGTAAACCGATACAAGTCCCTATATAAGTGGGCCAACGCGCACCATTCCCATGCATATCTTGTCCCATCCTCATCTATATGCTGACATATGATGTGCATATTATACATGATGTTGATACATCTTCCTCCATAGCTATACATAATGCAATCACCAAAGGCAATGAATTTCCGCAACCGTAGAACCCTCGAGTGTAATATCACATCCAAACTATTATGGGGCTTGATAGGTACCTAGGCTTCTATAAAATATCATTTAGTTGAGTGCATATTCCACTCCATTTAGTTTAGTTCCATCACTTGTTTTCTCTCCCCAATAAGCTGGAACTCACAATATGTGATATATACATCCTCTAACTTCATTGTCATCTCCCATGTATGAAACCAACATGTGCACATATCGACACACCATCTCTTGCACAATGTAGTCAACATGGGAATATTATGGGGCACATCCCCTATCTATTCTATATTCTATTGGCCAAAACAGTCCAACACATCCCACTCGTCATCTTACAAACCCAATCCTAGTAACATACTCAAGTGACGACCACCGTGGAACTCCCTCGAGTGGATATCCCTCTTCAGACCACCAAACAACAAAAAATACAACATTAGCACACCTCCCTTTGTTAAATACAACTTTTCAACATCCTTATAACACAATCCTTACCAATATCTATAAAATAAAAACTTTCTGGACCAGAGTGCCTAGATGCAGGAATGGGGTGCCCCGGAGCAGGACACTAGTGCTCGGTTCTAGGCACTCTAATCCCAGGGGTCACTAGCACTATCAGCTCTCTTTTCTAGGTCCTAAACACTGAGAAAATAAAAATCCATAAATATTCAAAAATTATACTAAAATTTCTTGTACACCCTTCATTTTTGTGAAAATAATGTACTTACCAGCTCCACGGTAGTACGCGATGCTATAACGTTCGCCACTCTCTCAAACCGGCTAGGATGTAATGGTCTCACTTGAGGCATATCTAACCACTGTACACACTCTCACACTCATAGAAAAGATAAATAAATTCATAAATTACCTTTTCACTTTATTATTTATAATCACATTTTAAATGCCACCTTTACTATGGTCCATATTTCGCACTTATTACCACAAATAATACACGCTACACCATTTTGGTCATATATTGAGAATATTTACTCGATTTACACCCCTGTTTGCAGAATTATTTTTAGAATTATTCCTACCACCATATTGGACACATATTATATCTCTTCACCGCACTATTATATCCACCCTATGCATATTTTAACCTCTTACCATTACTTTCAGCTTAGAGTTCATTCTTTTCATCACTCCCTCTTTCGGTGAAAGGGGGAAATACTATTTGGGGTCCCCTTATAATCCCCTCTTATGTCAAGATGCATTCCAATATCATGAATTTAACACCTCGTAATTTATACCATGAAATTTCATCATCAATCTCCCCTAATGACCTAATATGGGGGCAACAATTATTGAACATCTCTTAAGCATGATCACATAACCTATCAACTCCCCTAATGACCCAAATTTGGGGAAACAAGTGACTAAAAATAATTTTATGTGGCATCTTATCAATTTATATAAAATTTCCCTAATGATATAACTCGTGGGAAATTAGCGAAACATCTCTCCACAAGTAACCAAATCAAAAAAATCAATCAACTAATCAAAATCACCATGTTTAAATTAGATCATTCAAATCCATGAGAAGTCTCCTAGATGACCTAACCTTGGATTTACATTCACCACTTCATTCCTGGATGACATAACTTGGTATTTTATTCTATACTCCGCGTTTACTTCAAGATGTCCTCGTCTCTTTCATTTCATGGTTTCTTCTTGATGACCTAACCCAAAAGCTATGTAATTCTATCATGTTCACTTCCAGATGATTTAACTTGGAAGCCTTCTCATTCTCTATCGCATTTTCTTACAGATGACCTAACTTGGAAGCCTTCACATTGCAGCGACACCCATGGAATGGGGGAAAAATGACCTTCCTTTATCAATCCTTTTTGGGTGAACTATTTTATCAAAATTATTTGGATCCAAATATCAAAACACTTTGATATGAGTACATCCGCAATGAGTAGATCTTGAGGATGTAGTTAAATATTGTAGAATAACACACTTTTCTTCCTACACACTTCCTTTGGTGGAAATATGCCCAAATCCTCCCATTATTCTATTCATATACAATCATTCAAAGTTGGGAACTAATCGCTCCCTACCCACCAATTCGTTATTAAACCGCATTTGAAATCATCTTATAGCCTAATCATCATTTTCATTTTTATTTCTTCATCGCAATACTTACACTTTTTGATACGTTACATGGATCAATTTGACGATCCATGTTTCAGCACACTTTTATAGTTCTATCTCGCATGCTTCTACTACACATCCGTGCTTTCTTCTACAACTTGGGATTCTTTGGCTTTTTATCGTGTACACATTTCTACCTAGTTTATGTTATTTGAGATTTTTGCTCACCAACATAAAGTAGGGGCAAATGTAGTCACAAAATCACGCACTTATAATTATATTAACACCACCATGTATGTTATTTTAGATATGGATCTTACATAATAAAATTATTCAATACTCGACCCATCCTTTAGTCCTATTTTTCGGTTGGTCGACATCATTGTTTTTTGTCTAGTTCATTCGTCATTGGTCTCTGTAGTTTTTTACATATTTCAAGGTGTCTCAAGTGTCGTAATTTCCTCATTTTTCATCTTTAGGTATATGTTGGGCCACCTAGGGTTGCACTGGGGCGCCCCGGGGTGCACAAGTCCTTGATTTTAGGAACCTATGTGTAAGTCGTAATTTGTTGTCTTAATTTTTTTGTTTGAGGTCAGTCTTAATGGTTACCCAGTGCATTCACTTAGGTCATAGTGGGAAGTTTTGAGTCAATAGTGTTTAAATTTGAACAAGATATTCCTATATAAACATAACATACTCACTACACTATGGACGTGCATTTTACTATTAAGCGAAGCTATCTACTAACGTAAGAGACCGCATTTGGGCATCTTCAACATCTTCATCACACACTACATATGGGGAAAGGGTTGCATTATTTCTATTCTATCCACCATTTGCATTTTTACATCTAGTTATTACCCCTTATTATCGCCTCTTTGACGCTAGGGAATCTTAGGAACAAAATTAAACACACATGCACATATAACTACATGGGGTATGAAATGTAGTCAAACTCTGGTCGTAAGACCACTAGTTTGGTAGTGAGGTTAGTCGACCTATTCATATGCATTTTTGGTTTTAGGATCGATGCTTTGGATAGGGTTTGCAGCAGAGATATTTTTAGGTAACATTTATAGTGATATAGGCATCATTATTGTGACACCCATGTGACAAGAGTGAAGGTATTATAGAGACATTGTGACACTACCAAATTCAAGTTCTAATATTTTCTTCAATCTTTAGCTCCTAGATATTAGACCGGGGTGCCCTGTGGTTACTCGGTATCCTCCTGTGTGCCTCAAGACAGACAAGAAATCAGCTTCTTCCCTTCCCAAGGTCATTCAATCACAACCTACCCATTCTCGTATACTAGTCTCCTACAATTCAGCACAAAGTGAGCTAAGTCCTTTAGAGGTTAGTACAATATCCCTATTATTTATATTTATTTTAATATATCAAAATATCAAGCAATATATTTACATATAGCATTTCAATATAGCATTTAGTTTTTATTTTGATTAACTCATAAAATAGCCATCAAATCCTATTTTCAGTTAATCACTCTCTTAGAAGAAATTTATATTTTCCCAATGATCTAATGAGCCAAATATCCTGAAATTGGAAGCCATTGCTCCTTGTAAAATCATATTTAATCCAACCCATTTATTTCATGATGAGGTGGATGATTTTTTGAGATATGGAGAGCTTATTTTTATCTCATTTTTCTTCCCTTTTTGATGAAATTCTCATTTTCCCACTAATATGAATGAGAGAATCATCTAAAAATTGGAGTAGAGCATCCTTGAAAAATTAAAAAAACTTTTAAAACCATTTTTGTATTAATCGAAACCTAGAGAAAACATTTCTAATAGTAATAAATATTATATGCTTTACATGTAAAAATTAAGTAAGTTTCCAAAAATGGTAAATTTTCACCTCCCGTGCACACCAAGAAAACAAAACCCATCAAAAAGTGAAAATGTGAAAGCTTTCTAAAAATTGCCATCCTTGTAAGGCCCCGATAAAAATTAAAATTCTTATAATTAGGATAAAATCACTTGTATTCACTCAATTTCCACCGATCTCATTGATATTTTCGACAATTTCATGGCTAGGAATTCATCTAGAGCATGGTTCAAATATGAGAGAATGTCCTCACAGTTCCTAAAACATCAATCTATAGGTGAATTCTATATGGAACAATTTGGTCCAATCGGATGAATGACCAAAGTCATTCCAATAAATATAAGATGAGAAAGGAGCTATTTAAAAATCTTGAGTTCATGAGGAGTAAGGTGATGATCACCATATAACAACTCCAACCTTGTATTGAAAAGGATTACCATGTTTGCAAGAGTTGGAAATCGTCTCAATTTCACATGTTACAATTCACTTATAAGTTTTCCTAATCATGTGTTCAACACCTTGAAGTATGTTTGCACCTCAAACGAGGAAGAAATCCACCGATATATAAGATGAAGACCTATTTCAATGAGTAACATACAAACATAAATAGATTCAAGCATCTAAGAGTTGCTTTTTTATCATGAAGGTGAACTGTGAATGCCAAGAACAAGTAAGGTAGTGATCTGTCAACACCAATCGACACTATGATAATTCTTCACCGGAACTCCTCGTCTTTATGATTATTAACTAATGCACAACTCTTAGTTTGGTGGATGTAATCTGGAAACACAACAACAAACATAACACAAGAATACCATAGACTATGATAAGAAGGAATAATGATAAATATGAAATATCAGTGTAAATTATAATATCAACATGAAATTGTTACAATCTCACCCATGAGGTTCTTCAAGTGTTATTAACTTCACTTGCCTTCAAACAATAACTATGGGAGAAACTTCACAATTACACCTCTTAATGGCTTCTTTAACACACCTTCAAAATGATGGCTTCCTTTACACACTTACTCATACAATATTTCTCACTACTTCTCTCTATGCTAAATGAGGGGGGGTGGCCTCTTTATTTATAGGAATTCAAGCTTATCCACCTTATCTCTAAGATAGGATAGGAAATCTCTTTCGGCCAATCATATTCCATGCCTAAACTCTTGCCTTTACATGTAGGCTTATCTTCTAAGATAAGATAAACCTTATCATCTCATATGGGTTCCACCTTTTTAGACTTTTCCACAAATAAAATATACAAAATATTTATGACATCACTCTTTGTCCTTATTACAAATATAATATTTCTAATTCCTAATCATGTAGACCCTACTTCTCTACTTATCCCAAATTTGACATTTTAACATTACCGGACCACTTACGACAAATATTTACTTTTTACAACATTCCTATTGTACTTTGATTGTTATCATACTCTACATTATTGGTGGCACCGCATCTTGTGCGCCGTTATCTTCTATTGGATGCCACTACTAATTATACTTAACAACATCCTATTCCTAATACATACATTAATAAAATAGAAATTACGGAGGAAAATTTTAATGTCGACATTTTCCCCTTCCTAACTTCTACTCCGTCCTCAAAGTAGACTCTTATGGACATTACAAGTGGTGCTTGGAAAATCTTTAACTTGTCATGGTTGACCCATTTTGTAATGGGAGTACCATCCAATTCCTCCAGTCGATATGTACCATTTTCATGCACAACTGCTATTTTGTAGGGCCCCATCCACTTTGGAAGAAATTTTTTGTCTTCTTTTTTGTATCTGGAATCATATACTAGAACCAAGTCATTCACATGAAATGGAGACCAACGGATATTTTGATCAAAGTATTCCTTTTGCTTCATTTTCTTCTTATAGCTTGTATCCTTCGCTATTTCCCTCATTTCCTCTAGAAAATAAAGATGTACCAACCTTTCTTTTATTGAATCACTTTCATCCATCCTTTCATTTTTCATAACTCTCACAGTGGGAATATCAAACTCAATAGGAAGAACTGGATCAATGCCATAAGCCAACTGAAATGGGGAGTATCTTGTTGTTGACTTTGATGTTGCCCTATATGCCCACAATGCTGCATGAATCCTTTTATCCCACTTATGTACCTACAAGGCTACATCTTTTGCTAGAATTTGACACAACACAAAATTTGTTCATTCCACCTGTCCATTTGTGCTTGGCTTGTATGTTTTTTTCCTTCCTATGCTTAGTAGAAAACTTGTTGATTAGGATTCTACCACCTCATTAATGAAGTGCCTTCCTTGATCTGTTATAATTTCTAATGGGCAACCAAATCGGTGACAATGATTTCATATATGAACCTTGCCACTTCATCCATGGAAGTTGTTTTCAATGGCCTAGCTTCAACCCACTTGGTTAAATAATGCGTGGCATTCTACAATATACTTATTTTGGCATGGGTTAGTTGGAAGTGGACCTACAATGTCTATTCCCCCTTTTCAAAGGGACCATGTGGAAGAATAGGGCATAATGGAGCTGATGAAGTCTTACGGTTACCATGTGTTTGACAAATATCATGTTTACAATAATTATAACAATCTCTAAAAAGAGTGGGCGGTGATAACTGCGCCCAAGATCCTTCTTGTTATAAGTTGTCCAAAGAAGTGTCCTCCACATGTACCATTGTAGAATTCTTCTATCAGCTCCTTCCCTTGATAACGTCCAATCGCCCTTCTTTTATCTTGTCCATCATGTCCTATTCGAAATAACACTCCATGTAGAATAGAATATGGACGACTTGCTTGAGTAATCTTCCTCTTAGTATTTACATTGGCACCATCAGAAACTTGAATTCATTTAGATAATTCCAAATATCTATGTATTCACTAGGGATTGTGTCAAGAGATAACAATGCGCATATGGGGAATCATCATCATCACAAGGCAAACTTAAATCATCATAGGCTCGAGAGAGTGCATCTGCATTGACATGATTCTTTCTGGTCTATCTATAATATCAAACTCAAATTCTTGTAGCAAAATTATCCATCTTGCTTATCCTCCCCGATGGGTTAGGCTTATTGACAATATATTTTAGAGCCGATGATCATTTACAACTATAAATTTCTGCCCTAGCAAGTAATTTCTAAACTTCTTTACAAAGAAAATGATAGCTAGAGCCTCTTTTTTTGGTTACAGTATAATTTACCTTAAGACTTTGCTCATTTGTCTACTCCTAAAGTAAATTGAATGATCATTCCCATTTTCATCCTTTTGGCTCGAGTACTTCCTAGTGCCTTGCATCCGAGGCATCAATATACACAATGAATGGCTTGCTCCAATCTGGATTCTTTAAAACAGGTGAAGACACCAGGGCTTCCTTCAGTTGTTCAAAAGCTTCATGCGCCTTATTTCTTCTATTCATAGGAAATGGTAACTCTTTTATTTTTGAAACTTTATCAGGATCAGTACTAATACCATCTCTGGATACAACATGCCCTAACAAAACACCTTTAGAACATCCAAAGACACACTTTGTAGGGTTTAGTGAGGCTTGTGCTTCATCTAACATTTGAAATGTTGTCTCCATCTGGTGCAGGTGGTCCATCTTGCTCCCATAGATGTAAAAATCATCCAGAAATACTCTGATGAAGTTCCCAATGTAGGGTTTAAACACCCTATTCATCAAGCGCTAGAACGTTGCTGGAGCATTACACAACCCAAAAGGCATAACTCTATAAGAAAATGTTCCCCAAGGAGTGGTGAATGTGGTCTTCAGCTGATCTTTCTCTGCTATACAAACTTGGTTGTATCCACTATATCCATCAACAAAACTATAGCACTCCTGGCCAGCTACTTCGTCCAAAATCTGATCTAAGAATGGAAGAGGGTAATGATCCTTCTTTGTTTCCTTATTGAGCTTCCTATAATCAACACAAATGCGTAGCTTCCCATTCTTTTTTATTGAGATCACAATGGGAGAAACCCATTTTGAATTCTCCATAGCAAATACAAATCCCTGCATCAAGCAACTTATCTATTTCTTCTTTTACGGTCTTGGAAAATTAGGATTCATTCTATATGGCATTTGCTTTATTGGCTTAACTCCATCTACCACTCAATAGAATGTTCTACCCAATTTACTTGATGGAGTTCCTTGTAATCAAAAGTGAATATGTGTATGTACCTTGAAAGAGCTAGAGGTAGGATTCGTTCTCACTCTCTATCACAAAGCATCACCAATCTTTATTTGTTGGAGACTATCATCAATTTCTTCTACGAGATAATTTTATGGGGTCATGAGTCGGTGTGACTAGAAGGATATCCATGACCAAAACATCAACCTCACTTTCTTCATCTTCGATATCCACTTCACTAGTACTCAAGTAATCGAGAGGATGTCCAATCATCGGTTTCATCACTTGAATCCTGGGTTATGCCTTATGATCTTTGAGGGATCACGTTTATCTTTACCCTCTCTCCACCACATCCAAGTGTCATGAAGCCTTCATTCCAGTAGTTTCTTGCATGAACTCTCCTTAGCCATGGTCTTTCCAACAACATTGGCTATGCAATGCATACCATTTTTCATCACCCGAAAGTCTACCACATATACAACACCCATGAGATATTGCCACATTTGAAACTACACCTTACGGTTTAGTTTTTCCTTTATTTAATGACCTTAACATAAGTGTTGAGGGTGATCAATTTTAAACCTAACATATTCATTACGAGACTCGGTCATTACATTAAGCTGCAGCACCTCCATCAACTAAAACATCATGAATTGAAATACCATTACATAATACCTCGGCTTATGGAGCGTAGGGATCCGCCCGCCTCTAAAATAGGGACCTCAATCTCCTTCCTTCACAAAGAACCGAATATTACACAAAATGGGTGGAGGCTATTCCGCTCATTTCAACCAAAAATAAAAATTATAAAGTTCATTAACCACCACATTATCTGTCGTTTTGGTGTTCCTCATCGCCCGATAATGAGATAATGGAAAATCTTTCAAAAATAAGTTGTTGCAAGACATTTGTGACAACTTTGGTATCAAACTTAGTTTCTCCTCACCCTACTATCCACAAACGAATGGACAAGCCTAATCCTCTAATAAAACCCTAACCAAACTTCTCATGAAAGTTGTCAATGAGTCCAGGAAGAAATTGGCACAATCACATCCCCTTTGCCCTCACGGGCTTATCGTACTTAGCATTCGTACCTCCACCAATGCAACACCTTTTTCTTTGGTATATGGTACCGAGGCTGTCTTTCCTCTCAAAATACAAATACCCTCCCTCGAATATCTCTTGGGATATTCTCACCAACGATGATTTCCGCCAAGAGCGGTTAGCCCAATTGGAGCTTCTTGACGAGCGTCGTCTTACGACTCTTGATCACCTTCAAATCTATCAAAAGCACATCAAGCGTGCTTATGATAAGCGACTTCATGAGCGTACCTTTAAGGTTGGTGATCTTGTCCTCAAAGAGAATCAACATGTAACCAAACTAGAAAAGAGCAAACGTGGAAAATTTGCTCCCAATTGGATTGGGCCTTACATAATCACTCACACTTATGGATCAGGCACTTATCGTTTAGCTTTGCTTAATGGTAAACCTGAGCCTGAACCCCTTAATGCCTTGCATCTTCGACCATTCTACTATTGAATTTAGTGTTATATCACTTCTTATCTACCTACCGCTCATCCCTTGAGCTCATTTACCGTTACATACACTTTGTTTCCTACATCTTACAATCAAATCAAGCTCACATAGTTTGATTCCCACCTCCCCTTAATGATGCCTTCCCTCTTTAGTCTAGTCCATGACTTCAAAGTATTAAAATGACACATTCTTAATTATATGCTTATGGGATTTTCTTGAGTCAAACTTTCTACCAAACTAGATGCTTTACACCAAAAGGACATCTGGCTCTCTAAATTATATATAGACTGCTCCCTCAAATGACAGCTATATGCCAAACTATTGCTGCTATTATATATAGACTGCTCCCTCGAAGGACAACTATGCACTAAAATCACATCTGCTACTATAAATAGACTACTCCCTTGAAGGACAGCTATACACAGTCAGCCTTTATCAGAAGCTTCTAGCATTGATCGAAACCGTGAATACCTCAAGAATAGTACGATCAATATCCCTTGTAGACTTCCCGCATCGATCAGTCTATATTCAGTAAAATAAAAGCCACATTCAAAAGAAATTTTGAGTCATGGACTTGTCTATTTAGGGTAGGTTCTCTTTCGTCAGAACACTCACTTTGTAACAAGTTCTCCGTACCTCAGCTATACCATCCACCTCACCTCACCATTTGTTTAAACTCAAGGGACGTGACGTATATCCGATATATTGTGATCATACAACTCTTTTCACCTATTGACTTCTCGTCTATGCACGGTACCTAGGGGTTCAAGCTCATCCTGCATTAATATGTGGTTTGTTTAGCTCTTTTCAACTACGGAGTAACTTTTTCCTCTTTGACTCGAATCTAGGATTATGTGTTGATCTTAATCAGGATACGGTTCCCTACTATTTGGGTACGCTAACTTTCTCTTCACCTATACCTACATCAACATCGCCCATACCTTACCAACACCAACAACATTACCCTATCAACATCAAATTCTTATCAACCAACAAATTGCCTAACCTTACCCAAATTTCCCGAATCCACCTCTCTCCTCTGGGTCCTCCACCAATCAAGCTGCTGCCTCCTACTCACTCGGGCCCACTACTCACTCACTCCTCCACTCAAATAGCGCCACCTCAACCAAAAAATGCTCCAATCTCAATAATCCACCTCAGACAACTCAAATCGGTTTTCAAATTGCAAATGTGACAATGACAGGCCATATTTTTCTTTTTATAGGTTTTGACCTATAAATGATATTGGTTTTATTATGCCCTAAGGAACCGGTATCGGTCGCTTAACCGATATTGGTCATAAATAATCGACATCGGTTTTATTCCAACTTTTCCCCAATTTCTGCCCCTATTTACCTATCACCCTTTCTCACAAACATCGCCTATATCAACGTTTGCTGCAACCCCTTTGTTAACCCATTTGGCTTGACCCAAGGCCGTAACCAACCAAATTGGCCCGACCCAAGGCCATAACCTACCATTTGGCCCGACCCAAGGCCGTAACCAACCAATTTGGCCCGACCTAAGGTGTAACCAACCTCTTTGGCCTGACCCAAGGCCGTAACCAACCAATTTGGCCCGACCCAAGGCCTCACCCCAACCATTTTGGCCCGACCCAAGGCCGCAACCCAACAATTTGGCCCGACCCAAGGCCTCACCCCAACCATTTGGCCCGACCCAAGGCCACAACCCAACAACTTGGCCCGACCCACGGCCCTCACTCATCAATCAGCCCGACCCAAGGCCGTACCACTTAAATACCTCACCCAACATCAACAACATACACTTTTATCCACCCATCATGTAACTTTTGTTCACTCGAGCTCACCTGTTCATGTTTTAGCATGATTAGGGTCCTTGACTTGATCTGTCGACCAACTTTGCCTAGACTTAGACCGTGACGTTTATCTCAACCAAACCAACCATTTGGTACTGCCGAACATGCCCAAACGTTCCTGTACCTTACCCGTTATATACCCTGGAGCTACTTCCTATGCCTTGGATACCAGGATTATATCACCCTTGTTTGGATAAACTATCGACCTTTGCCTATGCATTGCTGGTTTGCTCGTCAAATCATGTACCCTAGTCGCACTAATGCATTTCCACGTGTATCTGCTTCTTTGGACCTACCTCACCACCTCACCATCATCTCCACACCATTTACCCTTTATCAACCCTATCCCTGATTTCACGCTATCTCAATCTGTGATAGATTTGAGGGGGATTACCTATACCCTTAACAGGGGAAACCACTTCATATTATTATTCCGTGCAGCTTTACAAAACAAACTACACGACAATAAGGGGCTAATGTAGACACCAAATTTGTGTCTTACGACCCCTTGTGACCCGCATCTCATTTCGCAACCTAACCTCACCACCTAAACCTTACACAATTATTTATTAATTATCTTATAATTAATAAATCCACATCGCCTTACCTGCCACCTCATTTTGCCACCTCATCATGACCTAGGCCTAACCCTAAACTAATCTAATTAAGACCTATAACTTGGTCTACATCCACACCCATGACTAATGACCCCTTTCTCGCACCCAAAACCGACCTTCTAGTCACTTGACCAAGCCCGCAACTAATCCCTCGGGAGAAAAGGAGGGAAAGTTGGCTATTTTACTAAAAATAGCCCACTTTGACTGAACCGATACCGGTTTCTACTCGACCGCCGTCGGTTCCGTAACCGCCATCAGTTCCCTGTAAATGGCCTCCCTAACCAAAAAACAAAGGTCGGTCGAAGGATTTTTGGATCAATCAGGATCATCAGAAGCGATAAAAAGAATCCGGATTTGCTGAGCCAAGCAAGAGACAAGTGAAGAGACAAGAAGAGTTTGCAGCGAAGGAGACCAAGCCCAAGACTGCAACTGAATAATCAGAGCCCTGTGATACTCATCTGATCATTGGGAGGGAGATATCTCATCTTCTGGGTGTCAGGCCATCCTACCTGAGTTCTACCTTTGTCATCACAGTTCTTGGACCTGCATCCTCGTCAATAACCAGTAAGTTGTATCTTGCATGTCCTCTTTTATAACATTTCTTAGACTTTTGAATCACAGCCGTCATTAATCCATTCCTGGATCTACTACCCAGCAACACATCACATCTAACTATCATTCATCTACCCTCTCATCACCCTGTTACCTAATCCCACTCATTTACTAGCCTTACAAACATCACAACCACCCTACAACTGACCCTCACCAAGAGCCCCTAAAACATAGCCCTACCGATATCGGTTAGAAGAAACCGGTATCGGTTATTGTGACTCAAAACCAAAAACCAGCCTTTCCCCCTACTTATTTCAACGAAGCAATTAAATTGTTATTTTACAATATTTCGTGTTAATTCATATTAGCGAGGGTGACCACCTTCAAAAGGAAGTGTTATATTTCCGGGCCCAAGGTAGTTCCCTCATTTATTGTCTAATCAAAATCTTGTGGTCTTGTATTCTTATTTGCAGGTAGTCCTTCCAAGACAAAAGGAGTTCTTCGCAATCAACCTGATCTCTCTACGGTGCGTGCACACCATCTCGACATTCAGTGGTATTCCTCCTTGCCCTAACCCTTATCTATTTCTAAAAGGAATGAAAGGATAGAAGCAACTCTATTCCCAAAAGCTGAAACATTCCGCGCGAAACAGGATGCTCTATTGTAATTTGTCTCTTCTTGTGCAATCTATAAATCTCTTAATTGAGTCACCTATATGTACTGTTTCATTTGTATACTATGATGTTTAAATGGAAGTTGATCACAAAACTAGTACTTTACAAATTGAAACTATATTGTCTTTCGGGTCAACAAGATACTTGTGTTGCATACATCATCTCGTATTGTTGGAACATGATTTTATCACTTTTGATGAATTTGCTATTATGTACCTTGTAGGCCATAATTGTAATTTTAAATGCATGTTTTTTTGAAATTGGAAATATAATGAGTTAAATCAAACCATGAGCTCAATATTGACACCCATTTCCCCTTCTTTTCCCTAGGTGATGTAGTTTGCGGAGGACAGCTGGAGCAACAAATCAGAAAGAAAGGAACACCTCCTCAAGGAAATGATGGGTTTCCTTTACCTCAGTACACTTTCAATTTCATAAGTATATGCATTCCTTTTCCTCAGTTATTTCTCATGGCTTGTGTGAGAAAATATGCATAGTTATTCCTCATGAATAAATGAAATTATTTTCTGTATCTTGAGATGTATGTCTTTCCTTTTTGTACTTTCTTCATTTGAATGGATAATAAATGAACTTGTACAATTCAATACACTTAAATAATTCACTTAATCATGGGAATAAATTCAATTCAATCGTACCTTTTTGATGCTCACTAGAAATGCAAAGTTGTTTGTAAAATGATACCATCCATGCTTCATACCATCATCTAAAAGCTGCTATTTGAGAATGTAATATTTTGCATATGTTATCTTTCTCACCTTTACCATGGTCTTGAAGTAGTCTTTGAAGGCTATTGCATTGTATTATTGAAGACGATACATTAGAGAGGTAGTATATGCAAGGTGTTGCCTTCTAGGACAACACTTTTAGTTTCTGATTTGATGCATGGCATTCTAATTTTGTCCCAAAAAAAGTAATTAATATCTATATCCCTTTACGAGATGGCTCCCAAATATATTCAAAATTATAACTCATCCTATCTTAGAAAAATAAAAATTTGAGTTGACCTTTCGTGCGGGGTGCAAAAATGTCAACATTTTTGTGATCCTGTGGGGAAATGTTGTGTGCTACTTTAAGACCCTTTGAATTTCTCTTGTCCATTCGACATGTATTCAAAATCATATAACCCAAATCCATCCTTTTTGAAAAACTAAACTTTATGAAAAATTAACTAAAGTTGGGAAAAGATCAGTAAACCAGATCACATGCATTAATGTAATTATTTAAATTAAAATATACAATGTGCATGAAATGCACTTATTGAAAGGGAAATCCTAATCTACACTACCCTAACCAGAACTAAACGAAGCTAAATGAATCTTGAAACAAGTAGCAAAAAATAACTTCCCTATCTAGAAAAACCAAGGCCATGAATTGATTTGAAAAAAGTAACATAACAGAGATGAATAGAAGACATGTACCTTTATTTTGTTCACAAGATCATTCCAATAGCTAAGAAACACCTCTATCTTGATCTGTGAGCTATTTTGAGAGGTTTTGGGGTTGATTCTTGAGAACATGAAACTCTTCTTTGTGCTCTAAAACATGCACAAATTCTCGTACTCTTGTAATTTTCTACAAACCAGGACAAATACCAAATAGAACATGGCCTTCTAACAAATGCTAAAAATAATCTTTTTCTGATTTGATATGTTTCTATGACCTCCTTTTAAAACTGGGCACATTATGAAGTGTATTTCAAGGCTTTTTTTTCTCTACAAGCTACATTTATCTTCATCTACATCATATATCTTGTATTTTATTTGTCTTTTGATACTTTGAATTTTTAGTTGTATATTCACTACTTTTAGGGTTTTGAGTTATCAAAACAACACCTTGTGAACTATCGATACTTATTTGGCATTGCATTATTGAAATTTCATAACACTACCTCTATTACAAAGCTCGAAACTCAATTTGGTCTATCTGGAAAAATGAATATGTATGTAATTTTTTTCTTCATGCCGAGCTTGAAGAGTTTTGTTTCTATTATATGGAGGTTTGCACACCTTTGTTGGAGAGCTTTTTTTGTGAGCTCATGGCTATGGTTTGATTTTTATTTTGTCTTATCTCATACATTCTCACTTTAGTGTGGCTTGAGTTCGATTTTATTCATTTATCTTGTTTCAAGACTCAAAAAGAACTCCCTCAACTTTTGATTGCTCCATGCTTTCGAAAACAAGCTTTTAAAATACGTAAATAGTGTACGGTTTAGAGTCTTTCATAAATGTACATATCAGAGTTTGAACATAAGCATTGATGTTCTTACACATTATTCATAGAAAATTTGTGTTCCCTGTTCATTCATACTTGCATCTAGATGAGGAGTGTTCTCTTCTTCTCGAAATGATCTTGTTCCAATATAGATTGGCATTTATAAACAATACCTTGGTAGAATATTTTCTTGAAGAAAAATGTATCCGACTTATATGAATCCATGCTATATTATTTGCAAGTTGGAGGCTTGATAATCATGTGAAACCGTATTGTAAAACTTTAAAAATTGTTCCTAATCCAATGTGAGGTAATTAAATTCTTATGCATTTCCATTCCACTTCTGAAGATTTGGGAAATATGTACTATTATCACCGAATCACAGCACCCCTGTGCTTATACAAGTGCATATACTTGAACTCACGGTGTGATTGGATAACATGGGTACTATCTCCAAGTTGTGGGACTTGCTACTTGAGATAGACCTCCAGAGAAAGCTGGTTCTTGCTCCTAAACTACCTGCCACAATCTACTCTAATGCAGGATAAGCTAACTGTTCTAATCTAAATTTCCAAGGGACCAGGGAGAGAGAATACATAAAATGAAAGCCTACACTAAAGCGGTGATACACCAGAAAAGGAGGGTGTGAGAGTAGTCTCCAAATGTGTGAAATACAGAGGCAAAGTGCACACTAGAAGAGGTGATGACAGTTCACCATAATCTAGCAAAATGCATTCACAACAATATTCCAAGCATACACAATGATAATGAATCCCTGCAAGAACATAATAAATAGACACAATATTCTTATAGAAAGATCAAAGGGGCAAGAAGAATGCAAGAAAACACAGCAGGGGAAGATACATCCACAAACTGGTATTTTATTGCTTCATGATATGCACAGTTCAATCTATTACAAGATAAGGGCCTGGATCACCATGCAAGGAGTCCACTACAAGGGCCTGCAACACACTGGCTTCACAAAGCAATTTTGGTAGAGCTTTGCTACCCAAAACTCTCTCCTTCTGATGAGCCCAACACTCCAATTTATAGAAAAATGAGAAGGAAAAGAGAAGGGAAAATGGAAATCCCGAAATCTTTCCTTCAACCACCTGTAAGAGGTATTAAATGGAGTGAAATGATTCTAAATTACTTACAAAAGGCTCCCCATACTGTCCCATGTGCTGTAGAAGAGAAAGAATGCCTCTTAATTGCACTCTCAACTACCGAATAAAACACTGTTATGAAACCGGCCACGTTTTCTTAAAAATATTAATCAATTTCTCATCAAATCTAGAATTTCTTATTTTTTTACATTGGGCTCGGAGCCACAATTCCAACAGTACAAATTTTGTGTGATTTCGTTGAGAAATGCAGAAGTTATGGCCTTCTGAGTGCGGGCAGCTATTTTGGGTCTAGCAGGCGTTTTCTGTCATTTGATGGGAATGAGCATTAACTGACTGGAGCCGAATATATTTATCTTATTTAAATATATCTACCCTCATAAAAAATAATAAATCTAGTTTTTTTGGCGTAGAGGACGTCGTGCTCGTTCCAGAAAGTCCAATTTTATGAAAATCGGAGCTCGGAGTCAAAAGTTATGGCCGTTTGAAGTTTCCAGACCAAACGTTGACTTTTCTTCCTTGTTGTCGGCCGCTTCGGCTTTCCGCGTCCCACGCATCCCTTTGGCCCGGATGTCCCGAAGACGAAAGTTCTCATTTCAGCCGATCCAGTAGGTTCGCGTCCATTGCATACTCTTGTCTGCTTGTCCGATCGGTGCTTGGGACAAATTCTTCCGATTCGCCCGGTTCGGCCGGTTCGCGTACTTTTGTCCCAACTGTCCCGGTGCGAAAGTTCTCATTTCGGCCGATCCGGCTGGTTCACGTACTTCACGTACCTTCGGCCCAACTATTCTGGGCTGCCTTAAGTCTTTTCGGCCGACTTGCGTCCTCCGCGTACTAACTGCCCAGATGTCCCAGACTGCCTGTTTCAACAGTTAGTCAATTTTTTCCATTTTTCGGCCAGTTCGGATTTCCATGTCCGCGCATCCCTTTGTCCCAACTGTCCCAAATGCTATGCAGATCGCCCTGTGACCTTTTGGCGGTTCGCGCCATGAGATGTCCCTCATGTCCCGATTACGAGGACTAGGACTTAGCCATTTTCATGATTTTTTTCTAGCCCGAGCTTGTTTATCGTAATTTTTCACCTTTTCTCGTAAATTTCTCTCTTCTTCTTGGACGGGGAGTTAGAAAAAATCTGAGGGGACCCTAGAAACATGACTTTTTCCCGACTTAATCTATTTTCCTGGGACTTGAGAATTTAATGCATGTTATCAAAATTTCCCTGGGGTGAATTTTGGATAACATATACTCTTTGCTTGCTTGCTTGTGATCGCTTGGCCTCTCTATAGTTCTCCGCAATGTGTTCTTAAAGCTGTATCATTTATCTATATGAGCTGAACTTGTAAGATCTTGCACCATGTGATTTGGCTATTATCCATTATTATACCCGATATCGAGAATTATATTATGAGGTTTTGATGTTGCGGAATAGGCTTATACTAGAAAAGCATATTGAAATATAAAGAGATTCAATGGTTTTTCTAACATGACATAGAATGTGTAATGGATAATATATTGTACTTTGTGTCTTCCCGTGTAATCTATAAATTTATTTATTCAAGTCACCTATCTGTACTGTTTATTTTTTATATTGTGATGTCTAAAATAGAAGTTAATAACAAACTTAGTACTTTACAAACTAAAAGCGTGCTCTGTTTCGGGTCAAGTGTACTTATGTTCCATACATCATCTCTATTGTTGCAACATGATTTTCTCTTTTTGATGAATTTAATATTATATACCTTGTATGAATATAATAATTGTACTTTCAAATTCATACTTTTCTTAAATTGGAAATATAATGAGTTAAACAAAACCCTGAGCTCAATATTGAAACCCATTTCCCCCTCTTTGCCCCAGATGATGTAGTTTGTGGAGGATAGCTAGAGCAATAACTCAAAAATAAAAGAACACATCCTCAAGAAAATGATGTGTTTCCTATACCTCATTAAAATTTCAATTTCATAAGTATATGCATTTATTTTCCTCAGTTATTTCTCATGGCTTGTGTGAGAAAATATGCATAATTATTCCTCATGAATAAATGAAATTATTTTCGTGTAATGAGATGTATGTATTTCATTTCTATAATTTCTTCATTTGAATGGATAATAAATGAACTTATACAATTCAATACACTTAAATAATTCACTTAATCATGGGAATAAATTCAATTTAATCATAACTTTTTAATGCTCACTTTGGAAATGCAAAGTTGTTTGTAAAAATTTACCTTCCATGCTTCAAACCATCATCTGAAACTGCTGTTTCAAAATGTAATATTTCGTATATGATATCTTTCCCACCTTCACCAAGGCCTTACAGTAGTCTTCCAAGGATAGTGCATTGTCTTGTTGAAGATGATACATTAGAGAGGCAATATATGTAAGGTGTTGCCTTTTGGGACAACACTTTCAGTTGCTGATTTAATGTATGGCATTCTAATTGTCCAAAACCAAGTAATTAAAATTTTCATCCCCTTCCGAGATGGCTGCCCCAAACATAGTCAAACTTCTAACCCATACCATCTGAGAAACTTAAAATTTTTGAGTTGACTTTCACACGGTTTGCAAATTTTTTTAACAATACCACCTCCTACTGCTTCTCGCATGCATCGAGTTTCCCCACATGCCTCATCCCTCTCACCAAGTAGAACCATACATGTCACCATTGCTATGGTCAGCGACTCAAATAGATGTGCATGATCACCCGTAGTTTTATCAACACTCTCTAGCATCCCTCCACATAGTACATCATTCAGCACATTCCACATTAATGTGTGGATCGATGTGTCTACTATCAAGCGACAGTAGGAATCTCCTGCAAATATAACAAATAACCCAATGTTAGTAAACCATGTACAAAACATAAATAATACTTTCATCACCCTATAAGAATTTAAAATTACTATGCTCTACAAAGGCTACCACTAGGGGGGGATACCTCCTCACCAGCTCCTCCTAATAGAAATTGCATAACACCCTGCAAAGACTTAATATAGTAAGATCCATTGATGCGCTGCCCACCACGTGAGATAATCCTCCATGTACCCTCCATCACCACTATCTACAACTACTATCTTTGGGTCTACCACATCTGTCCTCGGTGCTATCAATTAATTTGTTATAGGCCGTGGCTCAGGACCTTCCATCCCGGGGCTCTAATAAATCATAACCATATGTATGGCTCCTAGGGCACATCTTGCACCATACCAATCTGCCGTGATACCCTCTCCACCTAAAACAACTCTACCACACCGGAAAGCTGGTCTGTAGAAAAAAGTCCTCTAAATACATTGCAAATATGTAGCATTCTCAAGTCATCCCCCATAATCATTATAAGGCCTCCATATAACTCACTCTAGCCCCATCCTATCTATTGGTTCTCTAAAGGTATCTCGTATCCATCTTCCCGCTACAAATATCAACCTAATGCTTTGAGAAAATTTCTCGAGGCCACATCCACTCTCCTTGTGCCCCAACACTTGGTCTTAATATGAATATATGCTCATATGCCCATACATGTAGCAAGATATGGTGGCCCCTATACCCCTACCCCGCTCATCCTTCGTAAACCGATACAAGTCCCTATATAAGTGGGCCAACGCGCACCATTCCCATGCATATCTTGTCCCATCCTCATCTATATGCTGACATATGATGTGCATATTATACATGATGTTGATACATCTTCCCTCCATAGCTATACATAATGCAATCACCGGTCAATGAATTTCCTTGCAACCGTAGAACCCTCGAGTGTAATATCACATCCAAACTATTATGGGGCTTGATAGGTACCTAGGCTTCTATAAAATATCATTTAGTTGAGTGCATATTCCACTCCATTTAGTTTAGTTCCATCACTTGTTTTCTCTCCCCAATAAGCTGGAACTCACAATATGTGATATATACATCCTCTAACTTCATTGTCATCTCCCATGTATGAAACCAACATGTGCACATATCGACACACCATCTCTTGCACAATGTAGTCAACATGGGAATATTATGGGGCACATCCCTATCTATTCTATATTCTATTGGCCAAAACAGTCCAACACATCCCACTCGTCATCTTACAAACCCAATCCTAGTAACATACTCAAGTGACGACCACCGTGGAACTCCCTCGAGTGGATATCCCTCTTCGACCACCAAACAACAAAAATACAACATTAGCACACCTCCCTTTGTTAAATACAACTTGTCAACATCCTTATAACACAATCCTTACCAATATCTATAAAATAAAAACTTTACGGACCAGAGTGCCTAGATGCGGGAATGGGGTGCCCAGGAGCGAGACACTAGTGCTCGGTTCTAGGAACTCTAATCCCGGGGTCACTAGCACTATCAGCTCTCTTTTCTAGGTCCTAAACACCGAGAAAATAAAAATCCATAAATATTCAAAAATTATACTAAAATTTCTTGTACACCCTTCATTTTTGTGAAAATAATGTACTTACCGACTCCACGGTAGACGCGATGCTATAACGTTCGCCACTCTCTCAAACCGGCTGGCTGGGATGTAGTGGTCTCACTTGAGGCATATCTAACCACTCTGTACACACTCTCACACTCATAGAAAAGATAAATAAATTCATAAATTACCTTTTCACTTTATTATTTATAATCACATTTTAAATGCCACCTTTACTTATGGTCCATATTTCGCACTTATTACCACAAATAATACACGCTACACCATTTTGGTCATATATTGAGAATATTTACTCGATTTACACCTGTTTGCAGAATTATTTTTAGAATTATTCCTACCACCATATTGGACACATATTATATCTCTTCACCGCACTATTATATCCACCCTATGCATATTTTAACCTCTTACCATTACTTTCAGCGTAGAGTTCATTCTTTTCATCCCTCCCTCTTTCGGTGAAAGGGGAAATACTATTTGGGGTCCCCTTATAATCCCCTCTTATGTCAAGATGCATTCCAATATCATGAATTTAACACCTCCCAATTTATACCATGAAATTTCATCATCAATCTCCCTAATGACCTAATATGGGGGCAACAATTATTGAACATCTCTTAAGCATGATCACATAACCTATCAACTCCCCCTAATGACCCAAATTTGGGGAAACAAGTGACTAAAAATAATTTTATGTGGCATCTTATCAATTTATATAAAATTTCCCCTAATGATCTAACCTGTGGGAAATTAGCGAAACATCTCTCCACAAGTAACCAGTCAAAAAAATCAATCAACTAATCAAAATCACCATGTTTAAATTAGATCATTCAAATCCATGAGAAGTCTCCTAGATGACCTAACCTTGGATTTACATTCACCACTTCATTCCCAGATGACATAACTTGGTATTTTATTCTATACTCGCGTTTACTTCAAGATGTCCTCGTCTCTTTCATTTCATGGTTTCTTCTTGATGACCTAACCGAAAAGCTATGTAATTCTATCATGTTCACTTCCAGATGATTTAACTTGGAAGCCTTCTCATTCTCTATCGCATTTTCTTACTGGATGACCTAACTTGGAAGCCTTCACATTGCAGCGACACCCATGGAATGGGGGAAAAATGACCTTCCTTTATCAATCCTTTTGGGTGAACTATTTTATCAAAATTATTTGGATCCAAATATCAAAACACTTTGATATGAGTACATCTGCAATGAGTAGATCTTGAGGATGTAGTTAAATATTGTAGAATAACACACTTTTCTTCCTACACACTTCCTTTGGTGGAAATATGCCCAAATCCTCCCATTATTCTATTCATATACAATCATTCAGGTTGGGAACTAATCGCTCCCTACCCACCAATTCGTTATTAAACCGCATTTGAAATCATCTTATAGCCTAATCATCATTTTCATTTTTATTTCTTCATCGCAATACTTACACTTTTTGATACGTTACATGGATCAATTTGACGATCCATGTTTCAAAGCACACTTTTATAGTTCTATCTCGCATGCTTCTACTACACATCCGTGCTTTCTTCTACAACTTGGGATTCTTTGGCTTTTTATCGGTACACATTTCTACCTAGTTTATGTTATGAGATTTTTGCTCACCAACATAAAGTAGGGGCAAATGTAGTCACAAAATCACGCACTTATAATTATATTAACACCACCATGTATGTTATTTTAGATATGGATCTTACATAATAAAATTATTCAATACTCGACCCATCCTTTAGTCCTATTTTTTCGGTTGGTCGACATCATTGTTTTTGTCTAGTTCATTCGTCATTGGTCTCTGTAGTTTTTACATATTTCAAGGTGTCTTAAGTGTCGTAATTTCCTCATTTTTCATCTTTAGGTATATGTTGGGCCACCTAGGGTTCTTTGCACCGCGCCCTGGGTGCACAAGTCCTTGATTTTAGGAACCTATGTCGTCGTAATTTGTTGTCTTAATTTTTTTGTTTGAGGTCGGTCTTAATGGTTACCCCGTGCATTCACTTAGGTCATAGTGGGAAGTTTTGAGTCAATAGTGTTTAAATTTGAACAAGATATTCCTATATAAACATAACATACTCACTACACTATGGACGTGCATTTTACTATTAAGCGAAGCTATCTACTAACGTAAGAGACGCATTTGGGCATCTTCAACATCTTCATCACACACTACATATGGGGAAAGGGTTGCATTATTTCTATTCTATCCACCATTTGCATTTTTACATCTAGTTATTACCCCTTATTATCGCCTCTTTGACGCTAGGGAATCTTAGGAACAAAATTAAACACACATGCACATATAACTACATGGGGTATGAAATGTAGTCAAACTCTCAGTCGTAAGACCACTAGTTTGGTAGCTGAGGTTAGTCTGACCTATTCATATGCATTTTTGGTTTTAGGATCGATGCTTTGGATAGGGTTTGCGGCAGATATTTTTAGGTAACATTTATAGTGATATAGGCATCATTATTGTGACACCCATGTGACAAGAGTGAAGGTATTATAGAGACATTGTGACACTACCAAATTCAAAATCTAATATTTTCTTCAATCTTTAGCTCCCGGATATTAGACCAGGTGCCCTGTGGTTACTCGGTATCCTCCAGGGTGCCTCGATGCATAAGAAATCAGCTTCTTCCCTTCCCAAGGTCATTCAATCACAACCTACCCATTCGTATACTAGTCTCCTACAATTCAGCACAAAGTGAGCTAAGTCCTTTAGAGGTTAGTACAATATCCCTATTATTTATATTTATTTTAATATATCAAAATATGAAGCAATATATTTACATATAGCATTTCAATATAGCATTTAGTTTCTATTTTGATTAACTCATAAAATAGCCATCAAATCCTATTTTCAGTTAATCACTCTCTTAGAAGAAATTTATATTTTCCCAATGATCTAATGAGCCAAATATCCTGAAATTGGAAGCCATTGCTCCTTGTAAAATCATATTTAATCCAACCCATTTATTTCATGATGAGGTGGATGATTTTTTTCAGATATGGAGAGCTTATTTTTATCTCATTTTTCTTCCTTTTTTTGATGAAATTCTCATTTTCCCACTAATATGAATGAGAGAATCATCTAAAAATTAGAGAAAAGCATCCTTGAAAAATTAAAAAAAACTTTTAAAACCATTTTTGTATTAATCTGAAACCTAGAGAAAACATTTCTAATAATAATAAATATTATATGCTTTACATGTAAAAATTAAGTAAGTTTCCAAAATGGTAAATTTTCACCTCCGTGCACACCAAGAAAACAAAACCCATCAAAAAGTGAAAAATGTGAAAGCTTTCTAAAAATTGCCATCCTTGTAAGGCCCCGATAAAAATTAAAATTCTTATAATTAGGATAAAATCACTTGTATTCACTCAATTTCCACCGATCTCATTGATATTTTCGACAATTTCATGGCTAGGAATTCATCTAGAGCATGGTTCAAATATGAGAGAATGTCCTCACGAGTTCCTAAAACATCAATCTATAGGTGAATTCTATATGGAACAATTTGGTCCAATCGGATGAATGACCAAAGTCATTCCAATAAATATAAGATGAGAAAGGAGCTATTTAAAAATCTTGAGTTCACGAGGAGTAAGGTGATGATCACCATATAACAACTCCAACCTTGTATTGAAAAGGATTACCATGTTTGCAAGAGTTGGAAATCGTCTCAATTTCACATGTTACAATTCACTTATAAGTTTTCCTAATCATGTGTTCAACACCTTGAAGTGTGTTTGCACCTCAAACGAGGAAGAAATCCACCGATATATAAGATGAAGACCTATTTCAATGAGTAACATACAAACATAAATAGATTCAAGCATCTAAGAGTTACTTTTTTATCATGAAGGTGAACTGTGAATGCCAAGAACAAGAAGGTAGTGATCTGTCAACACCAATCGACACTATGATAATTCTTCACAGGGAACTCCTCGTCTTTATGATTATTAACTAATGCACAACTCTTAGTTTGGTGGATGTAATCTGGAAAATACAACAACAAACATAACACAAGAATACCATAGACTATGATAAGAAGGAATAATGATAAATATGAAATATCAGTGTAAATTATAATATCAACATGAAATTGTTACAATCTCACCCATGAGGTTCTTCAAGTGTTATTAACTTCACTTGCCTTCAAACAATAACTATGGGAGAAACTTCAAAATTACACCTCTTAATGGCTTCTTTAACACACCTTCAAAATGATGGCTTCCTTTACACACTTACTCATACAATATTTCTCACTACTTCTCTCTATGCTAAATGAGGGGGGTGGCCTCTTTATTTATAGGAATTCAAGCTTATCCACCTTATCTCTAAGATAGGATAGGAAATCTCTTTCGCCAATCATATTCCATGCCTAAACTCTTGCCTTTACATGTAGGCTTATCTTCTAAGATAAGATAAACCTTATCATCTCACATGGGTTCCACCTTTTTAGACTTTTCCACAAATAAAATATACAAAATATTTATGACATCACTCTTTGTCCTTATTACAAATATAATATTTCTAATTCCTAATCATGTAGACCCTACTTCTCTACTTATCCCAACTTTGACATTTTAACATTACCGGACCACTTACGACAAATATTTACTTTTTACAACATTCCTATTGTACTTTGATTGTTACCGTACTCTACATTATTGGTGGCACCGTACTGACGGCGCCGTTATCTTCTATTGGATGCCACTACTAATTATACTTAACAACATCCTATTCCTAATACATACATTAATAAAATAGAAATTACGGAGGAAAATTTTAATGTCGACATTTTCCCCCTTCCTAACTTCTACTCCGTCCTCAAAGTAGACTCTTATGGACATTCTGAAGCTGGTGCTTGGAAAATCTTTAACTTGTCATGGTTGACCCATTTTGTAATGGGAGTACCATCCAATTCCTCTAGTCGATATGTACCATTTTCATGCACAACTGCTATTTTGTAGGGCCCCATCCACTTTGGAAGAAATTTTCTGTCTTCTTTTTTTGTATCTAGAATCATATACTAGAACCAAGTCATTCACATGAAATGGAGACCAACGGATATTTTGATCAAAGTATTCCTTTTGCTTCATTTTCTTCTTATAGCTTGTATCCTTCGCTATTTCCCTCATTTCCTCTAGAAAATGAAGATGTACCAACCTTTCTTTTATTGAATCACTTTCATCCATCCTTTCATTTTTCATAACTCTCACAGTGGGAATATCAAACTCAATAGGAAGAAGCTGGATCAATGCCATAAGCCAAGTGAAATGGGGAGTATCTTGTTGCTGACTTTGATGTTGCCCTATATGCCCACAATGCTGCATGAATCCTTTTATCCCACTTATGTACCTACAAGGCTACATCTTTTGCTAGAATTTGACACAACACAAAATTTGTTCGTTCCACCTGTCCATTTGTGCTTGGCTTGTATGTTTTTTTTTCCTTCCTATGCTTAGTAGAAAACTTGATGATTAGGGATTCTACCACCTCATTAATGAAGTGCCTTCCTTGATACATTACAATTTCTAATGGGCAACCAAATCACGGTGACAATGCGTTCATATATGAACCTTGCCACTTCATCCATGGAAGTTGTTTTCAATGGCCTAGCTTCAACCCACTTGGTTAAATAATCTGTGGCAACTACAATATACTTATTTTGGCATGGGTTAGTTGGAAGTGGACCTACAATGTCTATTCCCCACTTTTCAAAGGGACCATGTGGAAGAATAGGGCATAATGGAGTGATGAAGTCTTATGGTTACCATGTGTTTGACAAATATCACATGTCTTACAATAATTATAAAATCTCTAAAAAGAGTCGGCCTGATAACCTAACTGCGTCCAAGATCCTTCTTGTTATAAGTTGTCCAAAGAAGTGTCCTCCACATGTACCATTGTAGAATTCTTCTATCAGCTCCTTCCCTTGATAACGTCCAACTTCCCTCTTGTACTGTCCATCATGTCCTATTCGAAATAACACTCCATGTAGAATAGAATATGGACGACTTGCTTGAGTAATCTTCCTCTTAGTATTTACATTAGCACCATCAGGAAACTTGAATTCATTTAGATAATTCCAAATATCTATGTATTCACTAGGGATTGTGTCAAGAGATAACAATGCTGCATATGGGGAATCATCATCATCACAAGGCAAACTTAAATCATCATAGGCTCGAGAGAGTGCATCTGCATTGACATGATTCTTTCCTGGTCTATCTATAATATCAAATTCAAATTCTTGTAGCAAAATTATCCATCTTGCTATCCTCCCTGATGGGTTAGGCTTATTGACAATATATTTTAGAGCCTGATGATCTGTTACAACTATAAATTTCTGCCCTAGCAAGTAATTTCTAAACTTCTTTACAGCAAAAATGATAGCTAGAGCCTCTTTTTCGGTTACAATATAATTTACCTTAGCACTGCTCATTTGTCTACTCCTAAAGTAAATTGAATGATCATTCCCATTTTCATCCTTTTGGCTCGAGTACTTCCTAGTCTTGCATCGAGGCATCAATATACGCAATGAATGGCTTGCTCCAATCTAGATTCTTTAAAACATGTGAAGACACCAGGGCTTCCTTTAGTTGTTCAAAATATTCATGCGCCTCATTTATTCTATTCATAGGAAATGGTAACTCTTTTATTTTTGAAACTTTATTAGGATCAAGTACCAATACCATCTCTGGATACAACATGCCCTAACAAAACACCTTTAGAACATCCAAAGACACACTTTGTAGGGTTTAGTGAGGCTTGTGCTTCATTTGACATTTGAAATGTTGTCTCCATCTCGGTGAAGGTGGTCCATCTTGCTCCCATAGATGTAAAAATCATCCAGAAATACTCTGATGAAGTTCCCAATGTAGGTTTTAAATACCCTATTCATCAAGCGCTAGAACGTTGATAGAGCATTACACAACCCAAAAGGCGTAACTCTATAAGCAAATGTTCCCCAAGGAGTGGTGAATGTGGTATTCAGTTGATCTTTCTCTGCTATACAAACTTGGTTGTATCCACTATATCCATCAACAAAACTATAGCACTCCTGGCCAGCTACTTCGTCCAAAATCTGATCTAAGAATGGAAGAGGGTAATGATCCTTCTTTGTTGCCTTATTGAGCTTCCTATAATCAACACAAATGCGTAGCTTCCCATTCTTTTTTATTGAGATCACAATGGGAGAAACCCATTTTGAATTCTCCATAGCAAATATAAATCCTGCATCAAGCAACTTATCTATTTCTTCTTTTACAGTCTTGGAAAAATTAGGATTCATTCTATATGGCATTTGCTTTATTGGCTTAACTCCATCTACCAGCTCAATATAATGTTCTACCCAATTTACTTGATGGAGTTCCTTGTAATCAAAAGTGAATATGTGTATGTACCTTGAAAGAGCTAGAGGTAGGATTCGTTCTCACTCTCTATCACAGCATCACCAATCTTTATTTGTTGGAGACTATCATCAATTTCTTCTACAGATAATTTTATGGGGTCATGAGTCAGTGTGACTGGAAGGATATCCATGACCAAAACATCAACCTCACTTTCTTCATCTTCTATCCACTTCACTAGTACTCAAGTAATCAGAGGATGTCCAATCATCGGTTTCATCACTTGAATCCACGGGTTATGCCTTATGATCTTTGAGGGATCACGTTTATCTTTACCCTCTCTCCACCACATCCAAGTGTCATGAAGCCTTCATTCCAGTAGTTTCTTGCATGAACTCTCCTTAGCCATGGTCTTCCCAACAACATTGGCTATGCTAACAAGCATTACCATTTTTCATCACCTGAAAGTCTACCACATATACAACACCCATAACAGATATTGCCACATTTGAAACTACACCTTTTGGTTTAGTTTTTCCTTTATTTAATGACCTTAACATAAGTGTTGAGGGGTGATCAATTTTTAAACCTAACATATTCATTACAGACTCGGTCATTACATTAACTGCAGCACCTCCATCAACTAAAACATCATGAATTGAAATACCATTACATAATACCTCAGCTTATGGAGCGTAGGGATCCGCCTCTGCCTCTAAAATAGGGACCTCAATCTCCTTCCTTCATTGAGCATTGAGTCCACTTCGCAGCCTCCGCCTCTTCTCGAAGACATAGCCAAGAGTTAACCATATGTAATATTTGCGGGCCTTTTGGACATATCATCTAAGATGTAGTATGGTCCTTGTTCCCGTGAAATCAGAAAATATTGCACACCCAAATTTCTTCTCGTATGTTTCTTACTAGTTTCTCCTTTCACCTTCTTAGGATCATTTCCATCTTGGTTATCTTTTTCTTTCTTTGTTTTTGTTACAAACACATCTACTTCATTATGTATGCTCTTATCTACTACATCAAAAGAATTCATAGGTGTATTCCTTATCATTATCTCTTGTACGGATGTAGAAGCTCTCTCTGGACAATTATACTTATAATGACCGCTTCTATAACAACCATAACATATAACTTCAGAAATATTTCTTTTGGACCTCTATCTCCTCCCCGAGAACTAAATTATTTTTCTTGAAGAAGATTAATAGTTAACCGACCTATCTTTCTTAGCAGATCTTCATACTCAATAGATGTACTAGGAGAAGGATTTTGATCACCAAGAGTGGTTGTGGATTATGGACCAAAGGTGCTGGTGTAGGCTCTACTTTAGCAACAATTTCTTTGGGCTCCTCTTCCATGCTTTCTTCTTGCCTTCTTGCAATCTCCTTTGCTTGTTCAATGGTAGCTAGGTGGTCATACTTCACTCATTGTCTGATCTCTAGCTTCATCCCAAGAATGAAGTGCTTACAGAGGAGATTATCCACGCCATTCATTAACCCATCCGCTAATCCTTCCTTCTAGATCTGGGCATCGAGCTTCCTCCTTAGCTCTAGAACATGAGTATGATAATCCCTTATCTTCTCCTTCTCTCCTTGGGCTAGCTTTGTGATATCGATCATGAGATCTGCATATTTCTATTTTTCACCAAATTCTTCAAGAAAAATTTCAGTTAATAAATCCCATGAGTTTTTCACATTATCACCTAGTGTTTCAAACCACCTAAGGGTTGAACCATCCAAAAAGGTAGGAAAAAATTCAATCCATTGTTCCCTTCTTATAAGGTCATTACAAATACAAGATCGTTTAAACTCTTGAATGAAAGAGGAAGCATCTTCATTAGATTGGGCTGAAAAAACATGAATCTTTCCCATTTCCAAAAGTAACCATAGTGAAATACCAACCCACAAGTACAATCAACAAGACTTATGTGCACAAATAATTGGAATCACTATAATAGAAAATAGAAATGACCACGGTAAACACTATTCACAGTAAAAAGTGAAGTTACTGCGGTAAAAACTGACTTTACTGTGGTAAACACTATTCACAAGTAAAAAGTGAAGTTACTTTGCGGTAAATACTATTCATGGTAAAAGTGACTTTACTTGTGGTAACTACTATGCACAGTAAAAACAAGGTTACCCTCCAAATGTTTTTCGACTAAGTGGGAATATTTCTCCGTAAAATTCACCAACGAGGAATGGTCTCGCAACGGAACCAAAATGTCAACACCAATCCAAAGACTATTATAATTCTTCACCAGAATTTCTCATGCTATGATTATTAACTAATGCACAACTCTTAATTTGGTGGATGTAATCTGGAAATACAACAACAAACATAACATAAGAATACCATAGACTATGATAAGAAGGAATAATGATAAATATGAAATATCAGTGTAAATTATAATATCAACATGAAATTGTTACAATCTCACCCATGAGGTTCTTCAAGTGTTATTAACTTCACTTGCCTTCAAACAATAACTATGGGAGAAACTTCACAATTACACCTCTTAATGACTTCTTTAACACACCTTCAAAATGATGGCTTAGTTACACACTTACTCATACGATATTTCTCACTACTTCTCTCTATGCTAAATGAGGGGGTTGCCTCTTTGTTTATAGGAATTCAGGCTTATCCACCTTATCTCTAAGAGAGGATAGGAAATATCTTCTGCCAATCATATTCCATGCCTAAACTCTTGCCTTTACATGTAGGCTTATCTTCTAAGATAAGATAAACCTTATCATCTCACATGGGTTCCACCTTTTTAGACTTTTCCACAAATAAAATATACAAAATATTTATGACATCACTCTTTGTCCTTATTACAAATATAATATTTCTAATTCCTAATCATGTAGACCCTACTTCTCTACTTATCCCAACTTTGACATTTTAACATTACCGGACCACTTACGCCAAATATTTACTTTTTACAACATTCCTATTGTACTTTGATGCATTACAGTATTTCTACATTATTGGCGGCACCATACTCTTTGAAGGCGTCATTATCTTCTATTGGATGCCACTACTAATTATACTTAACAAAATCCTATTCCTAATACATACATTAATAAAATAGAAATTACGGAGAAAATTTTTAATTTCGATAGATCCCCATATCCTAACTCATACCTTGTAATGAAAAAATATCATCTTGTTACCATCCCAATGTAGATCTCATTACTATATTTTCGAACACTTATTTGATACCTACCTATGATATTTCCATATCTTAGAGAAGAAGGATATTGTAATCACAAGGCTTCAATCCAGGAAGTTCTTCATCATCAAAGGCTATTTTTTCATCGTATCGATCAACACTCTTCTCTCTCCTCTTTCTTATATCTCCATATTAAAATTACCTATTAAGAATGTACTATTTTGGTATTTTTTTTTTTCACTAAAGTGACCTTAAACTTAATAATGTAAGATTCATTTTTATTAATAAGAAAAAGGACCAATTTTATTCCCTAGGAATATGTTGCTATTGACAACGATGAGGAAATGTGAAAAGACATGTGAGGGGAAAGGAAAAGACATTTTTGTAAGCTATGAATTGGAATGGCTTCTCCATTCCAAAGGGTTGGAAGATATTCATTTTTTTTTTTTTGGATATTATATCACTTGGTACATCAAGAAATAAAACATATGTTTCCTCTATAATTTTTCTAATGTTATTCCATACTCTCTTTTCAAAATTTGCAAGAATTGTGATCTTGTATAACCAATAAGGAACTTTGTGTCCTTGATTATTGAATTCATGGAACTTTGTATCTACGAGTGGTTAGTCTTACTTTTAATTGCACATTGACTTATTGTAATATAATGTGGACCTACTCGGTTATGGTAGATGAGATTTTTCTAGATCCTAATCCCAAAATTAACCCTCTCTCCCTATTTCTCCTACTCATCTTTACTTCCCTTCACATAAAATTTCTCCCTTGCACATTGTATGAGAATTTTGTGATAGGTGTAGTGAAGTATTCTTGTGTGATCCTTAGCCAAATTGCACCCCTTAATTTTAGCTAGTTTACATTCAATAATGAGAGGATCAATATACCCAAGAAGGAGGGACATATCTCCTTGACCATTGGTGGAAAAAATAGTTTTCACTGCGAAAATTTATTTCGTCAACACACCAAGATAGTATATAACTTTCTCAAAGAGTAAATTTGAATCCATTGCGGTGATAGTGCTAATTTTCTATAGATATAAAAAAAAATTATGATCATAGAATTTATCTTTCTCACTTGTTTAACTATTATCCATATGGTAATGGCTAAGAACAAATCAATAATAAAAATCTTGTGACAAATATCCATAAGATGGTGGATCAAACTTATATGAATTAGCATCAAAATCTCTATGATGTACTATGGGATGAAATAATTACTCAAAAGAAGTTTATTGGAATTTCTCCATTCCTATTTCTATATGAAATAAATACTAAAATACCTATTTAAGTTCATCCACCCACCGACATGTAGTAAAGGAAATAGAAGATGGTGAGTTCTAAGACTCTTTGGACCAAAAAAATTCTATTTGAAAATCTTAGTGAGGATAGAAAAATGGTTCTTATAGAATCATAGAATAGTAGATAAAGCTAAAAAATAAAAAGAAATCCTTGAAGATTATTTCTTATCAAAAAATTTGTCCTCCTTTATGAAAAAAAAAAGAAATCCAAATGAATGTCATGGATAATATCACTCTTTGTGGTTAGGTCCATAAAGATCAACCATTTATATGGATGAAATTATTTCTACTTATCATATTTAGATGGAACCATTATTAAATTTCCTAGAATTTTAAGTACTTATAGTTGTACAAGCGATGAAAGAAGGTTTTTTTCCACATGTACCATAGGTGAGTTAAGTTTATTTCTATTTTTTAGTATATTTATTTTTCTATTTGATGTGATTTTCTCCATTCCCATTTTGTTTTTTGTGTGTTTCATTTGTGTGGTGTTTTGTCTCATTTCGTTCTCATTTCCCTTGACTTTTATTTTCCCAATGGATAAGGAACTATTTTTCATGAAACCATGTTACCTTAAAATTTTTTTACTAGTTTGTGCTCTATCTAACATAATATTGTTGAAGGAATGATGAATATCTAGAGGGAATCAGTGAACATAAAAATGTTTCACTCAACAACAAAATGATGTAGCTTCAAGATCGAAGAAAGAAATCACCCATGAGAGCAATGTGCATGCATTAAGGAAAAAATGACTCAAATACAATACTCTAGTCCATTCCATTGTATTTCTCAAGATGAATGGGTGTACATATAGTATTGGGGTGTGTAGCCCCCACAAATGTAGCCATAAATAGGTGGGAGTTACATTCTGGAATAACCAGTCAAATGTAACTCTATGAAGCTCTATGACATGTATAAGGCCATAATGACACCATAGGGAACCTAAGAATGGTGAATCACCTATGTGGATGAATCCCATATACTTAAAATATATGCATGGTAAATATCCTACACCACCATCCCCTTGAAGCATAGCTTAGGTGGACACATAGATGAAAATAAGGACAAGTGGTTCCTGAAAACAAGCCTGTTGATTTACCCACGTACAAGAAACTCCAAAAAAGTGGAGTAAATGGAGAAAACCTAGTGGGAAAAACTCCCTCCCAAAAGAGAGACAAGTCCACTCTCTAATCTAAGAAAGATGCCAAGGATAGGTCCTGGCCATAGACAAGACTATAAAGGTACCCATGTACAAAGACAAAATCTCTCGGAAAGAAGAAGAAGAGAGAAGAAGATGGAGACGAGAGGGATGCAGAAGATGCCATGGATGGATCTAAAATCTACATCTCTAGGAGGTCTCCCAGAAGAATGTCAATCATGAGATCCTCTACCTTTGAATCGAAGAAAATCCACCCGCACCAAACCTGTGTGCCTCCCTTATGAAGGAGATAAATGATGTCTTTGGAAGTCTACCCACTCGAGAAGGAAACTAACGGCAGCAACATAAATAACTCTGAGTCTGGTCCATGAAAGTGTGACATAGGTCTAGCAAGTGAGTCCAAAGGAACCGAAGGTAATGTCGTAAGTGTATAAATGTCAAAGTATGAAGGGTGAACACCTATAGAAATGATGTCCAATTGATGTGAAGGCAAAAAAACATCCCCCACAACATAAAATGGATCCAAAAGCAAGGGTGGATCAATGAAGGTCTCCAGAAAAGTGGAAGTGGTAAGAGTCACAAAAGGGGCACTCCTAACAATGGAGATGATGAACTCCTCTAAAATACATATAGATGGATGAGGAACCGTAGTATATCACATGTGTACTCTGCACAAAGATGAAAAAGGCCAAGAAGATACTCATCCTAATGAGGGGGCTCAACAAATAGAAGAGTGATGTCATATAGGTATGAGTCATCCAATGAAGGTGGAGGAGTGAAAGGGGCCTCACACACTGAAGGTGGAAAAGAGGTGCGTGTGATGACTATATATATGAGGCTGCTCAATATCTTATGAGATGTGGGATGTGACAACACTCTCGGAATAATGAGAGAAGGAAGAGAAGATTCCTCTATAATACTCTTGACATCGAAATGGGTACACAATCCTCATCATCGAAGTAGAACCACGTGAGTACATGTCGGTGGAACTATCATCACATGAATAAATAGAGGAGACAACTTAATCAAAAATAAAATAAAAGGTGGAAATATGTGAAGGGTCTCCATAGAGGGACTAAAAATGCTCAGGACACGGTGGTTAGTTTTGATTTTTCCACGTGAAACCAGAGATATTTAGAGATATGTATCATCAAGTGACCATAAACATGGTTGTAAGTGTTGAGAAAGTCGTTAAGATGATGATGATCAGTGGGTACAGGAACTGGCCCAAGCAAGAAGTGTGAAAGACCCTCCTAGGTGAAGTAACATTCCCTAGAAGCATGCCAAATTGAATAGTTCCCTCTCCCAAGAAGAAGTGGCGGAGGCTCTAAGGAGATCCTATGATTCTCAAGTCTAGAAAGAGCACCCTCTACTGATGTAGAATCCAAATTACAAGTGCACAACTATAAAGCGTTGAACTTGGCGATAATGCGTCTGCATGTAATACAAGGCCCAAGAGTACTAATGACCCCCTAGAATGCAGAACTTTATAAAGTAGTGAGTTTACAAAACTAATAATGTTATCACATAATGTGTGAAAAATCATGTAACTTTGACTAAAGAAGCTCTCAAAACCGAGCAACAAGTCAAAATTTATAGCAAGAAAATGATTCCCGCAACTGATGGAAAATTCCAATAAGCCCTACAAATGGATTAAAAAGATACCCTAAGCACATGAAAATGGTTTCATAAGTGTGATCGTTTGAAATGGCATCAAATTTTAGGTAGGGTTTGTTTTTCTTGTGAGGGGGGATTAGCCTCCTGCCAACCCCGGACCTCACCCTCCATCTTTGACACACAAATGAAGGACATTAAATACAAGAAAAATAGGTCCCAAAAAAATATTACAATGCAAAGAATGAATGTTTTAATCCTTGAAACATCAAAACCAGATTTTTTAGCGTCAAACAATGCCTAAAAGGGAATGGATGGGGAGTATGGACCAAGTGACGACATGATGCCATGTGCCAAGGGGTTCATTGGCTATAGAGCTCTACGTGTTGGTTGCGAAATGTAATGATCGAAAGCTTTGAAGAGTCACAGAGTTAGAGTCCACATTTGGATGCATGTCAACACTGAGAGCTATAATGGTCAAGAAGAGAGTCGAATTACATACCAATCTTTGCGAGTTGAATGTTGTGGTAAAGGCCGTGAACCAAGCTGGAGGCCCGAGGCCGCAGTGAATTTCACGCATCGGAGAGTTGAGACTCGATTATACGACCATGGAGATTGGGTTTATCCCAATGATGGGTGTGTTATAACAGGTGAGTTTAGTAGCGTAACGGTCAAACAAATAGGAGTTGGACCGAGGTTGCTGATGGCGGAGTACCAGAAAGCTACCAACGTGGGCACATGGAAATTTCAAACAAGAAAGAAAATATAAGATCCGGTGCATGCGAGAAAAAGTGTTGAGGGTTTGAGCTTCCAAACAACACCAATCGAGATAGAGAAACCCCTATAGCGAGAACCAAACGTGCACACACAAAAGGTAGGTAGAAAAAAATACGAATCACCTAAACAATTCAAATTTGAAGGCGAGTCGTAGGAAAAAACCACGAGCCAAGTGATTTGTCAACCGAGCCCGCCCAATGCAATGATCACCAACATTTTGAGCCATCGTTTGTGGTTGGAATAGTGGGGTGTGTAAAAATTCCACGTTTAGATGAGTGATTTTGACCAAAGTATGAGCCCACAGGTTTAAATACATTCAAACAAGCTGAAAAATAGAGTCGTCAAGCCAACCGGTCGGTGAAATCAAGTGATGAGTCAAGAAAGTTGAGGAACATCTCGGTTCCCAAATTTGAGTTGGTCTAATAAAAAACAACCCTTAAAACTTTCAACCACAAAACAATTGCACTTATAAACTGCAATTTTCTCTTGACCTGTACACACAAGGTACCAACAAAAACCACACCCAAAACAAAAAACCAAGTACATGTACCCTTAAAAAATGCAAGTAGAGCACATGCAAAGGAGATCTTGCACAAGAAACTAAGAGACAGAGAGTAGTAACAACTATTGTAAGTAACATGATTCGATCCCTAAGATCTTATACCATGTCGGTAGGATGATGAAGATTTGGAGGGAATCCATGAGCATCAAAGCATTGCACTCAACCAAAAATTGATATAGCTTCAAGATTGATGCAAGAAATCACACATGAGAGCAATGTGCATGCATTAAGGGAAAAATGGCTCAAATCCCATACTCTATTCTATTCCATTGTATTTCTCAAGATGAAAGGGTGTACATATAGTAGTGGGGTGTGTAACTCCCCCAAAATGTAGCCATCAAGAGGTGGGAGTTACATTCTCGGAATAACCGGTCAAATGTAACTCCTATGATGCTCTATGACATGTGTAAGGCCATAATGACACCCTAGGACACCTAAGCATGGTGAATCACCTATGTGGAGGAATCCCATGTACTTAAAATATATACATGGTAAATATCCTGAACCAACAAAGATAAGTCCCAAATTAAGATCTATCTTTTAGCATGTAAAATGTCTATATTCATTTTAATTGAAAACCCAAAAAGATTGTCTCCCCTTTGAGAAATCTTGTCAAAATTATAAAAAAATTCCCTTCCTAAATTTTAACTTGTGTCATGTGTGTACTCATGGGAAACATCCCATATTATAAAATTCACACTATATACTCAAAGTCATATTATGTGAGCATTGGATATGTTGTGGGAGTAAAATATTTTCTACCACCGGTTATGAATTAAGGTGTTTTGATCTCAAAAGAAGAGTGATCTAGTACAAAGTATTATGGAAGATTGAGAGAGATTCAAAATCCCTCCAAGAATTCAAATTAATTTTCATGTATTCCTCTACATAATCTTAGCACTTTTATATGATTCATTTAAATCTTACCTAAAAGCAAAAACTTATTGTTGTTTCCTTATTGTCATTTTGGCCATTTATAGGCTTTATGATAAAACACAATCAAACTCACTTATATGTATAAAAACTAGATGGAATTTATGTTTTGACCATTTTCAAGAAAAAAATTTATATCATAACTCCATGAAACTCCCATTTTTTATCAAAGAGGAGAAAATTTACTTTCTTATTCTAATTCTTCATTCAATGATGACCTCAAAAGCTTAAACTCACTCAAGTAAATGTTGTGACTTTTTAAGTAAGCATGTTTTTGCATGCGTAAAAATTTCTCATTGCACTCGTAGATTGTGTATTCCTTTTATTTGTGAGAATTTCTAAAATATCCAATGAAAAATTAGTCACATTTGTTGTTTTACATGAGAAAATCCCAATATCTACACATTGTATAAGGGATTTTTGAATTTTGTTTTACCTCCAAAACGTCCCATTGATAAAATAGAAGAAAGTAATAAAGGAATAGAACAAAATTTTGTTAAACCTTTTTACATTGGTTGGTGTTGTCATTGATGTCACATGGCATTGATGGTAAAGGAGGATTGATATTTCATGTAGGTTAGTGCCTTCCCAATGGTTTTGGTGTTTAGAAAGTGGTCTCATGGTGGTTTCATGATCATTTAGGATGGTTTCAAGGTGTTACATGTTGTGTCGGTGAGATTGGTTCCCATTAGAGGTATTGATATACTTGGTGTACTCTTCTCACATGTCCCACAAATCTTAATTTTTGTTTCAAGAATGTATAAGGGCTTAGGGTGATCATCGGGTAATGTGTTGTAAGTCATAGGTCAAACTATCCCATTTAGAACTAATTCTATAGCCTAGTGAGGTTTATGAGCTCAAGCAGCCCTAACAAGCCTATGTAAGCATGGTAGAATTGCATGAAAACTATCTAGAGAATTTATGAGCCACTATAGGGTATAATTTATCTCTTGGAGGAAAACTGGAATTTTTCACTTAGAGTGCCTTTGAGAACTAATACTGGAGGCATAAAAAAATGAGATTGGTCTTGACTATAAAGGATTATTTATGAGAAATAAATCTATCGAGCATATAGAGGAAGGTGCTTTAGTGCTCTAGGTAAATTTTCATGAAAATTTGAAGAAGTTTGTTGAAGATATTCAAGTTTTTAATAAAAAGCTGGGTTAAGAAAGAAGTGCTAAAATAATGAACTTTCTTCTTAACACTCAAGAATATTTGAAAATGATTCTTCAAATAAATTATAATAGGATGTTTTAAGAGCACTCGAAGACATAAATTTTTCAAAATACTTGAGGTCAAATGGAACAAGTACAAAAAGATTCTCTTCATTTTTCTATGAGTGTTCAAACCCTCACCAAACCATCTAGTTAAAGCGATATACAAGACATGAATTTTTTAGTCTCAAAATAACTTTGTAAATTACTGATAATCACTCATGGCTATAGAGAGTTCCTCCTAGTCTGGGTTGGTAGATTTTTTTTCTTTCTTAAACATGATTTCTCTGTATGGATTCTCCCCTGGTTTGAAAAAAATTATCTATGCAGTCCTACTTTTAATGCTCCAAGATGAATCTCCTTTTGTGAAATATTGTATGTGATGTGTTATTATGGTTCATGAATATTTTTGGGTAATTTTAATGTATGTTTGGTTTCAAATCAACCGCCTTACTCTACTACCACCAAAAGTCTCTCAAGCTAAACTAGGCATATTCTTTGAAGAAGGATTTGGTGTATAAGTCTATTGATGAGGTAAGACATGGTTATGAAAACTTGATACATGTTACATGTGACTTTATGGATCCCATGTATTACTCTTGTGAATATTTTGAAGTCCCAGCTCTCTTGGTCTCAACTACTCTTTTTGCATAATAAAGAAGACTTAGCAACATGGATGTTCTTATGGTTTTATCTTCACAATCAATGCTCACAAGTAGTTTAATATGGATTATACATCTTTTTAGAGGTATTATTGGTAGTGGTTAGTCATGTGAGTGAAGGTATTATGCTAAAATATCTATTAGTTAAGATAGGCTTTTAATGCCTTAAAAACCATCACACATAGTCTTAGAAATGCTTATTTTCATGACTATGTTCCTTGCAATGGTGGTCTCTTCAGTGTGGTAAAATTATGAAAGAAATGAGATCCATAAAATAGTGCTTTATAAGTCTTAGAATTAGTTTCACACAAGTAAATCTACTCACTCTTAAAAACTAGGTCTTGTTTCTTGTGAAAGTCAAGATGGTGTGCCTTTGGACTTATATCAAGAAGTTACTCTATCATATTATGAAAAAAGGATTGAGATTATAGTAAAGACATTTGATGATGTTATACTACACATTTATTGACATAAAAATGATGAATGAAGTGTTGAAAGTCTTCAAACTGCTGATTCGGGTTTTGAATCATGAAACCCTAACTAAGTCTATCTTGAAGATCATTCAATTTTGATATCTTAAATGGGGAGTGAAGAAATCTATAGAAATATTAATTTTAATGTCATCTTATTCATCCTTGAAATGTGACATTGGATTCATGAAATGACATAGGTATGGTATGATCTTTTTCAACCTTGGAAGTTACAAATTTGTGCATACAAAACTATCCATACTCTAATCTAGTGCATGAGTTAAAATGAAATTAGTGGTGCTCTTATATTTATTAATTTTTAAATATGACCTAAAGTTCACAAAACTCCATATTCATTCTTGAAATCAACTGAAAATTTATTCCTTTAAAGTATCAACTTAGTCTTGATTATGAGCTGATATTTTCATATCTTTGCATGTAAAGAGTGTTGTACATGGTTGAAGAAGAAACTTCAAAATATAGTGTGATGAATTCAATTTCCTTGTTAGTATGAAGAACTCGGGTAGAGTGGGGCATTATAAATTTTTGACAAGATTTAGCTTCAAAGGCTTCTAGTTAAAATATATATTCTTTATTTCTAGTACCTAGTGCTCTCATAGATGCTCAAATGAGACTTGAAAATTAAATGGTGAATGAGGAACGTCAAGAGAATTTTAGGGAAGTTTTAAGGTTCAATAACGTTTACACTATTCACATACACCTAGCAATTATCTTATTATGCCTCAAGAAAAATGTATGTTGTTGAAGAAGAGGCCAAAATTCTAGTGATCCATTACAAGTTTGATTATAGAAATTTGAAAGGATTATTATCGGGTTTGTGGTAGATTTTTAGGGAGTTTAGGAGACTCCATTCCTCATCATTTGACGTCGGATAATCGTTGAAATATCTTGCGAGTTTATGAAGCTATAAGTTATCTTTGTCGGATGTAATAACGACATCTTTGAGGTAGTTTTTGTATGAAGATAGTCCAATTTATTTCTGTTATGGATTTTCAACTTAATCGGAGTTAAGAGACAATGAAGTTGAAGTGAAATATTCATGTTTATGATTCCATATTGTTATATATCTCATTTTCTGAATGTATTTTGTTTTGATGTATGCGAGAGATGAAATCATAAGGTGAAGAGAGATTATTATGGATTGAAAGAAGTGTAATCATAAGTTGTTTGTGAAGATGCATGAGCTTATCTAGGATAAATATCTACTATCTTAGAAATCTTATCAAGTGAGTGATCCAAATTTCAAGTGAATTCTAATTTGAAGCTTAGCAAGTTTTGAAACAAGGTGCTTTCATAAAAGTTATAGCTTATAGAAGAGTCAAGTATTTTCTTGATCTCATATTGAATTTGATGTTTCATGTTCAGTTGGTGCTTACAAAATTTATAACCTTTGTAAGCATAGTGAATTAGTTAGTTTTCTCCCACCTTGGGTTTCCCATAGAAAGTTTTCTCTCTCTATGTTTTGTTCTTGCCGAATTCATGTGAATTGTGTTATTGCTCTTTCATATTAAGTTTATAAAATTTTATTGGTTCGTAATTGTACTAAAAGTTTAAATTGACACTTATTCACTGAGTCCTCTCAATTTCCTAATTTCCAACAATTGGTATTAGAGTTTGGTCCTTGTGTAGTGAGTTTAACATCTCAAAGGAGATCCAGATAATCCAAGCATTGAAAGAAATCAATCACAAATTGGTTTCTCTACATCCAAAACACCCATGTTTAATGGATAAAACTATTCCTTCTAGAGTATTAGAATGAAAACATGCCTCACACATCTAGGATTTGACATATGGAATTCATTAGTTAGTGACTACACAATTCCATCCACACCTCCAACTGATTCTCTAGGAAAGAAAGAAAGTGAAAAAAATTCTAAATCCATGAATGCAATCCTATGTGGAATGGCAAAGGTTGAATTCATAAAATTCATGCACTATACCAGATAAAAATATATTTGGGAAAAATTGTAGACCCTATATGAAGGATATAGTAGGGTCAAATTAGCTTAATTTATAGACTGCATAATCCAATTTGAGAGCCTTAAAATGAATTTGATAAATCAGTTATAAATCGATCATAGGTTTAGGAGAAAAGATAGAGGAGGTTGTTGTTGTCCAAAAGGTATTTATATCCTTATCTTCTAAGTATTATTCTAAGGTTTTAGCTATGGAAGAGGCCAAAGACTAAAATGGATGAACTTCATGGTACTCTAATTTCCTAAGAAATGAGAACCACTAAATAAAAATCAACTAAGAATAAAGAAACATTCAATGCAAACAAGGCATCCCAAACAAATAAGAATAAGGATAAATTTTTCATGGAGGAGGATGATGAGAAAATTGAATCCATGTTTTTAGGAGGTTAAAAAGAGGATCAGGAAAGTACAAGGGTAAGTTACCATTCAATTTTTTCAACTATGGTCAAGTTGGTAATTTTGCTTCCAAGTGTGCTAAAAAAAAAGGATATACAAATGAACATGATGAAGAAACTTATCACAAGAAAAATAATAAATTCAAGAAACATGAAGGTAAAAAGAAGTACTTCAAGAACAAGAATAATTTTGATACTCAAGAAGGATCAAGTTCATCTAGATCTAGTGACTCCAAAAATTTGAAAGTGAAGATGAAGCTCTCAAGTTGAGACTCTATTCATGGCTATGGAGGTGACTAATGCAAGTGACTTAAAAGGTAAAACTCATTTTGAATATTATATCCTAGATGAGGAAGATGTTAGAGTAAACCTTAAAGCTAAGTTAATAAGTTCTCTCAAAGAACAAAAACTCCGAAGGAAGAATAATCAAAAGATGAAATCACTTTGTTGAGTGACTATGAAGAAAATACTAGCATTTGGTCAAATCCTATAAGTTTGTCCCACTTGGTGGCCAAATTTTTTTTAAAATATGACTAGTAAATAAATATTTAAAAATAATATTAAAACTTTAAATAAAATAAGTAAATTCGTGATGCCCTATACTTTGTTATATTTAATGTCTAAAAAATACATGTTTGGTCATTCTATGTGTTTGGTCATGTTTTGGTTGTTAGACATATTTGGCTGAAAGAAGAAACACTATAAAAATGGAACACATTTATATGCCTTTATTGAATTTGGTTGAGAATGAACACATAAAACAATATAATAATTTTTCTATCATACCATTGGTAAATAATATTACAAAAGATATGATAGCACTAATAGTCCTAACATTCCCCCTTAGTGCAAAATGGGAGAAAAACAATCGCACTTCTTCTGCGCAACTTGTCGTCTATGCAAGCTCATGATCTTGGTTCACCGATTGTTTTTCAAAGGCTGACTAATAACCTTAGTATGAGCCCTTTCTCATCTGTATGAACCCTTGTTCATCAAATACAGATCCATTTCCACCTAAAAGGAACTTGTGTTCCGGTATGAATCCCTTTTCATCCTCTTCAAGTATCATGATCTTGATTTTACCATGTGTTATCATCTTTCCACTATATTTTCACATCAGGAAAGTACATAATAATCTCCTCACTTTATTACAACAAGAAATACTGTAAAATGAATGATGATATGTACAATGCAACTGAAAAAACACACTTTGAAATAAAATATGACAACCTTATTTTGTAGCCCCATCCCTTGGAACCGGTGAGAGAACGGTGTTTTCCCTCCATCCTCATATGCCTCCATCCTCCAGTGTATGTGTTGCTAACTCATCTTGATTTGGATATGAAGCTAAACAATTTACACATTGGGTTTATTTGTATAATTTCCCCCAGAAAATGTGAAATCATTTATTTTTTGGACGTCAGGTAACACCGAAATGTGTGTCTAGCAGGTAATTTTTTATAAAAAAAAATTATACTTTTTGATAATAACTTACAATAAATTGTTTCCTAACTTTACAAAATAAAAATATTAAGACTTAATTGGATATTTAATGACAACAATGAGGCTTGAAAAAATACCTTTTAAAGACACAAACTATATTTAAAAAGTAATAAGACAAAAATTACTTCTTAAATACTCTAAACAAATTGTGTAATAGATTTTATCTTGGACTAACACAACATCCAACATTAAAAAAAAATATTACACTTGATATGTAATTACCCAAGACAAAACTATAGAACAAACCTAAAAAGGCTTTCACCATATACTAATATTTGACATGACTCCACTATTAAAAATGAATCTTCGTAAACTTATGTACTTAAAACATATGAAGATTGGAATGGACATAAAAATCAACTCTCAAATATTAAAATATTATAACTACTCATGGAAAGACTATATGAATCTAATAAAATAAGGCTACCAAAAATAGGACTTGCATGAATAATAAAATACCTAAACAAGAAATATCCTCACTAATTTATAGATGCCACAGAGGTGAGGAATGATTTGGTGTAAAGATCGGTACATGCATGTCACCACGGGGACGAGTTGGAGAGTAGCTTAGAGATCTGACCAAGAAGGAATTGATGAACTAGTGAATCTAACAATGAATACTTTGAATCAATTTTCAAAAAAGAATATGCTCTTTTTAAGACTTCGAACCTTGGAAGAATTGGTTTATTATTTAGAGATATCCATGTGATTCTCGGTCATGGAAATCATGGACAATGGGCGTCGATGATACATTGATCAACATGCATACACAACAAATTTTTAGATCCTCCAAATAGGTGGGTGATGGATGATGTGTCAAATGTATGAAATAGAACAATAAATCAGTTAATAATATACAAACCAAAAAAAGACATCAAATCAAATTCACAAGTAGTGGAATTTAGACACTATTTTTTCCCTTTGAGAATCACATGGCTGCATTCCAATATAAAATCAAAAATTTGAATTAGAGTGTTCAATGTGTAAGAATTATTTTTTATTTTAAGCTCTTCTACACCTATCGATTAGGGAAATAATGAACAACATAACTCCTTGCTATGCTCAAATTCCCATCACAAGGAAAGGACGAATATTTCTCTAATCAAGATCACAAAATGTGAATGGATCTACGGTGAAACATTTGACCTTGTATAAATGTAAAATTGATGCCTATGTTGAGCGTATTGATATGTAGATGCACTTATATGAGAGTAGGTAATGTACGGTGAACGTAAATGTGTGGAGCAGTTATATACAAAACACTAGAAATTATGTAGCTAGCACAACATTAGGATTGCACAGTCACTAATAGCATAAGGATATATATCTAAATAATTTGAATTCTACAAAAATCTATGTCTTCCTCATAATGGGAAGTAAAAAATGGTGAATTATCTTTCTAAAATTAAAATAGAAATTTAATCATAAATCTTTCTCTTTTGTTCTCAAAGAATCCTTTCTTTGATACCAAATCTTGAATTCGGTTCGAGAATGAACACACAAAACAATATAATAATTATTCTATTCAAATTTTCTATTACACCGTTGGTAAATGATATTACAAATATATATGAGAGCATTAATATTCCTAACACCGATCCCATTCATGAGATAATCCTGAGAAAAAGGATCTAGAACATGAAGAAATGATTAAGGAAATTGAAGCACAAACAAGGATGATTGAAACATACTTCAAAATCAACGAAGAGGAGCACCTAAAAATTAAATAAGAATTGGAGCTGATTTAAATTCAATTGGATAAGACCTCAAAAAAATTGAAGTCCTATGATGAATTTGACAAAAATCTCAAATGATCTAGTTGAAATTCTAATCAAGCAAAGAGCTTTCACTAACAAATTTGTAGTAGGATGTAAGGACGAGCATAAGGATGATGAACCAACATGTAAGAAAGAGATCAAGAAAACCCAAGATGCACCTAAAGAAAGGAATGATAATTTGAAGAAGAGATATAACTTAAGAAAGTTATCCAATGAAATAAGGTATGCTCACTCCTGTTATCCAAAATTCACCCCTCAAGGTAATTTTGATAACATGCATCAAATGCTTCAGTCCTGAGCAAGTAGATTGATTCAAGGCCTGAAATCATGTTTTTGGGGCCCCATCGGCTTCTCTCTAACTCTCCCATCCAAGAAAAAATCCCAACGAGTTAGAAAAATCCAAGTTTGGGACCAAAAAGGGAAGAAAATCGGCTAAGTCGGACATTTTTGTCCCAGGCAGTCCACGGGACAGTTGGGATGTCGGGATGCGCGGAACACGAAAATGTGAATTGGCCGCGAGCAATAGAAATCGTCAAGTTTTTTTGTTTCACGCGGTTTGGGACAGGGGGGGAAAAAAGTACGCACGGGCGCGAATCGGCCAATTTTTGTGAGACGGTCTTTGCCTGCAGGCGGCAACGCGGAGATTTTCGTCCGGGACAGTCAGGACAAAAGTACGCGCGGGACATGAAAAGGTGAAAAAGCCACAAAAGGGGACAAGGAAGCCCGAATCGGCCGATGCGGGAGAATTCATCTAGGACAGCCGGGACACGCGGACCCGATTTTGCCGAAATAGCTGCAGCAAAGAAGAAAAGTCAATGTTTGACCCGTGAACTTCAAACGGCCATAACTTTTGACTCCGAGCTCCGATTTTCACAAAATTGGACTTTTTGGAATGAGCACGATGTCGGTTAATGCTCATTCCCATCAAATGACAGAAAACGCCTGCCAGACCCAAAATAGCTACCCGCACTCAAAAGGCCATAACTTTTGCATTTCTCAACGAAATCACACAAAATTGGTACCGTTGGAATTGTGGCTCCAAGCTCGACACACAAAAATCAAGAAATTCAAGATTTGATGAGATATCGGTGGGGATTTTTACAAAATGTGGCTGGGTTCATAATAATGTTTTATTTAGTGGTTGGGAGTGCAATTAAGAGGCATGGTCATCATTCTTTCTCTCTTTGGAGCACACAGGGACAGTATGGGGAGCCTTTTACAAGTAATATATAATCATTTTAATCCATTTAATGCCTCTTACAAGTGGTTGAAGGACAAATTTCAAGATTTCCATTTTCCCCTTCTCTCTCTCTTCTCATTTTCTTATAAATTGGAGTATTGGGCTCATTGTAAAAGGGAGGTAGTTTTTGTAGCAAAGCTCTACCAAAATTGCTTTGTGAAGCTAATGTGTTGTAGGCCCTTGTTGTGGACTCCTTGCATGGTGATCCAGGCCCTTATCTTGTAACCGATTGAACTGTGCATATCAGGAAGTAATAAAATATAAGTTTGTGGATGCATCTTCCCCTGTTGTGTTTTCTTGCATTCTTCTTGCCCCTTCAACCTTGATTACAAGAATATTGTGTCTATTATTATGTTCTTGCAGGGATCCATTATCATTGTGTATGTTTGAAATATTGTTGTGAATGCATTTTGCTAGATTATGGAGAACTGTCATCACCCCTTCTAGTGTGCGCTTTGCTTCTGTATCTCACACATTTGAAGACTACTCTCACACCCTCCTTTTCTGGTGTATCACCGCTTTAGTATAGGCTTTCATTTTATGCATTCTCTCTCCTGGTCCCTTAGAAATTTGAATTAGAATAGTTAGTTTACCTGCATTAGAGTAGTGTGGCGGGTAGTTTAGAGCAAGAACCAACTTTCTTTGGAGGTCTATCTCAAGTAGCAAGTCCCACAACTTGGAGATAGTACCCATGTTATCCAATCACACCACGAGTTCAAGTATATGCACTTGTGTGAACATAGGGGTGGTGTGATTCGTTGATAACAACTCCTTCTATGGATATCGTTTTTTCATGCAATATGTTTGGTCACAAAGTTTCATAGTGTAGAAGAAATGCGAAGGAAATAGAAGACATCTTAATTCTTATCATTTGAGAAATAAGAATGATATGATCTGCTGCAACAATGTCATAAGTATTGTCACATAGAAAACATTTCCTACTAGAAATCTCCAAAGAAAGACAAGAGGGTGTACATAGTGAAATCAGATCCTACAAGGAAGAAGGAACAAGGTTTGATATAGCTTAAATTAATTTTCACTCCCAAAGTGAAGACCTTTGAGTGGTATAAGGCATTGGAATCTGAATTCATATGATAGGAAACAAGATACCATTCATCTCTTTAGAAGAAAATGATTAAGGAATAGTGATATTTGGTGATAATACATCAACTAGCATTGTAGCAAAGGGTACACTAAGCCTTGAAAATGGAAAGAAAGTCACTTAGAATGTTTTTTATGTAGAAGGTCTGAATCATAACCTTCTGAGTGCGAGTCATATGTGCAAGAAAGGATGAAATGCAAGTGTTTCATGACAAAGGATGTGACATAAGGAAGAACAAAAGAAGTAAGGTGGTTGGAAAAGATAAAAGAAACAAGAACAATACGCATGTTCTAAAGTGTTAGAACATGATATTAAGTTCCTATAAGCTTTAGTTTATAATTAAATAATTTAGAATATATTTGTATATTCTTAATTATTTAATATAAATTTTAAGTTATGTTCAATTAGTTATCTACCAACTAATTTATTAAATCGGGGTAAGATTTAATCATACTTCGTCACTTAATTTGTTCCCGACTGTGGGGTCATTTGAATATTATCGAGAGATCATATTGTTTTTCACTAAGGTGAATTTATAGGAGATAGGTGAGGAGGGAGATGTATTTGAAGAAGCGTAACGTTTCTCAAATAACTAAAATTCTATTTATCCGAAGTTATTTCCCCCTCGAGGGTTTTCCACGTATAACTTGTGTTCATGTGTTTCTACTATGTTATGTATTTATTTTTACTTGCATTAATGTTTGGTTAATAATTATTTAATATGGTGAATTTATTCGTGAAATATTCCAAATCGAAGAATTACTAGGACCATGAAAACAAAGGTAAGGGTTACAAAAATTATATGAAATATTTTTCTACTATTCTATAGTTTCAAATGTGTAGGCTAAAAAATTTTCGAAGTTAAATTCAAGTGTAAAATGAAGCAAGGAGACAAGATCCATGTGAATAGGGTTTACAAATTATTTAATTGGGCGATTAAAATTCTTCTTCCCTCTATAAAACTTCATGTTAAAATCTCTTATCATTTGTCACTTCACAAAATACACATTCCTATGTAATAAGGATTACATTATATATGCTTCACAATATCACAAAAAGTATAGTATACATTATATATATATGCTTCACAATATCACAAAAATATAATATATAGGTGATATAAATTATATCCTATGCTAGTTTTTCACTATGGCCTAAACGCACCCCTTTCTCCTACACCCTTATGTTTTACCCATATATTATATAAAATATAGTTTAAGTAATTTTATATTCTAAAACCTTATATTATAGTTTATATAAACTATATAATAAAATTGATATAGTTTAAAACCTTTAAACTATGGTTATACAGCTTATAACCCTATGTCTAAGTGGGGTGCCCCATTCCTCACCCCACATGTCTTATATAGCCACTCAGTGGGCTCTTCCTATACCCCCACCTAACTCAATCCTACATCGCCACGTGGTATGGCTGACCCCTCCCAACTGACCCACTTTCTCTTTCCACCTAGGTTGCGGGCCTTTTTTCGTAGGGATATATAATCCCGCATGGGTGGGAAAGTATATTTTTAGGACTTTAAAAGGCTCAATAAAAATGCTTGTGGTTGTCACTTATTTCACGCCACAAATTTTTTTGTTGATATCCAATATGGCTTGGCCTAATTCACTTTGCACGATTTCCAAGTTGGTCTGGTTGCGACATCTATACTGTTTGATAAAGGATCACATTTTAAAATTGGCCGAGATACGTAAAGTTTCTTTAGAATTGGTATGTAGCACAGTTTAGGGCTCGGCTAACAAACTCACCCGAGTTAGCATAGAGTGAAATTACCTTAAACCTTAGGATTGGCAAGTAACCTTCGAGGCATTATTAACTCGACTCAAAAATTTTGGTAACCAAACTAGGATGAGCTATAGGAACAAAGCTTCACAATTTTTTTATATATAATTGTTTTAAAAATACTTCTCATTTATTAAAAATATTTTAATTTTTATTTAATTTCATCCTTGTTGTTTAAACGATAATTTTTTTAAATAATATTATAGATTAGATAAATTTTGTTTCAAATAAAATTGTGTATTTTATAACATGACAACTAAGCCGTCATCATCGTTTTTATGAAAAACTTAAAAAATTCACTCACATTACGATAAATTACTATAAAACTAATATATCGTATGTATAGATTATTTTTTTTGACAAGTCCCTTTTCCAACATGAATTCATCCAAATTCAATTGCATGCATGGCTTGAACAACGACAAGGTTTTTTTTTAACCTTTATTAATATAATCCTTGTTGTTCTTCATTGAAAGTTTATTTACACAAAAATGGGATCCGAGCACTATAACTTTGATAAATAAAAGATGTTAAATGGAAACAATTATAGCATCTAGAAAATACAATTGAAGGTAGAATTAATGGATGGTAAGATCTAGACGCTCATGAAAGAAACAAAGAAGGATTTGACTAGAAGACAAGCAATTACGGAAACATCATAGATATAAAGAAAAGGTACACGAAGCTATGTAAATCATTTTGTTGAGCTTACAAGATGATTTCCTCCTTCATATCAGGATTTAATAAATTTTGAGTGAGGCTTGGATGTAACCAAAATCAATGCATGAAGGTACGTTGTTATCAAAATTCATTAAATTGATTATATAACTAATGACAACTCCCATAAAGAGAGATAAAAAAAGAACTAATTTTTTTGCTAAAATTAAAAATATTAAGTCTCAGTTGGATAGATATAATTGTAACTTAATTCAAAAAAATTACTTTACTTTATTATTCAGTTGAATATACATGAAAATTATAGAAATTTATTTCTAATATTGAATTCTAAGTATCAAACTAAACAAGACATTCTTGATTTTCAAACACTTAATGATCTCCTAATTTAGGAAGAGAAAGTTATTAAAAAAATTATTCAAAAGGGAATGCCTCTCAGAACTTCTCGCTCAAAACTCATAGAGTAAACCTTCTAAGTTAAACAAGAATCAAAAATCAGCTTTCAAACCTCCTAGTAAAGATAAGAAACTAGGAAACTTAATAGTTGGTTTTGATGGTAAATTTCATAACTGTGGAAAATTTGGCCATAATAAAGGAGATTGCAAATCGAAAAACAATTCAATTTTTAAAAATCAAATTCAAAACAAGAATCGGAAAAATAGTCAAGAATCTAATGTAATTGCTTTGTATGTTTCCTTTATCACTCATGTAAACGAAAATGAGTGGATATTGGATATTGGATAGTGGAGGCATATGAACATTATATCCGAATATCCTATCTAACGTTAGAAAATGCAATGACCATATCTTTTGGGTAATCATTATATCCTCTACATTCGGGGACAACGTAAAACAAAAGTCTCAAATGGTTTAATTAACAATGTTTTGTTAGTTCCAAAACATAGAATGAATTTTCTTTGTTATTCTCAATTGACTCCAAATAACTATAGTGTAACTTTGTTAAAAGATAAATGGTTTATTAAAAATGAACATGATGTTACTATAGTTGAAGGCATACAAAGAGAGGGTCTTTATGTGTTTAATGGCTTTCCCTCTACTTCTTGTTTGACATTTCAAAGAGGTGACATACAATTGTGGTATGAGAGACTAGGTCATGTAAACTTTAGTAGCATGTACAACATGTATCGACTGAACCTAGTGTCTATTTTGCCACCTATTTCCCAAAATCATGAAACATTTTAAGGGTGGTTACATGGTAAGCAATCACTTGCTAGCCCTTCCAAATTCATCATGATGTAAACTCTTTTGAACCTTTAGAAATTTTCCATACTAATTTTTGAGGACCCCTAGAAGTCCCATACCTTAATGGTTCTTTGTATGCTATTGCATTTATTAATGATTTCACTCTTATGATTTAGTATTATTTTATCAAAAACAAATATGATGTCTTGTCAAAAATTTAAGCGATTTAAAGATTTAATTGAAAATAATTCTAGTTATAAAATTAAGAGACTTAGGATTGATAATGGTGGAGAATAAGTCAATAAGGAATTTGTATCTTTTTGTGTCAAATGTGGTATTCAAAGAGAATCGACAGTTCCCTATCCCCTTATATAGAATGGGATTGCGAGAAAGGAAAAAGAACACAATTTTTGAAATTGCTAGAACTATGTTGCATTCAACATAAGTCCCTAAATTTGTCTAGGCTAAATAAATGAACACAACTATTAAAATTTTGAATAGAGTTCACACTAAATCCTTAGTTAACTCACTTTGCTCTAGAAAAGTGGTCAAACAAAAGCCTAGTGTATCTCATTTGAGGATATTTGGTAGCACATCGTCTATCTTAATTTCAAAATATAAAAAGGAAGAAGCTTGATTAAACCTCCTACCCCTGTATCTTTGTAGGTTATGGAGGTAAAACTAAAGGTCTTAGGATCTACAATCCTTCAAAAAGAGAAGTTATAGAAAACAGGAATGTTAAAATATTGGAAAACATATTTTTTTCTTCTTCATTCTCTTTCCTTTCGATTGTTCATAATGCTTCTAAAAAAATTGAAAATAATAATAATAACAATGATAATGATGTATGTGATGATGAAATTAGTAATTAATGTCTAGTTGATATAGAGTTATTTGTTGTTTCCTCTATAACCAAAATACCTAGATGGGCCGAGTCTATTATTCAAGACTCTAATCCTGAAAACCTTCAAAAAATGACTAGAAGTCAACATACATATCATGATTTTATGATGATGTATGAGCACGAACCAAAAGTTTGAAGAAGATTCTTCGATGAAATATTTTAGATGCAATGAAATCTGAATATACTACCTTAATTAAATAGCATACTTTGAATTTATTCCATCCTCTTGAAAAACAAAGTATAGTTGGATCTATATTTTTACAAGATTAAATATAAATCTGATCCCAGTGTTTACAAATTCAAATCTAGGTTAGTAGGTCGATTGTTTACTCAAAAACCCAGTATCAACTATGTTGAAACCTTACTAGTTGTAAAAGTGAGCACTGTAAAGATTCTGATTGCCTTAGCTACTCAATATGGTTGGGAAATTCATCGATGGATGCCAAGAATGGATTTATGATTGGTGATTTAAAAGAGGAAATCTATATGACCCAACCTAAAGGATTTTAAGAACCAGATAAAGAAATGTATGTTTGTAAATTGGAAAAATCTCTTTATGATTTAAAACAAGCTCCTATAGCTTGGTATGCAAAGATTAATAGGTTTTTTAATTAAATTTGTTTTTCTAACTATTCTTCCGATAATGGTTTAGTTTCTAAAATTGAAGAAAATCATATTATTCTCATTGTATTGCATGTTTATGATTTACTTATTAATAGTAAATCTAACAATTTAATCATGAAAATTAAATACTAAATTAAAGCAATACTTTGAAATACCTAATTTAGGAATAGTACATCATTTCCTAGGCATGGATATATATCAAAATGAAAATTCTATTGTTTTATCTCAATCATAATATGCCACTTATTTTATTAAAATGTTTAATATGATTGATTGTAAATGAGTTGTTATTCATAGAAAAGTTTGATGTAAACTTGATGCTAAACTTGCATGTGAAAAATCAAATCCTACTTGTACATGAAACTTGTAGGTAGTTTGATTTACCTAAATAGTACTAGACGACATTGCTTATGTAGTAGGGATTTTCTTAAGATTTATGTACGATCCATATCAGGATCAGTGGAAGTTAGCCAAAATAATTTTGTTTTATATTAATGGAACCATTCATTTTGGTTTGTACATTATACTTCTTTTAACAATACATATTTATATTGATACTGTGATTATGGCTATGATGTTGATGTGATAGATTGCAAGTCTACAACTAGATATGTGTTCATGTTTGGTATAGGTGCCATTACTTGGAGCAGTAAAAAGTAACCAAAATTCTCCATTTCTTCTATTGAGGCAAAGTATAGAAGTGCAATGGAAGTAGTGAAAGAAGCCATGTGGATAAAGTGGTTGTTGGAAGAGATACACATGGAAGATAAAGGAAGTACTCATCTTCTATGTGATATTAATATTAATATTTTTATTTCATATAATCTAGTTCATTATAAAAGGAAAAAGCATACAAAGATTCATATGCACTTTATCCAAGAGAAGGTTCTCTGCGGTGATATATATCTCGTACTATCTCGATGAAGATTAAGTTATAAACATGTTTACAAATCCATTGTGTCTTTGTAAAATTATGGAAGTTTCATGCAAGGAATTTCCTTTCGAGTTTCCATTGAGAGTAGTATGCATGGAAATTTCACCTTCTAATGGTCGGATGATTGATATTTCCTTCTTCTATATACTTCTACTCCATTATAAAACATTGTAAAAATATATATTTATGATCTTTGTAAAATTATAACTCTAAGTTTATGGTGTATAGTCCATTGTGTTGCATATATTTTTAAATGATGTCCTTGTGTTATAAATTATCCTAGAGATGTATTTTCATATTTTTCCATGAGAAATTGTCATATGTAGTCTAAAAATCATGCTTAACGTAAATCATAACTTTCGATTTATGGATTCCAAATCCTTTTATTCTAAAGGGAAAGTTGAGAATGATGAAGGTGTTATAAATCCTTCAAAAGTGATATGCTAGCCTAATCCTTCAATAATGTTTTATGGATTTGTAAACCTTGTTGTATAAAAAGGTAATGTTTGCATATGGTTTCTTACTTAATATTAAAGGAGAGTGCAAGGAAACAACTTTAAGTGCATATAAGATTACTTTTATAATTAAATGGTTTAGAATATATTTTATATTCATAATTATTTAACATAAACTTTAGGTTATGTTTAATTAGTTATCTAATAACTAATTTATTGAATTGGGGTACGATTTTATCATATTCCTTCACTTCATTTGTTCATGACTCGTGGGATCATTTAAATATGATCACGGATCATATTGTTTTTCACTAAGGTGAATTGATCGGATAGAAGTGAGGAGGGAGATGTATTTACCAAAGCGTAATGTTTCTCAAATAACAAAAATTCTATTTATCTGTGGTTTTTCCCCCTCGGGGTTTTCCATGTAAAACCTTTGTGAATTTGTTTTTACTATGTTATGTATTAATATATTCTTGCATTAATGTTTTGTTAATCATTATTTAATATGGTTTATTGGTTAATTTATTATCCCTCAAATACTAACATAAAGGATATTAAAAATGAAATTTCTTCACTAACAAGGTAGATGAGAGTTGGCTTTGGATTACGACATCTCAACTTTGACAATCTTGTACAAATAAGCTGCATGGGATGTGTAAGAAACATGCCTAAGATCACCAAATCAGATGATAAAGTTTGAAAAACATGTCTTTATGGAGAAAAAACTTGGAGAAGTTTCAAATCAAAAGATTACTCTACCATGAGAGCTCTAGATCTAATCATATTGATCTTGTAGGACCAATCAAAACTGAAAGAATTCAAGGAGAAAGTTACTTGATGTTGTTGATTAATGAATTCACATAAATGACTTGGGTTGTCTTCCTCAAATAGAAATCAGATGCACTAGCAAGGTTCACGCCATTCAAAGCATTAGTGGAGAATGAGAAGACTGTAAAAATCAAGAGTTGAAGATTTGATAGAGGAGGAGAGTTTTTTCAAATGAATTTGATGATTTTTGTGAGACTCGTGGGATAAGAAGAAAATTTCCTACTGCAAGAACACCTCAACAAAATGGGTTAGTGGAGAGAAAGAAAAGGACAATGTATGAAATGAAAAGAACCATGTTGAATGAATAAAAATTCTAGATGGATATTGGAGAGAGGTAGTTAACACATCATTATACATCCTACATAGAGCTTAAATTAGAATAAAAACAAGAATATACCCTATGAGATTTGGAGCAGAAGAATTGCACCTTTAAAGCACCTAAAAGTGTTTGGAAGAAAGTTTTTTATCAAATGAGATGATGAAAATCTTTGGAAGTTTGACTCAAGTTGTGATGAAGTAATTTTCTCAAGATACTCGACTGTTAGCTCGGTCTATAGTTTTTACAATAAGATAAAACAAAAGATAATAGAGAGCACAAATGTTACAATTGATGAATCATATCCAAAGAATACTACAACTCAGCCCAAGGAGACTCCACAAAGCACTAAAAATCAGGATGATGATGAAATTGTAGAAGTTGATCAAGAAGAAGAAGATGAAGATGAAGAAAGAACTTATATAAAATCCCCTTCAACTAAGTATAAAAGGGAACATTCACCATATTAGACCATATGAAACAAGGTTTTAGGCATTAAAATAAGGATAAGGTTGAGAAATATCCAAAATCAAGAAAACATTGCTATCATTTCTAAGATAAACAACAAAGAATGTTATGGAGGCTAAGTAAGAAAAAAATTGGATCAATGCAATGAATGAAGAGTTGGACCAAATAAACAAAAATAAAACATGGTAGATTGTTCCTAGGCCAAATAACATGAACATCATTAGAATGAAGTGGGTGTTTATATATAAAATGAATGAAAAAGGTGGAGTTACAAGAAATAAGGAAAGGATGGTTTGCAAAGGATATTCTCGGGTTAAAGGAGTGGATTTTCATGAGACATTTTCTCCTGTGGATAGGATGGAGTCCATTATGCTCTTCTTGACGTATGCAGTACAAAAATGTTTCAAAGTAACTAAAATGGATAAAAGTATACATTCCTAAATAGGCACTTAAATGAGGAGGTTTACATTGAACAACCTAATTGTTTCATCCCCATTTAAGATACTATAACAAGGGAATTTTTTTTTTTTTGATAACGTTCTCTGTTATGAATTAAAAATTCAAACACACGTTCAAGTTTTAATAATTGTTCTCTGCCCAAACAACACGATTTGGAACACACAATTTCCTTTTAAAACTAATGTTCCCTGTTCGCATATTTACAATATGGAACACACATTCAATGCCATTCAATCTTATAATGATTCTATATGCTATTTGTAAATGACTCGAGAGCTGCCGATCTTCCATTTTCATGGCTCGGAGTTTCATCGATCCTTCATTTCATGACTTAGCAACAACCAATCCTTCATGTTCGTTTATGCATAGTATAATATATATACCAGTTCTCTTAACTGTTTCCGGTTATCGAAGTGATCCATTTAAGAAGCCTATCTGAATATACATTTGATATTCATCTGACATCCTGCATCTTAAATTAAGTGATAAGGACAACGCAACCAGCACTTGTGATACTTTGGCCAAAGATTTTCACATGCTTTGCATGATCATATTCCTAGATGTGATACACATCAATGGAATACGTCCTTCACTTCACTTCACCTGTTATCTAGAATGGTCTTTCCTGGTTCCTACCAGTCCTCTCAGTTTAAGATCAGTTTTAAACTTCCAATTTCTAACTAGCAATATGAACAAATATAGGAAGGCACTCCTGGTAACTAAAGATACGCAGACATGCGGTGTCGTTCCCCACGACTCCGTGTGTCTAGTTATCTTTAGTATCCCGGAGTCACTCCGTATACCTGATCATACTCCTATCCCCTGCCAAGAACTTCACATTCAGCCTATGTATTCTTAATGTTTTAATTCGGGAGGGCATTGTAATATGTCAGCTATAACATTGTGTCGTCATGAAGACCCCGTCTTCATGAAGACACCTTGCTGTAGCTGGCGTATGTCAATGTCCTACGGAATCCTTCCATCGAGAGTACACATCCTGCTCAAGTGATTTGGATATGATCTTAGTATTTAAAAATCAACTCTCAGCAACCATGTTGATCCCTTTATCCTCGTTCCCGTTACAGTTGTATATAGCTAAGAGAGACTAAATCCATCCTTTAGCTTGCTATGCATCTTCTTAAATGCAGAAGGTTGCATTTTCTCTACTTGGTTCTCTTCTTAATCATTGGATTAAGCAGCCCGTTACCGACGGATGTGATAAGTTTAACCTATTAAACTTAACCAAGATTTTCCCAACTGTAACTAAATTTAGAATTCTAGCTTATTAGACGTCATTTAAACGAGGTCTAATTCCCAATAAATGTATTCATTTATTCTCCTTAACATTACATAGTTAAGGTCCATTAGTTATGGATATACTTATCCCTATCCTTTATTCTGAATTTAACATACGAGGTCATTAATGGAGTTCAAAAGTGAAGTTCGATTACTCCGAAGTTAATTGATATTCCTTAGCTTCCAAGCTAATCTTGAATACCTATCAGTTATGGAATCATATTCTTCCTAATCCTTTCTAATGTCAATTAAGAATTCATCTTTACCCAAGTATGAACTAATTGCACATTTCAACTTAAAAGTTGTAATAAGGTAAGAATAGATATCAATTCCCATTTAGCATCCATTCACGGACAATTAAATAAATCCAAATCAGGAATAACATTATGTTTCCAATTTAATCAACAATATCAACTGATATAGTCATTAAAATATCACACTTGTATTTGTATTCATTAATTCATGTCATAATCCATACATTTGCCAATCCAATTGAATGGGCATTGTTTACATAAAACATCATTACAACTCATAGATAGAAGAATATACTTTCTTCTTTTTACAATTCCTCGAAGAGGAATAAAAGTAAACAAATACAATTCATCTTCAACCAATCAAGAAGCATCAGAAAATAGCCATGTCTTCATTCTAATCAAATTCCATCTGCAAAATTATTTGCATGGGTCAGTTCAATGAACTGAGCATATTAAGCACTTGTCATTAAAATGAGGTGCTTCAATTAACTGTCTCAATAAAAGAACCCTGCTTTTATGAAACGACAGTAAGACATCAATCAAGAAATAGGCACCAAAGAATGATCAGCATAACAACTGAACCATCAAAATACCATCACAATCAGCCAAAGAACTGCTGTCCCATTTTCCACATAACCGTTACAAGTTCCAAATTACAATATTTGTAAGGTTAGGAATACAAGTAGCATACTGCTGATATAAAATACTGTTATCCTTTCCACACCTTTCATTAATAATAAATGCAAAGGTTAAAACTAACTGAAACGTAAACCCATTACTTTCCTTTCAGTTCATGCATCATATTAGATTCCAAGCAATCAAGCACAGACGAGAAAGCGAACAACAATGCAGATAGTTGCTCATATCTAAGCACTACAAGATTCATTATTAACGAATTACAGATTTCCAACTGAATGAAAGAAGAAAAGATCATTTTTCCAAGTCATTCATCCATATCCCTATTTCTTTCCTCATGACTGTCCCAAAATTGAATCCAAACGAGACACAATCAAGATAACAGTTCAGAGTGAAACTTACAAAATCCATTCGGAATTCACTTTCCGGCAGCAAGAGTAATTTCATTCATAATCAGCTTTAAATGAAAACAAGGAAGAATTTATCATCCTTATCCATACTTCATTTAAATCAGGCTCATATGAATATCCAAAACAGGTTAGTACAACATCGTATTTATCATAGATCAAATAGTATAAGGATGCATACTATGTATTTACTGTACTAGAAGAGCCCATACTTTCTTCACTGTATTTTAAACCAGATAAACAGTTATACAATCATGCAATCAATTAATCACATGATTTTCTATTTCCATGAATGCATACAGTTCAAGATGAAATTTATTCATGGTTGTTACCTACAGCAAGACCAATCATAATGCTATTTCCAGAATTCAAACAGCTAAAAGAGAAGAATTCGTTCCTTTAACTACTCAAATAAGAAACAATCATTTTCTTCAACTCAACAAGAATTATTCATGCCGATTTCATTTTTTTTTCCTTGAATGTCAGTGCAAAGATCAGAAGACCACACGAAACATTCAAATTCCGTTTGTACAGAAAATAACAGTACTCAGAAAACCATCTAAATGCCACTGTAATTTTTTTGTCAAATTGAACTTAAAACGTTCATCAAAACCAAATTACTGTTTCATTTGGATCAAAAAAGCAAAAGAAGAAGAATTTGTTTCCCTATAATTTCCATAAGAGACAATCAACTTCTACAAGGAATTAAAACACCCCATTTCGTGTTTACCTTACCATGACAGTTCAATTCGTAATGACAGTTGAACAATCGTTCATAATGAACAGCAACTCACATAGTCTGAACCGTTTAAATTTAATATAACATAAACAATGAATACCCCATGCAAATTTCTTCCTTGCACAGCAATCCAAAGTAAAAATGTGTTTTCACAAAGACAACCCAAACTAAAAGGTCGAACAACATCAATGAAACACAACAATCATCTAACCCCCTCAGCAAGAATCAACATGATTTATTTAATGCACAGAATACAAGTCAAGCTTGTTTTCACGACTACAGTCCGAGCCGTAAGATCAAACCGCCTCAAAATAAGACATAACAATCATCTTTCCTCCAAGGCAAGAAGAAGTACAGTACATAAATATTCATTCATTGCTCAGGAATGCAAAGCCAAGATTTTTAATCGTGTCTACACGATCGAACGGTAGACCAAACAACATCAATAACCACTGACCAATCATCATACTTCCTCGGCCAAGAAAAACAATATAATTCATTATAAGTGCGAAGGAAAAACAATTTCTTTTCCAGCTTTCACGAATACTCAAAATCGTATTCGTCCATTTACATAAAAGAAGAAGCACAACAATAATTGTATTACTAGCATATCCTTCTAACCGAGCTCGCATTGCTCAGATAAAACTCTAAAACCAATTCCTTTAAAATACAAAAATGCTATCTCCTTCTAATCCCGAAAGCATGAGAAGGAAGAGAAAAGTTTTATTTCCTCTAAGAGAAATTTCAGTATAGAAACAACATCATGCAACTCGTACATCTGTACAATTTTATCACAAAATACCATATAAAAAAGAACATTCGCACCACGCAGTGAAAACAACCCACCACATCTGCGAGTTCTTTATATAACACTTAAGCGAGAGAAAAACCCATCTCGATTTCCTAAATACCATCAACAACCAATACAACAAGTTCATATTCAAACTTGATTCATGCAAAGGCAAATCAAAGCATAACAACCAGAAACGGATTTGCCTATCATTTCCAAAAATGACAGCAAGAATCGACTAAATCCAATCATATCAATAGGAAAACAATCACATAAACCCAAAACCCAAGAGCAAGGTTGTTTTAATGAGACGTTTAAACAAAGAAAGTATTTTTAAAGAGAAGGGCTTAACATGCCTGCAATTTATTTTCCAAAAATCGAAGAAAACTGCGTTTGTCGAAGATATTTCCTTCCTCGGTGAAAGCACGAGCTATCCAACAATTCCTTTCCCCTTCAGGCTCAACAACATGTGACCTCAAAATCTCCCAAAACAGTGATAAATCCAAAGAAATTGGTTCGATTGAACCAAACAAAAAAAACCAAATGCAGAGCAACTTCACCAAATCCAAATCGACACAATAACAATCAACATTTCCCTCCTACGCCTTCCAAGGCGAGCTGGTCGTGAGGACCAAGAAAATTTAATGCATTAAAGGCTCTGCCTTTTCCAAATTTCCACGCCACTGCCAACTTGAGTTGGCGAACTCCAAATTTTGAATTTCACATGCAAAACCAAATTTAGCTCCATGTCCAACTAAATACCTCCGCCACTTACCTGCCCCCGCCAAACTGGCGTTGTCCACGTATGGACTCTCATTTAATGCCATTGAATACCCCTTCATCCTTATCCTCTCCCTCCAAGGGTCTGCGCGCCCCCTTTAGGTTAGGATTAGTTTAGGATGTATATTAGTTATTCAACCTAGGTCATAGTTTAGTTTTAGGTTAATAGGACTTAGGTTTATTTCCCCCCTTTTTTTTTTTGTAATTTAAAAATCCACTTAGGATAGTAGTTTAGGATGTATGTTAGAACTTAGGATTAGCTTAGGATTTAATTCCTTCTAACCACTAACACTAATCAACCTCCATCCAGTCTTCCAACTGACACTCATGTCAATGTTGTGCAGGACGTTTCGTCCTTTGTTTCACATGCCAAAGCCACCCGTGTCCAGACGCTTCCTGTCTCACGAGGTCTTAAGTTCGACAGTACAGGGTTCAAGAATCGAACCTTTGTCGTTGGCATTTACGTGCCAGCTACTCATACCTGCAATCAGGCGCTGCACATTTATATCAACCTCCGGTTCGGTTCAAGAGTAAATCGACAAAGCAATCACAAGAAGACCACAACATACTTTGGATCAATGAAATTGATTCAAGGTGTGCTGTCAATCAGCAAAGAGAGTTTAGCAAGTATACGACAATTTGTCGTCACATCAGCAAACACACAAGCAACAATAACTGCTGTCCTATGCAATAAATTACAGCATGCAAGAATCCAAGTTAGCAACACATTCTCTTAAGATCAGAATATATCTTAACATGTTTGCCTTCATTTCAGCAGTTATAATAGTATGAAAAATATTCACCAAGATAACTTACAAAATCAGGGTGTTACATTCTTCCCTCCTTAAAGAATCATCATCCCGATGATCAGATTAAACAAATCAAGGAGTTCCTAGGACAAAGTTCAGTTATTGTCCTTTCATTCATAAGTTCATACCAAAAACAGATTCACTCTTAAAAACAACGTTTTAAGACAACTGTACAATAGACTAATAATTGTCTAAATTTGGTAGAATTATCAGTTCCTCGAATTTCAAATTCAATTAAACAGATGTGGAAAAGTAGATCTCATTTCTTCGAGATTTTCCCAAGTTGCACTTTCCTCATTTGAGCTGGTCCCCTTTGGACCTTACATTGGTTCACTTCGTGATTTCTCAAGTACTGTTGGCGAGTTCAAAGCACTCGAATGGGCTTAACCACGATTATTCCGGGTCTTGGACTGCTGAGGAATTCAATTTAGCACATGTGATAAATCTGTCACGTATTTCTTAAGCAAAGAAATATGAAAAACATCATGCATTTGAGACAAAGCAGGAGGTAATGCTAGACGATAAGCTATAGGGTTGATTATTTCAACAATTTCAAAAGGTCCCACGTAACGTGGCGACAACTTGGCAGCCTTGCCAAAAGTTATTGAGCTCTTTTTCGGCTTCACCCGAAGAAAGACCTTCTCTCCCAGTTTATAATGTCTGTCAACCCACTTTAAGTCTGCATAGCTCTTTTGCCTATTGGCGGCCTCCTTTAGATGTTCCCGAATCATTTTGATTTGCTGTTCCATTTCCATAAGGATTTCTGGCCCAATTACCTCTCTGTCCTCAATGCTGTCCCAGCTGACAGGGGTTCTGCATTTTCTTCCATACAATGCTTCAAAGGGCGCCATTTTTAAAGAGGCATGATAGGTGTTATTGTAAGCAAATTCTACCAGCGGAAGGTATTCCTCCCATTTATACTGCTGGTCCATGCAATACATCCTTAACATGTCCTCTAAAACCTGATTAACTCTCTCAGTCTGTCCATCCGTTTCCGGATGATATGCAGAACTGAAGTTCAATTTAGTCCCCAAGGCCGCATTAAGCATTTGCCAAAACCTTGATGTCATCCTCGGATCTCTGTCCGATATGATTAATTCCGGTATTCCATGCAATCTGAAGATTTCATGTACAAATCTTCTGCTTAGCTTTGGTGCATCGTCCTTCAAATTACCGGTGAATGAAGTGTGCCACTTTGGTCAATTTGTCGACTACAACCTAGGATGATGTCATGCTTATTTCTTGACATAGGCAATCCTTGAACGAAGTCCATCGTTATCACTTGCCATTTATACTGCGGAATACTGTGGGGGTACAATAATCCAGCGGGGTGCATATGTTCCGCCTTAACACGCTGACATTCCAAGCAGTGTGTTACAAATTCTACCACATCCTTTTTCATTCCCTTCCAGAAATATTGCTGCTTAAGATCAGTGAGCATTTTCGTGATGCCAGGGTGTCCAGAAAAAGGTGAATTATGAAATTCAGTTAACAATTTCCCTCTTAAGTCATTTGCCAAGGTATATATACCCTGTTTTCGAACCTCAGAATTCCTTCATTATCAAAATGGAATCCTTTATACCTGACATCCTTCGGGTCTGCAGCAAGTGCTGATTTGACTTGCTGGAAATAAGGATCGATTCAAGGCATCTTTCACCTCATCCTTAAGCTGCGTTCTTAACGTTATAAGAGCGAGAGATATGCTTCCTTCGACTCGGAGCATCTGCTACTCTATTTTCCTTGCCCTTGATGTAGCTTATATCAAAATCATCTTTGAGACAGAAATTCTAACCATCTTCGTTTGCCTTGCATTCAGATTTGGTGAGTAAAAATATACTTCAACCCCGGATGGTCATTTTTAACTCGAAAGGCTTGCCTAAAAGGTAATGCCTCCACATTTGAAGTGCATGAACAATGGCAGCGAGCTCTAGATCATGTGGAGCATAATTCTGTTCATGTAACTTAAGCTTTCTGCTTTCATAAGTGATGACATGGTTATTCTGTAATAGAATACCTCCAAGGCCTTCTCCTGAGGCGTCCGTTACAACCATAAAATCTCCATTTGGATCAGGTACAGTCAAGATAGGTGCTGAAGTTAACTGTTCCTTTAAATTCTTAAAGGCAGATTCACATTTGTCTGTCTAGACAAATTTCTTATCCTTCTTTTCGCGGTGAAGTGATTGGGGGCAGTGATTTTTGAAAAGTCCTTAACGAACTTTCGATAATATCCAGCCAAGCCCATGAAGCTCCTCACTTCGTGCACGTTCTTAGGCGCAGGCCACTCAGTTATAGCTATGATCTTTGAAGGATCAACAACTATCCCATTCTTGCTTATAACGTGTCCCAAATAATGCACCTCTGCATCATAAAAGGAACATTTGGACAGTTTTCCATACAACTTCCTCTTTCTTAAAATTTCCAGCACTATCCTTAGATGTTCTTGGTGCTCTTCGACATTTTTAGAGTATATAAGAATATCGTCCAAGAATACAAGCACAAACTTGTCTAAGTACTCTTGAAAAATATTGTTCATTAGATTCATGAAGGCGGCAGGTGCATTAGTCAACCCAAAAGGTAACACCGTGAACTCATAATGCCCGTACCTCATTCTAAAAGTTGTTTTATGAATATCTTCTTCCTTTATTCTCAGCTGATGATACCCTGATCGAAGATCTATTTTTGAATAAACTGATGCTCCTCGCATCTGATCGAACAGATCATCAATCCTAGGAAGTGGGTATCGATTTTTAATAGTTTCTTTATTCAGCATTCTGTAATCAATGCACAGCCTCAATGTGCCATCCTTTTTCTTTACAAAAATTACCGGTGCTCCCCAAGGTGAGACGCTCGGTCTTATCAGCCCCTTAGTTAGAAGTTCTTGTAACTAAGCCTTCAGCTCTACCAACTCAATGGTAGTCATTCTATAAGGTGCCTTAGATATGGGTTCAGTTCCTGGTTTGATTTCTATTGCAAATTCAAACTCACGTTTGGGTGGAAGACCTAGCAATTCCTCCGAGAAACACATCACGGAAATCCCTCAACAATGGATATCTTTCCATGAAATCATTATCTTCCTCGCATTTTCTATCACTTTTACTGCATACAAAGTGCAGCCTCTGTTTTTAGCCCTTTTTAGTTGCAGCCGTCGGTTTCCTAATTATGACTTCCCGTTTACACCTTGAATGACTTTGCTTGCTTCTGCGAGGTCATGAAAGCAACAGATTTGTTTTTCATAATGATCGACCTTTTGCCTTATGTTCCGCCAACAGATTAACTCAATAATGATATCATATGATCTAGAGGAGTGACATACAAGTCAACTTCGGTGGAGAAACTAGGCAGATCAAGAATTGCCCCAAAAAGGCACATTTCGACTGTATGGACAACATTATTCCCATAATGCACTGTCCATGTTTTATCCATTCTTTCAGCCTTTATTTTTAATTTCATTGCAAGTTTAGCAGAAATAAAGCATTCAGTAGCTCCAGTATCAAAAAGTATGACTACAGGTGTACCGAATAACTTACCCGTAACTTCTATGGGCATCACTTGCTTTTCAAACATGCATTAGCCACTGCTGAGCATGTATCCTATCTTCTGTGACCGCGATCATCCTTCTTCAGAGGACAGTGATTCACATAGTGGTCCTTTCCACAGTTGAAGCATCCTCCAACTGGTCCTTTTCTAGGCTCAAATTTGTTACCAGCCTTGAAGTTATCATTCTGGCTTCCATAGGACTTCTGTCCAATGCCATTAACTTTTGTGAAGTTGTTCCACACGCTATTTACAGGTCTGTTCATCACAGATTTCTTGTTGTTATCTACAACAATTTTGTTTTTCACACCAAACCTTTTCCAAGGTCCCCTTTTTGGTGCAAGAGACGAAGAAGAATTGGGAATCTTCTTCCTTATCTCTTCCCTGTGAGCAGATATTGCCCTCAATTTATGTTCCTGTCTGATTGCCTTTTCGACAACTCCATCCATGGTGGTTGGGCCGTGGACATCCACTTCGCCACCAATGATGGGATTCGGTCCCATTATGAATTTCCATATTCGAACTTCTCATCAGCTTGATGTATCATGGCACATACTTAAGGAGTTTAGTAAACCCTTCCCAGATATTCGTCACCGCATGCGGCCTTCCTTGCGACGATTTTGAAATTCAGTCATTTTCCTATCAAAATAGAGTTGAGGCAGCCATCGTTGCCTAAAATAACCCTTAAATTGATCCCAAGTTATATCGATTCGACAATATCAGTTCAACCTTACGGTTGTCCCACCATGATGATGCTTCATGAGAAAGCTGATATGCTCCCCATATCGCTTTAGTCTCTTCGGAGAAGTTTCTTATTGCAAAGTATTTCTCCATTTCACTGAGCCAGTTCTCAGCTCCGTCCCCAAGGGTTGTTCCATCAAACTTTGGAGGACTTATTCTCTTTATATCATTTGTAAGTTCAGCTGCTAATCTTGCCCTTTTATTTTCAGGGGGATTAGGAGCAATTACATTATTGTCATCAACACCTGGATTCCCTCCGTTGATGTTGTCCACAGGAGGCAGCTGATCATTTATTTCAGCTTCATCCTCCTCCTCTTCATTGCCCATTGATTGTTGTTCCAGAACAGTCAAACGATCCCTCGTATCAAGTAGGGTAGCAAGGATTTCATCCAGTTTTTGAGCAGTTGCTGCTTCTCCACCCTGTAACGGGTTATTCGTAGCATTCCCTCTTGTTCTGACCATTTTCAATTTAATAAGAAAATGTAAACCTTATTAATATCGTGGACTCATTAGGTCCAAGAGCTGCAACCTTTAGCTCTGATACCAAGATGTAACATCCCCATTTTAAGATACTAGAACAAGGGAAATTTTTTTTTTTTTTTTTGATAACGTTCTCTGTTATGAATTATAAAATTCAAACACACGTTCAAGTTTTAATAATTGTTCTCTGCCTAAACAACACGATTTGGAACACACAATTTCCTTTTAAAACTAATGTTCCCTGTTCGCATATTTACAATATGGAACACACATTCAATGCCATTCAATCTATAACATGATTCTATATCTGCTTGTAAATGACTCGAGGGCGCCGATCTTCCATTTTCATGGCTCGGAGTTTCATCGATCCTTCATTTCATGACTCGGCAACAACCGATCCTTCATGTTTGTTTATGCATATATATATATATATACGAGTTCTCTTAACCGTTTCCGGTTATCGAAGTGATCCATTTAAGAAGCCTATATGAATATCTGTTACTGATATTCATCTGACATCCTGCATCTTAAATTAAGTGATAAGGACAACGCAACCAGCACTTGCGATACTTTGGCCAAAGATTTTCACATGCTTTGCATGATCATATTCCTGGATGTGATACACATCAATGGAATACGTCCTTCACTTCACTTCACCTGTTATCTAGAATGGTCTTTCCTGGTTCCTACCAGTCCTCTCGATTTAAGGTCAGATTTAAACTTCCAATTTCTAACTAGCAATATGAACGAATATAGGAAGGCACTCCTGGTAACTAAAGATACGCAGACATGCGGTGTCGTTCCCCATGACTCCGTGTGTCTAGTTATCTTTAGTATCCCGGAGTCACTCCGTATACCTGATCATACTCCTATCCCCTGCCAAGAACTTCACATTCAGCCTATGTATTCTTAATGTTTTAATTCGGGAGGGCATTGTAATATGTCAGCTATAACATTGTGTCGTCATGAAGACCCGTCTTCATGAAGACACCTTGTTGTAGCTGGCGTATGTCAATGTCCTACGGAATCCTTCCATCGAGAGTACACATCCTGCTCAAGTGATTTGGATATGATCTTAGTATTTAAAAATCAACTTTCAGCAACCATGCTGATCCCTTTATCCTCGTTCCCGTTACAGTTGTATATAGCTAAGAGAGACTAAATCCGTCTTCTAGCTTGCTATGCATCTTCTTCGTACCGAAGGGTTGCATTTTCTCTACTTGGTTCTCTTCTTAATCATTGGATTAAGCAGCCCGTTACCGACGGATGTGATAAGTTTAACCTATTAAACTTAACCAAGATTTTCCCAACTGTAACTAAATTCAGAATTCTAGCTTATTAGACGTCATTTAAACGAGGTCTAATTCCCAATAAATGTATTCATTTATTCTCCTTAACATTACATAGTTAAGGTCCATTAGTTAGGGATATACTTATCCCCTACCCTTTATTCTGAAATTAACATACGAGGTCATTAATGGAGTTCGAAAGCGAAGTTCGATTACTCCGAAGTTAATTGATATTCCTTAGCTTCCAAGCTAATCCTGAATACCTATCAGTTATGGAATCATATTCTTCCTAATCCTTTTTAATGTCAATTAAGAATTCATCTTTACCCAAGTATGAACTAATTGCGCATTTCAACTTAAAGTTGTAATAAGGTAAGAATAGATATCAATTCCCATTTAGCATCCATCCACGGACAATTAAATAAATCCAAATCAGGAATAACATTATGTTTCCAATTTAATCATCAATATCAACTGATATAGTCATTAAAATATCACACTTGTATTTGTATTCATCAATTCATGTCATAATCCATACATTTGCCAATCCCACTGAATGGGCATTGTTTACATAAAACATCATTACAACTCATAGATGGAAGAATATACTTTCTTCTTTTCTTAATTCCTCGAAGAGGAATAAAAGTAAACAAATACAATTCATCTTCAACCAATCAAGAAGCATCAGAAAACAGCCATGTCTTCATTCTAATCAAATTCCATCTGCAAAATTATTTGCACGGGTCAGTTCAATGAACTGAGCATATTAAGCACTTGTCATTAAAATGAGGTGCTTCAATTAACTGTCTCAATAAAAGAACCCTGCTTTTATGAAACGACAGTAAGACATCAATCAAGAAATAGGCACAAAGAATGATCAGCATAACAACTGAACCATCAAAATACCATCACAATCAGCCAAAGAACTGCTGTCCCATTTTCCACATAACCGTTACAAGTTCCAAATTACAATATTTGTAAGGTTAGGAATACAAGTAGCATACTGCTGATATAAAATACTGTTATCCTTTCCACACCTTTCATTAATAATAAATGCAAAGGTTAAAACTAACTGAAACGTAAATCCATTACTTTCCTTTCAGTTCATGCATCACATTAGATTCCAAGCAATCAAGCACAGACAAGAAAGCGAACAACAATGCATATAGTTGCTCATATCTAAGCACTACAAAATTCATTATTAACGAATTCTGATTTCCAACTGAATGAAAGAAGAAAAGATCATTTTTCCAAGTCATTCATCCATATCCCTAATTCTTTCCACATGACTGTCCTAAAATTGAATCCAAACGAGACACAAATCAAGATAACAGTTCAGAGTGAAACTTACAAAATCCATTCAGAATTCACTTTCCGGAAGCAAGAGTAATTTCATTCATAATCAGCTTTAAATGAAAACAAGGAAGAATTCATCGTCCTTATCCATACTTCATTTAAATCAGGCTCATATGAATATCCAAAAAGGTTAGTACAACATCGTATTTATCATAGATCAAATAGTATAAGGATGCATACTATGTATTTATTGTACTAGAAGAGCCCATACTTTCTTCACTGTATTTTAAACCAGATAAACAGTTATACAATCATGCAATCAATTAATCACATGATTTTCTATTTCCATGAACGCATACAGTTCAAGATGAAATTTATTCATGGTGTACCTACAATGAAGACCAATCATAATGCTATTTCCGCTAATTCAAATGAAATTAAAAGAGAAGAATTCGTTCCTTTAACTATTCAAATAAGAAACAATCATTTTCTTCAACTCAACAAGAATTATTCATGCCGATTTCATTTTTCCTTGAATGTCAGTGCAAAGATCAGAAGACCACACGAAACATTCAAATTTCCATTTGTACAGAAAATAACAGTACTCAGAAAACCATCTAAATGCCACTGTAATTTTTTTGTCAAATTGAACTTAAAACGTTCATCAAAACCAAATTACTGTTTCATTTGAATCAAAAAAGCAGAAGAAGAAGAATTTGTTTCCCTATAATTTCAGTAAGAGACAATCAACTTCTACAAGGAATTAAAACACCCCATTTCGTGTTTACCTTACCAGGACAGTTCAATTCGTAATGACAGTTGAACAATCGTTCATAATGAACAGCAACTCACATAGTCTGAACCGTTTAAATTTAATATAACATAAACAACGAATACCCCATGCAATTTCTTCCTTGCACAGCAATCCAATTAAAAATGCGTTTTCACAAAGACAGCCCGAACTAAAAGGTCAAACAACATCAATGAAACACAACAATCATCTAACCCCTCAGCAAGAATCAACATCATTTATTTAATGCATAGAATACAAGTCAAGCTTGTTTTCACGACTACAGTCCGAGCCGTAAGATCAAACCGCCTCAAAATAAGACATAACAATCATCTTTCCTCCAAGGCAAGAAGAAGTACAGTACATAAATATTCATTCATTGCTCAGGAATGCAAAGCCAAGATTTTTTTAATCGTGTCTACAGTCCGAACGGTAGACCAAACAACATCAATAACCACAACCAATCATCCTACTTCCTCAGCAAGAAAAACAATATAATTCATTATAAGTGCAGAAGGAAAAACTATTTCTTTTCCAGCTCCCACGAATACTCAATCGTATTCGTCTATTTTCATAAAAGAAGAAGCACAACAATAATTGTATTACTAGCATATCCTTCTAACCGAGTTCGCAATACTCAGATAAAACTCTAATGCCAATTCCTTTAAAATACAAAAATGCTATCTCCTTCTAATCCCGAAACAACAGAAGGAAGAGAAAAGTTTTATTTCCTCTAAGAGAAATTTCAGTATAGAAACAACATCATGCAACTCGTACATCCTGTACAATTTTATCACAAAAGACCATATAACAAAAGAACATTCGCACAGCAGTGAAAACAACCCACACAGTCTGCCAGTTCTTTATATAACACTTAAGCAGAGAAAAACCCATCTCGAATTCCCAAGTACCATCAACAACCAATACAACAAGTTCATATTCCAACTCGATTCATGCAAAGACAAATCAAAGCATAACAACCAGAAACGAATTTACCTATCATTTCCAAAAATGACAGCAAGAATCGACTAAATCCAAATCGTATCAACATGACAACAATCACATAAACCCAAAACCCAAGAGCAGGGTTGTTTTAATGAGACGTTTAAACAAAGCAAGTATTTTTAAAGAGAAGGGCTTAACATGCCTGCAATTTCTTTTCCAAAACTCGAAGAAAACTACGTTTGCCGAAGATATTTCCTTCCTCGGTGACAACACGAGCTTTCCAACAATTCCTTTCCTCTTCAGGCTCAGCAACAACCTCCAAATCTCCCAAGAACAGTGATAAATCCAAAGAAACTGGTTCGACTGAACCAAACAAAAAAACCAAATGCAGAGCAACTTCACCAAATCCAAATCGACACAATAACAATCAACATTTCCCTCCTACGCCTTCCAAGGCGAGCTGGTCACGAGGACCAAGAACATTTAATGCATTAAAGGCTCTGCCTTTTTCCAAATTTCCACGCCACTGCCAACTTGAGTTGGTGAATTCCAAATTTTGAATTTCACATGCAAAACCAAATTTAGCTCCATGTCCAACTAAATACCTCCGCCACTTACCTGCCCCGCCAAACTGGCGCTGTCCACGTATGGACTCCCCATTTAATGCCATTGAATACCCCTTCATCCTTATCCTCTCCCTCCAAGGGTCTGCGCATCCCCTTTAGGTTAGGATTAGTTTAGGATGTATATTAGTTATTCAACCTAGGTCATAGTTTAGTTTTAGATTAATAGGACTTAGGTTTATTTCCCCTTTTTTTTTGTAATTTAAAAATCCACTTAGGATAGTAGTTTAGGATGTATGTTAGAACTTAGGATTAGCTTAGGATTTAATTCCTTCTAACCACTAACACTAATCAACCTCCATCCAGTCTTCCAACTGACACTCACGTCAATGTTGTGTAGGATGTTTCGTCCTTTGTTTCACATGCCAAGGCCACCCATGTCCAGACGCTTCCTGTCTCACGAGGTCTTAAGTTCGACAGTACAGGTTCAAGAATCGAACCTTTGTCGTTGGCATTTACGTGCCAGCTACTCATACCTGCAATCAGGCGCTGCACATTTATATCATCCTCAGGTTCGGTTAAAGAGTAAATCGACACAGAAATCACAAGAAGACCACAGCATACTTTGGATCAATGAAATTGATTCAAGGTGTGCTGTCAATCAGCAAAGAGAGTTTAGCAAGTATACGACAATTTGTCGTCACATCAGCAAACACACAAGCACAATAACTGTTGTCCTATGCAATAAATTACAGCATGCAAGAATCCAAGTTAGCAACACATTCTCTTAAGATCAGAATATATCTTAACATGTTTGCCTTCATTTTAGATTATAATAGATGAAAAATATTCACCAAGATAACTTACAAAAAATCAAAATAAGGTATTTTCATATCATAGATAAATTACATTTAATAGATTCCAAAGAAATTTCAATTGGATAATTGCAAGGTAGTAAGCACTTCAATGATAACAAGATGAAAAATCATCTCAATAAAGACAACTCACCAAAGGTAAATCAGACCTTATATAGATCTATGATAGGTAACCTCTTGTATTCAACTGCATCTAGACCTGATATCATGTAAGAAGTTGGTTTAGTTGGAAGATTTCAAGAATATCCTAGGGAAATTCATCTCCAAGCTATCAAAATAATCTTCAGGTATCTCATGGGGACCATGGAATATGGGATTTGGTATCTAATATCCAATTATTTTTAATTCAAAGCCTTCACTACTATCAGACCTGGGAAAACAACATTGATGATAGGAAGAACACAACTTGTGGAGCATTCTTTGTAGATAAATTCCTTGTCTCTTGGTTGATTAATAAATAGTCTCATGTATAACTCTTCACTTATGAATCCTAGTATGTAGGAGTAGACATATGTTGTACTCAAGTGATGTGGATGAAGTAAACACTTGAAGACTATAAAATTAAAAAATAAGTTACTATACCTCTTTACTATTATAGCACAAGTTCTATGAGTGTGTCCAAGAAACCATTGTTGCACTCTAAGATAAAACACAAATCAATCAAGTACAATTTATTGAGGAAGCAAGTGAATGATAAATGAATTAATCTTGAACATGTGTCAACAAATGAAAAAGTAAGCGATATAATGACCAAACCTCTACCAAAATAATATTTGTAGCAATTAAGATACAAATTGGGAGTAATCCTAGCCCTAACAAACACCAAAGGTCTCAAATTCTTAGGGGAGAAGCTAAAGTGCCATAGTTTCTCCAGGAAGGAATACTTACAAAAGATCAAAGAAAGGCATATGTAAAGGATGAAAAGGAAAAATTTAAAGAGAATAGGTTCAGGGGGAGCATTGAATCTGATTGATGAAGAAAGTTATGTAGTATTTTGAGTCTTAATCGACAAAGAAAAATCCTAATTCAAAGGGAGCTTCATGATGTAAGGTCTTGTTTTTTCAATTCCTTCTTTCATGTTACTAATCTTGTTGGATGTGTGAACTGTTGTGGAAAAATCACGACACCCCCGAATGGCCAAGGCGTGGATGGGGCATCGGGTGCAATTGTCAAACAATGAGCTATCGTACGTGTGGAACATGTAAAATGGGATAGCTCTTCAAATAAGGTGAGTTCCTACTCCTAAACTTATATTCCACAAACTACGGCTAATGCAGAAAAACTACCGACTAAACTTACTCTAATGCTTGGACCGGGATGATAAGGAGAGAGATGCGGGAAATTAAAACCTACACTAAGATCAGTGATACACTAAGAAAAAGAGTTGTAGAGACTTCCTTGGCTATAAAAATGAAAGAAATGAACCTACAGAGGGTGGTCCTACACCAAAAACTTGATCAAACTCAATGCATCATTTCCGAAATAAACACAACACACCCAAACCCTACAATGAAATAATAAAATGAATAGATCCTGCAAGCACAATGAGAGGTAAGATGAAAACAATAAACCATGAGAGGTCAAAGAGATCAAAAAAGACATAGTTTTATTTCTCCATATGAATATACACAGTACATTGCTTTAGCAAGAGGAGGCATGAAGCCATTCAAATTTTTGGAGGAAGGATTGAAGCCCCATGAAATTCACAACAACCTAACTGAAGGAATGGAGAATAGGGATACAGTGTAGGAAAAATGACTAAGCCCTTTGTTTTTCGTAACCCCTTACATTTAAAGAAAAACATATCGAGGAGAGAGAGAGAGAGGAAACCCAAAATTCCTTCCAACCACATGAAAAACCCATCATGATACTGCAAGAGTGATGGAAAAGTTTTCAAGCCCATACCTTCCTATACTTTACCTTGTGGGAGAAGAAAACAAGCCCATACCTTATTGATGACTCCCACCTTTCCCAATCAATTTTCATTATTCATGAATTTTGGGGGTCCAAAACCCTCGAAATTCCAATTTTGGTGTTGTCATGTTGTAGATTGTGTCCTCATCTTTGGAATAATTGGTTTCTTGTGCGAAACAAACATCCAAAGCTCCATTATGCCATTTTGGGTTTTAGGGTCTCTGTGATTTTGTGGTTTTATAACCCTCAGAAAAACCCCCTTCGCATGTCTTCATCATGAACTCTTTTGCAATGGCCTTGATTGACTATATTCGGGCTTGTTTTGAGAAAGTTATGCTAAATTAGAGTTTGTGGTTCTTTGCGTGTGTTATGCAATTTTATTTTGGTTTTCATTGGTGAACTAGCTTCTTTGGGTAGTGCGTCGAGTTGGGTGAGTGGGCTCCTGCATGCGTTTTCCCATGGCAGCCTCAATACTTCCTCGTCATTTCATTTCTCCCTAACGAATCGCCGGTTCCACCGAGCTACTTTTGCATTGGTTCAAACGGGCTTTTAATTCCGTTAGGCACACATTCATCCAATACCACGGCTTTATGCTATCCCACTTTGCATAGTGCAAAAATAACCTTAGCCCATCAAAACAACTCGTGCATTGAGCTCTTGCCTCTATTGCATCACTTAGTTTGTTTTCCCCTATACAAAATTCAACCAAGTTTTTGTGTTTCCCTCTTATTTCTTCATCTTTGCCCTGAATCCTCATTGAATGGTGAAATTGGCTCTCACCTTGCATTTGACTCTCAAGAGCTTGATCTCGCACTTAACCTCACATGGTTTTCCATCATGCTTAAACCCTTTGGTCGAAATCTCAATGATTTCTTTGTTGTGCATTGGGCTACCTCCACTTGGCATGCCAAGCCAATGACTAAGCCCTCTCGAGATATATTATGTGGCCCTTCCATATTAACTATCTCGGTTATTGATCCGACTAACCCGTAGTCAAATTGATTGATTTTTCTATTTTGGACTTTTTTTAGTTCAGGGATTCAGAATTTGCCAAATCAGACTTTGTCACACTGTTCATCATTTTGGTCCACAAGATACTCAGATGTTATGAAACCCCGTAGTCCGAAATTCATACTTAATAGTTCGTACTTCGAATTAATTTTTATCTCAACTCGCTCAGTAAGTTCCCAAACTCCACCTCCCAAAATGTTCCCATGCTGGTTAACCCTAAAAGGGGCGTTGATTCCAAAAACCCTGAGCCAATCAGATATCAAATTTTTGGGATTTTGGGCTTTTCACTTGTCCCGATTGTTTTCGTCCCCCATAATCTTTGAATCCACACACCTCTAAAGTAAGAAATTTTTGACTTTGAAGTCTTCTCCATACTTCCCGTGAGCTCGGCTCCTGAGCCATTCAGACGACCTCCTTAAAGCTTCCTCTGATATATGTTACATCTGAAAGTGGCTCCGTGAGCCGTCCATTTCCAAGCTCGATCATTTGAGCTCTTTCTTCCTGTACAAAAATTACGGCATACATTTTTCCTTTGCTTCCATGTAGCTTGGCGACATAGCCGATTAGTTTTCCCTCTGATGTTTGTCCTGGCTTGGCTCTCGACCTACGAGCTGACGTGCCTCTACTGCAACTCCTTTCTTAACCCAGAGCAACTCGCCTTACTTTGTGAAACTCAACCCCACATGGATCTTCCACGCATTCCTCCCGCAAACACTTGGTCATGCAATGAGCCATCTGCTAAACCTTTGTTCGCTATCACTCCACCTGTGAGCTCCATCCAATTCCAAGCTTAATCGTTAAGCCTCTGTATTACATTTCCGGGCCACTTCTTCTGTTTCACAACCTCTTTGTGACCTGTGCATATATCGATGCATCGGCTATGTCAATGTCAAGCTGCCTTCTTCATTCCTGACCTGTTTGCTTTCACCTCGACCCCAGGCCTCGACGACGAGCTATGCCCTTTTCTTTCCATATGTGAATCAACTTAACTGAGCACACATTGCTATGTTTGTTATCTTCCTGGCCCTTTCTTGCCTTGAATTGATCTCGATCCTACCCTGTTTCTTGATCAATCCCCACGGTAATTTCCATGACTTGGACCTGGGTCGACATTTACCTCTGCTTCACACATTTCCAAGCCATCGAGCTCATTCAATTCGTTCTTTGACATCCAATGCTACGTTCTTTGTTAGAGCTTGCGAGTGGTCCATCTAGCTTTGCTCTTTCTTGCTCCGAACGCATTTCCATGGCCTTTAGCTTGGGTAGCTCAATTTTGTAGTGTCACACGCCAATCTGTTTGGTTTGCTTGAGCTCTATCTTGAGCTAGTCCCAACGATTCACGAGGTAGATTTGTAATGTTTTCCCGCGAGGAATATGGCTAGTTCGGCCCATCGAGCTCCTGCTGAGTAGCTCGCTCAGGCACGTTTGGCTCCACCGTAGCCACCATACATCATGGACTCTTCGATTTAATTCTCTACTTCCTATTAACTTGGCTCGCAGTTGCTCGGGGAGCTACTTGACAAGTCATTTTTTTGACTCTTGACCTCCTAAGCCCCCTTTCTCAGTTTTTTCAAATTTTTAGAGTTTTTTAAAGTTATTGTTGAAGCAATGGACCAGGAAACACTGAGAAAACACTCGAGACTCAATTTATTCATTTTTTTAGGCATCCGAGTTGTCTAGCCACATGTGTGCCCACGAGGCTTGCTTTTCTTCCCTTTTAAGTGGAATCTTAAGGGTTAAAACCAAAAGAGAAAAAAATCCTCAATATGATTTTTAATCATGAATTTACTAAATGTGCTCCTAAGATCCTAGAAACTACTTGTAACTCAATTTCATCCCTAGGGCCTTGTCCATTGTAACTAGATCCTGTTAGGTCCTCGTTGTCCATTTTTCCGGGGGTAAAATGGATAACAATTTGGTGACTCGCAGGGACATCTTCCTGCTAGATGTTCATAGTCCAGTGGCCTGAAGTATCCATTGGGCACAAAGTCATGAGTGATAAACTATAACTAATCTTGACCTAAAACTCGAGCCCGAAATTGCTTACAAATTACCCACCATGGACTGTTCATTGCTCGCACTCCCAATCTTTATAAGAAAATCTTGGGCTTAAAATTGTGAGAGTGGAAAATTGTATTAATCTAGAATTTTCACCCTTTCCTATCTGCAACTCGATCTACGAGATTGAAAATAGGCTTCCAAGTTGTCCTAAAGCCTGATTTTGCTAAATATGAGCAAACTACGAGTCGGGATTAAGACAACTACCGGTGTTGAACACCATGGAACTTTATTAAAATTTGAATTTTCTCTTTCTTCTAAATCATTTGTGATATGTTACGAGAGGTTACTTTCTAACTCAAGCAGAGAGGTCTTAGAAGCTCAAACTATGACCAATCTTTAGAAAATGAAAAATGACACCTATAAAAACATGTCCCTAGTCTTATTTTAGTTTCTTTTCATTTGAAATCTCTTGAAGTCTATAATTGTTTCTTGTTACTTTGAGATTCTGTTGCAACATTTCTTATGGGAGGTATACTAAGACATAGTTTACCATTTTGGAGTAAACAAAAACAACACTATATACAAAAGGACAAATCATACATACTCGACCGAGACATGCGAGTGTGCGAGGGCACTTGTTATGCAAAAAAAAAAACCTAATCCTACCCTACCCTAAGAAAAATGAGAGAAGGATTCAAACAAACCTTGCATTTGGTAGGGAAAAGCAATTTCCCCTTCTCAAAACTAAATACCATGCAATTGTTTTGATAATGAGCATGGCCATATGCATGAGTGAAAAGCTGATATATGCTCAATTTTCTACCCACAACATCAAGGAATCAACTTGAAACAAAAAAAAATTCCTCCTAAGAATGATCTACATGGGGCTTCGGAGGTGTTGTATCTTAAGTAGCTAATCCTTGATATTGTGAGGCTTATCCTCATGTTCGATAGTGAACATAACCGGTTGTGGAAACTTTGACTATATCTCGAGTGAAGATAGATATTTGATAGGGCATGACATGGTCGTTGGATTTTCTTGCTACTCACGAGTTCCAATTTGACTAAGAAATCCTTGTGGTAGACTTTCTGGAAAATATGACTATCTCGTAACATGATATTCTACTTCTTGCACATTTACAAACAACTGATGTGTCACCTTAGTGAATGGTATGAAATGGATGATGCTTTCCTTCTCTTTCCCTTCCTTTCTGTTGTTAAACTTAGAAGATTCAATTCCTCCAATCCCAAATCAAGAGAATTCTTATGAGAGATAGGATTCTCTTTCATTTCTCTCTCCATATCAAAAAGAAACTCTTTCAAGGCATGCGGATATTTGGCATTGCTTACTGACTTCTTATTAGAACATTATTTGCTCATTGTAATTAGTTGAACTCTTCTTGATACCGGGTTGCTCACTATTTGGACTTCTTAGTTCCTTTTTCCCCTCTCGGAGGTAAGGCTTCCCTGTATATTCCTCTTCTTTATCTAAATGGGATTTTGAAAGGTCAAATTATTTCTCTTGTTACCCTTGAGGGCTGTCATAGGTTATTGGATGTTCAAAGCTTCCTTCCTTGATGGGCTCATTAAACAACTCACTTTCAACAAAAGACAATAGAAAAGGGAAATACAAATTTCCATTAACACAAGAGACCCAAAAACTCTCTATGATGTCATCTTCCTGTAGAGCATCTGAATTTATCCTGTTCTCCCCCTTGGTGTTATTTCGATTTTAAATTTTTTTTCCATGTTTATGTTCATCCTCCAACATGAAATTTGAGAGTTCAAAATCATCCCCTGAATCATAATCCGAGAAGGATTAAGTGGGAGAATGGTTTGAAATTTTTTGTATATCCTTTCTTGTGCACGATTTCTACAGATTTGATTTTTTTTCTCATCCATTGCAAGAAGAACACACTCCTCTTTTCTATTTGGAGTTTCTTTATCTTTCTCCTCTGAATTTGTAGCAGATGGTTGATTAACAATCACTAAAAACAAATTACCCTTGTAGAGACTACATTCGAGCATTCCGATTGTTGATCCTCTTGTTGGTACCCAAATTGATTCTCCTTCAGGAAGATGAGCAACATCACATGTTTAGGAAGAAGCTTACGGACAAATAGATCATGATGAGTCATTTTCTAGCTAGAGATGGGATCTAGCGGCCCTTAATCACTCATATGTGGAGAAATGGACAACACCCTCAAGAGGATTTGATTTATCCTCACTAGATTAGGTTGTGCCTTTCAACTAAGGTAAGAGAACCCTTTTGTAGCCTATTGATTATGGAGGAGATGGAGATATCCTTCCTAATGAAGCTGTTAAGGAGACCTTGAAGAAAATATGATCAATGCAAAAAAATCTAACTCTCAGGATTGTCACTCTAGATAGTGGAGATATTCTCTAGGCAAGGTTCAGGCTACTAAAGACATTTGGAATCTTGATTATTTTTGCATGTTCTGGTAGTAAAATTTGTGCATTTTTATACACACATGAAAAACAGGGGTAGTATGGGTAGGATTAGTTTTTTTGAGTGAATTTGGTGGGAGTTGAAGAAGGATAAAGTTGATTATACCTAATCTTTGAGAAATTTTGCAAAATGGAAAACTAAACCAAAAGAATGCCACAAAGTAACTAAAATGTTTCTTTAACAAGAATATGTGCTTGATGGAGGCCCAGTTAGCAAATTTTCATACAACTTATTAGATTCCAACATGAAGGCTCGAGTTGGAAGACCCAACAAAACATCAAGATCTGAGCCCAATCATGCTTGAGGTACACCTAGAGGCTTACAGACAATCTCTATCAACAAATGAGAGAAAAGTGATTTTAAATCATTTATTTCACTCCCAGATCAAAGCTCTTATGAGAAAGGAAATTCTAGATTCCATTAAACTATCACAAGGATTGAGACCTATGTGATTGAGATAGATTTCGACACAAGATTGCAACAGGAACAAGAACAACTATTTGCAGACATTCAGAAGTAAAGCGACACATTTTGTATAAGATCCACACATAATAACTTGAGTTTGATTAAATTTATCGTGAGGAAAGTTTCTAGAACAATCTCGGAGCACAATGGCTATACACTCCAACCACCTTGACATAATCAAATTCAATACAAAAGAGATACAAGTTTCTCAATCAACTTCTCAAAAAGTTAGGGCTCTATCAAGCCTTTTCTCTATTAGAAAAATTAGTTCGACTCCCCATACTTCAACCATTTACATGATAAATTTGTGCCTTTTATAACATTTTACAACACAACCTTTTCCCCCAAAAATCCAGGACATTGAGTGTCATAGTGCTTGTCATGATCACCATCGTGATTCCCAGAATCAGATCTGCAAGAAGTCGCCAGGTGCTCAAGGGGGTATATCTCTTCGAACAGCTCCCACATTCAACTCCTTCCTCTGGTAGATAACGTTTCGCTTCTATTCTCCAACCACTTCCACCCCTAATGTCAAATCTTGTTCTTTGTGTCCCCGAGAATAAGAAATGGAAGATCAAATTGAGCCCATAGGTCAGATCTCATCTTAAATGGTAAAGGATGTCCCCAGATTTTCCTCACCCAACCAAGATATCAATAGGTCTTTTGCGTGCCAAGGAAAGAAAAATCAATCGAATCGTGAGTTAGACTACATATTAATGGAGAGAGACATTTCTGAGACCTCTCCCACCAAACCAGGGGACACCAAATTAATGTTCCTCTTCATTTAGCGTGCGCAGGAGACTCTAAGAAATGATAAAAAAATGATTAGAGTACGCATCCCCAGGAGCTGTAGAGTGAAAATCGTGGAAAAATCAGATACAGATGCACAGTTGCCATTGATTTCTATTTTGAATTTTGACCGTCCACATGGAAGATCCATTTTTAAAATAGGCTCGGGGGGTGCCTTTGACTTTTTACAACCTTTTGAAGAAATGGAAAAAAATTCCATTTTGCTTCACACCTCCACCCTTGAGAAATGAGCCTGACACGTGTCCTAAGGTGGGTCCCAAAGCAACTGCGGCCAAATTTTGATATTTCACCTCCCTTTTGGAAAAGGGAAAAATTTCCAAGTTTCCCCACAGCTCCGCCCTTTTGCTTCTAGTCTCTGATGTGGGTCCTAGCAGAAACACGCTTCCTTCTTTGCTTTTAACTCCTTTCTCCACAAAAAGAATTTTTTTCCAAATTTCCTCGGGAGTCCGTACCTCCACGCATTGACCGGGAAAAACTTTGACTATTTCTCTATCTGGTCTGTGGGCCATTTTGATGTTTTATTCCTTCTAGTAGCAAGTGGCAAAAATCAAAGTTTCCCGAATAGTCTGCTTCTCTCGCCTTTGAATTTTCAAAGCAACCTTGGGATTCCTTTTGTCGGGATTGCGGGCCATTTTGAGCTTTTAATATTTTTTATGACAAGAAGAAAAAAATCCAATTTTCCTCGATGGTCCACTTCCCCACCTTTGACTTTTCAAAGCCAACCTTGGGCTCCCTTTTGTCGGCCTGCGGGCCATTTTGAGATTTTAATCCTTTTGATGACAAGAGGCAAAAAATCCAAGTTGCCTCCGATGGTCTACTTCCCCACCTCTTTGAATTTTTAAATTGCCACATATCACAATGGCGCATCTTGAGATGATCCCCAAAAGTTGAGGCCTTGAATGAGCGCGGGCTCGCCACGTGTCGTTGTGGTGCAATTTAAAAAAACATTAAGGCTTCAAAATGATTTGGCGGGGGCGTACTTCCACATTAGAATTTTACTCCATTTTTCCAAAAGGAAAAAAATTCAACTTACCTCCGAAGGCATGTACCTCCACCATTAGCTTTGCCACGTGTCCTCCTGGGGTCAAAGTAAGACTTTTTCCCTGCCACTTAAAATTTGCTTTAATCAAATCCTGGCGAGGCCGCGAGGCAAGTTCAAACTTTTTCCAAAGTATCCAAAAGAACAAGTTGAAAAAAAAACCCTCCCTACCCCATCCAATCACAAGAAGCCACGTAAGCATCAAAAGAACCAATCAAATTGAGCAGAGCTACGGGACCAAATTTGCCTTTTTGCCAAAAAAGCAAAAAGTGATAAGTTAAAGAATTTTCCCATCATCCCCTGACCAACCAAAATATTCCATGTGACCATTGAAAGCTGAGGAATAATTTTGACAGGAAGAAGACACCCGTAAGACTATCAAAAACATAGAAAAATCACCATTCATGCCTAGAACCCGATTTTTTCGCTAAGGAAGATTTTTTCGAAACAGAACCAAGTGAATCATGGTTCCGAGCATCTTTCGACCATGGGTTTGGATTTTCAAAGGCATAAAAATGTAAATTAATCATTCTTGAGCTTCCATGGTTAGGGAAAGATAGGGAAAATGGAAAAGCCCATGGATTTTGAAGAAATTGGGGCAAAAGGGGCAAACTCGGAGACTCCTTCAAGGAGGGACATGAAAATGGATTCTGCAAACAATTTGAAGCATTTAAAATGAAGGTAGAAGCTTTCAAAACACCCACATCAAGAGACAAACATTTCAGAACATGCAGATTAGAGGAAAATAATGGCAAATGGGGTGAAACAAACTCGAGCACCAATATCCACTCCGACTTGGGGATGGGCACTCCTGTGATTGTAGCGAGAACAAATGTAGACCAAGTGCCAAAATATCCATTGTGGAAAAGGATTCAGCTTGCGAGTACGAAACAAATCCATTTTCCAAAAATGAATAGAGAAACCAGCAAAAACAGGTCACTAAGGACCAGAGTGAGCGAAAACAAAAAAGATAGGAAACAAACAACAAACAATACACTTTACAAAATATTTTTACCTTGATCCTAGGGAATCAATCCAAGAAATGCTTCAAATTCCTACCATTAAGAGAAAGCTCAAGAAAATTTACCATCCAAATCCTTCAAGAAGAAGGTATGTTCACCAGTCCGAATATCTATGGAGTAAGGGCCCATCCATAGTGCATCAAATGTACCATGCTTTCCTTTATCTTCATGCCTATCATCCCATAGAAGCACGAGATCTCCAACATTCAAAGCTCTTGTGGTGACCTTCTTATCGAACAACTTCTTTAGCTTCTCTCTGAACTTTACATGCCTTTGGTGGGATTCTCTCATTTCTTCATCAAGCTCAACAATCTAGTTAATGCAGGCATCATATGGAGTTACTTCTTGATCTTCCAGTTTTTGCATGAAATGATATGAGGATAGCTGCATATGCGGGGGTAGTTTTCAGTGGCTCTTTTAATGTAATGTGGTGTGCCTGAGACAACAAACTTCAATTGCTCACCCCATTTTCTCTTGTTCAGCTCCAAGGTTCTTCTAATAATCTTTAGCAAAATTTTATTACTAGACTCAGCTTGTCCATTTCCTTGGGGATTGTAATTAGATGCATATGTCAAGTTGATTCCATATTCTTTACACATTTCCACCAAAGGTTTAGCTCTAAAGCTCATGGCATTGTTAGTAAAAATCTTGACTGGCACTCCAAACCTATAGATGATATGGTTCAACAAAAAATCCATGAAAATTTGGTGTGTTGATCTTTTGGTGGGGATTGCCTCCACCCACTTGGTGAAGTAACTAGTGGCTACAAGAATCCACTTATGACCAGCACTTGAAGGGTCTTAAATTTCACCAATGAAATCCATTCCCCATTGCTTGAATGGAGCTTAAATTGATACAGGATGTAAAGGAAGGGAGCCTAAAGCTTTCAGTCTTCTAGAGAAGTGTTGACAACTCTCACATCTTCTAACCAACAGGGTTGTATCCTTGAAAAGAGTTGGCCACCAATAACTAGTCCTCAGGATCTTGTGTGCCATGACTCTTGCAGCAGCATGCCCCCCATAAAATCCTCCATGGAGATCAACAATTATCTTGGGGGATTCTTCTTCAGTAATGCACCTTAAGAGGACTCCCTCTGGGTTCTTCCAAGCTAACCCATAATTAGTAATGACATATTTCTAGGAAGCCAACTTAAGGGATCTTTTATGGTTCTTACTTAAATACTTACGGCAGTTAAGATGTATGAGATAAAAAATTACATCTTTGTACCACTCAGAACTCATCAATTTTTCAAAAACATCTACCCTACCTTCTTCTACCTCATTTACCTAAATAGTTTACAAGTTGCTCTCAGCCATAAGCTTAGCCAATCCTAAATCTCTCACCCATTTGTGGTTTAGATAGCCATGTCATATTCTGCAACTTTTTCACCCATCTGCATCTTTTGTTTGAGACTTACATCTTTGATAAGATGTCTTTCACCATGGTGTGGGGAACATAAGAAACAATCTTAGAACTCAAAATGTAGGGCCACGAAAATTTTTGTTTCTTTTATCAAGGCTAATGCTTATTTCTCCATAATAGTGTATTTCAACTCAACTTTCTGCAATGCCTTACTAAAAAGGCAATTGGCCTCTCCAACACCTTCATTATCCTTATGCGGTAGAATAGAAGCAATATTGTTTTATAAAGCAAAAGAGAACAGTTGAAAGGCCTTCTTATAGTCTAGAGATGCTAGAACCGGTGGATGCTTTAGTGCCTCTTTAATCCCATTGAAATCTTGGATGGTAGCCTCCTCCCACTTGATGACCTAGTCCTTCTTTAACATGGAAGTAATTGGAATGGTCAACTCAACAAAATTTGATATAAATATCCTGATGAAGTTTATCTGCCCAAAGAAATACTAAATTCCTTTCTTGGTCCTTGGAATTAGGACCTTGCTGATGGCCTCTACCCTTTCTAGATCAATCATCACCCCTTCTTATGACATGATGTGGCCAAGAAATTTTTCCTTCTGCACTCCAAAATGGCACTTCTTTAGATTGAGTGAGATGCCATATTCTCTACATCTTATCAGCATCTTCTCCAAGTGCAGCAAGTGATCACTTCTCTTCCTAGAAAATATAGTTACATCATCTTGATACACTGCAATAAACTCATTGATGTATCTAGCAAAAGCAACATCCATTGCTCTTTGAAAGGTGGCTCCAAAATTCATCAAACCAAAGGGCATCCTGACATATACATAGGTTCCCCATGGGGTGGTAAATGCTATTTTAATTCTCTCAGATTCCTTCACCATAACTTGGTTATAACTAGAGAAACCATCTAGGGTAGAAAGTAGCTCAGAACTAGTCACTAGCTGCAACATATTTTCCATGTTTGGTAAAGGATAATTATCCTTCATTGATGCTTTGTTCATATTTCTGAAATCTACACATAGCATGATGTCACCATTCTTCTTTGTAACTGGTACTAGGTTTGCAACCAAAAAACAATACCTTATGGGCTTAATAATCCCTCCTTCCCTCAATTTCTTCAGTTCCTCCTGCATCTTAAGAGATAACAATGGATTGATTGGCCTCTGCTTCTGCCTAAAAGGCTTTGCATTAGAATCCAAGGGAATCTCATGTTGAAACAGATCCTCTCTATATGCCTTTAGCTTAGAATAAGTCTAGGCCATGTAGTTCTGATCCTTTTTCAACAATTGGATGTATGAATGATTCTCCTCCTTGCTGAGATTGTTGCCTAACCAAATTTTCCTTGGCTTCTCCTTTGTACTAAGATCATGCTCCTCAACATTCCTCGAGGCTTCCATATGTCTATTAACAATGCAATTAGTATTATCAATTCAAGAGAACAAGCCCTTGAGGAATTGTATTAGTCTTTAGCTAGATGATGCCTTTGCCAAACAAGGTTTCTTTACCCTCTACTATGCACACCATTGGTTTCAATCAATATTCGATAAGCAAAATCTGCTTTGTTCTATAGAAATATTCGACTGAGCATCATCATCAAAAACTTGCCAATGTTTGATGTTGTCAGGTAAAGATGGCCTAGTTAGCACTTCAACATCATACTCATAATACGGGGACATTACACAATTATCAAACTGAGATCCCAACACAGCAAGCCTTTCTGCCATATCATTGAACTTCCTATCATGATGCACAATGTTGAATTAAACAAACATCTGAATGAAATCCCAAAGCGCATGCTTGTATTGTTTCATTATCTCGATTTTTGTGGCATCTGAGTTTTCTAACTTGCTTTACAATTAATTCTGAATCTTCCTTCACAATGTTGTCTTTGACACTATACTTCAAGCAATTCTTAAACCCAACAACAAGTGCCTCATACTCAACAATGTTGTTAGTGCACTCAAAGTTGAGTTTGAAGGAATTTTTTTCTGCCATGGAGAAAGAAGAACAACAAAAGCACCATTCCCAAACTTAGAGCAAGCTCCATCAAACAATAGAGTCCAAGGAGAACCCTTTGGTTCAAGACATTTGCATCCTTGATCTTGTGCTCCTTTCCATTAGTAAATCCTACAAAGTTATCAGCATCAACATTTGTGTACAATACTTCATAAGATGCATTGTTAGGATCTGTTGATGGCGAATCACTGACACCCACAGAATGTATGCAACTCGATGGGTTGAGACTCTCGGTGTGATTGCATAACATGGATCTTTTCCCAAGTGTGGGACCTTACGAAATCAGAAAAGATCTCCGGATGAAGGCGGTTCCTATTCCTCTATTGAGATACACATGTAAAATGCAGAGGGTTTACTCAAAACCTAAACTAAATTTCAAAGGAGACAGAGTAAGAAGATGCATAAAATCAAACCTAAACTAATGAGAGGTGATGCACCGAGAAATGAAGAACACTTGTCTTGCCAATAAACACAAACCATTAAAATGCAATGCAAGATCATGCACTGGATATGATTTGCAATGAAAGATCAAGAGGATGCAAATAAACATAGAGAGGGTTGAGAACCATCCACGGACATGTATTATTTTCTCCAAAGATTGATACAATACACTACAAAATGCCAAGAGGCAAAGTTGCATTACGAGTTTTAGGTTGGAGGTTTGAACTCCACAAATTCACTGCCAAAGAGAAGAAGGGAGGGGAAAAACAAGAATGTCAACCTTTAGAAAGAATCCCCTCCTTATAATTTATAGGAAGAATGAGAGAGGGAAGAGAGAGGAAGTCCAAATCTACCCAAACCACCTCCAGATTGTATTTAATTCATCTCATAATGGTGGTAGGTGAGGACCCTAGCAAACCCCAAAAGTGGCGAACTATATTTTGCAATTTTAAGAACCTATTCCCATGTAATTAAATATATCCAGGTCATAGTTGGATAGAGGACCTCGTAATATTTCTAAAAAGTCCAACCTTGCATGAATCGAGCTCCTATCAAAAGTTATGGCCATCTCGAATATACGGGTCGAGTGCTGCTTCCTGTCAGCGCTCAAAATGTTGTGCCTCCTAAAGGTGCACCTTGGCGCATCCATATTTGTGTCAACATCCTCTTACATGTGCCATAGGTGCATCCATATTTGTGTTAACACTCATTTACTGTACCCTTTACTGCGCGTATGTGCGCATCCATATTTGTGTCGACATCCTCTCTACTGCGCCATAAAGCGCATCCATATTGTGTCGACACTCATTTACCTGCGCCCTTTACCCGTGCCATGGGCACATCCATATTTGTGTCGACATCCTCCTACTTGCGCCATAGGTGCATCCATATTTGTGTCGACACTCATTTACCTGCGCCCTTTACCTACGCCATGGGCGCATCCATATTTGTGTCGACACTCATTTACCTGCGCCATGGGCGCATCCATATTTGTGTCGACATCCTCTTCACAATGCCATAGGCACATCCATATTTTGTCGACATCCTCCTACCTGCGCCATAGGCGCATCCATATTTGTGTCGATACTCATTTACTGTGCCCTTTTGCCTGCGCCATGGGTGCATCCATATTTGTGTTGACACTCATTTACTGCGCCCTTTACTGCGCCATGGGCGCATCCATATTTGTGTCAACATCCTCCTACTGTGCCATAGGCACATCCATATTTGTGTCGACACTCATTTACTGTGCCCTTTACGTGCCATGCGTGGCGCATCCATATTTGTGTCGACATCCTCCTACTGCGCCATAAGCGCATGCATATTTGTGTCGACACTCATTTACTGCGCCCTTTGCCCTACGCCATGGGCGCGACTTTGGCTTGTCGACATCTTTTTGTTGTGTGCCTCGGCTTGCACCATGGGTGTGAATTTTGGCGTGTCGACATCGTCTTACTGCGCCATGGGCGTATCCATCCTCATGTCGACACCTCTTGAGTTTCCTTGATTTCCATTCATTCTTCTGTTTGTCTATATCTACCCAGGGGGAAGATATTTACAACAATTTTTGTGACACAACGGGATCACCTGCCTGCTAGGTAGAAGATCAGTGGCCTTTTAGCAATCCATTGGGCATGGAGTCATAAGTAATAACCTAAAACCAACTTGATCTCGATCCAGAGCACGATACATGACTCCTTTTCGAGAACATCTTGGATTTGTAGAAAATCAACTTTGAGAGAAACAAAACCTATGCCAAAGAACTTAGGGAAATTGAAACCTAACTATAACAAGACAATGTGTATACGCACTTAGAGGAATTGAAATCTAGGCTAATATTTACAAGGGTAAACCTTTTCCTTTTAGTAGTAATGTTTAAGATAGATTCCGTTAACTGGAATCGGGAGTTCTTCTCCATCCAATGTAGAAAATTGGAAGGCATTACCACTTTTACATCTCATGACCATGTAGGGGCCACTCCAAATGGCATCAAACTTGGAATGCTTTCCTGGTTTTTCCCGATCCGCATCCCATTTTAGAACTAGGTCCCCTTCTTGGAAGGTCTTAGCTCTTGCTTTCTTGTCAAACCACCTTTTTACTAAGGCTGATCCTTTTCAATCATCCGAACTACATGTTTTTGATTTCTTCTAATTCCATCAACTATGCATATCTAGCCTCCATTGGTTCAAACTCGGATAACTCCAAGCAGCTTCATGAGCTCTAATGCAGGCAATCCCTAATGATATAGGCAATCTTTGCCTCTTTCCCATAGACCCGACTTGTAAGGGGAATTACCTATATACCTCTTTGGTGTTATTCGTCAGCCGAGTCCATAACGCTGATTTTAGCTTGGTATGCCATGTTCTTTGGTTTTCATCCAAAGTCCTTCTAATGATTCTTAACAAATTCTTGTTCGTGGACTCTGCTTGTCTATTCCCTGTGGGTAATAGTTTGAAGAGGTGCTCAAATAGATTCCATTCTAGACAGCCCATTCTACGCAATCTTGGAACCTATGACATGATGCATTGTATGCGATATGATAGTGGTGGCTGCACTTGAACTCTAGTCACTATTCCTTCACAAAAGTCTAGTATGTTAGACTCATTTGCTTCTTTAAGCGCTACTACTTCGGTCCACTTGGTGAAGTGTTTTCCCTCCCTAACCGAGAATTGGCTTTGAATCTTCTCTCTTGACTTGTATGTTAGCCTTTTCCTTACGAAACTGGTCGTTAGGGTTGAAGATAGACTCAATGTTACTAAACCTTTGGGAAGCTTGTTTTTCATGCACCGCACTACTTGATCCCCATCTGCTGCTCTAGTCTGTCTTGATTCCTAGCTGAGAATTCAGCCTATTCTTGTAAGAAATTGATGATATGTTGATCGTTCTCAAACACACCGCCAACTTGTGTTATTATCTAGCTCACTTGGCATCAAAATCACATGGATATGTGGCTGTGTTTTTCCTTTTTGATGTTGTCAACCACATCAAATATTGCTCCAGCTGCTGCGAGCCTATCTGCGGCTTGATTTTCATCACAGGTATGGACACGATGTTGAAAACTTCAAAATCCTCAATGAGGTCCCATACCCTATTCTTGTAGTTCTTCAGCATGTCATGCTTTGTAAAGCATGTTGTCCCCTAACTTGATTGATGACTAGCTCGCTATCCCTGAACACCTGCAAGTTCTTTATGCCCTTTTTCCTGGCCCAATGAAGTCCATGAATCAAGGCCTCATATTCAGCTGTGTTGTTTGAACAGGAAAACTGGAAATGGAAAGCTGAATAATATTTGATTCCTTGAGGTGAAACAAGCATAACTCCTCCTGCACCTTGCTTACTCCTTGATCCATCGAAAAATAACTGCCATACCTCATTGTCATCCTTATGGTTTGGTTTGGTGATGCTAGGAATAGGCTGGTTCTCTTCATGTATGCAATAGACTCCTAGCTCAGATTCTTCTACTTCTTGGTAGGGATCAAAAGCATGTACCTTGCTCGCCCATTCGTCAAGAGTCAAATCTGGGATGCTTCCAACTTTGGTGTCAGCTTCATTTGTGCTTGGATAATCTTCTTGATCAAATGTTGAACAATTGGCATTGATTTGGCTTAGAGTATGAGGCTCAATATAAAAGTTTACAATTGGTTCAGATCTGATTGTGACCTTAGTACCATATCTTGTTACGAACAACATGCGTGACGGTCGTGAGATAAGTAGCCTCAATTCTAGCTATGAAATCCCTTGATAAGCATAGGGCAAAGAGTGGTGGCAAATCTATCACCCGAAACATCTTGCAAAGCGGTAACATTGGGGCATGCATGCAAGGTAAGATTCAAACCTTAATCACTCCCATCGTTCTTCTTTGCTGTCCCATCCAATCGCACTACCCCCTTTGATATGACTTCATATTGGAGACCAGTGATCAGCTATTTGCTTGGGCATGACAAAGCGCTTGCCCTAGAATCAATCATGCAATTGTGTACTAGTTTATCCCCAATGATTAATGAAACATAGAATGGAGGGGTTTAAAAACTTTACCTCCTTGTCCTCCATGATTCCCTTCAGGCTGAGAAACATTTGTGAGGACCTTCTCTTGCATATGGACCTGCTGGTTTGAAGTTGACCAATTCTTCATGGCAGCTTGTAGAAGATCTCTTTGTCCTAGGATGGATAAAGATTCCCACATTGAAATGTTCACATGTGTCTTCTTCATTTGATCGATGATGTTGAAAGGGGATGAAACATCTCTTTGTTGTCCTTTAGCCTGCACATTCCTTTCTTGCGCATGGGCAGCAACAACTGGCATTTGAGTTGGTTTAGAAGGTGGTTTGGGCTGTCCTTGCATGTTTGGAGCTGTATTTTTCTTACCAACACCTTGTGGAGTGATGGAAGGTTGTAGATCACTTGGAGCCAATGACTTCCCTTCACCAATATTCCTCTTCTTTGATCTTGTGTTAGCTACTACACTCTGAGAAATTGTTTGATTCATGCCACAAAATCCTTAGCTTGCCAATTCACAAGTGCGGTATCATTTGGAGTGTGTTTTTTTTGAGACGTCCCTTGTTGCTGATTTGTTTCTTGACTCACTTCACCCTCAATGCCAGTAGTTGTCACCATTAAGGCTTGGTTAAAAGCACCATTAAAGCACATAGATTGGTTGTGAGGTTCATTGCATGGGAAACACCAATCATACTCTTGAGCTATGTTGTTTTGGAGTGGCACTAATGATGTAGAAGCAGATGCAACATTGGGGTTATAAGGCTGAAATGGTCTATTAGTGGGAGGCCTTACTTGGCTTTGATTTGTAGTTGGATTGGGTGGCCTATTGGGATGGTATGGTGGCCTAGCACAGTATGCACTTGAGGCGATACGGTCCAGCACTTTGAGCTTGTTGTCTTTTGATAGTCACCAACTCATTTCCAAGGTTCGTAATTGTTTCATAACCTCACGGAGTTCATTTGAAGCACTAGAGGATGAAGTAGACGTTTCATTTGAAATTTGATTTCTAGGAGTGGGGATAGGAGCCAAAGTGGGTGCTTGACTAGTACTTGGATTTTCTAAGTTTGGATACAAGGGCATGGGAGGCCTAGGAGCGGACTTACCACTTGAATAAGACAGGTTTTTAGCTATAAGCGGTAGGTAAGGTTGTGCCTCCCATAGATTGAATTAACATAGAAATATCAGAATTCAAGGTCTTAAGATAATATAGAAAAGCACCTTCGAGTTGTTGGCCTAATGACCCACCTGGAATTCTATCCCACGACCTTTGAAATCTGAAGTTGTAGTGGGCCACCATTTGCTCATTGGGAGCTCTCTTGATAGTTGTCAATTGTTCTAGTAGAGACAAATTGTCTCCCTTTTCTCCAAACTACTCATGGAGAACTATGCATAACTGATTCAAATTTTTGATAGTACCAGCTCCAAGGCTCTTAAACCATTGCAATGCTTTCCCTTTGAACGAAGATGCCAGCAATTTGATAGCAACATACATTTCAATTATCTCGTGGATTGCACAAATGTTAGCAATGTATTTGACATGATCACTAGGAGTGGTATGATTTTCTCCAGTGAAAAATGGAATATTCTTCAATGCTGCAATTGGAACTGGATTCTGTGCATTGAGGGCAAGTGGGCTGCTACCGGTGAAATTGACAAAGGGATTCGGTGGTTGTGCCATTTTGATTGGCCTGAGAACCCTTGTTGATTGGATGAAAGGTCTACCAGGTGGAGGGGTTGATAAAGTCCTGTTAGGTGGAGATGGTGATCTTTCTGGTCTTCTTCCTCTCCTTCCTCTTCCTAGTGATTGTTGTAAGTGGACAAATAGACCCTCTTCTCAAGTATCAGACCCGGTTCGAATTATTCTCATGTACCTGGGCAACCTTTCCTGCTATACCACCGAATTCTATCCCTTCAGAGTCGCAAGATGTGTTATAGAATGAGCCTTAAAAGGCTGGATCTGCAAAGTTACACACCAAACCTGACAATATTAAAAATAGAATTTAAAACCTTGAAGGATCCGAGACATATAGTTCTTCAATTCGGTTATCGGGTCCTGTTGTGTAGCCACCAATCCCTAGAAGGTACGGGCAAAAATCGGGGCATGCAAGCAACTGGGAAAACCCGAAATACTAAAATACATGAAATTCTGAAAGTCAAAATATCAAAAATATAAGAATACCCTTTTGAAGATTACACACCGATCTATCATTTGGAAAAATTTTAACTTGTTTTGAGCAATTTAAGCCCTTGAAAATTGATTTCAAAGTTCAGCCTGGAAGGTGAAAAAAATATGAAATTATAAAACCTGCAATTTCCAAGTCCAAATTTCTTGAAAATTTCTTCAAATCTTGTGGAATGACCTCTTGGTCCCAGAGCATACCAAAACTGTTGATGGTGAATCATATCACCCCTGAATGTTTGCAACTCGATGGGTTGAGACTCTCAGTGCGATTGCATAACATGGAACTTTTCCCAAGTGTGGGACCTTGTAAAATCAGAAAATCTCTCCGGATGAAGGCCGGTTCCTATTCCTCTGTTCAGATGCACACGTAAAATGTAGAGGGTTTACTCAAAACCTAAACTAACTTTCCAAGGAGACAGGGTAAGAAGATGCATAAAATAAAACCTAAACTAACAGAGGTGATGCACCGAGGAATGAAGAACATATGTCTTGCCAATAAACACAAACCATTAAAATGCAATGCAAGATCATGCACAGATAACATATTTGCAATGAAAGATCAAGAGAATGCAAATAAACATAGAGAGGGTTGATAACCATCCACAGACATGTATTATTTGCTCCAAAGATTGATACTGATACACTACACAAAATGCCAAGAGGCAAAGTTGCATTATAGTTTTAGATGGGAGGTTTGAACTCCACAAATTCACGTGCGAAGAGAAGAAGGGAGGGGAAAAACAATAATGTCCAACCTTTATAAAGAAACCCCTCCTTATAATTTATAGGAAGAATGAGAGAGGGAAGAGAGAGGAAGTCCAAATCTACCCCAACCACCTCCAGATTGTATTTAATTCATCTCATAATGGTGGTAGGTGAGGACCCTAGCAAAACCCAAAAGTGGCGAACTGTATTTTGCATTTTTAAGAACCTATTCCCATGCAATTAAATATATCCAGTCATATTTGGATAGAGGGCCTCGTAATCTTTCTGAAAAGTCAAACCTTGCGTGAATCTGAGCTCCCTATCAAAAGTTATGGCCATCTGAATATCTGGGTCAGGGTCTGCTTCCTATCAGCGCTCAAAATGTTGCGCCTCCTAAAGGTGCACCTTGGCACATCCATATTTGTGTCAACATCCTCTTACATGTGCCATAGGCACATCCATATTTGTGTCAACACTCATTTACCTGTACCCTTTACTGCACCGTATGTGCGCATCCATATTTGTGTCGACATCCTCCTACCTGCGCCATAGGCGCATCCATATTTGTGTCGACACTCATTTACCTGCGCCCTTTACCTGCGCCATGGGCACATCCATATTTGTGTCGACATCCTCCTACCTGCACCATAGGTGCATCCATATTTGTGTCGACACTCATTTACTGCGCCCTTTACTGCGCCATGGCGCATCCATATTTGTGTCGACACTCATTTACTCGCACCCTTTACTGCGCCATGGGCACATCCATATTTGTGTCGACATCCGCTTACACGCACCATAAGCGCATCCATATTTTTGTCAACATCCTCCTACCCGTGCCATGGGCGCATCCATATTTGTGTCGACACTCATTTACTCGCGCCCTTTGCCTGCGCCATGGCGCATCCATATTTGTGTCGACACTCATTTACTTGCGCCCTTTACTCTGCGCCATGGGCGCATCCATATTTATGTCGACATCCTCCTACCTACGCCATAAGCACATCCATATTTGTGTCAACACTCATTTACTGTGCGCATGGGCGCATCCATTTTTGTGTTGACATCCTCGCACTGCCTGTGCCATAAAGCGCATCTCGTATTTGTGTCGACACTCATTTACCTGCACCCTTTTCCCTGCGCCATGGGCGCGAATTTTACAGCGTGTCGACATCTTCTTGTTTTGCGCCTCGGCCTACGCCATGGGCAAAAATTTTGGCATGTCGACATCTTCTTACCTCGTGCCATGGGCGCATCCATCCTCATGTCAACACCTCTTGAGTTTCCTTGATTTCCACATTCTTCTGTTTGTCTATATCTACCTGGGGGGAAGATATTTACAACAAGATCTTCAATAAGGTGTAACACCTTATTTTCCCCACACAACTTGACAAGGCTGCTTATCAATTGGGATGGTGTTATAGGACATATCCATTTTGACACTCCCACCAACACTTGTAGCCCATTTTCTAGATAACAACATACCCCACTTGGTGGGCAATTAACAATAACTATATCAAGCTTCAAGTCCCTACATGGATAGGCAAAAAAATTGTACCACTAGACCCTTCAAACATCCCAACCATGGCACCTCTCTGGAATCCATGGCAGTACACTTCCCATATGATATTGTTACTTTGATATTCATCTCATTCATGACTTGCAGAGGCATAACATTGCATGATGCCCCTGAGTCAAACATACAGTTGTGTAATAATCTATATTTAATAATTAGAGTGGTGAAGAATGGATCCACATTCAACTGAGAATCTACCAAGGATGTTCCCAAATAAACCTCAGGTGGTTCATCTAGCTCTTCTGATGCGTTGGTGGTGCTTCTAGTTCTTCAATGATTGGAGGAGTCTCTACAATGTTTATGTTTCTACCTAGGGTAGTCTTCTCCTCTTTCAGCCCCAAATACTCAAGAGCCCATTTTTGTGCTCAAGAATCCTAAGCAACTCAACAATTGGAACTGAGATCTTGATCTAACTCAAGACTTGGGAAATATCATAAGGGATAGACTTTGGCAAGGCGGCATTGGAAGGGAGGTTGACACACTCATTAGATGGCACAGGATTTTTGATAGCTTGGGCATGAGGAGGGGTATGATTTTTGTTTGGGACAATAGGGCCCTTAGCAGATGCATCTTTCTTAGGAGCCTCTTTAGGAATATTGGAGAGTAATGGAGCTTTTGGCTTGGCTTGAGGCCCTATCCCTTTAACAACCCTACTTCTTGTGTTGTACTCCTTCTCTTGAGCCACAACAACATTCATCAACAATTTCCTATCTTCCTTAGATGGGATTCCTCCATCATAATTCTTTATGATTAAAGTTCTCAAATATTCAAAGTCATTATTGGGAAATTTATAATCTTGTACAGATATCTATTTCTAAAATATGTGAGGGAGGAAGAATGGGTACCCAGTGGATGCAATCCCAAAAATCAGCAGCAGTTCTAGCACTTATTACTTCAGTGGAAGTTTCCCCTTGTTGTGAGCTTGTGGAGCAACCCATCATGCAAACATCATCATCATTATCATCACCAAATTCTTCTTCTTCTTCTTGATCTTCCTCGCATGGAGCATGGGGCATGAAACATCTATCCCACCAATCAATGACATGTGTCTCCTCCACAACAACAACTCTCTACGGCGCCAAAGGATCGGTAGCATTCTATTTTCCCGGCCTAGGACTGCTATTTCCAAATCTAATAGGTCCCTTTCCTCTATCGTAAGATATTTGGTGATTTGTGAACTTGTCTTGGCCTTGCTGCTTGTGTTGACCTTGTGAGCTCTACCCAATTCATTTCTCGGCTCGGGCTAGTTTATAGGAAATATCTTTGTGACACTGTGCCAAAGTCTTCATGACTTCTTCCTAGTCGTGTAGCCTTGATTTTAGGACGTATTTCTAGGTTAATTATATTTACACCCTCCATTTTTGGAGGCTTTCTAATTTCCTTGATGTTATTCTCAATTTACGGGGCCATGGTGAATGCCCGCCTCAAATTAGCAGGGGTTTTGTCCCTCAAGTAGTAAGCATCCTTTTTATCAAACACATATGAATATTTGATCAAACATGATTCATCACATGGCCTTATCCTAACAGAAAATCTCCTCAAGGTCTTATTAAACCTTGTGTTGAAATCATGTACTTACTCATTAGGATTCTTTTTGATATTTTCAAATTCTGACAAAAGAAACCTAGGGTCGTTTCTAGCACCATACTGCAATCTAAATGCATTACTCATCTCTATCCAAGAATCAATGGAATTATCTTTAAAAGCTTTATACCAGTCCCTTGCATCCTCTTCTAAAGTATGGATAAACAGTTTGATATATACATCCTCATGTTCAATCTCAAAGTCTTCCATCATATTGATAAACATATTTAGATGTTGATCACCAGTTATAGCGTTGTTTCGTTGGAACTTAGGTAGTCTATTCCTTACTTCTTGGAGAACTACATTTGGATAATCAGCCATCTCTACAAAATTTATAGGTCCAAAGGTATTTACAACAAATGGAGGTCTAGGTTGGGGCAGAGCCATGTTTTTTTGAGGAGGTGACCCTGGAGGGTGAAAAATTGGTAAGGGGCGGGGGTATTTGAAACATAGGAGTATAACTTTCAGAATGGATACCCCCAAAGGCCTCGTTTCTTGGAAATCCCTATCAACCTTTGAAAAGATAGGGCGAGAATGAGAAGAAAACTTTTTAAAATAAAATGAAGGTTCGTCTCAACACATGAGTTGTAGTCTTGAATGATAGGCCGATCACTTTCATCAATGGAGATCCCTTTTCTTGTTTGTTGATCTCAACATTTCTCCGAGGATTTTATTCCTTCGACTTTGTGTTTCCTAGCTCGGAAATAATGTCCTAGTAGGATCCTTAGTAAAGAAATATCCTCTTCTTTCCATATTTGCAACTTGGTAGCAACAAATTTCACTTGACAGAGATTAAGACACTGGTACTTATCAAGAATCAGGTAAGAGGGAGTCACCACTAAGAATTTCCACCTTAGTTGTGCAAATGCACTCAAATATGATCTTTTAAATGTCTGTCAATACTAGAAGTTGGAAATGGGATGATCGACTTTTCTTTACCTATATTTATCAATGAAATTTGGTGCATTAGGTATAGGAATTGAAATAATTGCACACAACACTTAGAGTAGATAAGAAGTGGTTTACCCAGGTTTTATTATGAACTGCACTCACAATCTCCCGTAGAACGACACCGGTAAAGTGTTGGTACCCAATTTGATTCTCCTTCGAAGTGAGCAACATCATAGGTTTAAGAGGAAGCTTAGAGACAGATACATCATGATGAGTCATTTTCAGCCGAGGATACAATCTAGCGGCCATTAATCACTTAGATGTGGAGAAATGGATAACACCCTCAAGAGGATTTGATCTATCCTCACTATTTTAGGTTTTTCCTTTCAACAAAGGTAAGAGAACCCTTTTGTAGCTTGTTGTTTATGGAGGAGATGGAGATATCCTTCCTAATGAAGTCATTAAGGAGACCTTGAAGAAAATATAATCAATGCAACAAAATCTAACTCTCACGAGTTGTCACTCTAGATAGTGGAGATATTATCTAGGCAAGGTTTAGGCTACTAAGACATTTGGCATCCGATTATTTCTACATGTTTTGGTAGTAAAATGTTTGCATTTGTATATGCACATAACAAACAAGGGTAGTATGGGTAGGGTTAGTTGTTTTGAGTGAATTTGGAGGAGATAAAGAAGGGTAAAGTTGATTATACCTAATCTTTGAGAAATTTCACAAAATGGAAAACTAAACCAACAAAATGCCATAGAGTAGATAAAATGTTTCTTTAACCAGAATATGTGTTTCAATGGAGGCCCATATTAGAACTTTTTCATACAACCTCCGAGATTCCAACATGAAGGCCAAAGTTGGAGGACCCAACAAAACATCAAGATTTGAGCCCAATCACACTGGACGTACACCCGAGTCTTACGGACAATCTTCTCAACAAATGAGAGAAAAGTCATTTTAAATCATTTATTTCACTCCCAGATGAAAGATCTTCTGAGAAATGAAATTGCAGATGCCACTTAACTATCACAAGAATTTCAAGACTTGTGTGATTGAGATGGATTTTGACACAAGATTGCAACATGAACAAGAACAACGATTTGCAAACATTCAGAAGTAAAGACACACATTTTGTATAAGATCCACACAAAATAACTCGAGTTTGATTAAATTTATTAGCAGGGGAAAGTTTCTAGAAAAATCTTAGAGCTTTTCAATGGTTGTACACTCGCAACCACCTTGACATGATCAAATTCAATACAAAAGAGATATACAGGCTTCTCAATTAGCTTCTCAAAAAGGATGGGCTCTATCAAGCCTTTTTTCTATTAGAAAAATCAGTCCTAACCCCTCACACTCCAACCATTTACACGATAAATTTGTGCCATTTATAACATTTTACAATAGAGCCTTTTCCCCAAAAATCCAAGACATTGAGTGCCACTAGTGCTTGTCATGATCATGATCGTGATTCCCAGAATCAGATCTACAAAAAGTCACCAGGTGCTTAGGGGGCAGATCTCTTCGAAAATCTCCCACATTCAACTCCTTCCTCTACGGTAGATCACTTTTCCCTTCTATTCGCCAACCACTTCCACCCCTAATCTGTCAAATTTGGTTCTTCATGTGCCCAGGAAGAAGAAATGGAAGATCAAATCAAGCCTGAGGTCAGATCTCATCTTAAATGGTAAAATATGTCCCCAGATTTTCCTCACCCAACCAAGATATCAACAGGTCTTTTGCGTGCTAAGGAAAGAAAAATCGGAACTAATTTGACAGTTAGACTACATATTAATGGTGATATACGTTTACAGACCTCTCCCACCAAACGAGGATACCAGATTAATGTTCCTCTTCATTTGGCATGTAGGAGACTCCAAGAAATGTTAAAAAAACCATCAGAATATGCATCCCTAGGAGCTCTGGACTGAAAATGGTGGAAAAATAAGTTACAGATGCACAACTTCCATTGATTTCTACTTTGAATTTGGACTCTCTAGGTGGGAGATCCATTTTCAAAACAATCTCGGGGAGTCCCTTTGACTTTTTACAATCTTTTGAAAAAATGGAAAAAAATTCTATTTTGCTCCGCACCTGCGCCCTTGAGAAATGAGCCTGACACGTGTCCTGAGGTGGGTCCCAAAGGAACCACGGCCAAATTCTGATATTTCACCTCCCTTTTGGAAAAGGGAAAAGTTTCCAAGTTTCCCCTGTAGCTCTGTTCTTCCGCTTCTAGTCTCTGATGTGGGTCCCAACGGAAACACGCCTCCGTCTTTGCTTTTATCTCCTTTGTCCACAAAAAGAAATTTTCTAGATTTCCACTGGGGTCCGCACCTTCACCGCTTTGCGACTAGGGAAAAAATTTGACTATTTCTCTATCAAGTCTTTGGGCCATTTTTATTTCTTAATCCTTACAGTAGAGGAAAAAAATCCAAGTTGCCCCGATGGTCTGCTTCCCGGCCTTTGACTTTTACAAGCCAACCTTGGGCTCCCTTTTTCGGAACTGCGGGCCATTTTGAGCTTTTAATCTTTTTGATGAAAAGAGGAAAAAAATTCAATTTGCCTCGATGGTCCGCTTCCCTGGCCTTTGAGTTTTTAAAGCCAACCTTGGGCTCCCTTTTGTCGGGCCTGTGGGCCATTTTGAGATTTTAATCCTTTTGATGACAAGAGGCAAAAAATCCACTTTTCCTCTGATGGTCTGCTTCCCGCCTCTTTGAATTTTCAAAATTCCATGTGCCACAATGACGCATCTTTAGATGATCCCCAAAAGTTGTGACCTTGAATGAGTGTGGGCTCGCCACATGTCATTATAGCACAACTTCAAAAAACGTTAAGGCTTCAAAATAATTTGGCATGGGTTCTCTTCCACTTTAGAATTTTACTCCATCTTTCCAAAAGGGACAAATTTCAACTTACCTTCGAAGTCTGCACCTTTGTCATTAGCTTTGCCACATGTCCTCTGTGGGGTAAAAGTAAGACCTTTTCCCCACCACTTAAAATTTTCTTTAATCAAAGCCTAGTGGGGCTGTGGGGTAGGTTCAAATTTTTACCAAAGTAGCCAAAAGAACAAGTTGAAAAAGCAAACCCACCATGCCCCATCCAATCAGAAGAAGCCACATAAGCATCAAAAGAACCAATTAAAATTGAGCGGAGCTACAGGACCAAATTTTCCTTTTTTCCAAAAAAGTAAAAAGCGATAAGTTAAATCATTTTTCCATCGTCACCTAACCAACCAAAAGAAGCCTTGTGATGAATGAACACTGAGGAATAATTTTGATAGGAAGAAGACACCCTTTATATTTTCAAAAACATATAAAAATTACCGTTCATGCCTAGAACACGATATTTTCGTTGAGCACGAGAATTGTTTGAAAGCAGAACCAAGTGAATCATGGTTCCAAGCATCTTTTGACCATGGGTTTGGATTTTCAAAGGAATACAAATCTAAATCAATCATTCTTGAGTTTCCATGGTTGGGGAAAGATAGGGAAAACAGGGAAAGTCTGTGGATTTTGTAGAAATTGTGGCAAAATTAGGGCAAACTCGGAGACTCCTTCAAGGAGGAACATGAAAATATATTTTGCAAACAATTCTAAGCATTTCAAGTGAAGGTAGAATCTTTCAAAATACCCACATCGAGAGACAAAACATTTCATAACACATAGATCAGAGGAAAATAATGGCAAATGGGGTGAAACAATCGAGCTCCAACACCTCTTCCACTTGTTCTTGGTTGACTTCCATTGTGAATTTACTCTACACCACTAGTGTTTGGATGTCAACTCCTTTGTAGGATTAACCATCAAGGGGATTTTATCAATCCCCAATCTTAGATCCAAGCTCAACAATTTTTTCATCATTTCCTCTTTGCTTAACTTTTGTTATTCTTCTGCTCCCCTTGTTTGGTCCCTTGATTTTCTTCTGACATAGGTCCAAGATTATAAGAGGAGTGGTGGATGGCATCTCTAGTGATGTTTTATATGTTGGTGGTGAGAGAGGAGGTTTATTTTCTTGTTCTTGCAGAGGGCACTAGGTTTTATAAGGTAAAATGGTGGAAAATTTGAGAAGGGAAGGAAGAGTGGAAGGTGAAGAAGTGGGTTCTATAATCGGGGCAGCAGATGTGAAACTTGAGAACTGATTTGGGGTTGAAATGAAACTATTTGGGGACTAGGAACAGGACTATAAGATGGAAATGCTAAATTTTCCCATTGAAATGCAAAATATTCAATGTCATTAGTCCATTCTTCTAGTTGGGGTATCATCTCAACTATGAAGCCAAGTTTCTCCTGTGGGATGTAAAACTTTGAAAGGGCCTACCCATGGGAAAGGAACTTTGAATCAAATTTTGTATGGTTTCATTTGAGATGAAGCCTTATCATGCACCATACCTACTTGTAATTCCTACATTTTCATCTTTAACTCAACATCTCTAGGTGAAGGATAGCCTCCATAGTTTACATATTGCTGACCCTAGAAATCTGCATAGTTTGGTGGATAGCCAAATTGTCCTAATTATTTTCCATAGGAATATGAATCGATTCCCATCATAGAATGGTTCTAGAGTTTGTTGATGGTATTTTGGAAATGATCTCTGCAAATTTGGAGGTAGGGTGGGTTGATAAAGATGCCTCCTCCGATGTGAATTCCATGATGCAAATGAAGCCATGATTGCGAATTCATGGAATAGACTAACATGAAGAGATGTGGAACAAAAAATGGATGGTAATGGGTGGAAAAGAGAGAGAAAGTATGTTACTCAGAGAGTGGTTTTTTAACAAGATGGAGTCACTAGTTTTGCTTTTCACGTGCCTCTAAAGGAAGTGGTTCCATCAAGAGCACAACAACTCGATGGAGTGAAATAAAAAATTGAATGCACTCCTTGAAGGGCCCAAAAATGGCTACGTGTTTAAACTGGTTCAGCTACAAATGATCTAAAAAATTCAAAAGTTTAGAATTTGGATCTTGAAAACCTTTGAAAAACTTAAATGCCACACACTCTAAAATCTAAAATGCGTGCAACTTGAATTTTTTTGAAAAGAGAGATCTCTTAAATCCAAAGTGCTTGAAGTCTAAAATTTGAAAACCCCAAAAAATATGAAATTCTAGAACCCAAAATCTAGAAAAGTCCACAATATTGAAATTTGGAAAAGTCTGGAATTTCAAAAATTTAAAATCTGAAACCTGAAATTTTGAAATCCAAAAAAAACTTAAATTAAGAATTTTGGATTTCTAAAGATACCCTTTTTATCTTTAGCCTTTGATTTATCATTTGTGAAAGTTTGAGCCCATTTTAGAACTTTGACCTGTAGCGAGAACTCCAAAATCCAAAATCTACAACTTTCAAAGTCCGAAGTGTGAGGAAGTTTCAAAAATGACTTGTTTTTGGATTTGGATTCATTGTGACTCAAATCTACAATAGAACAACTTGTTATAAAATTTTAAGCCCTTGACTTCAATTTTGTTCCACCGGGTGTGCCAAAAATTTTGTGGCAAAATCACAACACCCCTCGAATGGCCATGTTGTGGATGGGGCATCCAGTACAATTTCCAAAAATTGAGCTATCGTAAGTGCGGGATATGTGAAATGGGATAACTCTGGATAAGGTCGGTTCCTTTTCATAATCTTACCTACCATAAACTAATCTCAATGCATGTAAAACTATTGACTAAACATACTCTAATGCTTCTAAGGGGACAAGGAGAGAGATTCATAAAAAGTAAAACCTACACTAAGAGTGGTGAAACACCAAGAAAAGGAGTGCTAGCCACTTCCCATCCTACAAAACAATGAAAGAAATGAACCTAGAGAGGGTGGTCATGCACCAAATACTAGATCACACTTAATGCATCATTAGTGAAATAAACACAACACACCCAAACCTTGCAATGAAACAATAAAATGCACAAATCTTGTAGCACAATGAGAGCTAAAGTGCAAACAATAAACCATGAGATGCTAAAGAGATCAACAAAAACATGGTTTTATTGCTCCTTATGAATATACATATTGCATTGCTTTAGCAAAGGAGGTATGAATCCATTACAATTTTTTGAGGAAGGCTTGAAGCCTTATGAAATTGACAACAAGCGAGTTAAAGGAATGGAGAATAGGGTACATAGTTTGAAAACTAACTAACCCCTTTGTTTTCTGCAACCCCATTACATTTAAAGGATAAAATTTTGGGAGAGAGAGAGAGGAAACACAAAATTCCTTCTAACCACCTACAAAACCTATCATGATACCTATAAGAGTGATGGGCATGTTTTCCAAGCCCATACCTTCCTGTACTTTGCCTTGTGGGAGAATAAAACAAGCCCATACCTCATTGAAAACTCCCACATACCCCTGTTACTTTTCATTGTTCATGAATTTCAAGGGTCTAGAACCTTTGAAATTCAAATTTTTATGTTTCCATGTTGTGGATTGTCTCCTCATCTTCCCAATGACTAGTTTCTTGTGTGAAACGGACGTTCAAATCTCCACTATGCCATTTTTGGTTGTAGGGTCTCCGTAATTTTATGGTTTTAGAAACCTCCAAAAACCCCATTTGCACGTCTTCATCACGAACCCTTTTGTAATGGCCTTCCATTAACTTTATTTGGGCTTGATTCGAGAAAGTTATGCGAATTCAAAGTTTGTGGTTCTTTGGGTGTGTTTTGGAAATTTTCATTGGATTTCAATGTCAAGCTAGCTCACCGAGTTGCTTGACGTCTTTGGTGAGTGGGCTCCCTCTTTTTTTTTCCCATGGTGGCCTCAACACTTCCTTCCCATTTCATTTCTACGTGGCGAGCTACTTCACTTCCACCGAGATACTTTTGCATTGGATCAAACTAGTTGTCAATTCCTCCAAGCTCACATTCTTCCAATTCCATGACTTCATGCTATCCCGCTATGCATAGTGCCAAAACAACCTTAGCCCATTAAAATAGATCATAAAGTGATCTATTTCCTCTATCGCATCACTTAGTTTGTTTTCCCCATGTTAACATTCATCTAATAGTCTTTGTTTCCCACTTATTACTTCATATTTTCCTTGAATCCTTATCAAATGGTGAAATTGGCTCTCACTTTGCATTTGAATCTCAATGGCTCGATTTGTGCTTAACCTCACATGGTTCACCGCCATGGTGAAACCTTTTAGTCGATCTCCCCATGATTTCTCGTTGTGCGTTAAGTTGCCTCCACTTGGTGTGCCAAGCCAACGACTCGCCCTCTAAGCTATATTATGTGGAACCTCTATATTAACTATCTCGGTTATCGATCCCACTAACTCGCAACACAAGCTGAGTGATTTTTCCATTTTGGAAATTTTTACTTTGGAGATTTTGGATTTCCTAAATCTAACTTCATTGTTTGGTCATCATTCTAGCCAAAAAAATAGTCCGTAGTTCCAAAACCCCAAATTCTAAAATTCAAACTTTGGAGTTCAAAATTCGAGTTCTTTTTTATCTCAACTCACCCAATAACTTACCAAACTATGCCTCGAAAATGTTCTGTGACATTTGACATTGAAAGGGGCGTTGACTCTAAAAACCCCAAGCTGATAGGAGATCATATTTCTAGGATTTCAAGATTTTGGTTATTTCACTTGTGCCAATTATTTTCACCCACCATGATCTTGAAGCCACACACCTTTGAAGTCCTAAATTTTTGGACTTAAAATTCTTGTCCATACTTTCCACAAGCTCGAATCTCAAGCCATTCCTACGATCTCCGAAAATCTTCCTATGCCATATGTGGCATCTAAAAGTGGCTCGATGAGCTATCCATTTACAAGCTCAATCATTTGAGCTCTTTGTGCCCTCTCTGCAAACATTACGGCCTACATTTTTCCTTTGCTTCCATACAACTCAGAGACATGGCCGATTACTCTTTCTTTCTAATGTTTGGCTTGGCTTGGCTCTCCATTTATGAGATAAAATTCCTCCTACATACCAAGCCGATGTACCTCTACTACAAATCACTTTGTTTAAGCCAGAGAGTATCTTTCCTTACTTCATAGAACTTAACCCCACACAGATATTCCATGGATTCGTCCCTCAAAGAATTAGCCATGCAACGAGAAATCCATGAAACCTTCATTCATTGTCACTCCTCCTGTCATTTCGGTCCAATTACAAGTTTGATAGTTCAAGCCTCGTATTCCATTGTTGGGTGATTTCTTGTGTTTCATGTGAGCTGTTTGCGACCATGTATAGCTCGATGCATCAGGCTATGTCAATATCGAGAGGCCCTTCGTGAATCTACTTGGATGATCCCACATTGCTTTCCATCTATGAATCGAATTAGATGATCCCAAATTGTTATGTTATTTATCTCCTCGACCCTTTTGTACCTATAATTGATCTCAAACCCATCCTAGTTATTCATATATGACCACGGTATTTACCATGACTCGGACATAGGTAAAAATTTGCCTCTGTGTTGAACATTTCCAGCCATCGAACTCATTCACTTCATGCCTTGAATTCCAACAAGTGCATTATTTTCCCGAGTTCGCGAGTGTTCCATCTGGATTGGCTCTTTCTTGTCTGCGAACGCATTACCCTAGCCTTTAGCTTGGCTATCTCAACTATGCGAGTGTCACGGGATGAGATCTTTTTAGATTGATCTTGATCTTGAGCTCGTCCCAATGATTCATGAGGTATCTTTTCAACATTTTCCCATGAGAAAGATGCCCAGTTCGACCCATCGAATTCCTATTAAGTAGCTCACTCGGGTGAGCTTGGCTTTGCACTAAAACCCGCCATGCATTGTGGACTCCCATTTGTAATGCTCCACTACCTACTAACTCAGCTCACCGAGTAGCTCGGTGAGCTACTTAGTGAGTCATTTTTGACTCTTGACCTCCTAAGCCCACTTTCTCTTTTTTTCAATTTATTGGAGTTTTTAAAGAGATTTCTTGAACTAATGGAGTAAGATACATTGAAAGAACACCGATGCTCAATTTATTCATCTTTTTTTCCATTCAAGTTGTGTTAGCCAAATGTGGGCCCACGGGACCTGCTTCTCTTCCTTTTTAAATTGAATCTTAAGGGTCAAAACCTAGAAGAGGAAAAAAATTCCTTAATATTATTTCTATTCCAGAATTCATTGAATGTTCTCTTGAGACCTTGGAAACTCCATATAACTAAATTTCATCCCTACGGCCTTGTCTGGTGTAACTGGATCCTATTATGTCCTCGTTGTCCATTTTTCCAAGGTGGAAAAAATGGATAGCATGAAACTTTACCATATATGTTAAAGGGAGAGTCTCATTATCGAAAAAAAAGGAGTGAATTCTTTGAAGATGTTGGTGTATTAGTTTTCCATCGGGTTTCTAACTTTGATGCCATAAATGAAAAAGGGGAGATTGTTGAACTATGATGCTTTAGTTATTATTGTCATTTATGTCACATCACTTTGATGGGATAGGAGGATTGAAATTTCATTTAGGTTGGTTCCTTCTCAATGGTGTTAGGTGTTTAGAAAGTGGTCTCATGGCGGTTTCTTAATCACTCAATATGGTTTTAAGGAATTACATGTCTAGTCAATGAGTTTGGTTCCCACTCGAGGTATTGAGATGTTGTGTGTTCTCTACTTAGGTTTCTAATAGGTCTAAATTTGGGTTTCAAGGATGTGCAAGGGCTTCTATCGTGATCATTAGGTCGGTGTTGTAATTCATAGTTGGAACTAACACATTTAGGCCTCGTTCTAGAGCCTAATGAGGCGTATGAGATCAAAGAAGGCCATGAAAATCCTATGCAAGTATGGTAGGAGCCTAGGAACACTCTATAAAACATTTATGAGATGCTACATGACATGCTTTATCTCTTGGGGATAAATTTGAACTTTTCACTAGGAATTCCTTTGAGAACTAAAGCGGTGGAGGTATAGAAGAATGAGATTGTTCTTAATTGTAAAACCTCATTTATGAGATATCAACCTATGAATAATGTAAAGGAATGTGTTGTAGTGTTCTAGGTTACGTTTCATGAAAATGTTAAGAATTTTGTTGAAGATATTCAAGTTTTACTAAAACTGGGTTAAGAAAGAAGGTCTAAAACAATGACCTCTTCTTAGAACTCAAGAAAAAACTATAATAATTTTTAGATAAATCATAAGAGGAATGTTTTAAGAGCACTTAAAGAAATAAATTTTGTAAAAAGCGAGGTCAATTGCAATTAGAAAAGAACAAGAAAGTTCTCTTCATTTTCTATCAGTGTTTAGACCCTCACCAAACCATATCCTGGTAGTGATAGACAAGAAATGAGTTATTTAGTCTCCAAATCACTTGGTAAATAAATTAAAACAACTAAAGGATGTAGAGATTTCCTCCTAGTCTAGGTTGGGTGTATTATTGTTTCTCAAACATGATTGCTATGTACTGATTTTTTGATGTTCTTAATAAAATTTTCTATACAGTCCTAATTTGAAGGCTCCAAGATGAATCTCATTTTTTTGAAATATGTTATGTGATTTGTTATTAGGGTTCATGAATATTTTTTGGTAATTTCATTGCATGTTTGGTGTGAAATAAATCAACGTTACTCTCATACCGCTAAAAGGTATCTCAAGATAAACTAGTCATGGTGTCTCGAAGAAGAAATTTGTCTATAATTATATTCATGAGGAAATAAATGGTGATAAACACTTTATAGGTTCAATGTGACTCGATGGATCCCATGGATTTCTCTTTTGAAGATTTTTGAATTATAATTTCTCTTGGTCTATAACTAGTTTGTTTTCTGGTCAAGAAGAGCGAGAAACAAGGATGTTTTTGTGGTTTTATCTTCACCAATGCTCATAAGTTTTTAATATTAATTGTACTTCTCTTTTGAGATATTAGTGGTAGTGGTTAGTCACTTGAGTGAAGGTATAATGATAAGGAATCTTCAAATTAAGAATTTATTTTGATGCCTTAATAACCATCCAACATAGTTTTAGAAATGTTTTTTTCATGACTATATTCCTTCAAATGGTTGTTGCTTAGCATTTGTGGTAATAATCTTAAAGAAATTATCTCCTCATAATATTTCTTGAGAGTCCTTAGATATATTTTCATATAGGTCTAAACACTCTAAAAGACTGGGTCTGATTTGTTGTGACATTTAAGATGGACATTGCCCTTGGACTTATTTCATGAAATTCCTCTATCATATTATGCAAAAGAGGGATTGATATTTTATCAAGGACCTACGATGAATCCATACTACACCTGTATTGACATAAAATCTAAGAATGGAGTGTTGAAAGTCTTCAAACTGTTGACTAGGGTTTTGAACCATGAAACCATAACCAATATTATCTTGAAGATCATGAAATGTTGATCTCTTAACTAGGGAGTGAAGCAATATTTAGATCTAGTACGTTGAATGTAAAATTCTTCATCCTTTAAATATGGCAGTGGAATCTTAAATGACAAAGGTACATTATGATCTTTCTCAACCTTTGAAGTTGCAAATATGTGCATGAAAAATTGTGCAACCTTTGATCTAATGCATGAGTTAAGAATAAATTAGTGGTGCTATGATATTTATTTATTTTTAAATAGGACCTATATTTAACAAAAATCCATATTCATGCTTAAAATCATTTGAAAACTTGTTCTTTGCAATATGTTAACTCGGTCTCAACTATGGTCGAGATTTTCATATCTATTCATATAAAAAGTGTTTTACAATGTTGAATAATAACCTTAAAACTATGATAAGATGATGTCAAAGTAATTATTGGTATCAAGAACTTATGTAGCCTTGGGTTTCATAAATTTTTGAAAATATTTAGTCTCAAAGGATTCTAGTTAAGGAATGTATTCTTTGTTTCTAGCACCTCTTTGCTCTCATAGATGCTAGAATGAGACTTGAAAAGTATATGGAGAATGAGGGATGTCGGGAGGATTTAAGGGAAGTTTCAAGGTTCTAGTAATTTTTGTTCTTATCAGATTCACTGGTAGTGATCCTTTTGTGCCGCAAGACAAGGGTTCTCCTTGAAGAAAAATCTAAAAATCTAGTGAACCAATACAAGTCGATCACATAAGTCCGAAAGGAATATTATCACTTGTGGTAGAATTTTAGGGAGTTTAGGAGACTCCATTATTAATCATTTGACTTCAAAGAATCCTTTGAAAGATACTATATTTTATAAAACTATTATTTATCTCTCACAAATGTAATAATGATATATTTGGGGTAGTTTATGTATCAAGACAGGTCCAATTTCCTCCTTATACTGATTGTCAAGTGAATTAGGTTACAAGAAAATGAATTTGAAGTGCAAGAGTCATGTTTATAATCCCATCTTGTTAGATATATCATTAGGTGAATGCATTGTGTTGATGTATGTGAGATCTTGGAGCATAAGGTGAAAAGAGATGATTATGTATTGAAAGAAGTGCAATAGGAAGTCGTGTAGAAAGATGCATGATCTTATCTAGGATCACTATATGTTGTCTTAAAAACCTTTTCAATTTAGTGAACAAAATTTGAAGTAAATTTATAGTTGAACCTTAGAAAGTTCTTAAAGTAGGTGATTTCATGCAAGTTGCGGCTTGCAAAAGAGTCAAGTAGGTGCTTGATCACATATTGATGTTTGTGCTTCATGTTTATTTGGTGCGTAACAATTTTTTTAAAGATTTGTAATCATAGTTAAATTGTTCAATTGGTTTTTCTCCCATCTTGGGTTTCCCACTTAAAACTTTTTCTCTCTATGTGTTGTGCTTGTTGAATTCATGTGAATTGTGTTGTTTCTCTTTCATATTAAGTTTTAAAAATTTGATTGGTTTTGAATTGTACTACAAATTTTAAATTGACATTGATTCACCCCCTCTTAGTGTCTTAATTTCCAAAAATTCTAGCCATTTCTCCTATATAGCTCCATGAAAAATAGTTAGATGCTTGGATTTCCAAAAAAAAAAAATTCTCACACTTGGAATTTTATGTTCCAAAACGTCTTAAAAATAACTCAAAATATTCATCTCAAAATCACAAAGTCAAGATGATACTAAACTTGTTGAAGCCATGAACTTATTAATTTTTACTCCACAAAATAATTGTTTCTCTGGAAAATTCATTCTTTCCCCTAGTTAGCTATAAACCATTTTTCTCATTCCAACAGACTCCATGGACCAAATTTCTTTAAATTTTGACTAAGGATTCCTCATCTAAATTAATTTCATTTGATTCCACTCTTTAATGATAATGTGGAGTATTTTTGTGATAAATATTTGGTTTCATCGAAAACACCATAACAATTAGAGGCACTAAAAAAATATCTTTTACTCCCTCTCTCAAATGATTATTTGCTTTAAAACATTCACACTCAAAAATATCCAAAAGTTAAATTAAATTATTATCATTTTGAGAGCATTTCAGTTTTGATGTTGTAACATCCATTTGTGGGAAGTAGTAACATGAGTAACATGGATTATGAATACTTGAGAGGAATGATGAAGGACTTCATAGAGTATTAGGAGCAAGATGATCAAAAGATGAAATCACGTGATTAAGATATATCTATAAATGATCTAATCAATTGATTTGAGTATTTGAGAACTCCATAAGGACATGGAGGATCACCCAAATGATATCAAATTAGGCCATGAAATCAAGGGAAAAATCAACATTGAATTGTACAACATGAGTTGACCATCATTGCATTCTAGTTAGATAACAATTGAAGAAATTTGTGACAAATTTTAGAGTATTATCGAAGGAGAGTTTGCCTATCAAAAAAACTATAGTATTAAACTCATGGGACTCCTTTCTCGGAGTTTAAAGAAACATTTCTAATGTAGATCAAAAGAATATTAATTTACTAGATAATTTTATATTGATAGAAGCTTTATTTGATCATTGGTTGGATATTTTGATAAACAAATTTTAATTCCATATAGAGAGAAATTTTTAATCTAGTGTCAAGTTTCAATTTAATAGTGAAAGCCCGAGAAGGTTCCTCTTTTGCAACACATTCAAGATTCTTCATCTTCCAAGTTTCTAACCATGGATTAACTTCTTTGGTTCTTTTTTTCTTCGAGCCACACCCTCTATTTCTTTAATAAGAAATCACATTTTTGTATCTTTATGTACTTGGTGATTTCTATTTCTTCACTTGGGGTGCACTTATTCTAATTTTGTCTTATTTAAGTAGGTATCTTTATATTCGTTTATTGTTAAAGTAATTTTCTTAAAAAAGAAAAGTTATTTATTTTAGTTAGGAATATGAAAGGTCGTAAGAGAATCTTAAAAATATTTTGAGAGGGGTATGCATTAGATTCGATTCCTCATTCCAAATGATTAGTATTTTTTCTCTGAGGCATATTATATTCTTCCATTTCCCCATGATAATTTCCTTAATTTTTCTCTCAATACTTAGCCGAGCATATTGTAATTATTGTAAGGATGCAAGAGATTTGTATCGACTAAAATGAATTGAGAATCACAAGTTAAACTTTGCTTTAATTTACAAATGTTTTTCTGTTTCTTCTACTTGAGATAGAATTTTATTTATTTGTCAGTTAGTGATATCTGTATTTCTTTCATTGGCATAACTCCACTGCTACGTTTCCTATACTTATCTCCTCTCCTAATATTTAAATCTTCTCTATCTAATATATCCCTAAAATAATGAAAAGGGCATTCTGACACATTCCTTGGTGTTTTAGAACCTTTATGTTAAATTTAGTTTATATAATTTGAACTTTTAAACAAATGGTTTCCACTCCATTCAATAGTGAAGGACCTAATCGAATAATCAGTGATGAAACACTTTTTTCCTTAAAATAATATTTCACCAACGCATTTTGAAGGGAAGGAGCATGTAGATGTTCGAGGAAATTAATTGAGGCTTTTCCCTTCAGCACATGTCATCACATCTTCGTTACATATGCAAAATGTTTTACCTTTTAATGTAACTTAATATCATTTTTTGTATTAACAGATGTCCATAACATCCATGGTCTATATAATTTCGTGTATTTATACTTAAAACTATCCTAGAGGAGGGTCATGAGCATCATACATAGGATTTTTAAGAACCTCATGAAAATAATTATACTTTTACCACATTTTATACTCAAACTACGGTGTTTTCTTCCCTATTCTATGTTTCTATATGTTGTTTCTAACGATTTATAAGGATAAGACTGTACTTTGGAAGGAGATAGAAAATTTTCTGCGGTGTAATGTTTTTCCATAATTTCATTTTGCATCCATGTTTACAAATTTGTATGATTTAAGATCACAACTTATATTTCACATAGAATGTTTATTATTATTAACATGTATGTATATGATTAAGTAATCACAAAAATAATTTTATATTTGAGTTTATCATAAAATGATTATAATGATGAAATTATGGTAATGATTAAGTTAATTTGTTTTTCTACTTATGATTTAATTGATTACTTATTCATTGGTTTATTGACACAAACATTGATGTATTATTAATATGCATATTTTAATGTGATCTTTTCTTGTCTTCAATTTTTTTACTTTTTAATTTTTAGTTTTTTCATAAATTTTGACATTTTTTTAAAATAAAGAAGGTATTTTAAAATAGTTTTTTTTTTTTTAAAAATTTTAATTCTACATATGTGTAGATATCCTGAAAACTCTTGTTTATATTATTACATGTTGATAGATTCCATTTCAAGGATTATATTTTTATGTGGTATTTGAGAGATAGATGAAGGATTTGAGATACTAAGGGATTTCAACTAGACTAATAGTATCCTCTAGCTTTGTATATTATATCCCATTTGAATCAAAATGAAAATGTTAAAAGAAGGGTTCATTTTTAGACCCCCTGCAAAAAATATTATAGAATGGGTGGCGAATGTGCCAAAAAATCTATTCATAATGTTGGCAAATCTAAGAAAGGAGGGTTTCAGGATGGTGGTGAATCTATGGGTTTTGAACTTTGTTCCCATATGGTAACAAAAATTTGTTACTATATGGTAACACATATTATTTTCTAGTGGTAACAAAAGTTGACATGTCTTCTAGTAATACTTGTTGTTTTTACATTGCATACACATTTTGTTATTTAGGCCAAGAACACGTTTTTATCATCATCCAGTAGGAGAAAAACATAACCGTGTGACACTTTCACTATTGTTGTCACCTGGTAAAAAAATTTGTTACCAGACATCATTTGGTTAGCTTGTTAAACGATTATATGTGATCATTTCTACCCGGTAACATGCCCTTGTTATCGGACATACCCGAATCCCTATTCCCATCCTTGTCTAATGAGTCTATTCCTTTCCTATTTATATACATTTACCCACTATTTTTTTCCCATTTACACTTACATGTTTCTCAAAACAAATGTTTTTCAGAGTGTCCTCCACCTTTACAAAAAAAAAATTCTATGATCCTCATACCTTTCTAGTATTAGCCACACGTGACATGACTAGCTCTTCAAGTCAGATGTATATGGTACCGAAAAAGGTATCTGCCAACACCCCTTTTTCAAAATATCAAGATTTAAGAATAATCAAATATGTAATTATGAAAAAAATCGATTAAAACTCCATCCAATGTTTACAAAAATATATTATATCTGCACTTATCAACTATGCTAAAAGACCCACAAATTAAAATTCAATTCAATTGGATTGGTAACTCGGGAGTCCACATGATTTATTTACATGCCTCATTATGAGACAGAATACAAGTTGTTAAACAATTTAATGTAAATGTATTATAGTTCCAATGGATCTTTCATAGATGCATTACCATCGAAATAATTTGTCATCGAATAACACCTAATGATATTCTACGTCTAACGAGAGATACCCCATCAAAATGCATTGCATGTATCCAAAAAACATTCTACCGATGACAAAAATAAGCTTTTAGATTCTCATTACAATCCTTCTCTTGATACTAAGGTTAATAATCCCTCCAAAAGAGGGATTAACAAACAATAAATCAAATGCCCTTTTTCCTAGCCATCATGGAGTTTTTCAGGTGCCCGCATCATGTTACAGGAAGATACACTAAGTTTCCTTAGTATAAATTGTACTACCTTCTCCAAAACATTTCCGATGTTATATTTGATTGGTGTACATTTATTTCAACAAGGATTTGTTCGATCTTGAAAATTCCATTATGAATCCTTGTGCAGTTATTTCTTCTTCTTGTTTAGTTCTTACTTTTTATTATGAGGTTTTTCACAGACTCAAATCAACATCTTTTCAAAAATTCTATGTACAAGAAGATGGATAAATATGCAATGCCTCTCGGAGTGATAGTTGAGGAGTATTTTTTTAAAAGAATTCTATTTTGATTCTTTTCATAAACAAAATCATTTTAAAACAAATTGTTAAACATATATAATCTGCTTTCAAAATTCAACGGGAAAAATAAAGTGAAAAAATGTCTTGACATGATGTGCAGTTCACACACATAACCCACAAAACATCCCTGCAAAGCACTTTAGAGCATAATATATGTAGAATAGAAAGATAAGGAAATATAGGCAAGAGTTTGAAAGGAATTTGATTTAAAATAATTTATTACATAAACATGCGAAATTAGGTTTTAAATGTTCGGAGGGAGTTTAAAGCGGCCATCATGAATTATCTCTTTTAATATCTTTCCCTTGGCTAACATAACAACATTTATTCAGGGATTGCTTTGGATACTTATATTGTAGCAACTATGAAAATTTATTCAACATGATGTCTTTGCGATACAACTATTTACTTGATCGAGAAAGAGTTGATCAATAGGTAAAAAAGGATTATTATGCCTCAGATGGAAAATTATCTTCCCCAAAATGGAAAAAAACATGCATATTATGCACTTATTGATGATATTTTTTCCTTGCACGAGTTAGGTTCCTAATTTTTAAGAAGTTCCAAAGATAGATTTTTGAACTGTCTCATTTTGTCAAATATCATATTGACACTTGATTTTTACATTGGAGATAAAGATTTTGGATTGATGATTTTATCAAACTATATAAGATTTCTTACCATTGAAATAAGAGACAATTTCTAAGTCTTGAACAACACTAACTGAATCATTGGAATTTTTCCACTAGATATAAATATACACTCTTCTACATGAATGTTTCCTTCTCATTCGTGCACTTTTGATATCGATTTGTTAAACATCTATGGAGCTATTACATTTCTTGATGACACATAACATTTGATATTTTATGGCATCAAAACCTTAGGGACATTAATACATTGAATGTCAATGAGTAAAAATTGTATCTTGTCAGATAATTCAATTTTTTTAATTTTTTGATGATGTATTTGTCTAAGAATTTATCTTTTTTTAATTTTCGAGAATGGCCAACCATGTACCGATACCAAAAAAGAAATTTATTCAAAAATTAGAAACACACACAATTATTAATATCAAAATCAAACATTAATACATTGTAAAACTCTTGTCTAAAATACTGAATTTAGTATTGATAAATTCTAGAAAGACTACAAAGAAACCATTTGCAGTGTAATGACAAGACATAAAGAAGATTTAATTTTTGTTATGGTTAATACAAAAGACATAAATACATTTAAATGGATCACATAAGATATTCCTAGTAATAAAAATCCCATCATGATCAAAGATATGTTTAAAAGAAGAAGCAAATTAATAAAATGAGGTGTACTACATAAAAGTTATATACATGAAATAAAAATTAATGAATATTAATCACTTTTCGGTGGATAGATTAATGGATGAATGATTCCAGATTTGACGAAGGTGAGAAATGATGAGCGAATGAATGATGGGAACTTGATTATCCACATGAAGGATAGGAATGGGGTTCCTTCTATCAAAGGAAGAAATAAAATCCACAATTGGCATATCCAAGTTCGAGGTTAACAATACTCATAATAGTTTCCATCAAATTGGGGTATTCGGGGCCAGCTATTGATAAGTCTATGATACCTAACATAGGCTAAAATCCATTGAAACCAATAAAATAAACAAGAAACAAACATTAGCATATATATTTAACTAAATTGAGAGCTTGTGCTTTTTACATATAATTTTTTTAGGCTTTGTTATTTCATACCTAGTTTAATCTAAAGTAACTAAAATCTACATGTTTATATAGATCCTTTTGACTATGAAGAAACTTCTATACACAACAAACTCTAATAAATTTGCATCTACAATATTTAGTAAAAACTTGACATTGAAATCTACCTATTTCTAGAAAGTGTGCACCCATATACATTGGGATCCACACTGACATGTAAGAAATCTATTAGAGGTTCATGTTTTAGAATTGATGTTGGTAATTGAGATTGAAATCTTATATCGCATCATTAGAGAGATAAAAATGAAATAAAATATTGAACAATGGAGTTATGCAAAATAGCTTTTGTGTAAGTCCCTTCTAAGGGAATTTATTTTAAGTATTAATTCAACATTACTTACGAAAAACATCACACCCTTTTCGTACTTTGAAAAAGAAGAAAATGAAAATACGTATCCATGAAATGAAGATGGGTATCTATGAAAATTATATGTGTATCCATAAAATCATAATGAAAATAAATAAAGATTAAAAATCATAAAATACCTCGAGAGATGAGATATACTATTTGAAAATGATAAATCCCCTTCGTATAGGTAGAGACTTCTACATTAGATATCTATTTTTAAAAACTTTTCAATAGTTGCAAATTCACTAAATGTAGTAGTTGTCTCATGTTGCGATTACTTTTGTTTCTAAAGCGATGGAATACAACATACATAATGTTGAGTTTCTTTTTCTTTTGTCAATATTGTAATATATATATTATTGTGGGCTCCTTTCTTAACATCCCAGCTCAAATAGAATCTTTGAAAATATCTAAATAGAATCTTGAACATAGGGAAGAGGAACATGGGTATGAACAAAACCCTAGACCTAAATAGTACCTATTTCTCTAAAACGTACTTATAAGAACCCCTAAGCGTAAATAACCCATTACAGATAATAAGCATGCATGAGCTATTATTATGTTCCCAAAGTGTCTATACATAAAATCACGCACTCAGGTACATTTCTAGGTCCTAAAATAATAATAACATTTACGTGATTCCTAAGCATGAAAACTTGTAATTGAAAATTATCTTCGACCTCTTTTTTACCCTTATTATTTTCTATTTGGTCTTACACATCCTACAACCCATTTAGAAATTTTCTTGCTTATATTTTATTAGTTTGAACACCAACACATAGCTAGGATGCCAAAGCCCAAGTGCCTTAGTCCCCTCTGGGTGACACCGACCTCTTTATACCTTACTCACTCTTTTTGGGAATCTTTAATCTTTTGGGCATCTTATTATATCATGGACCAGCATTTCATTTTTCGATTACAAAATTCAAACAAGGGAATTTTATAAATACATAGTTATGTGTTCAAAATAAAGGAACAACTTGTAAGAATTACTATTGTAACCTAAGACCGCATCTAAAGGCATCCAAAGTTCTCAAATGCACATGATTCATCTAGCTTCCATACAAAGGACAAGGGATTGTATTCTATGCATAAAAACAACATATAAAGGGAAAGTTCATTATATTCTTGCATAAGGTCATTCTAGTGCACCATTTAACATACTCACAAGAAGTACAAAGAGTATAAGATGTAGTGCGGTGGTTGGTCATAAGTTCAATCAGTTTGGTTACCATTAGGGTTAGTCCAACACCCCATATTACATCTTTATTTTATGGATTTTATGTAGTTTTTGGGTTTTACGGGTGAACGTCTACTTTACAAAGTTATAGGTACATCTAACGATCAAGGTGTGACACACATGCGATACATAGAGAATATCATCGAAACTCTTATGACCTTTGTAAAAATCAAATTTTGATCCCCTAACTACCACAGAACCAAATAAAGGTCTCCAAAGCATCCGGCCGCCCTCTCCTTAATATAGGAACCCTAGTTTGACCTTGTTTGGCGGTTCTAAAATTTACCATGGGTGATTACAACATTGTTATCTTCATGTTGACAATTTTTCCCAATCTGCACTAGTCTCAGATTGAGAAAAAATTATCTAAGTCCTTTCCTCTCTCTCGTGTACTTATATCTTATTTTTGTGTCAAATAATAGCTAGGAGTTGTACTTCATTGTTTCTATTAGTTACTCGCAATAAAGGTTATACAAAAATTATTTTTAGTTAAATCATTTGGTTAACCCATCACTCTAACCCATCCTTACTTCTATGTATTTTTTCATGTTTTTATAATTGTTCAAAATTATGCACCCTTTACTAATGAATATCTTCATGATCTAAATTCCCATCTTGCTGAAAATCGACAAGATCTAGATCTTATTTTATTCCTTGATCATGAGGAGGCCACCAATCTAGTTAACCTTAATGTTCTTACATGTCCACCGCAACTTCTATGCCTATTACTACTCAACATCCAATTTCCACCATTCCAACTACTTTCAATTTTCTCGTTTTTATGCCTACCCCTACCAATCATTTTACTCAACCTATAACCTCCCACGTGTGGCAAGTATCTTCCTCTGACAATCAATACCAAGCCTCTCTCTATCAACGTCACTAGGTTATTTCTCATACAACTCCATATCTTGATTCCACCTTATTCCTTCGCACTCCTTTCACTTCATCCATTTCCACCTATGCACTACATCCAAAAATTTTCATGCCTAATTTTCCCACTTTCAATGGCCATGGTGACCCTCATGAGCATCTAAAATGTTTTCATGTGGTATGTATCAATTATGTGGTTGATCATACTTTTGTAGTAAATCTCTTTCCTAAAAGTCTCCAAGATTATGTTATGCGATTGTTCTATGATATACATGTTCATTTGGTAACATCATTTACACATTTATCCAATGATTTTCTTGCACATTTTTCAATCAATATCAGTTCTCAAATATCATATTCTCAACTTTCACAAATTAAACAATGATATAATGAGCATTTAGTTGACTATGTATTACTCCATAAGAACAATTTAGCTAAAATTACCAATCTACTCACGGAATCTGAATTACAAGATCATTTGGTTCAAAGACTCTTATCTCCTCTCCAAGAGAGTTTCAACTTTGAGACATCTTTATCATTTGAACACTTATGCCATACACTTAAGTTACACAAAATTAATATCTATGAGAAAACTCAAGTATCATGATCATGCTTCATCCCCTTCTAATTGGTTTCAAAGAAAATCTATTTTAAACCATATAATAAATCTAATGGAACAAAATCTACTATTAACGCCATTTCAACTCCTTAACAACTTCATTGTTTACCTCCAAAGTATACATTCATAAAATTTCCTTATGCTCCCCGCCATCTATTGGCATAACTTATCGAAAGAAATATTATTACACTTCCACAATGTTCAATCTTGATCCATATCATCGTCAAGGCCACATTTATGCAGAAAATGCCAAATGTGATTATCATAAATTAATTGGGCATTCAATTGATCGATGTTTCAAAATTAAACATATTATCTAAGACCTTATTGGGAACAATGTAATTGAGCTCTTCGAGACTTTGGAATCTAAGTTGGACAATGAAAATCAAAAGATAATAATATTTAAAGATCTATTGCCTAAGCATGATAAACATGATGTGGATTATTCTTCCAATCATACATATAACAATGTACCCCATCTGCTATCGTGGCCTCTTGATTTTCTAGTTCTAATACAAATGCATCTCCACCATGTACTACATTCTAGGACGACGGTTATCATGCTACATTTATTTTTAATACACTATAAATCAACAATTCTATTGGACCTCATAATGTCAATAACAACATGATCAATCCACCAGCTCCTATTAGTGTGTGCTCTATTGACCGCTCGTTGTTATCAACTATCCAATCTCTACGATTTCATATCATATTCCAAAATTTATGGCTACATCAAGCTTCCAATTATAGTTGGGCCTCTCACAATACTTGTGTCATTCAATGTGGCACATTCAATCGATGGTTCTAACATGCTCTTAGGTCCTCCTTCACATCACACTGCTTAAGTTGTATTTTCGATGAACCATTTGTGTCTCAAATTCATTAACAATAAGAAATTTGTCACTCTTAAAGGTGTTCCACCATCAAAAAAATTTCCTTAGCATCCTCTTGAGGATGTGCTTTTAATAATTAGAGCATCTAATCCCCCCTAGAAATCTCAAATCTAAGGCATATTATTCACCTACCTCTCATTTTGCAAATGGCCTACTCTGTTTGTCATCGGTATAATAGTCCATATCCTTAGCCTAAATCCAATATTTGGGTGTCCTCTTCACATAGGAGTTCACTACCTCTACCACCTCTTACAACTTCTTCACATAGGTTATCATCACCTCCTAGGTCTCCTACACATCAATTCTCATCACATCCTAGGTCTCCTTCACATAGGCAATCACCACCTTGTCTTATATCATATGTACATCATCGGTCTCATACACTACCAATCTCATAGCATGGTTGCATGAGTTTATCTCCTTAGACATCGGTTGGAGGTCCCTTTCCCTTCACTTTCATTCAGATAACTTACTCATAATCATACACTTGGGAGGCATCATTCTTACTCCCACTCCCTCCTAGAATCATTAACTATTTACCATTTCTACTATTACGCTTGTTGCTTCATACTTCCTATATCTAATCATTATTACACACCTTGATACACATTTTGTATCATCATTACCCTATGATGTGCTCTTGTGCTAAGGTTCACACTTGACTATTGAGGGCATAATACATCCATGAACCTCACACACTACACATTTCACGTTCTGCACTCAATGATATATCTTTATAGCATCCCATTCTAATACAAGATACTACCCTATGACGCACTCTAGTTCATACTCAATTCCTAATGGTATAAATATGAAATGAACCTTGACCCATTAACTCTTTACGCTCTACGGTTCATGGTTTATATTTATATTGCACATTTTCAAACCATTTCCCAATGACACACTTTTGTTCTCTGTCCATTATTGACTATTGAGGGGTATCTTATAAATGAACCTCATCTCATGCTCATCCAAATTGACTAGGGGTCAAGTGTATCCTATCACATTTCCATTGCATACCATTCCATCTCACTGATACACTACACTTGCATATTTTTGTTACACTGATTCTTTCTTGTTTATACTTACATGTACACTTTATTTTCCATGCTAGATGGATAGTTAGTATGTGAATGTATTTTCTATATACACATGTGTGTTCACTTGGGATCTAGTTGTGAATGCCAACTTTCTAAAGATCCGTACATAAAACAATGATGCTTGGAAATGTACCACTTACCAGTACCACTTTGAGGATCCTAGGAGAATCTACATTTACTACTCTTACACATCACATGTGCTATTGTTTTAATAAATACTACTTCATACGCTTACTAAACAATAATTATTCTATCAAAACATACACGTTTTGACATAATTTTTTTATCTTTCTAACATGATAATTGGTGCTTCATGTGACACATTGGCTTTGCATGACTATATTCCACTATGGTTATATTATTTATCTTGGTCACTATTGTTTGTCATAGTATGTTATTATTTTTGGGTTATGTCCTTTGTCTTGTATGCAAACTCTATGATTTTGGCTACTTCACCTTGATTGTCTTGTGAAATTGTGAGCGATGTCCCATGTTAGGAACCCATTTTTGAAATCTATCTTGTCTTCTATCTTTCTTGATTGCACATTGTATTTGATTTCTTGCTTTCTACTTTTCAACTAACACATGTTCCTAGGCGGTTTGTTTACATGTGACATGGTTTCTACCATGCACATTCCCCCGTATGATATCCACTTCAAATCAATTCCATGTTCCCTCCTTTGGACCACATGCTCCTATCATTGTCACATACACCCCAAATGATGGGGGCATACATTGGGTGAATAAGTCACCCCTACAGAATCTCGAGCTACTGATATAGAATTGCATAGTATAGGAACATAAAATTCATATAGTAAAAAATGGCCCTAAATATGACTTGGGTACTCAATTTAGCATGAGATACTAGTGTCCAACATAAGACATAAGCATTTAGACTCCCTAGTCCTCCCCTGGGAACATTTGTCCTGGGGGTATATACAAATTTTTTCTTAAATCAACATAGTTTATAGAGTAGTTTCCATAGTACATGCACAATCTTCCAACCAGCATAATGCATTCTATCTCCATAGGAACAAACAATATATTCAGTAAACTTGGAACAAAAATGAACACACCATGTGTAGTTGTGTTTATTGGGAATTAGTCACGAAAGGAGAGTAACAATATACCTCTCTCCCCAACACTCTTGTCATGGCATGGGATTGCACAAAAATCGCACTTGACGAGAAATCTCCCAAAACCTCGCACTTGGCATGCGATCACCCGAAATACTTTCTCGTGGCATGAGCTCACCCAAAAATTCACACTTGGCATGAGATCACCAAAAATATCTCTACGTGCAACATTTGAGGAAATATTTGTATCCTTTTACACTCATGCTCATCGGGTGCACTAATTTATTTGACTACTTTTACACACTTTTACATAATTTTACACACTTTTAAAGAGTTTTCATGATACATAAATTTGATTACTCGTTTGCTCTTATTTTGTAGGTTCATCCTTTATACAAAACAAGAAGAAACCCTACATCAAATATTCAAGCACAACAAACAAGTACAACACAATAAAATACATATGCTTGAAACATAGGGTCACTTTCTCTTCCTAGTTTCCACTCTTCATATTTACACTCATTTCACACTTCACTTGTCCACTCAACATGCATTTCATCACACACTCTATATGGTTATTAGGTACGCATATGTTATCTACTTTATGTTATCGAGTATTAACTAAACAACATAAATTCGGGGTAAATGTAGAAACAAAATCAAACACTTGGATACATTTCTATGTCCTAAAATAATACTAGCATTTATGTGATTCCCAATCGATAAAAATAGTAACTTATAAATATCTTTGGCCTCTTTTTATGTGTTTCTTATTTTCTATTTGGTATTACACACCATACGCTTGATGAACTTTATTGTCTTAACTTTTATGACTTGAGACAATAGCTCCCAACTAGGACTCCAAGACCTTACTACCCTCATCCCCTCCGGGTTCCTCTAACCTCTTTATACCTTACTCACTCTTTTTGGGCCTCTTTTATCTTTTGCGAATATTATTTTCTTATAGTTCAACCTTCCAGCTTTTAGTTTTAAAATTCAAATAAGGGAATCATATACATACATAGTTATGTGTTCAAAATAAAGGACCAAGCTCTAAGCATTACCACTATAACCTAATCTTGCATCTAAAGGAATCCAAAGCACTCAAAGGAATCCATCTAACATTAAGACAATGGACATGGGACTTCATTTTCTTCATTAACACAATATAGGAAGTGAAAGTTTATTCTATTTCATACACACATTTGCGGTGTTTAGTAAATATAGCTCAAGTATCTAGTGCATCTTACATAACAACATCCTAGCACATTGTCTTCACACACTCACAAAAACTACATGGAGATTTAACTATACTAAATTTGTCCATCTTAAGTTCACTTAGTCGTGTGACCAACGAGGTCAATCGACTCCTATATTACATATTTCATTTTTGAATTTGATGAGGTTTTGTGTGTTTTGTAGGTGAACATCTACTTTGCATGTGATTAATCTAATATGTAAATATATGCACCTAATATGAATGTTATTGCAATAGAAAACAAATGATAATTAAGTAGAACAATGAATACTCAAGAAACTAAGCAATAAATAATGAAAACCTTGTTAAAGAGAGGGTAAAACACCTTAGGTGATGCGGAGAGTTATGGAGAATGCACAGAGTTAGAAAGTTAGAAAATAAGAAGCACTGACTGTCATCTTTGGAGAACAAAAAAATGTATATCCGAGGAGATACGCTGGGTCGGGAGCCTTGAGAGGGACGGGGCAATGGTGGGCACCCTAGACTTGTTTATGGATGTCTGGGTTTATGGAAAATCTCATAAAACATCCTTTGAGGAATCATAAGGTTTTTGCATTTAATTTCCTTTCAATGCTCAAAGGTCGCACCAAGATCATCGAGGTCATTATAAACATGCAACGGAGTATAGACATATAAATCCCTAAAATAAACATCAACTTCTAATAATAAATATGTAGAATGAGGGGTTTTAATTTCCTCACATATTATAATGGTTAACTTACGACTGATTGTTACACTAAATCTCAAACCTAATGTAGTTTTGTGTTTGTGTGTGTGTGTGTGTGCACGCGCGCGCGCACGCGCGTGTGTGTGTGTGTGTGTGCGTGCGTGCGAGATGCGTGCGTGCGTGCATGTGAAATTATTCCATTGGTTGATATTGTGTGTGTCGGACTTGGATAATGAGAAAGTAGCTAGATGTAAAATGTAGTAAATGTGTGCATGTAATATAATGAAATTCCCTATATGAAGTGTAATGTAGTAAACCGGTCCTTATGTCCTTTGTGGTAGTGCTAGATGGATGTAATTTTAGGTGGTGATAGATAATTCTTAGTGCTTGTACCTTTATTATGATCACATAACTTTATATTGTTATAATTCCCTTTCTAAAATTTCGTAATTAACCACGAAAAGGTGCTTACCAAAAAGATAAGATGTTGAAATGGCTACAAAGGACCCAAAAAGTGTGATTAAAGTAAAAAAGGGACATGGGCATCCAAACGGGATGAGGGCACTGGTGTTGGCATGTTGGCTAGGCATTGGTTTGTCGGATGAAAAATGTAAAATTATAAAAATGGAGACCTGAACAAGTAAGGGTGTAAGACCAAAAGAAGTACGAGAAAGTAAAGCTAGGTGGCCATAGAAATGTGTTAATTAGTACTTTTATTACTTAGGAATCACATGAATAGTACTATGTAATCGGGACTAGATAATTACCTGCATCGCTTGATTGTGTTTCTACATTTTCCCCAACTTTATGTTCATGAGCAGAAATCTTGGTAACATAAAGTAGATTAAGATGCGTACACGATAAAAATTTAGATCCATGTAGAAAGTATGTTGAGGGACTAGAAAAAGTGTGGAATGATAAAATTGTGAAGCGTGGAGGCTAATGACGAGAAAGTGAAAAAAGTGATGATGAAAATGAACCTAGGATGGAAACGTGTGTGTAGTTTTAGTGATGTACCTATTTTTATGTTAGTGTGTGTGATGTTGTTATTGATGTTGTTGTTGACTACGAGTTCCCATATAGACAAGCCTATAAAGGAGAATCCAGACAAGTAGTCAAATACCCATGTATATGATAAAAATATGTAAAAAGTGTGTAAGTAAAGTATTTATAAATGTTGAAAATGAGAAAAAGGAACATGTGCACCTGATCCTTGATGAGGAAAGAGTGTATAAAGGATTGTGTAGATGATGTGGATGTGCAAGTTTTTGGGTGATCTCACACAAGTGTAATTGAATATGTGTAGGGAGAATTTTCTAGTATCATCCTCAAATCTTTAAGCTGCTTCCCTCTATGTAGAGAACCATTGCAGATGGTGTGTATAAACGCATGTGTTAAGGACCCAAGTATGATTCTAAGCCCTGTAAAATTTGTTGTGTGTGAATTTTTGTAGAGATGTACCAAACTATCAATCGTTGTATAACTACCCCTGGTCTCAGCTATCCAAAAAGGCCTATGTATTTCCCCAAGGTTTTACGAATCTAGGAAAAGATGTTGTGCTAACTACCCAAGTCTAGTTACGAGCCCCTGTCTGAAACTAAAAATTGTGTTGTATTGGTACCATGTTATGTATAACGTTGTATGGGGTGATTGATTCACCCAAATGATGTCACCCCTTGTTTGGGGTGCATGCGATGTCACTTAAGGAGTATGCAGCCCAAATGAGGACCGACAATTGTTTTGAAATTCTACCCTATAGGGGAAGGGAATGTGCTTGGTAGAAACCAAGGCACACACAAACAAGTGGCTAGGTGAAACAAGTGTTAGTACAAGAAATAACAAACACTCATGTGAAATGTAAGCTAGAAGACAATGTATAATATAATACAAGCATGCAAGAAGACAATATAGACCATGAAAAGTGGGTTGAAAACATGGGACATCACTCACAATGTCACAAGAAAATCAAGGCCAAATCGGCCACAAGAAATCATAGATAAGGCAAGACATAGGGAATATCATGCAATGAATGATAAGAAAAAACAAACAATGTAACATACAACCCTAGAAACAAATAATCTTGCAAAACAATTACTACACATGAAGGACACCGTTAACTCATTAGAAAGATAAAATGTATGTCAAGGCATGTATAATATGATAAAGTTATGTTCTATGAAACAAAATCAAACAATAGAACCTATTGTGTATAAAAGTGGATGCCCCTAGAGCTACTATGGGATTGTTAATAGAAAGGAAAGTGAATGTGCATATGTGTATGATAAAGATAATGACATACATGATATATATCTAGCATGTGTAATAATATGAACATGTAACAAGTAAATGTAAGAAAGAGTAAATGCAATAAGGATATGCGTATGTTGTGGATAAGGTCAAATAGAATATAGTATGAATGATAAGGCAGTTTTCCCCGGTGGATGTGTATGTATGTAGTGAGGTTCAATTATTTATGCCCCATTAGTAGTCAAGAAGGAACCGAATCGAGAGTGTGTCATCATGAAATGGTTTGAGAGATGTGTTGTATCAAGAAAGAGATTGATGAATGGAGTGATGATTGTGGAATGGTAATGTGTTGATGATATTGTATGCAACATAGGGATGATCGGTTTTGAATGTGTGATTATTTAATCGTGAAGCGTACATCACTAGATGGGTGAGTAAAATGCTAATACGTGTTATGATCTAGCACAAGGCGTGTATCACGAAAGTGATGAACGTGATGGAAGTAAAAAAATGTGATGATGTATCACAAAGCCTATATGACAATATGTCTTGATAAGATGTTAGGAAGCGTGATGGTGTAGCACAAGGCATATATCATAAAATGTGTGAAGAAGGTGATGGATTAACATGTCGCATAGTGTGATAAAAAGATAGATTGATTTATTGCTAAGATAAAACGTAGAATGATGTAGGTGTAATGAGGTGAGGTTACTTTTTATTTGGACCCTCAACAATTGAGTACAAACCATTGGACTATAGTGCGTCTTCAGGTAGTGAGTGTAACACGTATAAGTGGATGAGTAAGATGCGTAATATGTGTAGTTGATATGGTGAAACATATGACATGACATGTGAAATGTGTAATGTGGAATGTACGATGTCTAACTATAATAGTGTAATGAGTAATACAAGGTGTGTATATTGTAAAAATGTATAATAATGTAGTGTGTAGATTGCATGTAATGTATGGGTGTACAAAGCACAAAGTGATGATGATGTATAATAGGTATTTTTTTTAAAAAAAAGTGTATGATGGGTGAAGATGTTGTGCGTTTTGTCAACGATGTAGTGCATGAGGTTCATAACTAGAATATTCCCTCAACAATCAAGTGTGAACCAAAGAAAAATATTTCTTCATAAGGTAAAGATGATACTAGGGTATGTTAAGGTGCATATTCTAGTATAATACGGTGAATGTAATATGTGCAATGCCCCCAAGTATGTAGTGATGAGTGTATTCAAGTAATGTCATGTAAGCGGTCATCATTTTCATGATCAAAACCCAATGGCGAGGTATTCAAAACTTGATAAGTGATAGTGTCGGGTTGATCAAGTAAGGAGCCATTGAGTCATAAGTTTTACATACCCATAATGTATTCCTCATAAGTGAAAGGATGTAATGGGTATCCATGTGCATACTAGCGACTAAGGGTTTTGTGCATAAAAGAGAAAAGAACTATTCCAAATGAACACATGATAAAAGGCATAGGAAATGAGATATCAATATGATTAGGGTCTAATGTGCCCCCAATGTAATCAAGCCCAGATTTTCCTATCCGAGTGGATAAGTATAGGGATATACTACGAGAAATACTATGAGATAGAAGACTCAAGTCAACAATCAACGGTGATGTGAATAAACCCATGGTAGAGATGATGATCATAAGGTAGAGGATAGATTTTGTCAACTATAAATCCTAGCCGATTCAACCCATCATGTGTGCAGATTCAGATAAAGTAGGATTGAATGGAATATGTTCCCAATAAGCATCATTCATGAAAAGTGTGCATGTAAATGGTGGGCATGCTAATGGAGATGACTCATGTGAAGGTGCAGGGGATGAATTGATGTCCATCCATAGACTGGACAAGCCCCTGATAAAGAATCATAGTAGTGGTAGTAGCAAAGGCGGAGGTAAGGGCACATATGATACATTATCTATCATGTAAATAACACCTTAAAGCAAAGTGGAAAATGAGGCAAAGTATCCATAGGTTGTAATTCATCAGTAGTATTAGTTCTTGGAGTAGGAAGTGTAGTATTTGGATCATGGTCACAATATTTTTATGGATGATGCTCATGAAAATTTGTATATTTGAAACTCTCATGTAGGAACTTAACACAATGATGCACGGTAGAGGGAACTACTTGCATGACATGAAGCCATGACCTACCAAGTAAATAATTGTATGAAATGGGGAATTCAATGACAAAGAAGATGGTGTTAAGATTTTTTGGTCCAATGGTGATAGGAAAAGTAATGTGACCTAAGCATGGACAAACAGAGCCATCATATGCATGAAGAGAAAGAAAATATGGGTTGATATTAGCAATGAAAGAAAAAAATCCTTTCGAGGAATGACATAGGAAAAATATTAAGTTAAAATCCATTACCAATTAAAGTAGACTTCATACCGACATTGGATATGAAAATAATGATATGCAAAGGTTGATCAATTTCCAAAATAGTAAGATCAACATGATAATTAGACAGAAAGCAATATCTTTGAGAGAAGGAATCCACAAATACTTGATATATTGAATCGGGATGAATATTTGCAAGAATGTGAGTGGTAAAAAAATTTTACAAGACTCAAATAGACATTAAATCCAAAAATAAATATGCACAATGAGGATTCAAAGTTTCCTTAGTCATCATGATTGTCAACTTATGACTAAGTGTTTCATTGCATCTCGAGACCAAATGTTTTTTTGTGTGTGTGGAATGTTTCCCTAGGTTTCTCTTGTGCATGTCACACTTGGTTAACAATAAAGTAGCTAGATGTAGAATATAGTAAATATTTGCATGAATATAATGAACTTCCTGCTATGAAGTGTGATGCGAAAAATAGCCCTTATGTCCCTTATGGTGGTGCTAGATGGATGTAATGGATCTCCGAGATACCTTGATGTATACAACCATAGGTTGTGATAGATAGTTCTTAGTGCCTGGTCCTTTATTATGATCACATAATTTTATATTTACATGATTCCCTTTATTGAATTCCGTAATTAACCCTGAAAAGTCCAAATACTAAAAATATAAGATACAAAAATGGCTTGAAAGGGCCAAAAAGTGTGAGTAAAGTAAAAAAGGAATAGGAGCACCAATAGGGGATAAGGGTTCCAAGCGCTGGTGTCTTGGTTGGGTGCTCATGTTTAAGATTACAAATTTTAAGTTTAAAAGGTAGAGTCGAGCACGTCGGGGTGTAAAACTAAAAGAAGTAACATAAAGTAAAGCAAGGTGACCAAAGACATGGGTTAATTAGTACTTTTCTTAACTAGGAATCACATGAGTAGTATGTAATTAAAACTAGATAATTACCTAAAGTGCATGATTGCGTGTCTACTGAGAATGTTACAAGTATATCTAGTGATCAATGTGCGACACAAAGGTGACAAAAATGAATATCGAGACAATCTTACAACAATCCACACATCATATTTCGAGCACTGCATGGTCATTGGTTCCAGTAGAGGTTTCTAGTGCCTAAAGTGCCATCGCCGCACGCTAGGTGCCCTAGTACAGCCTAATCTGACCTTATACGACGGTTCCATAATTTATCCATGAGTGACTACAACACTATTATCTTCTTGTTCAATATTTTTCCTAGTTTGGACCAATCCCAGATAAAGCACAAATCAGCTAAGTCCTTTCATCTCTTTTGCACTTAGGGTTTCTTATTTAATTATCTTATTTGTTGTATCAAATTTTATCTACCAGATTTACTTCATTTTTTGCATCAGTTACTTAGTAATTAGGGTTTTAAAAAAATTCTATTATTGTTAAATCACAGTGAAACCCATGTTTTCAATAAAAATAATCCCTTACTTTAAACAAAAATGTTTTTTGGATTTAAAACAAAGAGTTGGTGGACCATAACTATAAATTTCTTCATCATAAAATCAAGGACTCAACCCTTGCAAGTTGATAATTGACAAAAGCCTAGTGGAAAATTAACGGTTATGGTCCGAAAATTATTAAAGCCTCATGATGAACACCATTGTGTGCACAACATGTCAAACCATTTACGTGTGGTTCGTATACTTCAAGAGTTTTCATACATGTATATCAAGGAATTCATCCCAATAATATCATATTGAAATTGACATCTAATTTTTTTCCATGGATTTCTATACCATATTTAAGAGATGCCATGACAATGCATATAGAGATAATAATAGAGAAAGTGAATTGATTGGGATGGATAGATGTTTGTTGCATTTAATGGAATATAGTGTAAATGTATCTTGAGAAAGGCCATAGCCATTGTAAGATACAATTATCATATTCCGCAAGAATATATTAGGTTTATTCATGTTCTCGTAAACATTGTAGGCATCCACATATTTCCACACTTTTCATACATGTTAAAATAGATGTTAGAAAATTTGTATCTGGTATGGCCTCTTCAATGGTTAACCTTCAAAAATAATGCAAGCAGTGAGGTCATCCACTAAAACCTAAATGACATCAATGTTATGTTTGACTTCAATCAGTAGCCGATGGTTACCAATGTTATCAAACAAAATTAGACATCCTACGGTGATGGGTACCATGGGTTACATTTATCAAATTTGACATGCAACTATAGAGTTAGATGTGTTTGGTTTGGTTCCTCGGAATTAAATGTGTATTGAGGAAGACCCTAAAAATTTAGACGACAAAAAATGGTTGTGCGGTAACTATATCGAGATAACAAGATCATCGAGGAAGCCGACAATCATGTATTTCAAGACCATAGCTGTTAACTCAACACTTATAAAATAAGAACCTAAACCAATTGATGAATGATGGACTTGAATGAGATCTCAAAGGTCCACATAAACATGTGTAACTTCATAAACATGAAGTCCTAAATTAAATAAAGCCACCTGAAATGTGAAAGAATAACCAAAATGTATTTGGGCTGCGATGGAGGCTGCAACTTTGGTGTGAAATTATTCGAGATGCACATAGGGAACTTGTAATGCCCACAAATTTACCTGCATGAAACCCAAGACAAACATAGGTCAACTAGAAAAATTATGGAATAATTTTTTTTTGTAAAACCTACTCACAACACTAGGTTAAAATTTATGGTCACACTTTCTCATTTTAAAATTACATTAAATTAATATTATTAATTTCCCCTTAGATCCCCTTTAAATAAAATAATAAAATCTCTCAATACCATTAAATAAATTAATTAGTCTAAAGAAAGACTTAGGTTCCCCTACCATTTGTTTTAATACAATTTAATCCCACCTTAACTAAATTTTCTCAGATTAATATCAAGGGTATTGTGGTCTAGTCATTAAAATAATAAAGTTTTACTACACCCACAAAGGGGTCAAAGCTTGCATTAATTTAAAAAGGTATCTAATAAAACATTTGGGGTTAGAAAAGGTAAAAGTTATCACCCCCTACACAACTTAAGTGGCCCCAATTAATTCCTACCCAGGCATTTTAAATTTGAAATTTATCTCACCCACTTCCCACCTAATTTTTGTAGGGATGAATCTCATCCATTGGATGGATTCATTTGGAGACCTTAAATTTAGGGATCCAACTAAACCTAAGCATACTTATGAATAGCTATTTTTGATTTTCTTTTGACTTATTGTTTCTTCTTTTTGTTTTGCATATTGGTGGAGAAGAGGTGGAAGCCATGAGAGGAAAGCTCAAGGTCGTGGAGGGGAAAAATGTTCTTTTATAGAGGATTTCATTTACACCCTATCCTAGGGTTTGCAATTATTTTTATTATTTGTTTAACTTACTATTTTTTTTGCATTTTCCCAAATGGGCATATGGGTATTTACCCTATTTTAGTGAAAAGGCAAAATGATGTATGTATTTACATGGGTGAAAGGATATATACATATACATATATACATACATACATACATACATATATATATATACACACATTTGTACATATATGTGTGTGTGTGTGTGTGTGTGTGTGTGTGTGTGTGTATGTATATATTTTATTAAATATTTATTTTAATAAAACCCGAAATCAACAAAATACAAAGTGATATATATATATATATATATATATATATATATATATATATAATTAAGATCACCTGGAGAGGGACTCACACCATTAAAAAAATGCAAGAAAAGCCAATTGCGTAAAACCAATGATCAATCTGTTATGTTATTTGGTACCAAATGTATTTGGGGTTGAGGGAGGGTCCCGACCTCACCCCCATCCCATTTATTAATGGGGTGGGGGTGGGTCGAGACCCTCCTCCAACCATTTTCCCAAAAGATACAAAGCCGCGACTTATGTTGTTCCATAATACAAATTTCTATATTTGTTTGATTTTATTGTTTTATTAAACATTATATATATATCAAAATTATTATTAATAACATTTAATATCAATACTATTATCAACAAGTAATAATATTTAATTTATTAATAGTATTAACTAATCTTAATCTTGTACTTAAAATTTCCTTTATAATTTGATAGTAATATATAGGATGCAAAAACTAATTTTCTTTCCCTTTGTTATTATTACTTTATTTAGCATTTGATACTTGTATAAACTTATAGTAATTTGATACTAAAATTTCACAATCAATTGAGAGTAAGGTCTAGTAATAACCATGCATTTTTTTCTTTCTTTACTCTATTAGGTTTAAAGGATAAATCCATCTAATGATAAGGTGAATAAAAAACAAGAAATTAAGGGCTTTTCCATATACACATGTAAAGTTTAACTTTCTTTCAACCAATACAAGAATATTAAAAATATAGTTTATCTTGCTATCATATGTTTTTCAAATAATACAATAGGAATTAATATTTCTTTCCTTTACAACATACAAGTTTCAATCCTCTCCACAAGTAACTTCTAACAATATTTTCTAATAGTTCTTAAAAAAAAAAACCTATTGAAGACAATAATTCAACTAAAATGAGAACAAGGTTGTTTTCTTTTGAATCAAATTTAAACGACTTGATTTAATTTAACAATCTTATAGTTCCTCATTCCAACAAGTAATGAAATGATTTTCAAACTTTTTCTTTCATTTAAAATATCAACAAGATGACATTTTGATAATAACACAACTATAAACTTCACTTCAAAGAAATGCAAGTTTCCATGCCCTCCATATACAATGGAAACAACATGATAAAATATAACAAGAGGGTTTTGATTATTTTTCCAAATGCTACAAGAAGGCCTTTATCATCTAAGATCCACCTTCTTCCAAGATCAAACACACAACAAAAATGGGGGAGTAGGCAACACTCTCCACCCAACCATTACTCCAATGAGGAAGTGAAGCCTACTTCCTCATTGGCCCCAAGCCCCAACAATGAGACAATATGGAATATTTGACAACCATGGAAACAAAGACAAGGATTCCACTTTTACTTTCAAACAACATTCACACAAGAAAAATAATCACAAAACATTCATTTTTCAACACAAACTTCCCAACACATTGGCTCTAAAACAAGCCAAGTAGAGAAAGGAATATGGGGATACCCTTGTGCCTCCCAAGGGTTTGGATGCTAACCTCAAAAACATCCAAAACATAATCAACCCCAAAATGTCTTATGCCTCCCTAAAAATTTAAAATATATCTCTTATGCCTCCCTCACTCTTATACCTCACACTCTGTTATGTCTCCCACAATGAACAAAATAATAAGATGAGAACAAGGTGGGGCATCCAACCCAATCCCTCCTAAATACACAAGATACAATCTTATGCCTCCCAAAAAATTTCCTTCCCATTTCACTATCACATACACATCCTAAGGACATTTCACTATCCAACAAAATCAAGCAAGAAAACACATTCATTCAACACATAAATATACAAGAAAAGAGAAGAAAACAAAAGGGTGAATGCCTTGCCATAGAAAGAATCCACTCCACAAATAAGTCCCAATATCCTCCAAGCTCAAGAAAATCCAAGCAATCTTCAACTCCATCAATAACTCAAAAAAATAAGCCTTCCTAAATGAGAGAGACAAAACCAAGCAAGTAACCCCCAAAACTTCACAAAAATTCTAATAAATAGAAAAGAGGGAGAAGGAGATGACGTGGTTACATGTAGGATGCAACATCATTTCTTCTCCACCCCACATCACCATGGTCAAACCCAAACCCCAAGGTATAATAAATTGGCGGTTTGGGAAATGACCACCCACTTACACACTCAACCCAACCCACAGTCCTTAAGGACAAAATTAATTACCCATGTAATAAAAATGCAATTTATTACCCTTTTTCTTCATTAAAACACAAAAAGGACCTAAAATAGTCCCTCACATCATAGGCTAGGTGGTTGGGTTTATTTAAGAGGTGTGGCTTGTCCCACAAGTCTCCAAAATAGCCTAAAAGGTAAAAATCCGAATTTCACAAGGAATATTGAGTACACACTACCAAAACAAATTAAATTCATTCCAAGCCAACACAAATTAAGGCTACCAACTCACATTTATTTCCCCCTTTTGGTCACATCCTAATTAGCACTAGATAAACCCTTTTAAATTAACTTAAGAGGGGTGTAAAACACAATTAATAAAAGTGACTCCACATGCTAATAAAAATACAATAACTCACAATTAAATAAAATCAAAAAGAAAAAGAAAAACATTCCCAAGGTCACTTTGAGGTCACTCTCCCAATGGGGACCTTCTAACAAACTACAAAAACAAAAACATATGAATACACGTGTTGTTGTGGTGACTGTTGCCGATAATTCATATTCTCTCACTGTTGGTCTCTTATCCCCCTTTGGTTTATTGTATTGCAAACACTTGAAACAATCAAGACAATACCTTTCTGGCCTCATGGCCATATTAACAACATCGAAATAATTAAAATACATGCATATACATATAATCAATTATCGTAACTTAAACCAAAAAAGTAATTTTCCGTTGTTCATAATTCCAATTATTTCAATTTCATTACTTTATCAATTAGCAATAATATCACGACATCAAATACATCATCTAGCATCATATAATTATGAAAATAAATGCATTAGTCCAATATAAACTCAAAATTACTAATTCGATATATACAAATATGCATATAATCTATCACGTAAATCATGTCATAAGTCTTAACATCCATATTGTCTATTAAGTAATCAAAATAACAATGTCCATCTGTCAATATCTAAAATGTGATAGAAATGTCCATAACTCTAATCTATAATAAGCATAATCATAATCATATAAATGTTGAAGAGGAGTGGGCACTACTTTCCCCTCCCTTTAGAATTGACTTCCTCCCGGAAGTCACTAGAAAAATGTGGAAGCTGTGTTTGTAAGAGGTTTGGCATCCTCCCACGTAGCTATTATCTCGTCGTATCTATTCCATTGAACATGAACCTGATCAATCTCTCTCGCCTTGAAGGCCTAGTGTCCTACCCTATAAAATATGGATGGGCTCCACCATCACCTACCCCGATCTTCCACCCGCAATGAGGTCCAATATAATACATGAGAAGGATCTATAATGTACCTCCTAAGTAAAAAAATGTGAAATACCTCGTGGATGTGAGATAAGTGGGTAGAAATTCTAGATGATAGGCCAAAGGACTTATACACTCCATGATCTCAAAGGGACCCACAAATATAGAAACAAGCTTAGAGCCTTTTCCTTAATCGATAGGGATCTTATAAGGCACGACAAAAAGAAACAACCTCATGCCCACCTCAAAACTATGATCTATCCTCTGCTGATCCACATAATTCTTCTACTGTCTTGATCCTCCTATAATCTTTTCTTGATCATCACAACCTAATGCTCCATATCCTGTATTAAATTCAGCCCAAGATAAACCATGTCCTCTAATTTTTCCCAACACAACGATGTCTTGCATTGTCTATCATAGAGTTCCTAAAAAGGAGCCATGCCTATCGAACTCTAAAAATATTTATTGTAGAAAAACTCCACCAAATATAAGTACTCCTCCCACCTTGGTGATGGTCCTCATGTTGACAATTTTTGCACTTGTGCAAAAATGGGAAACTTGAAACTTTGTTACGATGGATAGAATTAGTGAAGTATACCTAAGCTAGGGGATGTTCTTTCAGACAATATTGTTCTTGTTGAATTAATAATGATTACATGAAATCTGCAGCTATGTGTGTTGTTACAAAACATAACAGATCACATAGTCTACAATTTCATGCTATCTTCAACAAAAGAACACAAAGCCCCAAAGGACAACTGTGTTGTCTTGATGAAGACACCAAATTATAGAATAGATGAAGTGTTAGGTTTTGGAGCAGCAATCATAGCGCATATTAACAAAATCATAGTTCATTACTTGATGTTATAGGTATTCTTTAATGCTATTTCCTTAATGAGTAAGACATTCAATTATATTAGTAAGTTTTTAGTTCATCATACAATCCATAAATAAAGCTGAAATGCATAAATAAATACACAACTCAATCTTTAGAATTCAATGTTTTATTCATAAGGAATGTCAAATGTTCTTGTTATCCAAAATTCACCCCTCAAGGTAATTTTGATAACATGCATCAAATTCTTTAGTCACGGGCTAGTATAATTGATTCAAGGCCAAAAATCATGTTTTGGGGTCCCCTTGGCATCTCTCTAACTTCCCCATCCAAGGAAAAATCCAACAAGGTAGCAAAAAATTGAAAAAAATCCAAAAATTGAAGTCGTAGGCTTGTTTTAAGACATTGCGGGTCCGGAGGCTGCAAATTGTAGCAAAGTGCATTGTACCAAGGTTTTTCGTACCAGGTTTGGAGCCAAAATAGAAAGGAATCAGCTAAATCAATTTTTTTGTCCCATGCACAAGTTCAACGAGGGACACACGGGCGCACATTGCTGAAATTGTCGCAGTAAAAAAATCGAGAAAAGGTAGACATTTTTGTCCTAGGAGGTCCACAGGATAGTTGGGATGTTGGGACACATGGGACATGAAAATATGATTTTTCCACAAGTCAGTCTATTATGGGTGGTCTGGATATTATCGTCGAGAAAATCGGGACAAAAGTACACGCAAAGGTGAAATCGCCGCGCAAGGAGCCAAACTAAGTGGATGCGGCCTATGCAGAAGTCAATGGCCCTTATGCCCTAGTCAATGGAGAATGCGTAGGGACAAGGATGCCTGAATCGGCTAATGCGGAAGAATGTTTCCAGGACAATTGGGACACACGGACTCGATTTTGCCGAAATAACCGCAGCAAAGAGAAAAGTCAAAGTTTGACCTCCCGAACTTCAAACGGCCATAACTTTTGACTCCGAGCTTCAATTTTCATAAAATTTGACTTTATGGAATGAGCATGACATCCTCTTCTCATTGCAATCAAATGATAGAAAAATCCTGCTAGTTAATTAATGCTCATTCCTATCAAATGACAGAAAAATCTTGCCACACCCAAAATAGGTGCTCGCACTCGAGAAGGTCATAAATTTTTCATTTATCAATGAAATCACACAAAATTGGTATTGTTGGAATCATGAATTCGATCCCAACGCAAAAAAATTAAGAAATTTCAGATTTGATTAGAAATTAATGGGATTTTTCATAAAATATGGCCGTGTTCATGATAGTGTTTTATTTGGTAGTTGAGAGTGCAATTAAGAGGCATGGTCATCATTCTTTCTCTGCTGCAGTACCTGGGATAGTATGGGGAGCCTTTTCCAAGTAACATACAATCATTTCACTCCATTTAATACCTCTTACAAGTGGTTGAAGGATAGATTTCAGGATTTCCATTTTTCCCTTCTCTCTCTCTTCTCATTCTTCTATAAATTAGAGTGTTGGGCTCATTATAAGGGAGGTAGTTTTTTTGTTGTAGCAAAGCTCTGTCAAAATTTTCTTATGAGGAAAATGTGTTGTAGGCCCTTTAGGCCCTTGTAGTGGACTCCTTGCATGGTGATCCAATCCCTTATCTTGTAATAGATTGAATTGTGAATATAATGAAGCAATAAAATACAATTTTGTGGATGCATCTTCCCCTGCTGTGTTTGTTTGCACTCTTCTTGCCCTTTTAAACTTCATTACAAGAATATTGTGTTTATTTTTATGATCTTGTAAGGATTCATTATTATTGTGCATGTATGAAATATTTTTGTGAATGCATTTGTTAGATTGTGGAGAACTTTTATCACCCCTTCTAGTATGCATTTTACTTCTATTTTTCACACATTGGAAGACTACTTTCACACCCTCTTCTTCTCGGTGTATCACCGCTGTAGTCTAGGATTTTATGTTTTATGCATTCTCTCTCCTTGGTCCCTTATAAATTTAGATTAGGAGAATTAGTTTTTTCTGCATTAGAGTATATTGTGGAAGGTAGTTTAGGAGAAAGAACCGTCTTTCTCACGGAGGTCTATCTCAAGTAGCAAGTCCCATAAATTGGAGATAGTACCCATGTTATCCAACCACATCGTGAGCTCAAGCATATACACTTGTGAACACATAAGGTTGTTGTGATTCGGTGATAACAATTCCCACACAAGCCGTGGGATGTAACTGAAAAGTAAAGTACAACTACTGAAATAAGAGGTACACATGCATGAAAAAGAAAATTGAGGAGTATAAATGAACCCATCATTGCCTTGGGCTTTCTTAAGTATGCGGGTATAGGTTGTAGCTACGAAGAAACAAATCATGTCTTACACTCCTCACCATAGATAAAGATTGCATAGTTCAAAGACTTATATCCTGTGGTACATGAAGTAGATAAGACATAAGTACATGCTGACATGAAGGAAGAATGTAACTCAAATTTTGGTAGCTTTTCTAGAAATAGGAGAAGTTACTGTATAGATTGAGAAGTGACTTGAAAATAGAAGTACATGTTTAAGAATACAACTAAAAGGTGTAGCGAGAAGAATAAAAATTTAAAAGGCTGAAGTTAACTAGAAAGAGAAGATTACTGACTAATGTAGAATGAGGAAGAAGTTCGAGAACAATTTTACAGGGGCTTTGCCATGTAAAATAGACATTTACATCTTTCCATCATGTTGTTTTTAATTAATACATGCTTTAAAAGTTGTATGTAAATCAAATAAGTGATATAGAAAGTAGAAAAGCATGCCATGATCAAGATAACAGTTATTATGTTTTAGTTTCCAATAACAAATTAGCTTCAACGAGAAAAAGTGATACATTACTTTTCTGAATCATAAATTTCATCTATTACAGCTGAAATCGAAATAAAAGAAGGAAATATGGGAAAATTTTGATAGGGCTTCACCATGTAAAATGGACATTTTAAATTTTCTAGCATACATACTAAACATGCATAAAAAGGAAATGTAGTATTTAAGTAGAAAAGAAATGGACTGCATTTTCATTCATCAAATTGAAGTACTTCGGAGCATTCATTATATCTTAACAGTTGAATAAAATGAAGTTTCAAGATAATCTTACAAAGTTCAGCGATATTTAATTACAATTGTCAAATGAAATAGGTATGAGTGCACAAAAATGATATCATCAAAGAAGTACAACTATTTAAGCAAAGAATCAGATCAATAAATCGGGTTCATTATAGTAAATCAAGGATAGACATCAATTTATTAAACAATCATGTTTTACTTACAAGATCAAGCAAAGAATTGAAAATAGTAGCTAAAGGATCCAAATATTTTTTTTTGCATAAAACCATTGATCCAAGTATGTATCTCGAACTTACGGGTATGAGCAGAAAGTCACTAAGGAATGTATAAATGAAAATAGTGAACAAATTTTACACTAAGAGAAAATAATGCCATCCCCTAGCAATGATGAACCAAATAAGTGAGAATTAAGAATGGCTAGAGAAAATTTCAAAAGCAATTGGCTTACAAAATCTCGAGTGGTTTCACAAAAACAAAGAGAGCACAAACTCGGTGGGTATTAATGGTTGAATCGAATTAGATAATGAAGAACTTAGGATGATGTGAAGTGGTTTTAAAATTTTCAGAAAACATTATATTCCTTAAGAACAGATTTCCGAATCAAGAGGAATGACGGATTTTGAATAATCATATAAAAAAATTCTATCTTGAAGGTTTCGAGCAAATAAGGATACCCATTTAGTAATCAGAATACAAGTTCGGATGGAAAACATTTGCATTTAAATGCATGCACATCCAAGTTGAAGAAGTATCCAAGTTTTGTAGAAGTTAACACTCTTATTTAAACCAATCCATTTTGAATTGTAGTATATAAGGAAAAAGTACATATCCAGCTTTTGATCAAAAACCCATTAATGGGTACTATAATCGAGTAAGAAATAAGGACTTATGGTTTAGATCAAAGTTTAGAAAACCCTCAAGAGATCATCTAGTTAAAAACCAAAAAGAAGAACCAGAGAACAAGTTTCAACTCGAGACCAATGTTATCGCAAAACTCACATTGAAAATGCAAAGGAAAAAAATGAGTATTAGTATTTTCAAGTCAAAATAGAAAAGATGAAGTAAAATTGGTGCTTAGGAGATGAAAGCTTACCATTTGTTGTCAAATAGTATGATAATTACATAGTACCAAGTTCGAAGGCCTTCAACATAGCAAATACAACTCAAAGCATTGAACTCCAACTGGGATTTCTAAAGCCAAATCCCGAGCTTGAGTTCCAACAATGGTGTCCACCAAGAAACCTCACATAGCTCCACACGGAAGGCAAAAACCATTTATCCAGAGAGGTGAGCTTGAAAGAGTTCAACAATGGCATCAAGATTTTTTTTTCAAAAGCTTCGTCCACGAGACCAAAAATACATAGTGGAGTGATCATTGAGGTCAAATGACCTTTACCACCGAGCTCAAGTGTTGGGTTAGTTCAAACTCAACCATGATTAAAGCATCAACGATCAACATTCCATGGGTCAAGGATCAACGTCTCCAAATAAATCTCCATAATCAAAGAAAACTACCTGGGTTCCATATGCCATCGACCAAATTTAATGCAAGCTAGAAACCCTAACCATAGGTCGGATATCGATAGTTTGTGATTAAACAGTACAAAAATAAATGGCCCAAGATCATCACCAAATTTCAAAGCAAACTCAACCCAAGTTAGATGCCACCTACCAAACATTCCAAGGGGTGAGTCATCATGGTGGAGGGGACCAAACTTGATTTAAATTATGCATGTCGACTATGGTTTTCCCCATATAAAATCAAAACATAATCATTTCCATCAAACCATGTAAAGGCCGACAAGTATATACTTTCTCATGATGCAAAAAATCAAAAGAGGGTCAACTCAACATCGGGAGGGGACCAACTTTGAACTTTCTAAGGTCTTATTCACATGGTCAACATCAACAATTAGCGACCCCTTATTACGATTTATCATCATTTGCATGGATAGAAGGTATATTGCTTTGTACATGGTCAAGGTGGTCCCCATAGTGGGAGGGTCTGCAGAAAGTGAATAAAGTATACTTGCTCGGGAGTGTAATTCTCCATGTGACCACTAGAGGACAAGGAATGTTAACATCAGAACTTGAGCTTGGAGGTGGTCCCCATTAAGTGGATATTTGGATGAATTATTTTTTGCAAGTATTGCAAATATTGTATTTTTGATTTTTCTCAATACACAGGAGTATTTTTGCATGCCGTCACGTAAGAGCAGTTAGCAAGAGGACAAAATCTGCATGCACTAGGAGGAAACTTGCTCATCAAGTAAGGTTTATTGTTGGCAAATTATTCACCCATTATTTTCTTAAAATAGAACAGTCAACTTTAGTCTGATTGAGATGTAACCCAAGGCTAATAATGCCTATCGTATTAACTTCTTTATTTTATTCCTTTATTTATTAAATAAAGGATAAAAATAGAATGCATGGGCAATACTGACCTTAGTCTACTTTTAGGAAGGGTGAGTGAATTAATTTTTGCTATATATTGTGTGCCTTAGAAAGCACAAGGGGGAATTTTTAGATACAGGAGTGTTGAAGCGGTTTCTACCGGTTTGCCCTTTGAATGTGAAGTATTTTCTGCATTTCCAATTATTTCTGTTTTGTGTATGTTTCCATGAATCGTGTGAATGTTGAATTCCTGATTAATCATATTACCCTATTGAAAATTCAATAATTTCTACATGATATTAATGTTTATGTGTAACTTAAGCAGTATTGTTGTGATTTTATACCTCAATACATCAATGTGTTTACCCTTAATTATCTTCATAAAAGCTGTTGGCTTTGTGCATCATAAACTCATTCCATATAAATTGTGCATGTACTCAGTCAAAGACCTCATACAAGATTGGTGTATCACCTCAGTTTAATTTCATTTTTACAGTCATATTTTACCCTTAAACCTCAGAAAATCAATTTAGGATACATCAATAAGGAATCAGATTTGATATCGAAACTCACCTCAACATAGGTATACCCAAAACTTGAGGTGTTTCCATTATATCTACGAAAGAGAGAGATAAAATTTACAATCTTAGAACACCTGCATCCATCTCTCTACAGGGTGCAATTTCGAGAGATAATAGGTCCATGACGTACATCCCTGTTGGTACCCAAATTGATTCTCCCTCAGAAGCTGAGTAGCATCATAGGTTTGACAAGAAGCTTAGAGACAAGTAGAGCATGTAGTGTGTCATTTTATAGATGGGGATGAAATGCAACTTGCTCTTTATCACTCAGATGTGGAGAAATGGGTAGCACCCTCAAGAGGATTTGACCTATCCTCACTACTTTATGGTTGTGCCTTTCAACCAAGGTGAGAGGACCCTTTTTGTAGCTGTTGTTTGTGGAGGAGATGGATATATCCTTCCTTGTGAAATTATTAAGAAGACCTTGAAGAAAATATGATCAATGCAACAAAACCTAACTCTCACGAGTTGTCACTCTAGATAATGGAGATATTTTCTAAGAAAGGTTTAGGCCACTAAAGACAATGAAAACTGATTGTTTCTGCATGCTTTGGTGGTAAAAATTATGCATTTGTATACACACATGAAAAACATGGGTAGTATGGGTATGATTGGTTGTTTTTAAATGAATTTTTTGTGGCGGGTGAGGCAGTAGTGAACTTGATTCACTATATTCTTAAGAAATATTACAAAAATGGAGAGCTTAAACAATAAAATGCTTTGAGATAGCTAGGATGTTCCTTTAACTGAATATGTGCTTCAATGGAGGCCCGGATCAGTACTTTTCACACAAACTTCAAGAATCCAAAATGAAGGCTCAAATTAGAAAACTTAACTAAACATTATCAACCTCTATTTCATCACACCTAAGATACCCTCAAAGGTGACAAATAATCTTATAGTCATGCTAGGATTCACAAAGTGATTTTAAATATGTTTATTTCACTATCAAATGAAATCTCTTATGATAAATGAAATTGCAAATGCCACCACCAAACTATCACAAGGATAAGAGCTTGTGTGATTAACAAAGATTTCAATGTAAGATTGCAACGAGAACAAGAAAAATACTTGCAGACATTTAGGAATAAAGAAAAACACATTTCTAGAACAAGTTTGATTAAATTTATCAATAGGGGAGAGTTTATAGAACATTCGCAGATATTTTCAATTGTTGTACACTCACAACCACCTTGACATGATCAAATTTAACACAAAGGAGATAAACAGTTTCTTTAGATGATTTCTCGGAAGGGACGGGTTCTATCAAGCTTTTCTCTTAGAAAAATCAGTCCCAACCTCTAACCATCCAATAACCATTGCCGAAAAATTCATGCAATTTATAATACTTTATTTACAACAAATTTTTCCCCCAAAATCAAATACATTCAACGCAACATTACATGTTGAGACTCCCAGAATCAAATTTGTGAAAAAGTTGTTAGGTGTGCAGAGGGAAAATATCTCCAAATATTTCCATCATTCACTTCTTCACTGGTAGGTCGTTCTTCATTTTTGCACGCCGACTACTTCCTCCTCCAATTTGTCAAATCCGATTCTTTGCGTGCAAGGAAAGAAAATTGAAAATCAGATTGAAGCCAATGGTGAGATCACGTCTTTATGGTAAAAGACATATTTAGATTTTTCCCACCCAACTAACATACCAAATTAATGGTCCTCTTCATTTTACGTGCAAGAGACTCCAAGAAATAATAAAAAACTGTAAAATTTTACATCCCCAGGAGCTTTGGAGCAAAAATGGCAGAAAATCGAATCTGACACACAACTACCATCGATCTTTCTTTTGAATTTGGACCGTCCACGTGGGAGATCGAGATAAGATGGGCACAGGGGTTTCTTTTTACCTTTTACACCATTAAAAAAATGCAAAATTTCTCAATTTTCTCCACCCCGTCGCCTTTGAAAATGGGCCTGACACGTATCCTAATGTGGGTCCCAAAGGAACCGCGGCTAAATTATGCTATTTCACATCTTTTTTGGAAAAGTGAAATTTGTCCATGTTTTTCCCATAGCTCCACCCTTCCGCTTCTAGTTTCTGATATGGGTCTTAGTGGAACCACGCTTCCTTTTTCACTTTTAACTCCTTTTTCCTCAAAAGGAAAAATTTCAAAATTTCCCTCGAAATTCCGCACCTCCGCCATTATTGGAGAAAAATGTTGACTATTTCAGTATCGGGATTGTGGGTGATTTTGATGATTTTAGTCTTTTAAATAACAAGGGGAAAAAGATTCAAGTTTCCCGATGGCCCGCCTCCTGCGTCTTGACTTTTCAAACCGCCATGTGTCTCAATCGTGCAACTTCAAGAAACTTATAAGGCTTCAATATGATTTGGTGGGGCGCACTTCCATTTTATAATTTTTACTCCATCTTGCCAAAAGGAAAAATATCCCACTTCCCTCCGAAGGCCCGCATCTCGCTTTTAACTTTGCCACGTGTCCTTTTGCGGCGTCAAAGAAAGACCTTTTCCTCTTTGCTTAAATTTTCTCTAATCAAAGCAAGCGAGTTCAAACTTTTTGCCAAAGTAGCCAAAAAGAACAAGTTCAAATAACAATCTAGCCACTCTGCTCCAATTAGAAGAATCCAAGTAAGTACTAAAAGAATTTATCGAAATGAGTGGAGCTACGGGACCAAATTTGCCCTTTTGCCAAAAGAGTAAAAAGTGAAAAGTTAAAAAATTTCCGCCATCCTTGACCAACCAAAAGAAGCCACGTGACCACTTTGAATTCCAAGGAAAAATTTTGACTGGAAAAAGACACCCGCTGAGCCAAGTCAAAAACATAGAAATTCACCACTCATGTCCAGAATCCGATTTTTCGCTAAGGATGAAATTTTTGAAACAAAACCAAGTGAATTGTGGTTCCAAGCATCTTTTGACCATGGATTTGTATTTTCAAAGGCATAAAAATATAAATTGATCATTCTCAAGCTTCTATGGTCGTGACAAAAGAGGTAAAATGACAGATCCCACAGATTTTGAAGAAATTAGGGGGAAAAAAAAGCAAACTTAGAGACTTCTTCAAAAAGGGGCACGATAATGGATTAGAAAACAATTCAACGCATTTTAAATGGAAGTAAAATCTTCATAACATCCACATTGAGACACAATTCATTTCACAACACATAGATAAGAGGAAAATTAGGGAAAAATGGTGCGAGATCAACACGAGCACCAACACATCCTAAGCATGTCCTCCAAGATCTGATTCACCCGCTATGTTTGTCCATTTGTCTCGGGGTGATAAGTTATAATAAATTTTATCTTCGCCCTAAGAGCATCTGCATGGTAGTCTAGAAGTGAGAAGTGTACAAGGGATCACAATCATAAATGATCTTCCACATAATCTCATATAATCTGAAAATCTCATCAAGGTACACTTATACCACTACACTAGTCATTGTGTAGGTGGTTTTACGAAGAAATGTGAGTCACTTTCATCAAATTATCCATTGTGACCATGATGGCATCGTGGTGGTATCTCGATGTTGGTAACCCGGCTATGAAATCTACGGAAATGGTGTCCCATTTCCACTCTAGTATGGCATGACGGAAGAGAAAGCCATTTAGGTGCGATGCTCACCTTCACCTTCGATACTCTAAAAACCATGACACAAATTGAGCTACATCTCTCTATAGTCCTCTCCAATGGTACAACTGTCTTAAGGTGGTGTGCATCTTCTTCACCCCGGGATGGGCTGAATAAGGCTGTCAAAATATCTTGTCTCAAGACTCCATCTCTAGGAACATATATCGACCTTTTTTTTGAGAATACCATCTGTCTCTAATGAAAATCCATCAAATTTTCCTTCAAGGGGCCTTTGAGACTTAATCTCTGATCTGGCTGCAAGGTAGAAATTGTCATGAGGAAGTTGCTACAAAATCATGCTCCGTAAATCTATACCCACTGAAGTATCCATAACCACATGCCTCCACCTACTCAAAGAATCAGTAACCACATTCTCCTTTCATTTCACATGCTCTATCTCCATTTCATACTCACAAAGAAACTCTATCTAACGCCGCTGATTAGTGTTGAGATTGGGTTGCGTGAAGAGGTGGAAAAGACTCAAGTGATCAGTCCTGAGTGTAAATCTCCAGCCAAGAAGGAAATGTCTCCACCAAACCAAGGCATGCACAACTGTTGCAAGCTCAAGGTCATGAGTCAGATAATTGAGCTCATAATCCTTAAGTTTGCGAGACTCAAAAGTAACCACTTAACCCTCCCTGCATCGACACACCCCATAGTCCTACCAAAGAAGCATTTGTGTAAACAAATAGCTCACCCCGAGGGTATGACACCGAAAGAATAGGTTACGTCATGAGGCATTCCTTAAGTTTCCTAAAGGCCTTCTGAAATATATTTAACCATAAGAGCTTATTCCCTTTCCATTGAAGGGAAATGATCGGGTCCGTAACCCAAGAAAATTCCTAAACAAATATTCTGTAGTATCCTACCAAACCCATGAAACTGTGCACCTCAGTAATTTTAGTGGGTGTTGGCCAATTCATAATGGCTCTAATCTTGGAAGGATCGACTGCGATACCTTCCCCATAAATGATGTTACCAAAATACGCACCTTTGACTAAAAGAATGCACGCTTCTCCAAGTTCCCATAAATCTATTACTCACGAAGACTATATAGAACCTAATGAAGGTGCTCCTTTTTCTCCTCACACGTACATTAATAAATCGAATGTCATCAAGAAAGACAAGCATGAAGCTAGCCAAAAACTTCTTGAAAATCCCGTTCATCAAGCTCATGAACACCACGGGGCCTTTTTCAAACCAAAAGGCATAAGCTTGTGAACTCATAGTGCCCTTATCGGTGTAGAAAAACTTACTTATGGATATATACCTCTACGATCCTTAGCTGATGGTATTTGGACTTAAGGTCAATCTTAGAGAATATTGTTTCCCCCTTCATATGATCAAACAATAAATCAATGAGAGGAAGGGGTAATGATTCTTGGTCATTACATTGTTTAGCTATCTCTAGTACACACAAAACCGCAAGGATCCATCATTCTTCTTAACAAAAATCATTGATGCACCCCAAGGGGATACACTAGGACAGATTAAGCCTTTCGAATAGGGCCCTCAAGCTACAACTTGCGCTCATAAATCTCAGGTTTGGTCATCCTATAAGCAGGGCGTGAGATAGGTTTCGCTCCGGAACTAAGTCAACGTGGAATTCTAACTCACGTGGGGATGCATCCTCGCAATCTCACTGCGAAAGACATTAGAAAACTCCTGTAAGATGGGGTGATCGTCAAGTGAAGGTACACTAGCCCCATCCTCTGACCTATCACTAATAGTAATAGTGTACAACTGACACCCACGTCGTGCACACCACTTAAGCTGCATAGTGGAAATAGTGTGGATAGAAATGGGTCTCCTAACTCCAGCTATCACTGACTCAACTCCCAAATCATATGTACATGATATAGTCTTATGGTAACAATCCACTCTAGCTCTATGTTTAAATAACCAATCCATGCCCAAGATGACTCCATACGAACCCAATGAAGGATACAAAGATTTAAGGTAGTGGTGAAGGGTCCCAAATCCACTACACACTCCTTAACTAAGGAGTCTACAGAGATTTTGGCTCTAGAAGCCATTTTGATGTCCCAACTAAGGCCCCTGTCTAGCTGTCGCCATCTTTTAACACCCTACTAAAGACTGCAATAAAAGAATCAGTTGAACCAAAATTAAACAATATGGAGGTAGGAATACCACCGGTCTTACTGTAGTATCTATCATAGTGCCCTCAAGCTCACCTGGTGGTTCTCAACCATAGCATAGATCCGATGGATATGTCCCACGTTGCAAACTATAGGATTTGAAATTAGAGCCTTACCCTTATTACTATGGTTTTTTGGGCACTCTCTCTAATGACATCCAAGAACACCACATGCATAACAACTACCTGGTCCTCTCCAATGAGATGCGGCTCAAGCCAGTACTCTAGTGGTCTGTATAGTGGATCCTAATGATTTGACTATGGATTTTTAAGGTCACCGTTAACAAGCTCTGTTGATTGAACTCTTAGTGCACCCTATGTCCTAATGGGATCCCTAGGGGAAGTCTTGATACTCCGTCCCCTCTGAGCATCAAATATCTGTGGCGGTCTTAATGGGGGATGAGTCTATTACTATTGCTGAGGTGGTTGTTGTGATGGCCTTAATGAAGACTATGCAGAACCCGTCCACCACAAGGAGGAGGAGTGACCCTCTCAACCTCGCTATCTTACATTTGATGGATTCGGCTCATCACTCTATCCATGGAATGTTGAGTCTTCCCCCTAGTCTCTCTTGTAATGTAGGCCTTCTCAACGGCCTCTACTAAGGTCTGCGGGTAATGAATGCACACTGCACCTCCCAAATCCAAATTTAGGCCCCTGATGAACCTATGAATCCTGACCTTCTCGTCCTGCATATAGTCGACATTGAAGTAAGTCCAGAAATTGACTCTCATACTCTTCTATAGTCATGGATGCTGATGTAGGTCATGGAACTCATCTATCCTCTACTAAATAAACCTCCTGGATAAGTATTTGCTCTTGAACCGCTCCTCGAAGAGCTCCTAGGTAAATGTCTCTGAGTCTACGTGGAGCTTCTACTCCTCATTCCTCCAATATAAACTTGTTCCATCCCTCGAAAATGAATCACAACATGTGCTTTCGTGTTGCTAATACGTGGACAAAGATTGAAGCACTGCTCAAGCTCACTAACAAAGCCTCTTCCCGAAAACCAACTATATCTCCGAATAATCGACAAGTGTAGCTTTAGGATCTCCTTGATATGATCTGCAAGTGATGATTGTTGACCCCTAGGTCTCTCTGTCTACTCCTCCCTCAATCTAGGGCTCTGAGATCTATCTCTATGTCTTGAAATCCTATCTCCATGTCCCCTCGAAGTGAATTTTCTCTAGTGACTCCATGTGAGATTTCTCTACCTTATGCCCATCATTGTGTCATGGAGATGCATAAGCCTCTACTAATGGCTCTATATCCTTTCTCACAGTCATCCTCCTAAGGATCCTATGCATATAATAGAATTAACATCTTGCAACTTCTATAATATATGAGGTAAAATGGTTGCATGACTGATCTCGAAGGTGACAAGTCTAGGTCTACATTCAAGAACACCTTGATGGTCTGCGCCTCTTGCATAGACCAAGGCGAGAGTTAGTCCATCATTCTAGGTTTTATTTTAGTTTTCTAAGTTTGCTATATTATATAAAAATCATACAATGTTGTTTTCTAGGTTTAGAGTTGTGCTAGGTTTAATGTTCATGGTTCATGTTTTATAGTGTGCCCAAGGGTCGAATCTTTGAACCCGCGGCTCGATACCAAGCGTAATGCCAAAAAAATATACCCTCACGAAAACCAAAACAAACATAGGTCAACTAGAAAAATTATGGAATAATTTTTTTGTAAAACCTACTCACAACACTAGGTTAAAATTTACGAGTCACACTTTCTCATTTTAAAATTACATTAAATTAATATTATTAATTTCCCCTTAGATCCCCTTTAAATAAAATAATAAAATCTCTCAATACCATTAAATAAATTAATTAGTCTAAAGAAAGACTTAGGTTCCCCTACCATTGTTTTAATACAATTTAATCCCACCTTAATTAAACTTTCTCAAATTAATATCAAGGGTATTATGGTCTAGTCATTTAAATAATAAAGGTTTTACTACACCAACATAGGGTTCCAAGCTTGCATTAATTTAAAAAGGTCTCTAATAAAACATTTGGGGTTAGAAAAGTTAAAAGTAGTCACCTCCACTACACGACTTAAGTGGCCCCAATTAAATCCTACCCATGTATTTTAAATTTGAAATTTATCTCACCGACTTCCCACCTACTTTTTGTAGGGATGAATCTCATCCATTGGATAGATTAATTTGGAGCCCTTACATTTAGGGATCCAACTTACCCTAAGCATGCTTATGAAAATCTACTTTCTCTTTTGTTCGACTTATTATTTCTTCTTTTTGCTTTGCAAATTACTTGGAGAAGGAGGTGGAAGCAATGAGAGGCAAGCTCAAGCTCATGGAGGGGGCAAAAATGTTCTTTTGTTGAGGATTCCATTTACACCCTCTCCTCGGGTTTGTAATTATTTTTATTATTTTTTTAACTTACTGTTTTTTTTTTGCATTTACCCAAATGGGCATATGGGTATTTACCCTATTTTAGTGACAAAGGAAGAATGGTGTATACATTTACTTGGGTGAAAGGATATATACATTTGTATACACACACACACACATATATCTATATGTATATATTTTATTAAAAATTATTTTAATAAAACCCGAAATCAACAAAATACAATGATTATTATATATATAGAACAAATTCAATTAAACTTGGCCACGGAAGGTACTCGCACAATTAAAAAAATTGAAGAAAAGCCAACTGCGCAAAACCAACGATTGGTGGTTATGTTATTTGGTAGAAAATGTATTTGGGGAATAGGGGAAGGTTTTCTGACCAAACCCCCATGCCATTTATTAATGGGGGTGGGGGGTGGGGTCGACGACCCTCCCCCAACCCTTTTCCTCAAAAGATACAAGCCGCAGCCTATGCTGGTCCATAATACAAACTTCTATATTTTTTATTTGAATTTTTCAATTAAACACACACACACACACACATTATATATATATATATATATATATATATATATATATATATATATATATATATATATATATATAATATCAAAATTATTATTAATATCAATATTAATAATATTTTAATATCAATAAGTAATAATATTTAATTTATTAATAGTATTAACAAATCTTAATGTTATACTTAAATTTTCCTTTATAATTTGATAGTAATACATAAGATGCAAAAACTAATTTTCTTTCCGTTTGTTATTATTACTTTAATTAACATTTGATACTTGTATAAACTTATAGAAATTTGATACTAAAATTTCACAATCAATTGAGACTAAGGTCTAGTAGTAACCATGCATCTTTTTTTCTTTACTCTATTAGGTTTAAAGGATAAATCCATTTAATGATAAGGTGAATAACAAACAAGAATTTAAGGGATTTTCCATCTACACATATAAAGTTTAACTTTCTTTCAACCAATACAAGAAGATGAACAAATATAGTTTATCTTGCTATCATATGCCTTTCAAATAATACAATAGGAATTAATATTTCTTTCCTTTACAACATACAAGTTTCAATCCTCTCCACAAGTAACTTCTAACAAGATTTTCCAATAGTTCTAAAAAAATAAACACACCTATTGAAGACAATAATTTAACTAAAATGAGAACAAGGTTGTTTCCCTTTGAATCAAATTTCAATGACTTGATTCAATTTAACAGTCTTATAGTTCCTCATTCCAACAAGTAATGGAATGATTTTCAAAATTTTGCTTTCATTTACAATATCAAAAAGATTACATTTTGATAAAAACACAACTATAAACTTCACTTCAAAGAAATACAAGTTTACATGCCCTCTATATACAATGGTGACAACATGATAAAACATAACAAGAGGATTTTGATTATTTCTTCAAATGCTACAAGAAGGCCTTCATCATCTAAGCTCCATCTTCTTCCAAGATCAAACACATAACCAAAAATGGGGGAGTGGGAAAAAGTCTCCACCAAACCATTACTCTAATAAGGAAGTGAAGCCTACTTCCTCATTGGCCCACGAGCCCCAACAATGAAACACTTTGGAATATTTGAAAACCATGGCAACAAAGATAAGGCTTCCACTTTTACTTTCAGAAAACATTCAGACAAAAAAATAACCAAAAAACATTCATTTTTCAACACAAAAACCTCCCAAAACATTGGCTCTAAAACAAGCCAAGTAGAGAAAGGAATATGGGGATACCCTTGTGCCTCCCAAAGGTTTGGATGCCCACCTTAAAACCTCCAAAACACAATCAACCCCAAAATCTCTTATACCTCCCTACAAACAAAAATATATCTCTTATTCCTCCCTCACTCTTATGAGTCCCTCTCTCTTATGTCTCCCACAATGAAAAAAATTACAAGATGAGAACAAGGTGGGACATCCAACCTACTCCATCTTAAATACCCAAGAGAAACTCTTATACCTCCCAAATTGGACACACCACTGTCGAGTTAGATTTGTTTGGTTTGGTAGTCTCCGAAGTCAATTTCGTTTGAGGAAGAACCTCAAAATTCAGACGACAAACAATGGTTGTGTGCGGAAACTGTATTGAGATAACAAGATTGTGGAGGACAGTGATAGTCATGTATTTCAAGACCATAACTGTTAACACTTACAAAAAAAAACCTAAACCCATCGATGAACGATGGACTTGAATGAGCTCTCAAAGGGCCACATAAACATGTGTCACTTCATAACCATGAAGCCCCGAGTTTAATAAAGCCACTGAAATGTGAAATAATAACTGAAATGTATTCAGGCTGTGATGGCGGGTATAACTTTGGCTGCAAAATTATTCAGAGATGCACATAGGGAACCACTCAAGCTCTATCCATCCTTGAAAGATGTCAAACCACAGTTTGAAATCCCTAAATAGATCATTGACAAAGTAAAAAAAAAAGATTCAGATTTTCCCTTGTTGGTAGGTTTGCAGGCCTGAGACAAAACATTGATTTTGTGAGAGATTGGTGTGGAAGGAAATGGGCTTGCAGGCTTGATGTCACGGCACTTGCAGGAGAAGGTTTTCTTTTTTATTCCAGGATGAATTGAAGATGCAAAACGCTTTTTGGGGGATCCTTGGTTTTATGGAAATGCTTATTTTAGCCTCCACCGATGGGAGCAAGATATGCCTCAAGATTGTTCTTTTCAAGTCCATTCTATTTTGATTCGCCTCCTGCTCTGTCATTGGAACTTAAGGAGCCATAATTTTTTTTGGGGATAGCTAGGGCCATGGGAGTAGTTATAGTTGTTGATCCAGCAACTAAGTCCTGTGCCAGATTGGTCTCTAGTCGGTTTTGAGTGAATCTTTCTGTGGCTTCAAAAATACCTAAACAAATATTCCTAGACTCATTGGAGGGAATATGGGAGCAACAGATTGAGGTAAAAATCTCCCTAATTTATTGCAACAATTATAGAAGGGTAAGATATGAATAGAAGACGTGATTCCTGGATGCAGTGCCTCTGTGGAAGTATGTGATCATTCAAATGGATGATGTCTCGTCGAATGAGGATGGAGAAACTGATGCCATGGAAACCGTTCAAGGAAATATTGAAAACCCTCTATTTCCTTACCCGGAGCAGTGACCTGGGGCATGAAAAGGATGATATGGTTGCTGGCGTGGGGAAAAACTAGACGGTGGTCGAGGTAGAGGGAATTGTGGAGATCCTGAACACGATACCACCAAATACCACAATGATCGACAGCTGCACAGAGGAGAGGTTCAACTTGTGGTGGATGGGAAACCGATATAAGAGAAGGGAACAAGAGGTAAGGGTGACCGGGAGATCCAGTTCACTGGGTAGGATACTAAGAATTTTGAATTCATATCCTCAATGGACAACTCTGTATTTACTACGCATTGCTTGGAGATAGTTCGACACCAAATGAAGAGTATGAGCCAATCAGTTGGGCGTAAGTCGGTGGACTTATTAGATGGGAAGCTTGAAGTAATTCTTGGGCGCGACAATGACCATGCATTAGAATATTCAACTTCCGGGATGTATGGTGAGGGATGGATAAAGGTCCATCTAAAGAAACTTTCGTGAAACTGCTCTTCAACAATTTTTCATTCGTGAAGTTTTTCCAAGGTGGGATATCAGTCCACAACAAGTGAAAACTTCTTCAGAACAATGGTTTTCCTACCTTTTCTTTGTATTTATTTTTTATTGCTCGGTTGTGCTCGTTCTACCTAGATTTCTCACCGGGAAGTACACGAGCTTCTTGTTTTTGTGAAGTGTTTGGTAGTGTGCTTCTTATTTCTTATTTTGTGCTCATCGCTTCATATGGGTTCTGATCCTTTCGTCATATTGTCCTTTTGTATGATCCCAGCCTAAAAGCTTTTATCTTTAATAAAATAAAAAATAACTCAAATGTCAAAAATAGGGAAATCACAGACAATAATAAGAAGATACATAAGAATGGATAGAGTATCCATTTAGAGAGGAAGAAGGAAGTAGGCATCAAATATACCGGCGCTTATCCCGCATCAACTTCACTTTCCTCGACGCTTTTGGTGATCACCAACTTAGGGTTCCTACATCTCATGCCGGAAGATCTACGCCAAATACTCATGGTGTAATAAATTATTTTCTTGCTTCAATATTATGTTGCCGATAAAAAGTAAAAAGTGTAAATTTATTATTATGTATTAGGGGAGGGAATTTAGAGACAAAAACTATAGTTTTTGTCTAACTTATGTCTCTATTGATACCCCCTTGTTGTAGTGTATAGTCATTAAAAATGTTTTAGTTTTTAGAGATGTACAATTTGTTGGAAATGAGACATAGGATGGAAGTAAAGAAAAAATAGTTAGTAAAGCAACATCTATTCCACAAGATGATATGGAAGATGAAAAGCAGCTAGCACGACAATGTATTGTTCATACAATACCTTCTTCCTCTCTTGGACATCCACCTCAAGTCATAACACAAGCTACACTTCGATCCAAAGGTAGGAGGTCTACAAGATTTCAAGAATCCTCACTTATGCAAGAGACTCTACAAAGAACACCAATAACAACTCCTTTGACAAGCATTCTTGGGTCTAGTCCATTTAGTTTAGTTCAAACCAAATTATCAATAGATAGTCTATTACAATGAATTTTTTTGTCTTAGTGAGTTTAATGAATCTAATTATAATTTTGACACACCTATTTTTTTTTCTATTTTTCAACATATTGTTTTGCAAGTTGTAGATCTAGTATTTTTGAAGAGGATATAAATAACGAGATTTTGGCTCATGCCATGGATGATGAGATAAGTGCCATACGTAAGAATTGGATGTGGGAGTTGGTAGATCTTGCTAAAGGAAATGATGTGATAGAGTGAGATGGGTCTACAAGACCAAGTATATTGAAGATGGAAAGGTACATAAACATAAAGCAAGATTGGTTGTTAGACGATTTACAAAACAATATGGAATTGATTATAATGAAATACTTTCTCCAAGAACACATTTGGACATGGTAAGTAAAGTATAGGCAATAGTACCTACTATATATCGATGGATGTGAACTCAAATTTTTAAAAGGATATCTTGTGATATTGAAGGCCATGAATGAAAAATACATACATGATGAACAAATCACTCTATGGACTTAAGAAAGCTCCTAGAGTGTGGTATAACAAGATTGGTTCCTAATTGACTCGGAATGGCTTTAGTAGGTGTAGCAAAGAGCCTACTTTATATATAAAAATAAATGAAAAACTTGTAAAATTATGTATGTATGTTTATATGTAGATGATTTAATCATTACTTGAGAACTATACATAGATTTATTTAAGACATCCATGAAGAAAAAAGTTGAGCGTGACTTCTCTAGGTCTCATGCACTATTTTTTTAGCATTGAAGTTCAACAATTAGAAACTAGAACTTTTATTTGACAAAAAAATTGAAAATGACATCTCGTTAAAATATTTAAAATGATGAAGTTCAATTCAACCTCAACACGAGTTGTATTAGGAGTGAAATTAAATAATGAATACAATAGGACATTTGTTGATTCAACATTGTTGAAAATATTAGCTCTTAGTCGATGTATTTGACTTGGCCACAAGCCCTTATATTACATATGATGTGAACCTCATCCAAAGGTTCATAGATTCTCCTAAAGACACACATTGGCAAGCTAGAAAATTAATTTTGAGGTATATATGTGGAACTAAAAATTACGAAATCTTGTATTCAACTTCTAATCAGTTCAAACTCGTAGACTATTAAAATAGTGATTATGGTGGTAGTACTAATGACAAAAAAGTACACTGGCTATGTTTTTCATTTTGGAATAGGGGTAGTATCGCGTGGGTATGAAAAAATAACCCACGCTTACTATTTCTTCAAGAAAGATAAAATATAAGGCAGCCACAATAGCAACATGTCAAATTGTTTGGATGTGAAGAATATTGAAGGATTTGGTGTAGAATCGGAATAGGCTACAAAATATTTTTGTGAAAACAACTCAACTATAACATTATCTTAAAATCACATCTTTCATAAGAGAAGTAAACATATAGGCACACGTTATCTTTTCACCAAAGAGTTGTCTAATAACAAGAGATATGCCCATAACTTTGTAGATCTCAAGATCGGTTTGTTGATATCTTTACAAAGCCTCAAGGATAAGAAGCATTTGAGTATTTGAGAATTTTTTATGGGCATCTATGATCAAGGTTATAAAAGTGAAGTTATACAGATCCAGCTCCACATATTTCGCAACCAGCGTATGAATGCGTAAATATTATTTTTCGAGACTAAACTCAAGAATATAAAATGTAGACGGTCGAAATTAAAGGCGAGTGTCGAAATCATATAATTTCTCCCATATAAGGGGAAAAAAATTGAATTCAATTTGCATGTTAAGTATATACATTTTTGTTTTAAATAAACACTTGAGTCCAATTTTATTCTTAAATTTAGGAAAAGCTAAATAAAAGTGATAGTTTGCAAGCTCTATTTTTGGGTAAATCAGAATGTTCTCATGATCCTTTTGTGGTGTTAATGTTGGTAGACGTGGATCTCCGCCTAATCTCCTCGCCACATCACCCCATCTACTCCAACCACCACATTTAATTCTCCTTCTTCTTTTTGTTTTCATCCGAAACTTCTATTTTTGGCGGATATCGGAGGCTTCTCCTGTTATATATTATATGTAAAAAAATATATTTATACTACTCTGCTTTTTGTATTAAATGAAGGAATACTCTGTTTTCAAAGAAAAGAGGAAGGCGTGTAAACAAAGAGCATAGGCAGCTCTGTTCTTTGACAAATACAATCGGTTTTTTGTCTCAGTATATCAGATTTGTGAAATATAATACAAATCTGTTTTTCCATGCACTGTATTTTGTTTTTTCTTTCTCTTATGGACAGCTCTGTTATGTGTGATTAAAAGTAATTTCTGAATTTCTGTTTTCTGTATCATCTTCTCTTTCTCCAGCAAACTGGTATCAGAGCATTGTGCAGATCTCTCTTGGCATTTGGAGACTTGAGGATATCTTTGCAAATGCCATCAGCAGCAACTTGTATTTGAAGAAGAGCAGATAGATGTTCCATGAGGATTTAGGTTTGTTTTATTTTGTGCTTTCATCTATCTGTGTAGTTTTTTTTAAAAAGGAGGAAGAAATACTGGAACAAGCAAGTTAGCAGAGACAAAGCTTTGGAGGAATGGGAAGCACAAGTGGAAATATTGCACAACCCCAAATACCAACATTCAATGGCAAAAATTATGATTTTTGGAGCATAAAAATGAAAACTCTGTTTTGCTCTCAGGATGTTTGGGACTTGGTTGAGAATGGATTTAATGAACCAGCTGACCAGCAAGAATATCAAGCTCTTTCACAAGCAGAGAAGGACTTATTGAAGGAAAACAAAAAGAAAGATGCAAAGGCATTATTCTTCATTCAACAAGCAATGGAGGAATCAATCTTTCCAAGAGTAAAGCAAAGCTGCCACAAGATCAAAACAAGCATGGGATAGTCTGCAAACAACATACCAAGGCACAAGCAAGGTAAAAACAGTGAAATTACAAATGCTTGGAAGGGATTTTGAAAATCTACAAATGAAGGATTCAGATTCAATAGATTCATTCTTCACTCATGCAATGACAATAGTTAATCAAATTAGATCTTATGGAGAAACTCTTGAAGATCAAAAAATTGTAGAGAAAATACTTAGAAGCTTGCCTATAAAATTTGATTCAATTGTAGTAGCCATTGAGGAATCCAAGGATCTTACACAACTATCTATAGATGAATTAATGGGATCACTCTTAGCACATGAGCAAAGATTAAATCGGTCAGGGGCATCATCATTGGAGAATGCATTCAAAGCTCAGCTTTCATTTGGCAGAACAAGAGGGAGATCAAATTACAACAGAGGCAGAGGACGTTTTACACCAAGAGGAGGAAGAGAAAATACACAACTTGAAAGCAGAAGACTAGTATCAAGCCCACATATCCATTATACACCAACAAGAGGAAGAGGCGGCAGCCACTCTCATAGCCATCATCAAGGAGAAAGGTATGATAAATCCAATATTCAATGTCATTATTGTAATAGATTTGGGCATTTTGCATCTGAATGTAGAAAAAGACAATATGACATGAATAAGCAAAAGGCACATTTCACAAATGAGGACCAGCCCAACACTAGTGAGCAAAACACCATGTTTATAACATGCAATGTAGCACAAGAGAGTTCCAAAGAGGTATGGTTCCTAGATAGCGGTTGTAGCAATCACATGAGTGGGAGTAAGGAGATGTTTGCAACAATTGATGAATCAGTAAAATCAGAGGTAAAATTGGGTAATGATCACCAAGTATCAGTCATGGGAAAAGGATCAATTAATATAAGAACCAAGCAAGGTGAGAAGAAGCATATCCCTGATGTATACTATGTTCCTGGATTGCAACACAATCTCATAAGCATTGGGCAACTAGTGCAAAAAGGATATAGAATATACTTTGAAAATGGTGAATGTGTGATTCTAGACAAGAAACCAAGCAATAGGCTGATTGCAAAAGTTGAAATGACAAAAAATAGGATGTTTCCACTTAGAATCCAAAGTGAACTATTCCTAGAGCCACACAAGTTGCAAAAGGTTGCTGAATTAGCCTTCAAAGATTCTTACAAAAATGAATCTTGGCTATGGCATTTAAGATTTGGGCATTTAAATTTCAAAGGATTACAGCTGTTATATAAGAAAAGAATGGTATATGGGTTGCCACCAATAGAACCACTTAAAACAACATGTGAGAGTTGCATATTGGCAAAGCAACATAGACATAAATTTCCAGTTGGGGAATCTTATAGGGCAAAGCATCCACTTGAGATAGTGCATTCAGATCTTTGTGGAGCGATGCAAACACCATCCATAAGTGGAAGTCTTTATTTCTTGACATTTATTGATGACTTCAGTAGGAAAGTTTGGGTTTATTTCTTAAAAGACAAATCAGATGCATTTTCTGTTTTTAAAGAGTTCAAGGCAAAAGTTGAAAAGGAAAGTGGACATTATATCAAAGTATTGAGAACCGATAGAGGTGGTGAATATATATCAAATGATTTTCAGAATTTTTGTAAAGAAAATGGCATAAAGAAACAACTTACAACAAGATATACTCCTCAACAAAATGGAGTAGATGAGAGAAAAATAGAACAATTATGGAAATGGCACGAAGTATGATAAAAGAAAAACACCTACCAAATGAATATTGGGCTGAAGCTGTTGCATGTTCGGTATACATATTAAATAGATGTCCAACAAAAGCAGTGATAAATAAAACACCAGAAGAAGCTTGGAGCAAAAGGAAGCATAATATAGCACATTTGAGAGTCTTTGGATGTGTGGCATACTCCTTGATACCTCAAGAGTTGAGAAAGAAACTAGATGATAGAGGAGAGAAGTGCATATTTGTAGGATATAGTGAACAATCGAAGGCATATAAGTTATATAATCCTATCACAAAGAAGGTCATAATAAGCCGTGATGTTAATTTTGTTGAAGAAGAAGCGTGGGATGGCAGTATAGACAAAACAACTACAATTGCAGCTAGTGTTCCACAAGAGAATGAGGAGAATGAAACTCAAGTTGTGACTTCTACTACTCAAGCAAATGTTCCTTCAACACCTTCTAAGGCACCCACCACTCCAAATCCAACTACTCCAGCAAGTAATAACAGCAGCGAATCTTCTAATCCAACACTTGCATCACTAAGATCAAGGTCTATAAACACTTCAAAGAAGTCACGCAGTCTAAGAGAGATTTATGATGAATTACAAGAGGCTGAAAATGATGATTTATGCTCTAATTTTGCATTCTTAACACAAGCTGATCCAATTTATTTTGAGGATGCCATTAAAGATGACAATTGGATTGCAGCCATGAATGAAGAAATTCAATCAATTGAGAAAAATCAAACTTGGGATCTAGTAGAGCTTCCTAAAGGCAAGGATGTGATTGGAGTTAAGTGGGTTTACAAGACAAAGTATAATGCTGATGGAAAAGTAGAGAAACACAAGGCAAGACTAGTAGCTAAAGGCTTCACACAACTACCTGGCATAGACTACAATGAAACATTTGCACCAGTGGCAAGATTGGATACTATTAGGATGGTTTTATCCATAGCAGCTCAAAATAATTGGAAGGTTTACCAAATGGACATCAAATCAGCATTCTTGAATGGCATTTTAGAAGAAGAAGTGTATATAAAACAACCACCTGGTTATCAAGTTTTGGGAGAAGAACATAAGGTATACAAACTGAAAAAGGCACTATATGGTTTGAAGCAAGCTCCTAGAGCTTGGTACTGCAGGATAGACTCTTACTTTGTAAACAATGGGTTTAGCAAGAGTGGCAATGAACCAACTTTATATGTCAAAGTGAATGATGAAGGAGAAATCTTGATAGTTTGCTTGTATGTAGATGATTTGATATTCACAGGTAACATGTCAATTAAATCATTCAAGGCAGCCATGGAAAGTGAATTTGATATGACTGATTTGGGGATCATGAGATACTTTCTTGGAATAGAGGTAAGTCAAAGTGATCAAGGCATTTTTATATGTCAAAGAAAATATGCTAGTGACTTGTTGAAAAGATTCAGGATGACAAATGTCAATGCAGCCCCTACACCAGTTGCACTGGGTTTAAAACTTAGTAAGGACGACAAAAGTCCTAGTGTTGATGCAACTTTATTTAAAAGATTAGTTGGCAGCCTTATATATCTAACCGCCACAAGACCGGATATCATGCATGGGGTTAGTCTTATTTCTAGATTCATGGACAAACCTAAGGAATCACATTGGAAGGCTGGAAAAAGAATTTTAAGGTATATAGCTGGAACAAAGAACTTTGGGATTTTGTATACAGCTTCAGATGACTACAAGCTGATTGGATATACGGATAGTGATTGGGGAGGTAGCTTGGATGATAGGAAGAGTACTTCCGGTAACATTTTCCATCTTGGATCAGGTGCTATCTCTTGGGCATCAAAGAAACAACCAATTGTGACACTCTCATCAGCTGAAGCGGAATATGTTGCAGCCACATCAGCAGCTTGCCAAGCAGTATGGATGAGAAGAGTACTTTCAGATTTGAAGCATCCACAAGAAGAACCTACAGAAATTTATTGTGATAATAATTCTGCAATTGCTTTATCTAAAAATCATGTCTTCCATAAACGCAGCAAGCATATTGACACAAGATATCATTTTATTCGAGAATTGGTGAACAATGGTGACATTCATCTTGAGTTTTGCAGGTCCAAGGAGCAACTAGCAGACATCTTCACAAAACCACTTGCAAAGCATGTCTTTGAGCATCTCCGGGAAGGAATTGGAATAGCAGACATATATGGCAGTGAAGATTAAGGGGGAGTGTTGGCAGACGTGGATCTCCAACTAATCTCCTCTGCCACATCACCCCATCTACTCCAACCACCACATTTAATTCTCCTTCTTCTTTTTGTTTTCATCCAGAAACTTCTATTTTTGGCGGATATCTGGAGGCTTCTCCTGTTATATATTATATGTAAAAAAATATATTTATACTACTCTGTTTTTTGTATTAAACAGAAGGAATACTCTGTTTTCAAAGAAAGGAGGAAGGCGTGTAAACAGAGAGCACAGGCAGCTCTGTTCTTTGACAAATACAATCGGTTTTTTGTCTCAGTATATCAGATTTGTGAAATATAATACAAATCTGTTTTTCCATGCACTGTATTTTGTTTTTCTCTTATGGACAGCTCTGTTATGTGTGATTAAAAGTAATTTCTGAATTTCTGTTTTCTGTATCATCTTCTCTTTCTCCAGCAGTTAAGCCCTCTACTAATATGAGGCACGTGTATTCCTTTCTGTAAGGAAGGAAGAAAGGAAGGTTAAAGGAACAAACAGAAGCGCACAACAATGTTGTAGATTGTAGTTTATTTTCTATTATTTATTACAATCTTTTCTTGTGTTATTTTTGCTATTCATCTTCCTGTGTCCGTCAATTTCCAATACTTTGATGGAGCAGGTCCACCTATCAACTCACAATCATGTCAATGCTATCTAAACCAATCGAAATTCCACACTTACAGAATTTCAGACTACTGCAGGGAGGATGCTGGTAAGTGAAGTTTGACACAGAATATATTATTTGCATTTAATTTGTATTTCCCTCGACCATGGCCGAAAAAGGTTAGCAAATTGGGATGATATAATATCTTCGTTTCACTATTCCCTTCCACTCATTTAAAGAAATGATATTTTATTTTATTTATTTGCTTTTATTTGGCAGACAGGGGAACATACGGCCATCACAGCACATGTGGCTTTTCAATTTTGGTTGTTATCATGGAAGAGCAGGGCAGAATTAAGGTTTCCGAGCGCCCTAGGCAGTACTCAGAGCGTGCGCCCTAGGCAGTACTCAGAGCGTGCGCCCCCTCCCACCCGAGCGTGCGCTGCTGCTAGTGCTCACTGTAGTTTCTGTCTATCAGTCGATAGTCTGTGACTCTGTCTCTGTGAGTCGTGACCACTGACATGGCGTCGGTGACCGTCTTAGTCTATAAATTTATAAATTTATAATTTGTATTCATAAAACTTTAAACAGCGTTGTGCCTGTCACCCTCATCTGTCAACATTCAACAGTCAGCTTAGACTTCAGTCAAGTGCTGAGCGATCACATTCACATTCACAGAAATTCGGAATCACTATTGTTTATAACTATTTACTGTTTCACGAATTTGAAACTGCGCAGTGGGCAATGGGATTTGGGAACAGACTGAACAATAAACTGGGCATTTAATATCAATTTAAATTGTTTTTTTTTTTTAATTTTAAACAATAGCCGACTGCTACCTAGCTGACCTGCCAGTGCCATCTGGAAATTTTTTTAAAAAATTGGCGCCCTCCCTTTTGTGCGCCCTAGGCAACTGCCTAGGTTGCCTAGGGCAAGACACGCCCCTGTGGAAGAGGTAATTTTAACAACAATTAAAAAGTTAGTAATTTATTTCAATACGTGCAATAATACCAACACCACAGCCATTCGTAAACCTAACCGCAAAATTAATATTTAAAATTCTTTGAATACCCATGTATAGAATATTTGGTTGATTCGTAAATAAATGTATTCGTAGGAGGCTGGGTATTTCAAACTTGTGAGTGCTTTATCATCAAATTATAAAAAGACAAATGTGAACTACAAACAATGTTATAAAATCCCAGTCGAAATGGATAACACACAACTCCTTCCACACACATCATCACCTTTCAACAGTAAACCAATGAAGAAATACGTACAAAAACATTGGCATAGGTTAACTCTTTATCATAGTAGTAAAAACGAGATGAATGAAGAAAACATTTGCAACCTTGAGCAGCATTACAGGACTTCCTGCTCATAGTTAATCGAACAACTCAAAGCTCGATTCATCAATTGAATGTAGTTGTTAGGAAAAGCAAGTCAGAGAAATAAATTACAATGAATAATTCTTTTTTTTTTTTTTAATGAGAAATAACCTTCAAAGGAAACACACAAATACATACCAGCTTTACATGTTAAGATATCAGATAAACAACATAGAGGGGATCACTACCAAGATCGTCTAGATTTCAATAGTCAATAAGGGCACACTGCCCATTTTACCCAAATGCCTGAAATATTCAAACATGTCTAAGCTTAAGAAACTCAGCCTGTGAGCTGTTCGTTTTTAAAAGTTTGATTTATACCACCTACCCATAAGCTCTTAATGGGTTTGTCCCACACCATATACAAGAAATCATATGACAAACTTTCATTTCAATATAGTCAAGTCATTATTATGTAATGTTTCGTACCCAATGAAAGTGCATAGTTGTGTTTTAGTAGCAGCATCTTGAAAAGTGAGGTGAGCCTCAGCTGTCACTCCATCTATGTCATATCACCTCCCAAAGCTATCAAAGGGCCTTAACACTATCTAATTTTCGAGTTGCACACAGTTGATAGCATTGGTTGAATGACTCTTGAGAAGATGCTTGGGTACATACTTATGGTTGTACAAATAGTAAAAGAGAAACTAGTGTACAAGTGCATGAATTGGGATGTTTCAAATAAATTAGATGGAACAACATTCGATGTTGCTAATAAAGTCATATTTTGTAGAAATTGTATTAGAAATTTATAAACATTGAGGTGCTACTAAGTTATGCCGAGGGCATTTAGGAATAAAACATAATCCATGTGGTCACTAAGCATAAGCGTTAAAATAGAACGAAGGTAAAATATATCCAACTAAAATTGTTTAGTGAGATAGCTGGTTAGTTAATAAGTAGTGTAGCCTAAGCAAAACACAACATGACTGCAAATATATGTTAATTTTTTGTTTGTCAGATTTTCTCTATATGTAATAAGAAGTTCTGAATATTTAGAAATTGAGAAAAGTTCTCCCGTCTAAGTTTATTCTTGGAAAATAGTAGTTTGTCTTTTTACTTGCAATCCATAGATTACTTTTAAATAAACCGTTTAGATCAGTTTATCTTTATTCTTATTTTCAGGAAAAGTCAAACAAATAAAAATGCTCTACTTTAAGTGCATGCACAACATGCCCTATTTTAGATACTCTAGTTTTAGAGTTTTGAGTTATTTGTTTATTTGATAAATCCCTCTATAAAAATCAAAGGCATTTTGTAATAGCTGTATGTCTTTGCAAGGAAAGGAAGCCAAAAGGAAGGAAGAAATAGATACACAAAGAAGTGTTGAATATTCTAAGTCTATTTTTATGTAAAATTTGTAGTTTTGAATTCTATGTTTTATTTTTTTATCTGTCTATTTTTTACAAATTAGTATTAGAGAAAGTTTTTTTCAGTTGATAGCCATTAGTAATGTCTACATCCGTATCATCTTTATCAAGTCTCAGTATACTCCTCAATTCACATGTAAAACTTGTGAGTATTGGTCTCTAACAATGAAGGAATTGTTTATATCCCAGGAAGTTTGGGAAAATATTGAAAATAAATACATAGAACCTACAAATCCACTATCATATAATGTACTCTCTCAAGTAGAGATAGATAATTTTGAAGGAGCAAATAAATAAAGATGGAAAATCCCTCTTCTACATACATCAAGCTATACATGAAAGTATTCCTCCTAGAGTGGTAGCAATCAACAAAACAAAAGAAGCATGGGATACTCTCTAGGATACATTTCAAAATTAGGAGAAAGTTAAAACTACCAAACTAGAATTACCGAGAAGAGATTTTTAGAATATGTCTATGAAATAATCATACTATACGAATTCATTTTAAACTTATGTAGTTGGCCCGGTACATCGAATTAAATCTCATAGAAGATCGATACATGACTAAAGGATAATTTAAATGATTCTTAAGAGTCTACCTTCAAAAATTTGATCCTTTGATTTTAGCCATAGAAGAAAGTAAGGGTTAGATTCAAATGTCAATTTCTGATTTGCATACATCTTTAATAAATCATGAGTAAAGGTTGAACATATCCCATTCATCTTTCGAACAAGATTGTTTCTCTTAGACTTCATTAACTTATGGCATACTTGTAGAAGAAGGTTCAACCATAGAGGTAGAGGAAAACTTTCATGTAGAGGTGGATGTAACAAAGGTCCAACAAACAAAAGTGGAAGAGAAAAAGTCATGATTATATTAATAATAATTCAACTTCTCCGATATGGGATACATCTCACATATAGTGGCATTACTATAACAAATGTGGGCATTATGAATGTAGGAAAAACAATATGACCAGAACAAGAAAAATCAAAATCGTTTTGGGAGCTCTACACCAAGCTCCATATTTAATGCAAGGATAGTTGAAGCAATACCAACAAAATTCCCTATTGAATTTAATCTTTTCAAGAAAGTCCATGTGATCTTTGGTACTTGGATTCTAGTTCCAAAATCATATATTATGAAACTTGGATTTATTTTCAATTTTGGACGAGTCTATAAAGGCTGATGTTACTCTTGAAAAATTAATACACTAACTTTAATGGGAAAGGGAACAAAAACATTATATGTAAACATGGGAGAAACATATTATTTATGATGTTTATTATGTTGTAGGTTAGAAACATAATCTTATGCACATTGGTCAATTAGTACGTAAGGGATACAAAGTATACATTGAATACAATGAATGTGTGATCATGGAAAAATCTCCAAGCACTCGTTAATTGCTAAAGTGAAAACAATAAGAAATTAAATGTTCTCCTTGAGATTAGAACTAGGTAAAATGATAAAAATAGACCAAGATCTTTATGAGCAGTATGGAACTTCCTTTGAGGTAAAATTTATTTATCCTGGAGCTAAGATAGATTAGTATGGAGAAAGGAAAGTTTTGTATCGATATAAGACAATGATGTTTGGAGCTTAGTCCAAAGCCCAATTCATAAATCAGTTGAACTCATTCTGAAGCTCATTTTAAAGATCGGTTCAAAGTTGGTATTTAAAGTAACATATAATTAGTCTAGAGCTCATTCTGAAGATCATTCTAGAGCTCATTGTAGTGCAAAATAAATCCAATTAAATTTTTAGTCGGGAATAAAAGATGAGCATTGGCTATGGCATCTTAGATTTGGGCATTTAAATTTTGTAGGATTGAATTTGTTGCATAAGAAAAACATGGTGAAAGGTTTTCCATTAATTAAGAAACCAGAAATAATTTGTGAATGATGCATTTCGGGAAAGCAACATAAAGAGACTTTTCAGTTTACAAATCAATAAGAGCACATACACCAGTTGAAATTGTTCATTCTTATTTATGTGGACAAATGTAAGCAACACGTGTGATGTTATTCATATTTTCTAACTTTCATAGATGACTATAAATGGAAGACATGGTTGTACTTTTTGAGACACAAATATGATGTATTTGATATCTTTCAGTAGTTCAAGGCTTTAGTGAAGAAGAAAATACGATACTACATCAAGGTTTTCAAGATAGATAGAGGATGTGAGTTTATATTCAATCCATTTCAAAATAAATTCAAACAACATGGTATCTAAAATAAATTTATTGCAGTGTATACACCACAACAAAATTAAGTGGTAGAGAGATATAATAAATTTATAATGGAAATGAACATAAGTATGATTAAGTCCAAGCATATTCCAAACAAGTATTGGAAAGAAGCGATGCTTAACTACTATTTTCATTTGAAATATATGTCCAATGAAAATTGTTAAAAATGTGGTTCCTCAATAGGCTTGGAGTGGAAAGAAACATAATGTTTCTCACTTTATAATCTTTAGTTATGTGTCATATGTTGATGTGCTTGATGAGTTAATAAAGAAATTAGAAAAAAAAAAAGGAGAAAATTTTATTTATTTTTGATATTCGAGAGAAAACTAAAGCCTAAAATTGTTTAATCTAGTCACATGAAAGTTCATAATCAACATGTATCTACAGTTTGTTTAAAATGAGTCATGGAAAGGAAATGTAGAAAAAGTAATTAGTATGATAGAAACTATTCTTCAAGATGTTATGGTAGCTTAAGAGATAGCACTGTAAGTTATTATTCATACAATACCTCCCTCCACTCTTGGATATGAACCTCAAGTTTTAGCAAAAGCTACACCTCCATCAAGATTTAGAAGGTCTACAAGGTTACATTCAAGTTTAGCTATGCAAGAGACTCTAAAAGGAATACAAATAGTAACTCCTTCAAAGCAAGTGTTCTTGTATCTAGTCCATCAAGCTCAACTCAAATAATCCCATCCTCAAATAGGCCTTTGCATAGAAAAATAAGGAGTCTTGGTGAGTTTTATAATGTTAATACAACTAACTCTTTTTCTATTTTTATATTTTTTTTTTCTCAAGCTATAGATCCAATGTATTTTTAAGAAGCAATGAATGAAGAAAATAGGTCTTAAGCCATGTATGATAAGATAGATTCCATAGAGAATAATTATACATGCAAGTTGGTATATATTCCTAAAGGAAAGGAAGTGATAGGAGTGAAGTGGGTCTACAAGATCAAGTATAGTGCAAATTGAAAGGTGCGAGAAGCAAAAATGAAGATTGGTTGTAAAAGAATTTACTTAGCAATATGGAGTAGATTATAATGAAATGTTTTCTCTAGTAGCAAATTTGGACATGGTAAGAACAATATTAGTAATTACAGCTAAAAAAATGTACTATATATTAGAAAGATGTGAAATAAACATTCTTAAATGGATTCCTTGAAGAGGAAGTGTATGTGAAACAACCAGAAAGTTATGAGATTGAAGGCCATGAAGGAAAGGTGTACAAGTTGAGATAAACATATATCCAACTCAATATATAACCTAATATCCAAGTCAATATACAACCTAAACCATAGCACAATAGGATTGTTTCTTGCTTGGTTCAGGATGGCTTCAATAGGTGAAACACAAATCAAGATAAATTAACAAGGTAAGATTATGATTATATGTTTATATGTGGACGTTTTAATGATTACTAGAGATCTATCCATAAATTCATTTAAATCAATCATGAAGAAAAAATTTGAGATGATAGATCTAGGTCTCATGGACTATTTTGGGCATCGAAGTTCAAAAATCGGAAGATGGATTTTTTTTTCACAAGAAAAGTATGCTAATGAAATCTTGAAAAGATTTAACATGATTAATTTCAAGCTCGTGCTTGACACCAATTGTATTAGGTCTAAAATTAAGATAAGAAGGCGAGTCGTCATTTGTTGATCTAATTGTTCAAAAGATTAGATGGTAGTATCATGTATTTGTGAGACAAAAGACTTGCTATTATGTACAGTGTGAGCCTCATCTCAAGGTTCATAGAGTAACCTAAAGACTCACATTGACAGGTTGGAAAAAGAATTTTGAAGTATATGTGGAACTAAAAATTATGAAATCTTGTATTCAATATCTAATGAGTTCAAACTCATAGGCTATACAAATATCAACTATTCCGGTAGTATATATGATAGGAAATGTATATCCGATTATGTTTTTCACTTTGGAATAACACTAGTTTCATGGGCATCATAGAAGGAACCCATAGTCACTCTTTCTTCGGAAGAAGCAAAATATGTTGTAGCCACAGGAGAAACATGTCAAGTTTTTGGATGAGGACAATACTAAAAGATTTGAGGAAGAATCGGGAAGAAGATACATTTTTTTGTGATAACAACTCAAATATAGTATTGTCTAAAAATCATGTCTTTCTTAAGAGTTGAAAACATATTGACATGAAATATTATTTCATCCCGAGTTGGTTAATAACAAAGAGATATGTTTAGAAATTTATAGATTTCAAGATTAGTTTGTTGATATATTTATAGAGCCTTTGGGAAAAGAAACATTTGATTACTTGATAATTTATTTGGGCATCTATAGATACAGAAATGCATAAAGAAGTTTTTCAGACTCAACTTCAGAATGAAAAAAGTTAGAAGGTCAAACTTAAGGGCGAGATTTAGAAATTGAGATAACTTCTCCCATCTAAATTTACTCTTGAAAAACAACAGTTTGTCTTTTTGCATGCAATCCATGGATTACGTTTAAATAAACAATTTAGTCCAATTCAGCGTTATTCCTATTTTTAGGAAAATTTAAATAACTCGAAAAACTATGCTTTATATGCATGCGCACTTGCCTTATTTTAGATACTCTGTTTTTAGATATTTTAATGGTTTGTTTTGTGAAAAATATTTCTATAAAAATTTGAGGCGTTTTGTATTAGTTTTATGGAAGCAATCTAAGGTAAGGAAGCGAAAAGGAAAGAAGAAAAAGATAAACACAATTGTGCTAAACATTCAGAGTCTATTTTCTGTGTAAAATTTGTAGTTTTTGATTATGTATTTTATTTTTCCATATGTCTTTTTCTACTCTGAAAAACTACTAATACAAAACCTTTGTTCAATCAGATAAATATTATAATCAACATTAAATATAGAAAAATGACAGGCATTTTCACGGTGTAATTTGAGATGTCGAATACTCTGAAGCTCTGTTGAGCTGAGTTAGTTAAAAGACCTTGTGTGGAAGCATCTTTAAAATAGAGAAGCGGCATAATAATATATAAGTAATGAAGGATGTTCAATCTGATTGCTGGTTCAATAGGATATATCCCTTCATAGCACATCTATACAATCAGAGATAAAATGGCCGACAATGTGTGCATATTTTGTGTTTTTTGTTGGAATAATTTACTGGGTAGCCTCCCACAATAGACGGATTGGGTGCAAATGAGACCTAAGTACCATCAAAAGGGTGGAATATCAGTGCGAATAAACTAGAATATAAGTAATTCATAATCTATTTTTTCTTCTCTATTATCAAGGATTAAAATGGAGTCATAAGCTTACACGCAAAATTTAATCAAATATATTTAAGTTGATTTAGTAGCTATTTTCAAGTGACTATTCTTTCACTAGGTGATTTCTTATGATAGGAATTTTTATTAATTCATTTTTAAAATAGTAATTTTGATTATTGTTTAAAACTTACATTATCAAATTAGCATTAATTATGGAGACAATGTTCCATATAATGGAATGAATAGGTATACAACTGGGTTAGTTTACCTTTTCTAGCACATTCCCAGCTTGAGAAAACATATGAGTTTTGGAATATGGTATGTATATCATTTAATATTCCCATGTTGAGCCTACATAACAGTTATGGAATAGGGTATGTCCATCAATACATAATAGAAAGTGTAATTTTATATAAAAAGACAACAATAAATAACCATTAATTATTTTGTTTGAACTCTATTAGGATATTGTCCAAGAGATTAGAAGATTTGACTATTAGGGTATTTGTCTCTAGTTATGGAAGCATTAGTTTTCATTTCTATGCATGGTACATTGCATTTTTAGAATATGGGAAGGAATGAATGCGTGGAATAAATATACAATATAAGAGGAAGATAAAAAAATCTTCCTCACATATATTTAATAGAAAAAATCTTAAATTCTTTGTGTCCATTATTTCACCCATCTTTTGAGCGGGAATATCGTAGGAACCAAGTTAGAGGAGAGAGACAGGGAAGGTGGATGCACACAACTATAAATAGAAGTTGAAAATGTAAAAGGTAAGGCTATTAAAGTGTGTTGTGGTGAATGTAGAGTAGGGACCACGTTGAGAGGTCGGGAATGGATATAAAGTAAAATAAATTCTTGTTAGCCCTAGAAGGCAATAGAAAATGTAATATCCCCATTGACATAAGAGTGTAGATGACATCAATCCTTTCTACATAAATATAAGGAAAACATTAATAATTTTCCATCCATTGTCTCGACTTTGTAGGAGGAAAATCTCCTTAGATGTCCATCGTAAGAGCTATTCATAGTGACCCTTCCTTGAGGTGAAGGTGTTTAATATGAGGAACCAATAGTTTCCTTACCCGAGGAGGTGGAAAACTCCAACCCACACATTTTTATGGTGAAGTTGAGATTCACCAACGAATATGGGAGGAATTAAAACTCTGCAAGTGACTCAATATTTTTTTAAACTTGAGTGAGAGAATCAATTTTAAAGGATCTCAATCCACCCGAATCATGTTGCAAGAATCACTCCTTTATTGATGAGAAAATATTGTAAATAATTTAATTCTAAAGAAATTTTTGTGCCTAGTCCTAGATCTGAAAATGGAAAAAAGAAATAAAAATAACTTTATTGTTAGTCAAAAATAGAAAAGAAATATCTTCATTTTGAAATATATATTCATTTCTAAGTTTCAACTATTGAAATTAAACTTAGCTGCTAACAATTTCCATATAGAAGTTATACATGAAGGTAATTTAAAATAATCATAGAAAAACCTAGTTTCAAGGTGTATGATTCTAGATGCAAAAGTAAAACTTATAATGAATGTAGGTCAAGAAGAAGACGACACATGAGACAATGACCAAAATAAAATGTATAAAATACTCAAAGTCGAAAAATGCTATGTATTTAAGGTTAGTGAAACAAATGATTTTGAGTCTATGAGATAGAAGAACACATTTGTATAAAAACACCCAAAAATGATATAGTTTAGGACGAAGTTTGGAATTGCAAACCCACGGGGGTTCACTTAGTAAAAGTATGGTATAGCACGTGCGTTCGAAGGGTATTAAAGAATACCCTTAATTCTAGTTTCTACCTCTAATTATTCAATTGATAATACCCCCTCATGTTATATTATTATATTTAAAATACCCCCTATTTTTTCCATGTACCTTACTTACCCATTTTTCAATTACAATTTTATTTACCCCTTTTTATTTCTACCCTAATATATTAGACAAAACATATATTATATTTCTCACTCAATTTTTTTTAAGATGCATTTCCTCTCAAAAAATAGTTTGAAGCCATTGAAGACCTATTATAAATCACCTTATATATGTTAAGCTTTAATCATTTATCAATAGTTCTTCGAATAATTAATATGGTGAAATAATATCACTTGTGTTGAAAAGCATACACAATCCTGCTTTTCTACCATCTTAATATTTCTTTGGTTAAAAATCTAGATTTCTCTATTAAAAAAGAGATTATAATTTAATTTATGACCACACTCCTTTTTCAATTTTAAGGTATTTACTTTTAAAAACTAGGGTTCAAATGTTTTAGTTTTATATTACAATTAAACCTCCCTTTCCTTTGGCCCACCTCTCCAACTTACCCCCAATACTTGATTCAAAACATTAATAAATTAAACCCTTTCACCCCCTCATGTCTACCGGTATATTGACTTTAATTTTATTAATTTTAATTACCTCAATATGAAACGTTTAGGATATTGCCTTGACTAATGAACCCCGTGTGCAAACCACATAAATGCAAAAATTATATCTTTGAGGAGATGAATTCAAACCGTAATGCACATTGATATTTCCTCGTGAGAAAGAAAAAAAAATAAACAAATATTGAAGTAATCCATAGGTGTAGTACTCAAAGGTCATGTTAATGTTCGAACTACGGTCACACCATCATGCGATTGGAGATTGAAAGACATGTTTGTGATGTATGTCACCTCATATCATCTCTAAAAAATTAATCATAAATGAGAGTATGGAATTTTTAAAGTTGAATTTATGTTTGAGATCCTATTAAGTATTCCAAATATTTTCTAAAACCAAATCCTAAAATGACGAAATCCATTATAGGGTAATTTGAGAGCTTTAATGCCAAGAATATTAGAAATGAAGATGTCATTTCCAATCACAATGGATTTCCACAATATGTGTTCGTCATTAGAGGAAAAACACATTTTGAAACCGTCACTAGCCCAATTCAAAAAAGTCTTAAAAAGCTCAATGATTTTTAAATAATATTGATGATAAATGAGGCTTCGATGTTGAATGAGAAAAGGTGTAATGATTTAGGTATAAATCCATTGATCCTCCTTCTCCTTCTCCTTCTCCTCCTCCTTCCTCTACAACACCATCACTATTTTCATTCTCATTTGATTCTTCATTTTTTTTTAAATCTACGATTTTTTTCCATTTCCTACCAAGACCAACCTAAGCATGTTGTTTTCAATTCCGATACTCGGCTCCATGTTGGACCATAAAACATAAATGAAAATTAAAAGTATGTGATTTTAAATGAAAAATATTCTTATTACATTTGATACACAAATCTCTATAATCAATCTAGATATATTTCCATAAAATAATTACATCTCGTGATGCACAAAATTAGGGTTTTAAGAATAGAATCCTTTAAAAAAATTAACCCCTAATTTTAGAAATATTTTTACTCAAAATAAAAATTAGAGAGAATAAAATCATGTAGTTCTTTGAGATATTTTCAAAATTGTAAACTTATAATTTTCAAAGTACATCCTATGGAGAAAAGTTATGCGAGAACACCTATATTACAACAAATTCTACAAACTTAATATGAATAAGATGAGATTATGAGGTCACCTTCTTGTTTTGATGTTGTAACTTCCTGTTATTGGTGATAAAACACCAAGGATCACCAAAATATTGTGCAAATATCGAAATATGAAAGTATAATGAATTATCCACATCATGGGGCAAACTCCAAATCATACAATACGAATCGTGTGCTTTTTATGATGATCAACTAATACTTCATCCCGGACATATATTTCCTACTTATGTTATATAAACCTCTTAAGAATACCTACTAAGAATATGAATGCATAGATAAATTTTCTATCAACTTTCTAAGAAAATAGATTAACCATTATTTACTTATATATATATCCCGATATATGACCTATGATTAATGGCATAATAGGAATTCATTGTCAAATGTTAATGTCGTTAACATATTGCAAGGTTAACAAGAAACTTAATGTGATTGTTATAAGCACATTAGACAGAGATAGGGGGTGAATCGGTCCTTTAACACCCTTATACAATTTCTAATTAACTTTCATAAACCATTAACATTCAACCATGCATTAATGTAATCATAACTATAATAAAAATCATCATCATCATAGCATAAACAAGGAGTACATAAGAACACAACATGTAAGTGGAAAACTATCAAGGGAATAAAATCCACCGAAAACTTTTATGATATTACACACAATAAAGACTCAATTGAATATTAAACATCACAAGAGATTTGTGTAGTGAGGCTCGAACCCCATAAGGAGTACCAACCGTTAAACCATTTTTCATATTACTCACAACAAGATTCATGCTTAAATGTGACTCCTCAAACAATATTTTGATAAGAATATCACTTAAAATATTCTACAATAAATCAACTGATGGTGATCACAAGATTCAACTCCAAACTCCTTCAAACCCTACTTCAAACACACCTCCTTTTAGCTCGGTCAAGCTTGGACAAACATGAGTTGTTTTGATGTAAAACCCTTGCACAAATTCTACAAAAATTCTGTTAGGATAAATTTTATTATCCTATTATTTAATTATGCATAGGTTAATTATTTAATTAATTTTAAATAATTATATTGTTATATGGTTAATCAACCATATTTGTCTGTATTCAGATTGTTATATTGTTTTAAACAATATATTTGTCTTTATGTAATTTTGCTTCCCGGATGTTATTGGAAGCTTGTTTATTCTGGTTTTTGGTTGCACCTGTGCAACTCATTTTCCGGATGTATTTGGCTGTGCAATATCTATAAATATTGCAGCCCATCCTCTGTAATTTTTTACTGATTGAGATCAATAAAATCTACACAGGCTTCCGTCCCTGTTTCTCAATCAACATTTGGTACCAGAGCGAAATTCTGGCCCTGTGAAGGTGTGGAAGAGAGAGCAGCAGAGAGAGAGGAGATTGGAGACGTGTTTGCAGCATTTGAGAGCCTGTGCAGCCTCGTGCAAACTCCCAGCCCCATCCCTGCCTCCCCCACATCCACCTGTTCCTTCCAGGTACTTGGAAGGCAAATTTTTTTTTACTGGTGCACTCAGCACCAGGCAAAATTAGCTACAGGTATTGGAAATAATATTTTTTTTCCAATAAAGGTTTTTTATCTACTGTATGTGGAGGTTGTTTTGCTTGTTTTGGAGGTCTGTCTGTGCACCTGCAGTGAATCAAACAGAGCAAAGAAAATAAAAAAAAAAAAAAGGAGGCGTTTTTCTTGATCCAGCAACCTGTACAAGGAGAAAAAAAACGTTTTTGTGAGAATATGCGCCCTTTGCTGTCCCCCACGGTCTGTGTAAGCAAATAAACACAAAAATGCGGCCAGCAATAAAATTCAGCGCCAGGACAAAAACGCGGCCTGCATAACAAAAAAATGTTTTTTTTTGAGCTTGCCACGCCATTCTCACTTTTCAAATGACCTGCACAAGCAAATGAAGGTTAGATAGCAATAAAAACAGCAAAAACACCATGCCCGTGCCATTCTTCATCCGCCATGGCTTGATCAAGCACGAGCTGATAAAAACACACGAGAGAGATCAAAAACACGCCAGTGCAATTCCGGGCGTGGCCAAAAGAAAAAAATGCAGTCCAAGGCAAAAATACAGCAAAAACTCGGCGCCCATGAAGATAAAAACAATGGCCAAAGGAGAAAAATGCGGCCCAGGAGGAAAATACAGCGCCCAAACAAAAAACGTGGCTGTACTGCATTCGAAGGCGTGGGAAGGAGAAAATGCGGCCTGAGCAAGTAAATGCGGCCTGAGCAAAGAAATAAAGCCTCAGATCCGGTTTTTGGGCAATTACAACCCTAAAAACGCCCCTTCACCAGCATGCGCCACGTGTCATTCATTTTCCAAGAGGTAAGTCAATTTATTTGTCAATAAATACAAATTCCTTCCTTTCATAGTCCAAGCGCCCCAAGTGGCCAAGTTGGTTAGTGCATGTGCCTTAGAAGTGAGAGGTTTGAGGATCAAATCCCACTAAAAACACTCAAAAACTCTCCTTTTGCATCTGGCGGATTTTTTGGCGGAACTACTAAATTTAGCAGGGTTTTTTGAATTTAGTTACAGCTAACTAAATTTAGCGGAGCAATCCCTAACTTAGGGTAAAAAAAAAAAAAAATTTCTCCTATTTGGTCTGTTTTCTCATTCCAGACATTTTTTGCAAAAGGAGACCCACCTAAAAATTGCATTTTCAGCTATTTTTTTGCAATTTTTAGCATTTTGGGTTCAGGAGGTCACCAGGACCCCGAAATTGTAATTTTTTCCTGTCATTCAAATTGTATTGTATATTGTACTAATTTGCAGGTTGCCATAGTCAACTGCAAAACTTTGTAACTGCTCAGAAACTGGCAGAATTGTAATAAAAAATAGTAAATTTGGTTCTGTAACACTCACGAGATCCTAGATCTCATTCGCAGCGTTCGGTATATACAGTGCCTCTGGGAAGCGCTTACGGGTAAAGCCGTCGCGACTACTACTGCACTTAACGCCTAATATAGCTGCAACAATGTCGTCTAGGCATCGTCCCTATAAATCGACGGGAGTAATAAGGTCACAGTGCACACACTATGAACCATCCCATCCGTCTGTGAACGATTGCAAGACATAAATCCGGACTGAGAAATTATCCGAGTATATAGCGAAGTTACGCGCGTATGAGGATATTTCTTTGAGCCGGTGTCAATAATCACACAGACCCCATCAGTACTGTCTTGGTACCACGTATCGAATTCTTTCACGTACGTTAACGCCTCTTTCACGTACCATGGGTATATAGAAAGGGCGAGCTTCTTCCACGTGCGGCGGGTATATCGGAAGGCGCGTATTTTGGTATATCGGACTGACGGTATATAGATTGGGAGACCTTATACCTAGAGTGATAAGAGCCAAACCCTGTCAGTGATCTCTGCAAAATGGGCACCAATGCCCCCAAATTTTTTCTTCCGGATTCACAATTGCTCAGAGGAAGCAACTATGCTGCTTGGAAGACAAAAATAAAAACACAACTTGAGTTTGAAGAAATCTGGCCTGTTGTGACTGGTACTCTAACCAGATCACCAACGGATGCAACACAACAACGACAATTTGATAGAGCAGATCAGAAAGCAAAGCTCATCATTTTGTTTGGAGTGTCCGACGATGTGCAAGCCCACATTCGAGATGCCACATCAGCAAAAGAAGCGTGGGATAAGCTGAGCACAATATATGAGGCCAAGAACAAGAATGTCATACTCAATTTGCAGAGTCAGTTACATACATTGAAATTCAAACAGAATGAGAAAATTGAAGCCTTCCTAAGAAGAGTTGCAGAGTTGAGGGCTTCACTTCTAGCCCTAAGAGAAGAGGTCAAAGATGAGTCTCTCGTTCCCATTTTTCTGAGAGCTCTCCCTTCTTCTTACCGAATTTTTGTCACAACTCTAAACTTGTCAGATACGACAATTAGTTTTGACAAGTTAGTAAACCTACTGCAACAAGAGGAAGCAATGCACAACAAGGATGATGAAGAGGAGCAGGCACTGTCTTCACATCAAAAATGGAAAGGAAAAGGTAAAGGAAAACCTAAATCCTATCAGAAGTCCCCACATCAGAATCAGTATCATGGGGACAATCAACAGAAGAAGCGATGTCCCATTTGCAAAAGAGGACATGACTTGCAAGAATGTTGGTTTAACACATATAAGAAAGGTTCATCAAGCAATTCTGGACCACAACAACAACAAACTTACAAGGGACATTCAAACAATTATCACGGGCAGAAAAAGGGGAACTGGAAAAGAAGACCCCACCAAAGAAGGTAATATATTGTTGAGCAACAAAAACGTCGACAATGAAGACTTCTTGTTCATTGCTCGATCAAGTGAACCATCCATGTCATCTAGTGACATCTGGTATGTTGATTCGGGAGCCACTCGACACATGACCAGCCACAGAGACTGGTTTATTTCAATGAGGGACACGCCATCGAAAAATCATGTTTCGTTGGGAGATGATTCTTCATATACAGTTCAGGGGATTGGAAACATTTCTCTACCCCTTGGTTCACGCAAATGCAAACTATCAGATGTTCTATATGTCCCTGGGTTGACAAAGAATCTTCTTTCGGTCAGTCAACTCCTAGATCACAACCTGAAAATTGACTTTGATAGTCAATCCGGCAAGAAAATGTGTCTGATTCGAGATAAATCCGAGGCTCGAAAATAATTGCCAAAGCCTCAAATGTGGGACGAATGTTTCAACTTGATTTCATTCACAAAAATGATCAAGCACTCGTGGCTAAAAACTCCACCTCAGCTCAGTTGTGGCATCGGAGATTTGGTCATGTAAGTTTCAAATATCTCGACACACTTCGCCGGTGTAATATGGTACATGGGCTACCATCTCTTTAGAAGGATACAGACAAGTGTCCTCCTCGCTTTGCTGAGGAAACAACAACACGAGTTTCATTCCAAACAAGTACTTTTCGAGCTCATGGTAAACTTGACCTAGTTCATACCGATCTGTGCGGTCCGATGCAGCCAAGTCATTCAGGGTTCCAGTACTTCATGCTCTGTGTTGACGACTATTCACGTAAAATGTGGATTTTCTGTCTTCGCAAGAAAAGTGAAGCCTTTGAAACATTCAAAAAGTTTAAAGTGGCAGTTGAGAAAGAAACTGGTCGTCACATCAGAACTCTCCGCTCAGATCGAGGGGGGGAATTCACCAGTGATGAGTTCAGAGACTATCTACAAACTCACGGGATTCGTCGACAAATGCCTCCTCCACACACACCGCAGTAAAATGGTGTTGTCGAGAGAAGAAATCGTACTATCATGGAAATGGTGCGATGCATGATCGATGATTCCGAACTTGCAAAGACATTTTGGCGTGAAGCGTAAAAAAACAAAGTGTATTTGTTAAACAGAGCGCCCACAACTACTCTTGATGGAATTACACCACAAGAAGCATGGTCAAAAAGGAAACCATCCATTGCACACCTCAGAGTATTCGGGTGCAAAGCCAGCATGCACATACCCAAACAAAATAGAAAGAAATTGGACATGAAGTCACAAAATCTCATCTTCATTGGATATAGTGAAGAGACTCTTGGGTACAGATTGATGGATCCTAAGACCAGAAAATTCTACACAAGCAGAGATGTTGAGTTTTTCGAGAAGAAGGAAGCAGAGACTCCTCCTCCGGACTCACAAGATGTAGATTTTTCACCAGTTGTAAAAACTGAAGCAAATGTTCCCTCAGAAGATGAAAGTGATGATGGGGATGATGGTGTTGATCAGATAGAACCACAACCCATGGGAACAGCTCAACGTATGCCTAAAAGGTGTACAAGTACATTACAAGATGCAAGATTGGATGCTCCACCGGATACATCCACCCCTGGACCACGGACTCGCAGTAAAGCAAGAGAAGAAGTTAACTTTGCTTTGATGAGTAGAGTTATTGAAACAGACGAGCCATCTACAGTCCAGGAAGCCCTACAGTCAAAAGCTTGGAAAGATGCCATGGATTCTGAATATCAATCAGTGATGAAGAATAACACTTGGCAGCTTGTCGATCTTCCACCAGGGAAGAAACCCATTGGTTACAGATGGATATTCAAAACTAAGTACAAAGCAGATGGGACAGTGGACAAGTGTAAAGCAAGACTTGTAGAAAGTGTACGCACGAAAGAAGGCATTGACTATGAGGAGACATTTGCTCCCACAGCTAAGATCAAAACGATCAGGATGATCTTTGCTCTAGCTTCTCAGTTTGGATGGAAAGTTCATCAAATGGACGTAAAAAGTGCCTTCCTGAATGGAGATTTGCAAGAAGAAGTCTACATGACTCAACCTAAAGGATATGTTGTACCTGGTCAAGAAGAAAAGGTATGCAGACTCAGGAAATCTCTGTATGGCCTCAAACAGGCACCCCGGGCATGGTACATCAAGATTGATGAGCATCTCGTACAACATGGATTCATCATAAATCCATACGATCCCAATCTCTACCTCAAAAAGCAAGGGGGGGAGATGGTGATTGTTGTAGTTTATGTCGATGATCTAGTCATCACTGGCAGTTCAGTGAAGATGATTGATGAAACAAAGAAAGATCTTAAGTGATCATTCGACATGACAGATCTCGGGCTTATGCACTCTCTGTCTTGGGTGGAAGTATGGCGAAAGAGAATCATATCTTTGTTTCTCAGATGAAATATACCAAGACAACGCTCGAGAAGTTTAGGATGATGGATTGCACACCAATTGCTACACCAATGGAAAACAGATTACAGTTATCTCGTTCAGATCCATCTCCTGAGGTAAGTGTCACTCTCTATCGGTAGTTAATTGGGAGTCTCATTTACCTAACCTACACTAGACCAGATATCAGCTTTGCAGTGAGCTATCTATCCAGGTTCATGCAGGAACCCAAAATTTGTCATTGGAAAGCAGCAAAGCACATTTTGAGATATCTCAAAGGATCAGTGGATCTTGGTCTAGAATACAAGAAGAATGAAAACTTCTTCTTGACTGGATATTCGGATTCAGATCATGCAGGTAACATTGATGATAGAAAATCCACTTCTGGATTTGTATTCTTTATGGGATCTAGACCAATATCATGGGGAAGTAAGAAACAACACTTTGTTTCTCGCTCTTCCACAGAAGCCGAGTATCGTTCGCAGAGAAGGCTGTCATGCGTGAAGCGATTTGGCTACGTCGCATACTGGAAGGACTTGGAATACCACAGGACAAACCGACTACCATGTATGTTGACAACGAAGGTGTTCTCAAACTTGTTCGCAATCCAGTTTTTCACGAGAGAACAAAGCACATTGAAGTTCAGGTTCATTTCATACGTGAACATGTATTAAAGCACAACATCCAACTTCAATTTTGTCCAATAGCTTAACAACAAGCAGATATTTTCACAAAGTCACTTGCACGTGACAAGTTCGAGTTGTTCAGAGCATTTCTCTCCTCATCTCTTCAGACAATGCACAATTAAGGGGGGGAATGTTAGGATAAATTTTATTATCCTATTATTTAATTATGCATAGTTAATTATTTAATTAATTTTAAATAATTATATTGTTATATGGTTAAACAACCATATTTGTCTTTATTCAGATTGTTATATTGTTTTAAACAATATATTTGTCTTTATGTAATTTTGCTTCCCGGATGTTATTGGAAGCTTGTTTATTCTGGTTTTTGGTTGCACCTGTGCAACTCATTTTCCGGATGTATTTGGCTATGCAATATCTATAAATATTGCAGCCCATCCTCTGTAATTTTTTACTGATTGAGATCAATAAAATCTACACAGGCTTCCATCCCTGTTTCTCAATCAACAAATTCCTCATTATTTCACCCACTTGATCAGCTCTAAAGCAATACCTCCACACTTGTTACAATCACACACATGGGTCACACTTTTTCCATCTCTCACAACTAGTGCAAATTTGAACTCAAACATCACTTTTACATGCACTCTAACTCATAAACATAAAAGACATAGGTCCTAAATCATAATTTCTACTAAAAATTAATATTATCCCAATAAATTTGTACAAATATTCATATAGGACTCATGTAGGTCATCCATGCCCAAATGCACCAAACTAGGAAAAAACAAACTCGAAACCCCATCACCTGAATGAGCTAAAAAACAAAATGGTAAGTGCACCTAGTTGGGAGGCCAAAATGGGGTCTTAAGTGGACGCATTTTTATGAAAAATAAAAAACTTCAACTTGTATGAATTTTTCAAATTAGTTACACTCAAAATTAGAAGATGTTGTAGACATATGAATCGTAGCATTTTGAGTTTAGTTTATAAGCTACTAAATTTTATTGAAAATGGATAATTTAAAGTGGGTAAAATAACTAAAATACCAACAAGTTCTCTTGTTTTTGTTAAAAAAATAATATAGTGACTTTCATGCCCACCACCATTTTTTTAGTACCATTTAGTATTTTGAAAACACTTTGGTAGAAAGATAGCTAAGAGCATCTAGTTTGTGTTAGAATTTTTATAGATTTTTTAGCGCGTATTTTTTAATGATATTTCTAGTACATAAATTTTATGTTTTAAAAAATAACATACCTATGACTATGCCCGCTTCCAACTACCTCAACAATTATCAAAACATAGTTTTTTTAAAAAAATGTATAGAATTACACCTAGTTTATGCCTAAATAACTTTTATTCAATTTTGATGAGTCAAAACAAAGATACATAAAAATATAAACATTTTAAACTTCAAACAATATCTATAAAAATGCATAGTTAGAAAATAAATAATATCAAAACCTTATATTTGTTAGAAACATTGAAAAATAATATTTATACAAAGAAGAAACTCTGCTTTATGTCATGGTATAATTTTTTTTAAATGAATTGATCATTTTATGTTGATTTATCATGGCGGAAGTTAGCTTTTTGCATTTTTGCAAAAACATGCGATTTCTTTGTGATTGTGCAAGTCCGCCTCGAGGCTTGGGGATCTAAATCAGATCCCAAGCCTTGAGGCATGTGTTGGAAAAGGGAAAAATCATAACGTGTATGCATTATGATTTGATTATATATTGTGGTACCCCAATGTCCCTTTCATCTCTTTCATGGGATTTCTGCATACATTCTATTTGGTCTCATAGGTTTTATGTACATTCTTGCACAATTTTTTAATAGTTGAGTTTTTCTAATCATGGGTGATAAAATTCGAGCTAAGAACAAGGGGAAAGTAAAGAATAAGACACCAAAGAAATTGGAAGAGATGAGAATAAATTAATTGAAGAGAATGAAAAACTTTGTGCGAGGCAAGGTACATATGCTATATAAAATTTAGCTAATGTATTAGAAAATGGGAATGAAATACATAATGAAAATTTAAAGAATAATCATTTTCAAATGAATAATGATTTTGCAATGAATAATGATATTGAATTGAATGATAATATTGGTGTGGATGAAGAAATTGATATGAATCCAACTGTTGAACTCTTACCTAGGAATTTAAATGTTAACCACGAAATTTGTATGAAACCCAGATTGAAGAAAGTAACCTTGTAAATGAATATTCACCTCTAAGAACAACTCCTTCCATTTTGCGAAGAAAACTAATTCACTTAATTGAAATTGATGAAAATGTTCTAAAACCAATGCCTAACAAAATGTCCGAAAGAAATGCGAGAAGAAAAGTTAATTGAATTTGAGATAATTACTTTGAGAATTTAAATGACACACAAAGATGTCAATTAATTGTTACATTGATGAAATTAATTAAGATGAGACCTATAATGAAGACCCCGGGGTTCGGAACATATAATGTTACTTATCAAAATGAGTCAATTGTAAAAACATACATAAATCATACCAAAGTGTAGGTGGCAAAAGACACACCAAAGATAGTAATGTTACACAACGTGCACTTACTAATTGTATAGTAAGTGATAAAAAATTAATAAAGACTTGATTAAAAAAAAAAAGTGCTTTGAAGCTAAAAAAATGCTAATGAAAGTAATAGAGAGACGTAAACGTCTCGAAGTTAGTCAAAAACATTGACTATTGGGATTTCGTAGTAGACTTCCACTTTGAAAGACAAGAATACATTTGATATTCTAAAGGAATTAATTGTAAAATTTTGGTGAGAACACAAGGGTGTGACTAAATAGAAGAGATACAATAAAAATAAGAATAGGTTCTCGTAATCGTGAATCATGTGCAAAAAAATTCTTAGATATGACTCAAACATAATTTTTCTCTAAGTTTAAGAATGCAAATCCACAAATTAACATTAGCCAAAGATTATTTGAAATGAGAAAATCCCTTTATGTGAAAATCAATCAATCACATACCACTTGTTGTTGCAGGCATCTGTTGAATTTTCAATGCATTATAATGTTTTTGTCAAATACATCGTGTTTTGCATCGACATCATGTTGTAGGAGTGTGGATTAAATTTCCCATGAAAACCTTTAAGGGAAATTATTCCGACAATATTTTGTGACAAATCAACTAGACAATTTTTTTAGAACAAAGGTTGTTTGGATGTAACGTGCAATGTATGCGGTGACTTGCCAAATCTGAAAACTTGTATCCAAGAGGAGAGTACAAATTCAATAGGAAAATAATTGGTCAGTTTCAGCAAATATAAATTGGTGGCATATCAATTAAAATATGCAAAATAATCTAAGAGGTGTGACGTTGTTACAAAATAATTACTGTATCAGAATATATGGTCAAATTCAAAGAGAAAATTGTTTATGAGTATGCAAGGCATACACATAACGCTCGATGGTTGGATGAAAAATTCAAGTTAAGAAAGGACACATTTCAGTTAGTAATATTGTTTGAGTAATTGACTTCATAGAGAATTACACATTGCAGCCACAAATGGATATTGAGTCTCAATATTATAATTCATTCCAAGTTGTTATTTTCGTGCATATAGCATTCATGCACTCTCCAGAAAGAACTGAGCAAGATCAAAAAATATTAAGAGAGTGTCATTTCTACATCGGTGATGATCGAAACATTGTACATAATATGTACAAGGGTGTTTCAAGGTGTTTTATGTGAATTTGAATGAGAGGAACATTAGTTTTAATCAACATTATATTTGGTCGAACAACTACATGTCACAAGTCAATAATGCATGAGATGTTTTATTGTCTAAGAAGGATGCACAAAGAAAAAAATGCACAACATATCTAGATTTTTACCGAGGTAGGGCATGGAAAAGGAGAGCATGATGGTGCACGAGCATGTGTGAAAAGAGCACTTGCAAGAGAAGAGTTAAAGTTCAAGGATGGTGCTAAATTTACAGATGTAAAAAACATTGTTGATTAGAGTGTTAAGAATATGGGCCATCAATCTCAAGAGAGATCAATGGTTTGTAGATATTTTTGGTTGATATAGGAACAACGTATGGAAAAATTTGAAGATTCTATGACGATTTATAGGTCAAGTGATATGTACTCATTCCGTAGTTCAAATGCAAATTCTTGGACTATCTATACTAGGTGCATGGAATGTTTTTATGTATCATGCATTGATTTTGAGTGGAATGAATGGGATTCATAGCAGTGGGTGGATGAATGGACTTGTAGACCTCTAATTCCACTTGATACACATCAAGTTCCATGAGCATTACAACTTGCAGGGTCTTCAGATCCAATGACAACATCCCGAATTTGACCCAAGATCTCGATTTAGTGCAACAAGGTACATACATATATGTACATGTCATGTTTTAGATTTATAAATTATTAAGTGGTCAACTATTAATGTATTTTAAATTTGACTTTAGTTTTACTTTGTGATGTAGGGAACTTTTTTTAGTTATTGCGATGGAATTTAATGAAGAGGGAACATATTACTTCTTGTCTCGTTGTGTAGAGGGGAATTTTTTTTTTTACTTCCATAGTCACTGATGGTGAAGACCTTGAGTATCCCATTGGGTCATTAGTAGTCACTAGAACTTGGCTTCGACGATATTCTATCAAAAAATCAAACATTTGGTTGTTTGAAGACTATGAAGTACATCGAAAGATATTTCACTATTCACATTTGGTTCTTGTAACAAATATTAAATTGATCAAATATCGAGGTCAGCCATTAAACAAGAATCTATGGAAGGTTCATGAATCAGATCATGAAGAAATTATTGCTATTGTCAAGAGTAGAGTTGATCCTTGCGGTTCATTGGATTGAATTTGCAAAGGTATGTTCTTCATGAATTTAATTTTAATATTTACTTTAATGATTTTGTTTGAATTCTATATGATTTAAAATTCTATTTAATTGCCTACTAAAATGTTTATGTAGATTAGTGGTGCCAAAAAGCTTCCACCTTCACGTGGTTGGCACTATCAAGAGAAAATTTATTATTCTTAAAACCAAGTGAAGCTAAGATAAATTAAATATTTGAAAGGAACAACAAATAAAAATTATCATTTCACCACCTATATTGTAAAAATATCTTACTAAAAGTCTCAATTCTCCACCTATATTGTATGAACCACCTATATTATTCAGTGATTGCCAATGGACAACCTTACACTAACTCGTAATACACTATTTCACGTGTTTACAAATAATAGGACAACGAGAGAACCGAAATGAGATGGATAAAACAACAAAATAATTTAGTAGAGGGCCCCAACATGGAGCTTTTGGATATGATGGGATGTCTCTAGGTGCCACGGAGTATGATAAATCATTTGTCGAAGATATAATGTGTTTCGGTCTCAGACTCTTAAGAGACTACACCCAAATGAGGCAGCCCAAAATCACAAGGAGTATAGGGAACAAAAAAATCCTTCACTAGCATTCATAAGGCCATCCGGATGTGCTAGAAATGATGGTTCGGTCCCATGAGCTACCGTTTGCAAAATATAGCGTCTTGCAGCCTTACAATGACTTAGACTACACTATTTTATGTGTTTAAAAATAATAAGAAAGTGAGAGAACCGAATGGAGATGGATAAGACAATGAGAGGATTTTTTAGAGGGCCCCTATATGGAGGTTTCAGATCCGACGAGACATCTCTAGGTACCACGGAGTTTGAGAAATAACCTGTCAAAGATATAGTGTGTTTTAGTCTCAGGGCTCTTAAGGGACTATGCTAGGATGAGGAAGCCTAAAAGCACATGAAGATTATGAAACTGAAACAAATCCTCCACTAGTGTACACTAGAATATATAGAAGTGTAGGTGTAGACAGTTTGGTCCCACGAGCTGCCATTTGCAAAATATAGCGTCGACAACCCGACACTAACTCAAACAACACTATTTTGTGCATTTGCAAACAATACAATAGAGAGAACACCAAAAGGAGATGGAAAAACCAGAATAGGATTTCATAGTGGGCCCCTAATGTGGAGGTTTTTTATCTCATAAATCACCTCTAGGTGCCACTTGAGTCCGAGAAATCACCGTCGAAGATATAAATGCTTTTGGTCTCGGGGCTCGTAAGGGACAATTCCCGAACGAGGTATTCTTGAAGAACTTGGAGCTTTGGCCTTCAAAAATACACTCCCCATAGAATTTACATGACCACCCCAATGTGTTTGGAGCATTGATAAAGTGCCAAGAGCTTCCATTTGTAAAATATTGCATCAGACAAACTTACAGTATTCTAGGATGCACTATCATGACAGTCTGCAAATGAGATGGGATAGAAAAATGTAGAACTATTTATTTTTAGAAATTATGGGAGATGATAGAGGAAGTTGAAATTATGCTTCCTATAAAATTTTAGGTCAAATTTAGGTCATTTGTTAAATTTATATGAGTTTTTTATAAAATAAACTTTTGTTCAAGGTTGTCCTACCAAAAAATGCTATATCTTTGACGAGTGATTTATCAAACTCCATGGTACCTAGAGACATCTTGTCATATCTGAAACCTATGCGTCAAGGCCCTCTACAAAACCATATTTTGGTTTTGTCCATCTCCTTTCGGCGATCTCATTTATCCTATTGTTTACAACCACATAGAATAGTGTAGTCGAGTCGGTGTAAGGATGTTAGATGCTATATTTTTAGAATGGTAGCTAGTGGCACCAAACCATCCATGCTAACATGTCTAGATGTCCTATTTAATTTTAGTGGAGGATTTATTTTGGTTCCCTATACTCCCTGTGCTTTTAGGAAACCTCGTCCGGTCGTAGTCCCTTAAGAGCCCCGAGATAAGAACACATTATTTCTTTGACAGGTGATTTCTTGGACTCTGTGGCACCTCGAGAGATCTCATCAAATCCAAAACCTCCATTTCAAGGCCCTTTACAAAGTCCTATTCTGGTTTTTTTCCATCTCATTTCAGTGGTCTCACTATCCTATTGTTTGCAAATGCGTGCAATAGTGTAGTCTAAGTAAATGTAGGGTTGTTAGATGCTATATTTTACAAATGGTATCTCGTGGGACTGAACCATCTTCGCCAACATGTCCAAATGGCCTTTTGAATGCTATTGGAGGATTTTTTTCACTCCCTACATTCCCTATGCTTTCAATCCACCTTGTGCGGGCGTAGTCCCTTAAAAGCCATGACACCAAGACATGTTTTATCTTTAATAGGTGATGATTTCTCGGACTCAGTGTTACCTAGAGACATCTCATCAAATCCAACACCTTTATGTCAAGGCCCTATTAAAAATCCTCTCACGATTTTATCCATATCCATTCGGTTCTCTCGTTGTCCTATTGTTTTTAAACAAGTGAAATAGTGTAGTTTGAGTAAGTGTAAGGCTGCTAGACGCTATATTTTCCAAACGGTAGCTCATGGGAATGAACCATCTATGCCAAAATGTCTGGATGGAATTTTTAATGATAGTGGAGTATTTTTATGGTTCCCTATGCTCCACATGCTTTTGGGCTATCTCATAAGGGTGTAGTCCCTTAAAATCCCTAAGGCCAAAACACTCTATATCTTCAACAAGTGATTTCTCGAGACTTTGTGGCACCAAGAGATCTCGTCAAATACAAGACCTTCGTGTCAAGTCCCTCTATGAAATCCTCTCACGGTTTTATCCATCTCCATTTGGTTCTCTTGTTGTCCGATTGTTTGCAAACACACAAAATAGTATAGTACGAGTCGAGTGTAAGGCTACCGGATGCTATATTTTGCAAAATGAGAGCTCGTGGGAGAAAAGAGTCCGCCCTAACATGTCGAGGATGGCATGGTGAAAGCAAGTTGGGGATTTTTTTGTTCCTGTGCTCCCGTGCTTTGGGCTATCTCATCTAGGCGTAGTCCCTTAAGAGCCTTAAGACCAAAACATGTTATATCTTTGACATGTGATTTCTTGGACTCCGTTACACCTAGAGACATCTCGTTAGATCTAAAAACCTCCATGTCAAGGCCCTCTATGAAATAATCAAGAAGAGTTATCCATCTCCATTCGGTTCTCTTGCTATCATATTGTTTATAAACGTGTGAAATAGTGTAATCTGAGTAAGTGTAAGGCTCCAAGACACTATATTTTACAAACGATAGATCGTGGGATTTGTTGATAGAAAATCACAACACCCATGTTTTTATGAAACTCGATGGGTTGAGATCGTTAGTGTGATTACTTAACATGGAGCTTTTCCTAAAGTGTGGTACTTTGCAATCAGGAAAGCTCTCTCGGATGAAGATCAGTTCCTATTCCTTTATTTAGGTGCACATATACAATTTGTAGAGGGTCTACTCTAAAATCTAGTCTAATTTTCCAAGGAGACAGGGTTAAGAAGATACAAGAAAATAAACCTAACTAGAAGAGGTGATGCACCAAAGGAATTTTGAACATTTGTTTTGCAATTAAACATAAACCATAGAAATGTAATACAATCAACATGCACAGTTAAAAATAATGCAATGAGAGATCAACATGATGCAATGAACACAAGAGAGGGTTGAAATCATCCAGAAACTTATCTTATTGCTCCAAAAATTGATATAGTGCATTACAATAGCCAAGAGGTAGATAATTGCATTACAACTTGAATGGGAAGCTTGAAACTCCACAAATTCACCTGCAGAACAGAGAAGAAGGGAGGGTGCAAAATAAAAATGTCCAACCCTTAGAAAAATTCCCTCCTTACAATATATACCAAGAATATGAGAGAGAAAGGAGAGAATAAATTGAATCCCGCCTCAACCACCACAAAGATCATTCAATTCATCCACAAAAATGATGGGTTCCACAGTAAAAACCCATGCCTCCATGTGTTGTTCCTTGTTGGGAAAGAAAGGAATCCCATACTTCATAATGGTGGTAGGTGAGAAGCATGATAGCCTCAAAGCGCAGAGACTTTTTTTCATTTTTAAGAACTTATTTATGTAGAAGACATTGAGATCTTTCCAAAAAGTCCTCTCTTGCTCAAATCCAAGCTTCCGGTTGAAATTTATGATCATCTAAAGGTTAGGGTCAGATGTTCCACGTGGGCTTTCCCAATATTTTGAAGCATCTAAGCATTTAAAATTCTTGGTGGGCTTCATGATTTATCTTTCATTGTTGGATCCTAGACACATGGAGGTCCTGCGCTTTTTTGGGGACCTACCTTTGGATTTTACCATTGAATTTTCACCGATGAGACACATGGAGGCTTCGCTAGCTCTTCCCATGCTTAGACTTTTCAATGACCAGTGTAACTTTCTCGAGCTCTGACCACATGGAGAGCCTGCACTCATTTGGGGACCTACCTTTATATTTTACCTTTGAAGTTGTGCTGATGAGGCATGTGGAGGCTTTCGCTAGCTCTTCCCATGCCTAGACTTTTCAACAGCCAGTTTAAATTTCTCAGGCTCGACCACATGGAGATCCTACACTCATTTGGGAATCTTTCTTTTAAGCATCATACCAAAAGGTGCGCCGAAGAGACACGTGGAGGCTTCCGCTGGCCTTTTTTATACTTAGCCGATTTGGGCCTCGAGTGAACAATATTTTATATTATCTAAGCATTTAAAATTATTTGTGGGCTTCATGATTCATCTTTCATTCAAATGACCTTCTGCCAATCTTTTCCAAACTACTTTGTGTTTGGATTCTATCTGTGCAATATCCATGTGGAAGTCCCGCACATTCATAAGATGTTTTGCTACCTTTTAGGGTCCTGGGAATGTGACATGCTGACACTTGGAATGGTCCGTGAACATGCTACTTTGTTACTTTGGGTGAGTAAAATGCCCCACTATATATAATGTTAAAACCACTTTTCGGGTGGGATGTTTGTACTTAGCTCCACATGGAAACCCTATGGCCTTCCAAGACTTTACCCCCTCATTCCACTCTTGAATTTGTGATGGTTAGACACTTGGCATCATCTGCGATCCTGCTATGTGATGAGATCCATATGGGGGTCAAGCGCATCCCTAGGGTCTCCACTTTTTTTGCACCTTTTGAAAGTGCATTGAGATGACACGTGGCACCTTCCGTAGCTCTATTGCTTTGCTTGAGTCGACTCGCTTTGGGCTCGATTTTGACTTACCGAGTTAGATTTTCTTGAACATTTCTATTGGATATTCATTTTCCCACCTTTCGTGGCCATTTCCGAGCCTTCCTGTAACCTGATTGTTATATTTGAAATGTGGGCTCACATGACTGAACCGCCCTCTTCATTTCTCTCATGTGGAAAGTCGTGTTTGATCAAACTTTTCCCGAGGGAAAAATATGATAACAGGGACCAAACCATCCATGACAACATGTCTAGATGGCCTAGTGATGACTACTAGAGGCTTTGATTTACCTCATCCAGGTGTATTCCATTAAGAGGCTTGAAACCAAAACATGCTTTATCTTCAAAAGGCCATTTCTTCGACTCCGTGACACCTAGAGATGTCTCTTGAGATCAAAAACCTCCATTTTGGGACCCTTTACAAAAGTCTCTCACTATTTTATCCATCTCCATTCGGTTCTCTCATTTTCCTATTGTTTGTAAATGCATAAAATAGTGTAGTCCGAGTTAGTGTAAGGTTTCGGATGATATATTTTGTGAACGGTAGCTCGTGGTACCAAACCCTCTCGTGGAAACATGTCTAGATCCCATGGTGAACACTAATGGAGGCTTTGTTTTAGTTCCCTATGCTCCCCATCCTTTCAAGATACCTTGTCCTGAAATAGTCCCTGTTAATACCCAAATGTTTTCTCCTTTTGATCCCTGAGCAAAGCATCAAATATATGACATGAAGCTTGAAGACATATAGATCATGGTGTGTGTTGTTTTGTAATAGGGGATATGATCTAGCTAACACTCATTTTTGAGAGATGGATAGCACTCAAATAGGACTTGATCTTGTCCTCACCATTTTACGTTGTGCCTTTCAACCAAGGTAAAAGGACCTATTTTGTAACCCGAAATGGTGAAGGAGATGAATATATCCCTCAATTTGTGCAAATAGTATGAAAAGGGCCTTGGGAAAATATGATCAACACTCCAAATCTGACTTTCACAAGTTGTCACTTCCATATTATGGAGATACTCTCGCTGCAAGGAAAGGGTTACTGAAGAAATTTTAAAATCCCTATCTGTTATGCATACTTCACCAAATGGATTTTGATCTTCTCGTGGCTATACAAGTCAAAACAGGGGTAGTATGGGGTAGGATTAAGTTGTTTAGAATGACTTTTTGTGGGATATTGACAAGACAAACTTGACTATGCCGATATTTGATAACGTCTAAAAAATTTGAACTATAAGATAAAATGATTCAAAATAGTCAAGATGTTCTTTCAGCCGAGAAGAGATACACAAATGGAGGCCTAGGTTTGAACTCTTCACACAATCTTTGAGACCTCAACAAAAAAACTTGAGTTAACGGACTCAATTAAACATCAAAATATCTTATTAAATCACGCCTAAGGTACCCCAAAGGCTCACAAGAAATATCTCACAATAAATGAAGGTGAAGTGATTTTAAACTACTTATTTTCAATTCCAGATGAAATCTCTTCTGACAAATGAAATTGCAAATGCCACTAAACTATCAATAAGGATGAGATCTGTGTGATTCCTAAAGATTTCAATGCAAGATTGCAAAAAGAACAAGGAAAACTATTTGCAGACATTTAAACATGATAACATATATCATATTTCCCAAAATAACATAGATTAATTAAAAATCTTGTTAGATTCATTAGCAGGGGAGAGTTTTAGGAACAATCTAAGAGCTGTGTGATGGCTATACACTTGTAACCAACTCAACATGAATGAAGATCTAACACATAAGACATTAACCAGTGGTTTTTGGAGGGTTTCTCAGAAGATGAGCTTCTCTCAAAATTTTCTCATGATTTTCAATTTCCGACCTTTTGCATGTCTCAAAACATGTATTATATATCTCTCTATTACATTTGATCCTTCTTTCCTAAGAAAAGAATATCCTATGGCATCTTAGTTTGTTACAAATTCACTCATGACTTTTTGAAAGTGACACTTAACCAATTTTACGAGGAGGAGATGTCAGGCATTCAAAAAAGCAAATTATTACAAATCTTCATCATTCCTTGTCATGGGAGAATGTATTCTTCCTTTGGCACTTGCAACATCTTCCTCTTCCATTATTTCACCTTTACACTTTCGAAATTTGTCTCTACAACTTTTGGATCTGGTATTTCATGTTTCTACTCGAGCCCGAACAAAATTTCATTTCAAAAGTACCTCAGATCTACAAATTGAATTTTCAAATTGATTCCATTGATCCTTGAAGGAAAAAACGACATGAATTCGCCAAAAAATTGGTGAAAATTGATGCAAAAATCACATCTCCAAGCTTCCTGGAGCTCAAATGGTGGCCAAACTAAAAAATGCATAGTTACCATTGATTTTCCTTTCTCCCTTCAATATGAGCCCTCCACGTGTCACAATGTGATTAGAAATGGGTTTGGGATCATGTTTTTGACATTTCAACACTTTTGGAAATATATAAAAAATTGACATTTTTCTCCGTCCCTCCACCCTTTAGATTTGGCGACACATGGCATAATATGATTGGATCCAAGGTTGCGGCTCAATTTTACACATTTCCACCTTTTGTGGAAAAGAAAGGAATTTTTCACAATTATCCCCATAGACCCGCACCTCCGCTTTTGTCCCTGACACGTGTCGGTCACTAATTGGTTGCGGGCTTGTGTTCCTCCTTTTGATTTCTTACCTTTATAGGATAAAAGCTAAATTTCCCACACAGACCTGACACTCTAGAATCCCTTCTTTTGATCTGAGCCATACACATGGCTCAATCATGACCATTGATGGAGTTGCGGCCCCATTTTGCAATTTTAACCCTTTATGCCAAAATGGGAAAAAATCTCAAGTTTCCCCAAGCCTCGAAGTTCTGCCTTTGATCCTGCCATGTGTCCACTCCTGATTAGCTTGGTGGACCCGTGGCCATTTTCACAACTTTTGTTCCCTTTTTCCAAAAAGAATTTTTTTTTAAATTCTCCACTAGCCTTGCATCCCACTTTTGATGAAAACATGACACATGTTCACCTCTGATTCGCCGAGGGCCTGTGCTCCAATTTTTTACCTTAACTCCTTTTCACCAAAGGAAATTTTTCCACCGTGCCTCCGTAGCTCCACTGTTTTGACTTTTTAACTACCACGTGTCACCCTGTAATTAGCTAAGGGCCTGCGGACTTATGGGGACAATTTAGACTTTTGCCAAAAACACAAAAAGGCTAAGTTTCTTGAACAGACCTGCCGAATCATGTCCAACCACAAACGACCACATATAAGAAGATGTTTGACCTAAAATTTGACGAGAAAAGGATTCTTGTATGACCGTTAAACAACACAAAAATTTCAGTGATGCCCTAGATTACTAAAGATGAAATTGATGGGAAAATGACGCCCTCTCCGACCGTCCAAACACAAAAATGCCAGGATGCCAAAAATGATTTTTCCTTTATGGGTGAAGAAATTTTCAATCAAAAGACAAATGGAAAGTGATTTAAAGAAATTTACGACAATGGAAAGGGATTTTTGAGGGAAAATAAGTATAGAACGAACAATTTCGATCTCCAAAGGCCGGGAAAACATGGGAAAAATGGCAGAGGCATTTGAACGGGAAAAATTAGGGCAAAATGCAGGGAAAACTTAGAGATTCCTCAAAAATGTGCAAGAATGGAGAAAAATGAAAAACTCAAAGAATTTAAACACATATATGAGTTATTTTTCATCAAATTCAAAGGATGGGAAGATCCAAGGCTATTTTTTCTCAGAAACAGGGTAAAAATGCACTTCTCCTTAGCAAATTAGGGCAAGCTAATGAGTTTGCAAATAATCCAATGCACAAGAATGGAGCTACAAATTCACATCATAGATTTCATGAGGAAAAAATGTTTCAGAGTACAAAGAGAAAATGGGAAACATGGCAAAATGATAGAGGATCAAAATGGGCACCAACATCGGCTCCTGCTTGGGGATGGGCACTCCCAGTGAGTGCCACAAGAACAAAAGTAGACCAAGTGCCAAAATAATCCATTGGGAAAATGGATTCATGAGCCAAAACCACCAAAAACCAGTTGAGAAACTAACAAAAATGGCTGCCACACACCAAGGCAAACCACGAACCGACAAAACACCAAAAATAGAGCAAAAGCCAAACACTATACACTGTACAAGTGGTGCATACCTCAAATTTGGGGATTAATCCAAGAAATGCTTCAGATGCCTGCCATTAATAGGTATTTCAAGCAATTCCCCATCTAAGTCCTTGAGAAAAAAGGTATTTTCACCAATTTTGATATCAATGGAGTAAGGGCCCATCCACAATGCATCAAATTTACCATGTTTTCCCTTATCTTCATTTCTGCTATCCCACAACAAAACCAGATCTCTAACATTAAAAGCCCTAGGAGTGACATTCTTGTCAAACAACCTCTTCAACTTCTCTCTAAATCTGACATGCCTTTGGTGTGATGCTCTTCTTTCTTCATCCAGCTCAACAATCTGATTAATCCTTACTTCATATGGACTGACCTCTTGATCTTCAAGTTGTTGAACAAACTGAAATGAAGATAATTACAGATGTAAGGACAAAAGAGCTTGATTTACATACACCAACTCAAATGGGCTCTTACTAGTAGCTCTTTTGGTAGTGATTCTATCAACCCAAACTAAAAATTTCATTTGTTCACCCCATTTTCTATTGTTCAAATCCAAGGTTCTCCTAATGATCTTCAACAAGTTCTTATTGTTGGACTCAGCTTGTCCATTTCCTTGAGGATTATAGTTTGAAGCATAAGTTAGATTGGTTCCATACTCCTTACACATTGCCATCAAGGTTTTAGCTCGAAACACATGGAATTATAAGCAACAATCTTGACTGGCACACCATAATTGCATATGATATGATTCAACAAGAAGTCCATACCAACTTGGTGTGTTGCTTTCTTTGTGGGAATTGCTTCTACCCACTTGGTGAAGTAATCTGTGGCTACAAGGATCCACTTATGTTTAGCACTAGAAGGGTCTGAGATCTCACCAATGAAGTATATTCCCCATTGTTTGAAAGGAGCCTCAATTGATATAGGCTGTAAAGGAAGGGAGCCTAAAGGTTTCATTCTTCCAGAGAAATCTTTGGTAGTTTCACATTTTCTAACTAATAAAGTTGCATATTTGAAGAGAATAGGCCACCAATAACCAGCTCTCAAATTTTTGTGTTCTGTAACCTTTCCAATAAAGTGTCCTCCACAAACTCCCCCATGGAAATCAAAAACTATATTGGGAACTTCATCTTCATTTATAAATTTCAAGAGGACACCTTGGGGGTTCTTCCAAGCCAGTGCCAAATTCGGTGAAGATCTATTTTTGAGAAGCCATCTTGAGGGATCTTTTCTAATTTTTATTCAAATAACCATGGAAGCATATGTGTCTTAGGTAAAACATTACATCCTTGTACCACTCAGAACTTACCAACTTCTTAAGAACATCTGCCCTTTCTTCCTCTACTTCATTCACTTCCACATTCTACAAGTTTCTCTCACCATGTGCTTAGTAAGACCCAAACCTCTTACCAACTTTCTAGTTTGGATGTCCATGTCATACTCCTACAGTTTGTTCACACATCTACATATTTTTCTTGAGATCTCCATCTTTGATAAGATGTCTTTTACCATGGTGTGGGGAACATAAGCAACAACTTTTGAACTTAACATATAAGGCCTAAATATGTTTGTTTCTTTAACCAAGGAAAATTCTTGTTTTTCCATGATTGTTTACTTTAACTCAGCATCTTGCAAAGCCTTGCTAAAGAAGTCAATAGGCCTCTCAGCCCCATCTTCATCCTTCTGTAGAAAAATAGATGCAATGGTATTTTTAGAAGCAAAGGAGAAGATTTGGAAAGGCTTCTTGTAATTCAAAGCTGCCAAGACAGGTGCATGTTTGAATGCTTCTTTGATTCCTTTAAAAGCATGAATAGCAGCCTCCTCCCATTTGATAACTTGGTCTTTCTTTAACATGCATGTAATAGGAAGAGTCAATTCTGCAAAATTAGACACAAAACTTCAAATGAAATTGATCTGCCCAAAGAAGGATTGGATGCCCTTCTTTATTCTTGGAATTAGAACCTTGCTGATTGCTTCTACCCTCTCGGGTGGTCAGGTCATTACATCAACCTTTGAAACAATATGACCAAGAAACTTGACATTTTGCACTCCAAAATGACACTTCTTTGGATTGAGAGAAATTACATATTCTCTACATCTGATCAACATTCTTTCCAAGTGCTGCAAGTGATCTTTTCTGCTCCTTGAAAACACAATCACATCATCCTGATAAACTGCAATGAATTCATTTATGTAACAAGAAAAAGCAACATCCATTGCTCTTTGGAAAGTAGCTCCAGCATTCATAAGACCAAAAGGCATTCTTACATAAACATATGTTCCCAAGGAGTGGTAAAAGAAGTTTTAAATCTTTCTAACTCCTTGACAACAACTTGATTGTAGCCAGAGAAACCATCCAAGGTGGACAAAAATTCAGATCCAGTCACTAACTGCAACATGTTTTCCATGTTTGGCAAAGGATAATTGTCTTTTAATGAAGCTCTATTTAGATTTCTGAAGTCTACACAAAGTCTGATATCTCCATTTTTCTTTCTGACTGGCACAAGGTTTGCAACCCAAGATGAATACCTTGTCGATGAATGATCCCTCCCTCCATCAGTTTCTTCAATTCATCTTGTATCTTCATGGAGAGGATTGGATTCATTGTCCTCTACTTTTTCTCGAAGGGCTTGGCATTTGTTTCAAGTGGAATTTCATGCTGAAACAAGTCATCTCTATATGCTTTCAGCTCTAAATAAGACCAAGCCGTAAAGTCCCGATATTTCTTTGATAGTTGAACATAGGACTATTTTTCTTCTTTGTTTATATTGCTGCCCAACCAAAATTCTCTTGGTTCATCATTAGTGCCTAGGTTATGCTCTTCCACATCCCTTGAGGTAGACATGTTTCTATTGATGATGTAATCAACATTGTTAAAATTTGACTCAAGTGCAACAAGACCTCTAGGAATGGTGTTAGTTTTCAATTGGATAATATCCTTTCCAAACAAAGTCTCTCTTCCTTTAGTCACACATACCATTAGTTCCCAATCAATATTTTGATCTACAAACTCACCTTGATTTTGTAAGAACCTTTGCACTTGAGCATCATCATTAAACACTTGCCAATGCTTGATGTTGTCAGGGACAACTGGCCTAGTTAACACTTCAATATTGTACTCACAATAAGGTGAAATGGTGCAATTTCCAAATCTTGACCCCAACACTGCCAAATTGTCAGTAGCAACATTGAAACTTCTGTCATGATGCACAATGTTGAAGGAATCAAACATCTCAATTAGATCCCAATGCCAAGCCCTTCGGACAAAAGTAGAGGACAAAAGTAGATGCACAATATTGTTGGTCTCGCTTGATTTTTGTAGCATATAGTTTTCTTATTTATTTGACAACTAGCTCTGAATATCCTTTTGTAATGATGTCCTTGACACCATACTTCCATGCAATTCTTAGACCCAACAACAAGGCTTCATACTCAGCAATGTTGTTAGTACATTCAAAATTAAGCTTGAAGGAAAAAACAAACTCTTCCAAGCTAGGAGAAATCAGAATTATACCAGCACCATTTCCAAATATGGAGCAAGCTCCATAAAATTGTAAGGTCCAAGGGGAACCTACCTATCTAAGGCACTTTGACTGAGCTCCTTACAATTAGAAAACCAAATAAAATTATCAACATCAAGATCAACAAATAATACTTCATAAAAAACATTGTTTGGATCCTCAATAAGGTGTAACATCTTCTTTTCTCCATAGAGTTTGACAAGGTTGCCTTTAATGGGAATAGTGGCAAAAGACATGTCCATTTGGAAACTCCCACCAACACTTGTAGACCATTTCCTTGATAATAACATACCCCATTTGGCAAGGCAATCAACAATCACAACATCCAATTTTAAATTCCTCCCAGGATAAGATGCAATTTGCACCACCAAACCTTTCACACAACCAACTATCAACACTTCTCTTAAGTCCATGGTAGTACACTTTCCATAGGTTGTTGTCACTTTGATAACTAACTCATTCATAACTTCTATAGGCATGACATTGCATGATGCACCAGAATCAAACATACAATTGTGAAGCAGTCTATCCTTTATTATCAAAGTTGTAAAGATTGGATCAACATTCAATTGAGAATCAACCAAGGATGTCCCCAAGTATACCTTAAGTATTTATCCAAGATCCTCTAATGCTGGTGGTGTCTCAAGGTCTGCAATGATTTGAGGAGGAGTTTCAACAGCGTTTACATTTCTATTTGGGGTACTCTTTTCCTCTTTCAATCCCAAGTACTCAAATTCTCTCTTCTTGTGCTCGGGAATCCTATGAAAATAAATTATTGGAACACTCACTTTGATTTGGCTCAATACTTGGGCTATGTCATAGGGAATATTCTTTGGCAAGGTAGCATTGGAAGGGAAATAATCAGATTCATTATATGGCATGGGATTCTTGGCAGCTTGGGCATGAGGAGGACTGTAGTTCTTACCTTGGACGACAAATCTTTTGGTAGGTGCTTCTCTTCTAGGAGTTTCTTTGGGAATACTTGTAAGCAAGGGTGTTTTAGATTTGGCTTCAGGCCCAACTCCTTTAACAACCTTGCTCCTAGTGTTATACTCTTTCTCTTGAGCCACAACAACATTCATTAACAATTGTCTATCTTCCTTCGAATGGATACCACCATCATACTTCTTAATCATCAAAGCTCTTAAGTATTCAAAGTCATTGTTAGGAATATCAAAAGCTTGCACTACATCAACTTCAAGAGTATGAGAGGGAAGAAGGATTTGTACCCATTTGATGTAATCCTAAAAGGTTACAGATGTCCTTGTACTTATTACCTCAGTTGATGTTGCTCCTTCTTGTGAGCTTGAAGAATAGCCCACCATGCAAATATCATCATGAGTACCATCATCATTATTAGATTCACCATCTTGTTGGTCCATTTCACATGGAGGATGGGGCAGAAAACACCAATCAATATCATCAACTTCCTCAACAACAACTGAAAGTAGCAGGTTAGGGATTAGGTAACACTCTTCCTTCATGTGTGGCTTGAGTATGTATATTGCAGACCCCATGGGTCCTTTCCCTCTATAATCAGATCTCTGATCACCCCTAGGATGATTGGAAAATCTTTCATGGTTTTGTGCTTTTTGCTGACCTTGTGAAGTCTACCCAATTCCCTTCTCAGCTCTTGCCAACTTGTAGGAAATCTCTTTGACAGCCCCTACCAAATTTTTCACCACTTCCTCCAAGTCTACACTCTTGCTTGCTTGAGTCTTGTCAAAGTTTATCAGCTTTTCACCATCTCTCTTGAGAGGTTTCCCAATTGATTTGATATTATTTTCTATTTGCAAAGTGCCATGGTGAAGGCCTGCCTCAAATTAGTAGGGTTCTTATCTCTTAGGTAATAGGCTGCCTTCTTATCAAATGCATCTACATATTTGATCAAGCATGACTGATCACATGGCCTCAAATTAATTGGCAACCTTCTCAAAGTTTTGTTAAACCTTGTGTTGAAGTCATGAACTGATTCATTAGGGTTCTTCTTGATATTTTCAAATTCAGACAATAGAAACCTAGGATTAGTTTTGTCACCATATTGCAATCTAAATGCATTGTGCATTTCGACCATGAATCAATAGAATTATCAGGCAGATCCTTGTACCAATCCCATGCATCCTCTTCTAGTGTATGAATGAACAATTTAATATACACATATTCATGCTCAATCTCAAAGTCCTCCATCATATTAATAAAGTGTTTGAGATGATGATCACCTATTATGGCATTATTCCCTTGGAACTTTGGCAATCTACTCCTTACATCTTGTGGGACAGCATTTGGGTAACCATCCATTACTCTAATATTTATAGGACCAAAGGTGTTAACAACAAATGGAGGTCTAGGTTGAGCCATATTGTTTTGAGGTGGTGATCTTAGGGCTAACACAAGCTGATGAAGAGTGCGAGGTCTTTGGGGATCAAGAATGTGGTTCAAAAGATTGGTATTCTCTAGGTGCTGATTTTCTTGGAAATTTTTACTAGAATTGAAACACACAGGTGCAGATTGAAAAAGGAACTCACCAGGTACAATGAAGGACCTTCACTAGTTGAAGTAAACAAGTTTATGAGAAGATTTATTGAATCAGAATCATTGGAAGAAGAGTGATAATCCTCTATTAAATGCTGATCTCTCTCACCAATGGATATTCCTTTGCTTGATGTCTGACCTTCAACAACCTTCCAAACTTTTCTTTCCTCTAAAACTGTCTTTCCCAATTCTTGAAATAACTTTCTACTTGGGTCCCTCCTAAAGAGAGATCTTCTTCCTTCCAGGTTTGCAGAGATTAACAACACCAAAAAATAAATGATAGAAAGCTAAGACACTAGTATTTATCAATATCAAATTAGCATGGAGTCGCCACTAAGGATTTTCACCGTAGTTGTGCAAATGCACTATAATACTTTGTCAAATACCTATCAACACTAAAAATATCACAAAACTTTATAGATCAGACCTTCCTTTTCTTGAATTTGTCAACCAAAAATGTAAACGAAGTGCAACTATTGCTTGAAATGATAAAATTGTAAACAAAGTTTGAAACTTTTGCATATATCTTTGCGAATTTGAGTATAGAATGATGATTTAACAATATATTTTCAGACAAGACTTGGAAGAGACATTACCAGGGTTTTATATGCATTCAAATATCTCAAATATGTATGAACATGGATCAGATTGAACTAAGAATGTCCCCGACAACAACGCCTCTGGTGTTGGTACCAAAATTTGTTCTCCTTTTCAGTTTGAGCAGCATCAAAGATATGGCATGAAGCTTGAATATAGATAGATCATGATGTGTGTCATTTTGTATCCGGGGATATGATCTAACTGGAACTCAGATTTGTGGAGAGATGGATAGCACTCAAATAGGACTTGATCTTATCCTAACTATTTTAGGTTTTGTCTTTCAACTAAGGTAAGAGGACCTTTTGTAACCCTAAAATGGTGAAGGAGATGAAGATATCCCTCAATTTATGTAAATAGTATGAAAAGGGCCTTGGGAAAATATGATCAACAATCCAAATCTAACTTTCACGAGTTGTCACTTCCAGATTATAGAGATACTCTTAATGCAAGGCAACGGTTATCAAGACATTTTGAAATCCCGATCTGTTCGCATAATTTAGCAAATGGATTTTGATCTTCTGTGGGTATACAAGTCAAAACAGGGGTAGTATGGGGTAGGATTAAGTTGTTTAGAATGATTTTTGGTGGGATATTGACAAGACAAGCTTGACTATGCTAGATCTTTGACAACGCTCTACAACATTTGAACAACTATCGGATAAAATGCTTCAAAATTGTGAGGATTTTCTTTCTCACAGAGATATACACAAATGGAGGCCCAAGTTTACAGTCTTCATACAATCTTTGAGACCTCAACACAAAATCTTGAGTTGAAGGACTCAATTAAACATCAAAATCTCTAATCAAATCACGCCTAAGGTACCCCCAAAGGCTTAAAAGAAATCTCTGTCAACAAATGAAGGTGAAGTGATTTTAAACTACTTATTTTCAATGCCAAATGAAAGCTCTTTAGACAAATGAAATTACAGATGCCACTAAACTATCAATAAGGATGAGATTTGTGTGATTCCTAAAGATTTAAATGCAAGATTACAACAAGAACAAGAAAAACTGTTTATAGACATTTAAACATGATAACAGACATCATATTGCCCAAAATAACATAGATTAATTCAAAATCTTGTTATATTCATCAGCAAGGGAGAGTTTCAGGAACAATTTCAGAGCTATGTGATGGCTATACACTTGTAACCAACTCAACATGAATGAAGATATAACACAAAAGACATTAATTAGGTTTTTTGGAGGGTTTCTCAAAAGATGAGCTTCACTCAAAATTTTCTTGTGATTTTCAATTTTCCAACCTTTTACATGTCTCAAAACATGTATTATATATCTCTCTATTACATTTGATCCTTCTTTCCCAAGAAAAGAATATCCTATGGGATCTTAGTTTGTTACAAATTCACGATACTTTTGAAAGTGACACTTAACGAATTTTGTGAGGAGGAGATATCAGGCATTCAAAAAAGCAAATTATTACAAATCTTCATCATTCCTTGTCATGGGAGCATGTTCTTCCTTTGGCGTCTGAAGCATCTTCCTCTTCCATCATTTCACCTTTACACTTTCGAAATTTGCCTCTACAACTTTTGGATCTGGTATTTCATGTTTCTACTTGAACCCGAACAAAAATTCATTTCAAAAGTACCTCAGATCTGCAAATTGAAGTTTCAAATTGATTCCATTGATCCTTGAAGGAAAAATGACATGAATTCACCAAAAATTTGGTGAAAATTGATGCAAAAATTACATCTCCAAGCTTCCTGGAGCTCAAATGGTGGCCAAACTGAAAATGCACAGTTACCATCGATTTTCCTTTCTCCCTTCAATTTGAGCCCTCCACGTGTCACAATGTGATTAGAAATGGGTTTGGGATCATTTTTTGACATTTCAACACTTTTGGAAAAATGTAAAAATTTGACATTTTTCTCCACCCCTCCGCCCTTGAGATTTGGCGTTGACACGTGGCACAATATGATTGGATCCGGGGTCGCACTCAATTTTACACATTTCCACCTTTTTTGGAAAAAAGGAAATTTTTCACAATTATCCCCACAAACCCGCACCTCTGCTTCTATCCTTGACACATGTCGGTCGCTAATTGGTTGCGGGCTTGTGTTCCTCCTTTTGATTTCTTACCTTTATATGATGAAAGCTAAATTTCCCACACAGACCCGATGCTCCGTAATCCATTCTTTTGATCTGATCCATACATGTGGCTCAATCATGACCAATAATGGAGTTGTGGCCTCATTTTGCAATTTTAACCCTTTATGAAAAATGGGAAAAAATCTCAAGTTTCCCCAAGGGCCGAAGTTCCGCCCCGACCTTGCCACATGTCCACTCCTGATTATCCTAGTAGAGCCATGGCCCTTTTCACAACTTTTGTTCCCTTTTTCCAAAAAGTAAAATTTTTTTAAGTCCTTTGTTAGCCTTCCATCTCGCTTTTGATGAAAACATGATACGTGTCCACCTCTAATTTGTCAAGGGCCTGCGCTCCAATTTTTTACCGTAACTCCTTTTCATCGAAGGAAATTTTTCCACCATGCATCCATAGCTTCATTTTTTTGACTTTTTCATCTGCCACATGTCACCCTCTAATTGGCTGAGGGCCTGCGGACTTACGGGGACAATTTAGACTTTTTGCCAAAAACATAAAAATGCTAAGTTGCTTGAGCAGACCCGCCGAATCATGTCCAACCACGAACGACCACGTAGAAGAAGATGTTTGAGCTTAAATTTGACAGGAAAAGGATGCTGCATGACCGTCAAACAACATAGAAATTTCCATCGATGCCCTACAATCATGAAGATGAAATTGATGGGAAAATGACGCCCGTCTGACCGTCAAAACACAGAAAATGCTAGGGATGCCCTAAATCAATTTTTCCTTCGTGGGTGAAGAAATTTTCGATTGAAGGACAAATGGAAAGTGATTCACGTAAATTTACAACCATGGTAAGGGACTTTTGAGGGTAAATAAGCATAAAACAAATAACTTCAAGCTCCAAATGGCGAGAAAACATGGTAAAAATGGCAGAGGCGTTTGAACGGGAAAAATTATGGAAAAATGTAGGGAAAACTTAGAGATTCCTCAAAATGGTGCAAGAATGGATAAAAATGAACAACTAAAAGCATTTAAACATAGATACAAGTTGCTTTTCATCAAATTCAAAGGATGGGAAGATCTAAAGCCATTTTTTCTCATAAACAGGGTAAAAAACACACTTCTCCTTAGCAAATTAGGGCAAGGTAATGAGTTTGCAAACAATCTAATGCAAAAATGGAACTAGAACTTCACATCATCGATTTCATGAGGAAAAAATGTTTCAGAGCACAAAGAGCAAAGGGGAAACATGGCAAAATGACAGAGTATCAAAATGGGCACCAATAGTCCCTTAAGAGCCTCGGAGACCAAAAAACACGTTATATCTTGATAGGTCAATTCTCGACTTCATGACACCTAGAGATATCTTGTTAGTTCCGAAACCTCCACGTTGAGTCCGTCTACGAAAGCATTCATGGTTTTATCTAACTCCATTCCATTCTCTCGTTGTCCTATTGTTTGTAAACACACAAAATAGTGTTGTCTAAGTTAGTGTAAGGCTTCCAGATGCTATATTTTGCAATCAGTAGCTTGTGGGACTGAACCTTCTGTGCCAACACATTTGGATGGCCTTGTGAATGCTCCCCCTTCTTTCGGTCTACCTCATTCGGGCATAATCTTTTAAGAGTTGTGAGACAAAAACACACTATATCATTGATAGGTGATTTCTCGGACTACATGCAACCTAGAGATGTCTCATCATATCCAAAACTCCATGTCAAGGACCTCTCCAAAAGCCTCTTGCAGTTTTATCCATCTCCATTCGGGTCATCTCATTGTCTATTGTTTGCAAACACATGAAATAACATAGTCTCAATCAATGTAAGGCTATATCGACGCTATATTTTGCAAAAAATAGCTCATGGGACAAAACCATATGCGCCAACACATCTGGATGGCCTGGTGAAGGCAAGCCGAGGTGTTTTTTTGTTCCCTATGCTTTGCATGTGCTTTCGGGCTACCTTGTCCAGGCGTAGTCCCTTAAGATCCCCGAGACCAAAACACGATATACCTTTGACAAGTGATTTCTCGGACTCACTGTTGCATGTAGATACTTCTCATGAGATCATAAACCTCCACATCGTGGCCATATATGAAATCTTCTTGTGGTTTTATCCATCTCCATTTAGTTCTCTCATTGTCCTATTGTTTGCAAACACATGAAATAGTGTAGTCCAAGTCAATGTAAGGTTACCATATGCTATATATTGAAAATGGTAGCTCGTGGGACTAAACCATTTGTGCCACTCGTCTAGATGGCCTAGTGAATGCTCTTGGAAGCTTTGTTTTGGTTCCCTATGCTCCTTATGCTTTCGATCTACCTTGTCCGAGCATAGTCCAAGAAGATCCTTGAGACCAAAACAAACCGTATCTTTGACATGTAATTTCTTGGACTCAATGGAACCTAGAGACATATTGTCAGATCCTAAACCTCCTGGTGAGGGCCCTCTACAAAATCCTCTCATGGTTTTATGCATCTCAATTTGGTTCTCCCTTTGTCTTATTGTTTGGAAACCCACAAAATACTGTAGTCTGAATAGGTGTAAGGATGTCGAATGCTATAATTTACAAACAATAGCTCGTCGAACTGAACTGTCTTTGCCAACATGTCCAAATGTACTAGGGAATGTTAGTGGAGGATTTTTTTGGTTCCCCTATGCTCCCCATGCTTTTGGGCTACCTCGTCCAAGCATAGTCCCTTAAGAGCGATGGGACCAAAACACGTTATATCCTTGACAGTCATTTCTTAGACTCATTGCACCTAGATACGTCTTGTCATATCCAAAACATTCATGTTGGGAACTTCTAGGAAATGTTCTCATGGTTTTATCCATCTCCATTTAGTGCTCTCGCTCTCCTATTTTTTATAAACAAGTGAAATAGTGTAGTCTCGAGTCGGTGTAAGGCTATCAAATGCTATATTTTTGAAATGGTAGCTCGTGGGAAAAAAATTGTATATGCGAACACATCTAGATAGCCTAGTGAATGCTAGTGGAGGATTTGTTTTTGTTTCCTATGCTCCTCATGCTTTCAGGATACCTTGTCCGAGAGTAGTCCCTTCAGAGCCCTTAGACCAATACACGCTATATATTTGACAGGTGATTTCTATGAATCCATGGAACCTAGAAACATCTCGTCATATCAAAAAAATCCATGTAGGGGCCCTCTATGTTATCCTCTCATGGTTTTTTCAATCTTCATTCAGTTCTCTTGTTTTCCTAATGTTTACAAACGTGTAAAATAGTGTAGTCCGAGTTAGTGTAAGGTTGTCGATACTATATTTTGTAAATAGTAGCTCGTGGGACCGAACCTTCTATGACAACATGTCTCGATGACCTTGTGAACGCAGGTTGAGGATTTGTTTTGGTTCCCTTTTCTCCCCGTGCTACCTTGTCTCGGGCATAGTCCCTTAAGAGCTTTCAGACCAAAACACGTTATATCTTCGATAGGTCATTGCTTGGAATTCGTGGCACCTAGAGATGTCTCATCGATCCAAAACCTTTATGTCGAAGCCCTCTACAAAATTATCTCGTGGTTTTATCTATCTCATTTCATTTCTCTTGTTCTCCTATTGTTTGTAAATGCGCATAATAGTGTAGTCGAGTCGGTGTAAGGTGCAAGACGCTGTATTTTGCAAACAGTAGCTTGTGGGAATGAATTGTCTATGCCAACACATGCGAATGGCCTGGTGAACAGTACTGGAGGATTTTTTTTGGTTCCCTATGCTCCCCATGCTTTCGGGTTACCTCATCTGGGCGTAGTCCCTTAAGAACCCTGAGTCCAAAACATGTTATATCTTCGACATGTGATTTCTTAGAATCCATGGCACCTATAGATGTCTCGTCAGATCCAAAACCTCTATGTTCAATTCCTCTACAAAATCCTCTCATAGTTTTATCCATATCCGTTTGGTTCTCTTGTTGTCCCATTGTTTATAAACGTGTGAAATAGTGTAGTCTGAGTCAATGTAAGGTTGTAAGATGCTATATTTTGTAAACGGTAGCTCGTGCGAGAGAACCGTCTATGCCAACATGTCTCAATGGTCTCCGGTGAATGCTACTGGAGTCCATTTTTTTGTTCCCTACACTCACTGTACTTTTGGCTACCTCATCCAGGGCGTAGTCCCTTAATAGCCCTAAGTCTAAATTATGATGTATCTTCGATGTGTTATTTCTTGCACTCCGTGGTACCTAGAGACATTTCTTCATATCTAAAACCTCCATGTCGGGTCCCTCTACAAATTCCTCTCATGTTTTTATCCATTTCCATCTAGTTAAGTCACCTGTCATATTGTTTGCAAAGGCACGAAATAGTGTAGTCTGAGTCAGTGTAAGGCTACCAGACACTATATTTTGCAAATTGTAGCTCTTCTCCGACTAGACCCTCTACTCCAAAACATTTGGTTTGCCTGGTGAATGCTAGTGATGGATTTTTTTTGGTTCCCTACGCTCCCCGTGCTTTCAGGCTACCTCGTACGGGCCTAGTCCCTTAAGAGCCCTGAGACCAAAACACTCTATATCTTCGACATGTGATTTCCTAGACTCCGTGGCACTTAGAGATGTATCATTAGGTCCAAAACTTGCATGTTGGGGCACTCTAAAAAAATTTCTCATGGTTTTATGCATCTCCATTTGGTTATCTTTCGTTCTATTGTTTGCAAACGTGCAAAATAATGTAGTCTGAGTTAGTGTAAGGCTGCCATATGCTATATTTTGGGCACAAACCGTCTGTGCCAACACATCCAAATGGCATAGTGAATGCTTTTTTCTGTTCACTACGATCCTCGTGCATTCAAAGCTACCTCGTTCGGGTGTAGTTTGTTAATAGGCCTTGAGACCAAATCATGCTATATCTTTGAGAGGTGATTTTGTGGACTCTGTGACACCTAGAAATGCCTTGTTAGATCTGAATCCTTCATCTTGGGGCCCTTGAAAAATCCTCTCATGGTTTTATCCATCTCCATTTCGTTTTGTCCTTGTCCTATTGTTTGTAATCTCATGAAATAGTTTAGTTTGAGTCAAAGTGTAAGGCTCATAGACGCTATATTTTGTAAACGATAGCTCATGTGAATGAAACATCTGTGCAAGTATGTCCGAATGGCCTTGTGAATTCTATTGGAGGATTTTTATTGGTTCCATACACTCCCATGCTTTTGGGCTACCTCGTTCGGGCATAGTCTCTTAACAACCCTAAGACCAAAACACGATATATCTTCGACATGTCATTTCTTGGACTCTGTGGCACCTAGAGACATCTCACAAATCCAAAATCTCCATGATGATTCCTTTAAGGAGATCCTATTGTGTTTCTATCCATCTCCATTTGGTTCTCTTTCCATGTTATTGTTTGCAAACGTGCTAAATAGTGTAACTCGAGTCGGTGTAAGGCTACCAGATGCTATAATTTACAAACAGTAGCTTATGGGACCAAACCGCCTACGCCAACACATCTCGATAGCCTGGTGAATGCTAGTAGGAGATTTATTTTGGTTCCCTACACTCCTCGTGCTTTTGAGCTACCTCGTCAAGGCATAGTCCTTCAAGAGCCCTAAGACAAAAATATGCTATATCTTTGGGGTGGTTTCTTAGACTCGGTGGCACTGGAGACGTCTCGTCAAATCCAAAACCTCCAAGTTACTTCCTTTATGAAATAATCTTGGAGATTTATCCATCTCCATTTGGTTCTCTTGTTGTCCTATTGTTTGCAATCTTGCGAAATAATGTAGTTTGAGTCAATGTAAGGCTACCTGACAATATGTTTTTATAATGGTAGCGCATGGGACCAAACCATGTCCGCCAACACATCAAAATTACACCTGAAAAACACTATTAGAGGATTTTTTTTTGTTCCCTATGCTCCCTGTGATTTTGGGCTACCTCATTCGGGTGTAGTCCCTTAAGAGCCCTGAGACCAAAACATGATATATATTCGATAGGTGATTTCTCGGAATCATTGCACCAAGAGATGTCTCATCCAATCTGAAACCTCCATGTCTAGGACCTCTATGAAATCCTATCATGGTTTTATCTATCTACATTTGGTTCTCTCGTTGTCCTATTGTTTACAAACATGTGAAATAGTGTAGTTTGAGTCAGTGTAAGGATGCCAAACGCTCTATTTTACAAAAGGTAGCTCGTGGCACACAACCATTTGCATGAACATGTACGGATGGCCTGGTGAATGCTATTGGAGGATTTTTTTGGTTCCCTATGCTCCCCGTGCTTTTAGGCTACCTCGTCCGAGCGTAGTCCCTTAAGAGCCCTAAGACCAAAACATGTTATATCTTCGACAGGTGATTTCTCGGACTCCGTGGTACCCAAAGACGTATCCTTAGATCCAAAACCTCTACGTCGAGGCCCTATACGAAATAATATTATAGTTTTATTAGTCTCCATTTGGTTCTCTCGCAGTCCTAATGTTAGCAAACAAGTTAAATAGTGTAGTTTGAGTTAGTGTAAGGTTCCCAAATGCTATATTTTGCAAACGGTAGCTCAGACCAAATAGAACATGTCCTGGATTGCCTTGTGAATTCAAGTGGAGGCTTTTTTCCCTAGGCTACCTTGTCCGAGTGTAGTAACTTAAGAGCCATGAAACCAAAACATGTTATATCTTAAATAGGTTATTTCTCATACTCCACGGCACCTAGACATGTCTTGTTAGATATAAAAATTACATGCTCTCGGGGCCCTTTACGAAATCCTCTCTTGGTTTTATCCATATCCATTCAGTTCTCTCGTTGTCCTATTGTTTGCAAACACGTGAAATAGTGTAGTCTAAGTCAGTGTAAGGTTGTCAGACACTATATTTTCCAAACAGTAGCTCATGGGACCAAATCGTCGCATCAATACATCTAGATGGCCGGTGAACATAAGTTAAACCTTTATTTTGGCTCCCTATACTCATCGTGCTTTCGGTCTACCATGTCCGGGCTTAGTCCCTTAAGAACCCTATGAGTAAAACAAACTATATATTCGATAAGTGATTTCACAGACTCCATGACATCTAGATACGTCCGATCAAATCTGAAACTTCCATTTCAAAGAAATCTACAAAATCTTCTCGAGTTTTATCCATCTCCATTTGGATCTCTCGCTGTCCTACTATTTACAAACGCGTGAAATAGTGTAGTCTAAGTAAGTGTAAGGCTTTGTTTTTGTTCCCTACGGTCCCCATGCTTTCGGGATACCTCGTGATTTTGGGCTACCTCATCCGGGCGTAGTCCCTTAAGAGCCCTGAGACCAAAACATGCTATATCTTTGAAATGTGATTTCTCGACTCATGGCACCTAGATACGTCTCGTTAGATACAAAACCTCTATGTTAGGGACCTCTATGAAATCATCATGCAGTTTTATGCATCTCTATTCGGTTCACTCGCAGTCCTATTGTTTGTAAATGTCTGAAATAGTGTAGTCTAATTCCTTGTATGGTTTTCAGGCACTATATTTTGAAAACAGTAGCTTGTGAGACCAAACCGTCTACGCCAACACATCTGGATTGCCTTGTGAACACAAGTAAAGGATTTTTTTGTTCCCAAAGCTCCCCGTGCTTTCAGGATACCTCATTCAGTGTGTAGTCGCTTAAGAGCCTTGAGACCCAAAAATGCTATATCTTAAATAGGTGATTTCTCGGACACCGTGGCACGTAGAGATGTCTTGTTTGATCCAAAACCGTACATCGGGGCCCTCTACAAAATCCTCTCATGGTTTTATCCATCTCCATTTAGTTCTCTCATTTTTCTATTGTTTGAAAATGTGCGAAAAAGTGTAGTCTTAGTTAGTGTAAGTTTGTCGATGCTATATTTCACAAACAAGTAAGTCATGGGACCAAATCGTTTGTGCCAACACATCTGGATGGCCTAGTGAATGCAAGTTGAAACTTTTTTGGCCCCTACACTCCTCGTGCTTTCGAGATACCTCGTCCGGGAATAGTTCCTTAATAACCGTGAGAATAAAACAAGCTATATCATCGATAGGTGATTTCTTAGATTCTGTGTGATCTAATGAAATCTTGTCAAATATGAAACTTCCACATAAAGGCCCTCTACGAAATATTTTCACAGCTTTATCCATCTCAATTTGGTTCTCTCGTTGTCCTACTATTTGCAAACACGTGAAATAGTGTAGTATGAGTCAGTGTAAGGCTGCCAGGTGCTATATTTTTCAAATTGGAGCCTTTGTTTTGGTTCCCTATGCTCCCATGCTTTCAGGATACCTTGTCTAGGTGTAGTCCCTTAAGAGCCCTAAAACCAAAAAATGCTATATCTTTGACATGTGATTTTTCAGACTCCAAAGTGCACCTAGAGATGTCTCGTCAAATTGAAAACCTCCATGTTGGGTCCCTCTATAAAAGCCTCTTGTGGTTTTATTCATCTCCATTCAGTTCTCTAATTGTCATATTATTTGTAAATGTGCAAAATAGTGTAGTCGAGTCGGTGTAAGGTTCCAAACACTATATTTTACAAATGGTAGCTCATGGGACTGAACTGTCTATGCCAACACATCCAGTATGGCCGGGTGAATTTTAGAGGAGGATTTATTATGGTTCCCTATGCTCCACATGCTTTCGTGGATACCTCGTCGGGCATAGTCCAATAAAAGCCATGAGACCAAAACACGCTATATCTTCAACATGTGATTTCTTGGACTCCGTGTCACCCTGAGATGAATTGTTAGATCTAAAACCTCCATGTTAGGTCCCTATAGAAAATATTCTCGTGGTTTTATGCATCTCCATTTGGTTATCTTCCTATCATATTGTCTCAGTAAACACACAAAATAGTGTAGTCGAGTCAGTGTAAGGTTGCCGGATGCTATATTTTATAAATAGTAGATCGTGGGACCAAACTGTCTCTCGCCAAACATCCAGATCGCTGGTGAATGCTATTGGATGATTTTTTGGGTTCACTACGATCCCCATGCTTTCAGGTTACCTCATCCAAGCGTAGTCTGTTAGAGCCCTGGGACCAAAACAAACTATATCTTCGACAGGTGATTTCTCAGACTTTGTGGCACCTAGAGATGTCTTATCAAATCTTAAACCTCCATGTCGGGGCCCTTGATAAAACCCTCTTACGGTTTTATCCATCTCCATTCGGTTCTCTCGTTGTCTTATTGTTTGGAATCACACAAAATAGTGTAGTCTGAGTCAGTGTAAGGCTCCCAAATGCGATATTTTGCAAGTGGTAGCTCATGTGACCGAACCATCTCTCGCCAACATGTCCGAATGGCATTGTGAATGCTATTGTAGGATTTTTCTTGGTTCCATACACCGACCATGATTTTGGGCTACCTCATTCGGGCGTAGTCCCTTAACAACCCCGAGACCAAAACACACTATATCTTTGAGAGGTCATTTTTGGACTCCATGGCACCTAGATACATCTCGTTAGATTAAAAAAACCATTTGGTTCCCTTTTGTCCTACTATTTGCAAAAGAGGGAAAAATAATGTAGTCTCGAGTCAATGTAAGGTGCCACATGCTATATTTTACAAAAGTTAGCTCGTGGGACACAAATGTTTGTGTGAACACATCCAGATGGCTTGGTGAATGCTATTAGAGGCTTTTTTGGTTCCCTATGCTCCCGTACTTTTGGGCTACCTCGTCCGGGTGTAGTCCTTTAAGATCCCTAAGACCAAAACACGCTATATCGTCGACAGTGATTTCTCGACTGTGGCACCTAAAGACGTATCCTTAGATCCAAAACCTCTACGTCGTGGCTGTCATCACCAATCCGGCACTATGATAATTCTCCATCAGAACTCCTCATGCTATGATTATTTACTAATGCACAGCCTTTTAGTTTGGTGGATGTAATCTGGAAACACAACAACAAACATAACACAAGAATACCATAGACTATGATACGAAGGAATGATGACAAATTTGAAATATAAGTGTAAATTATAATATCAACATGAAATTGTTACAATCTCACCCATGAGGTACTTCAAGTGTTACTAACTTCACTTGCCTTCCAATAATAACTATGGGAAAACTTCACAATTACACCTCTTAATGGCTTCTTTAACACACCTTCTAAATGATGGCTTCCTTTACACACTTACTCATACAATATTTCTCACTACTTCCTTCTATGCTAAATGAGGGGGGTGGCCTCTTTATTTATAGAACTTTCAAGCTTATCCACCTTATCTCTAAGATAAGATAAGAAATCTACTCTAACGAATCATATTCCATACCTTAACTCTTATCTTTACATGTAAGCTTATCTTTTAAGATAAGATAAACCTTATCATTTCACATGGGTTCCACCTTTTTAGACTTTTTACAAATAAAATATGCAAAATATTTATGACATCACTCCTTCTCCTTATTACTAATATAATATTTCTAATTCCTAATCATGTAGACCCTACTTCTCTATTTACCCTAGCTTTGACATTTTAACATTACCGAACCACTTACGACAAATATTTACTTTTACCACAACATTCCTATTATACTTTGACTATTACCGTACTCTACATTATTGGGCAGTGTACCTAAGAAGACCGTTATCTTCTATCGACGCTACTACTAATTATACTTAACAACATCCTATTCCTAATACATACATTAATGAAATATAAATTATGGAGGAAAATTTTAGTGTCGACAGGATCTATACGAAAGCTTATCGCGGTTTTATTTGTCTCCATTCGGTTCTCTCACGGTCCTATTTTTTACAAATACACGAAATAGTGTAGTATGAGTTATTGTAAGGTTGTCGACGTTATATTTTGCAAACGGTAGCTCGTGGGAGTGACCGTCTCGCACCAACATGTCTTGATTGCCTTAGGAATTCAAGTGGAGGCTTTAGTTTTTTCCCTACGCTCCCTATGCTTTAAGGCTACCTCATCTAGGTGTAGTCGCTTAAGAGCAATGAAACCAAAACACACTATATCTTAAACAGTTATTTCTTGGACTCGTGGCACCTAGAGATGTCTTGTTAGATATAAAAACTGCATGTTAGGGCCCTTTACAAAATCCTCTCGTGGTTTTATCCATATCCATTCGGTTTGCTCATTGTCCTATTGTTTGCAAACGCACGAAATAGTGTACTCTAAGTCGGTGTAAGGTCATCAGACACTATATTTTGCAAACAATAGCTCATGGGACCAAATCATCCATGCCAACACTTTCGGATGGCCTCGGAGAATGCAAGTTGAACCTTTCTTTGGCTCCCTACGCTTCCCGTGCTTTGAGCTACATCGTCAGGGCATAGTCACTTAAGATCTCGAGAGAAAAATAGGATATATCTTCGACAAGTGATTTCTCGGACACCATGACAACTAGATACATCTCATCAAATCTGAAACTTCCACATCAAGGCCCTCTATGAAATCTTCTCGAAGTTTCATCCATCTCCATGTGGTTCTCTTGTTGTCCTAGTGTTTGCAAATGCATGAAATAGTGTAGTCTAAGTAAGTGTACAATTGCTGACATTATATTTTTCAAAATGAATGCTTTGATGTGGTTCTCAATACTCCTCGTTCTTTCGGGATACCTCGTCTGGGCATAGTCCCTTAAGAGCCATGAGACAAAAACAAGCTATATCTTCAATAGGTGATTTCTCAGACTCCATGACACCTAGAGATGGCTTGTTAGATCGAAAGCTCCATGTTGGGTCCCTCTACAAAATTATCTTATGGTTTTATCCATCTCCATTTGGTCTCTTGCTGTCATATGTTTGAAAACGTGCAAAATAGTGTAGTCTAAGTCATTGTAAGTTTGTCGGACACTACATTTTGCAAATGGTATCTCGTGGGACCAAACCATCTACCCTAACACGTCCGGGATGGCCTCGTGAATGCTAGTGGAGGTATTTTTGGTTCCTTTTTCTCCTCATGCTTTTGGGCTACCTCATCCTGGGTGTAGTCCCTTAAGGGCCCCGAGACCAAAACAAACTATATCTTTGACATGTGATTTCTCGGACTACGTGGCACCTAAAGATACCTCATTAATTCCAAACCCTCTACGTCAAGGCCCTCTACAAAAGCCTCTCACGGTTTTATGCATATCCATTCGGTTCTCTCGTAGTCCTATTGTTTCAAAACACACAAAATAGTGTAGTCTAAGTGAGTGTAAGGTTACAGGTGCTATATTTTGCAAACGGTAGCTCGTGGGACCAAACCACTTGCACCAAAACGTCTAGATTGGTTTATGCATGGAAGTGGAGGTTTTGTTTTTGTTCCCTATGCTCCTCGTGCTTTTAGGCTACCTTGTCCAGGCGTAGTCACTTAAGAGCCCTAAGATCCAAACACACTATATCTTAAACATGTGATTTCTCGGACTATGTGGCACATAGAGATGTCTTGTTTGATCCAAAAATTTTATGTTAGATCCCTCTATTAAATCCTCTCATGGTTTTATCCATATCCATTCAGTTCTCTTGTTTGTAAACACATGAAATAGTGTTGTCTAAGTTAGTGCAAGTCTATCGGATGTTATATTTTACAAACAATAGCTCATGGGACCAAATCGTTTGTGCCAACATGTCTGGACGGCTGATGAATTGAAGTTGAACCTTTTTAAGCTCCCTACGCTCCATGTGTTTTTGGGCTACCTCATCCGGGAATAGTTCCTTAAGAGCTCTCGAGAGCAAAACAAGCTATATCATCGATAAGTGATTTCTCGACTACTGTGTCATCTAAGGACATCTCGTCAAATTTGAAACTTCCACGTTAAGGCCCTCTACGAAATATTTTCACGTTTTATCCATCTCCATTCAGTTCTCTTGTTGTCCTACTATTTACAAACATATGAAATAGTGTAGTATGAGTCGATGTAAAAGCTGCTAGACACTATATTTTTCAAACTGGAGGCTTTTTTTGGTTCCCTATGCTCCCGTGCTTTTGGGATACCTTGTCCGGGTTTAGGCCCTTAAGAGCCCTAAGACCAAAACACATTATATCTTTGACAGTGATTTATCTAACTCCATGGCACCTATATACGCCTCGTAAGATCCAAAACCTCTACGAAATCATCTTGCGGTTTATCCATCTCCATTCGGTTCTCTCGTTGTCATATTGTTTACAGATGCGTAAAATAGTGTAGTCTTAGTCGGTGTAAGGTCAGTAAATCACCATATTTTGCAAATGGTAGCTCATGGGATTGAACCCTCTATGCCAACATGTCTAGAATGCCTAGTGAACACTAGTGATCTTTTTTTGGTTCCCTACGCTCCTCATGCTTTTAGGCTACCTTGTCTAGGCGTAGTCCCTTAAGAGCCTAAGACCAAAACACACTATATCTTTAATAGGTGATTTCTCAAACTCCGTGGCACCTAGAGACATCTAATTAGATCCAAAACTCTATATCAAGTCCTCTACAAAATAATCTCACGGTTTAATGCATCTCCATTCGGTTCTCTCAATATCATATTATTTGCAAACACATGAAATATTGTAGTTTCAGTCACAGTGTAAGGTTGTCGAGACACTATATTTTGCAAACAGAGCTCATGGGACCAAACCGTTTGCGCCAACACATTTAGATGGCCTTATGAATGCAAGTGGAGGATTTTTTTAGTTCCCTATGCTCCTTGTACTTTTCGGCTTCCTTTGTCTGGGTGTAGTCCCTTTAGAGCCCTGAGACCAAAACACATTATATTTTTGATAGGTGATTTTTCAGACTCCGTGGCACCTAGATATACCTTGTTAAATCAAAATCCTCCATGTTGGGGCCTTCTAGGAAATCCTCTCATGGTTTTATCTATTTCCATTAAGTTCTCTCGCTGTCACACTGCTTGCAAACGCATGAAATAGTGTAGTATAAGTTAGTGTAAGGCTTCCAGACGCTATATTTTGCAAACAAGAGCTCATGGGACCATACCGTCTACGTAAAAAATGTCCTGGATGGCCGGTGAACCTAAGTTGAGGCTTTTGTTTGGCTCTCTACACTCCCCGTGCTTTCATCCTACCTCATCTCGAGCATAGTCACTTAAGAGCCCTGGGACCAAAACACGCTATATCTTCGATAAGTGATTTCGAGACTCGTTGAACTTAGAGTTGTCTTGTCGGATCTAAAATCTCCATGTCAGAGCCCTCTAAAATCCTTCTTGCTATTTTATTAATCTCCATTCTCGTTGTCTTTCTATCCTACTATTTGCAAACACACGAAAGAGTGTAGTCTGAGTCAATGTAAGGATGCAAGACACTATATATTGCAAACTATAGCTCATGGGACCAAACTGTCTATGCCAACATGTCTATATGGGCTTGTGAGAACTATTGATGGCTTTGTTTTGGTTCCCTATGCTCCCCATGCTTTCGGGCTACCTCGTCCGGGCGTAGTCCCTTAAGAGCCCAAAGACAAAAACACATTATATCTTCAATAGGTGATTTCTCAAAATCCATGAAACCTAGAGACATCTCGTCACATAAACAACCTCCATGTCGGTCCCTCTACAAAATTATCTCGCAGTTTTATCCATCTCCATTCGGTTCTCTCGTTGTCATATTGTTTACAAACACGTAAAATAGTGTAGTCTGAGTAAGTGTAAGGATGTCGACAATATATTTTACAAACGGTAGTTCATGGGACTAAACCATTTGTACCGATATGTCTAGATGGTCCGGTGAATGCTAGTGGAGGATTTCTTTGGTTCCCTATTCTCCTCATTCTTTCAAAGCTACCTCGTCAGGCATAGTCCCTTAAGAGCCCTGAGACCAAAACATGCTATATCTTCAACAGATGATTTCTCGGACTCCGTGGCACCTAGAGACATGTCATTAGATATAAAACCTCTACATCGGGGACTTCTACAAAATCCTCTTGAGGTTTTATGCATCTCCATTCACTTCTCTCGATGTCATATTGTTCGCAAATGCATGAAGTAGTGTAGTCTGAGTCAATGTAAGGTTACAAGACGCTATATTTTGCAAACGATAGCTTGTGGGACCAAACCATCTACGCCAACACGTCCTGGATGGCATTGAAAATGCAATTGGAGGCTTACAGCTACTCTCTCGGGCATAGTCCTTTAAGAGCCCTGAGACCAAAACAAGCTATATCTTCGATAGGTGATTTCTTGGACTCGCCGCACCTAGAGACATCTTATTAGATAAAAATAAATCCATGTCGTGGCCCCGTACAAAATTATCTCATGGTTTTATCCATCTCCATTCGGTTCTCTCGCTGTCCTGTTGTTTGCAAATGCAAGAAATAGTGTAGTCTAAGTCGGTGTAATGTCTTTGCCAAACATTATATTTTGCAAATAGTAGCTCGAGGGACCAAAACGTGTGCCAACATGTCTGGATGGCTTGGTCAATATAAGATGAGGGTTTTTATTTTACTCCCTATGCTCCTGTACTATCGGGATACCTCGTCCGCCATAGTCCCTTAAGAGGCTTAAGTTTAAAACACGTTATAACTTTGACAGTGATTTCTCGGACTCCGTGGCACCTAGAGATGACTTTTTAGATTAAAAAAATCCAAGTTAGGGACCCCTATAAAATCATCCTGTGGTTTTATCCATCTCCATCCAATTCTCTTGTTTTTCTATTGGTTGCAAACACGTGAAATAGTGTAGTCTAAGTGAGTATAATATTTCTAGATGCTATATTTTGTAAACATGTAGCACTGGGACCAAATCATCTACGCCAACACATTTTGGATGGCATGGTGAACGCAAGTTGAACCTTTTTTGGCTCCCTACACTACCCATGCATTAGGGATACCTCATCCAGTGTAGTCCCTTAAGAGCCCCGAGAGAAAAACAAGCTATATCTTTGATAAGTGATTTCTCGACTTTGTGTCATCTAGAGACATCACGTCAAATTTGAAACTTCCACGTCAAGGCCCTCTATGAATTATTCTCGTAGTTTTATCCATCTCCATTCGGTTCTCTCGTTGTCCTACTATTTGCAAACAGATTAAATAGTTTAGTCTAAGTTAGTGTAAGACTACCGGATGCTATAACTTTCAAACTAGAGGCTTTCTTTTGGTTCCCTATGCTCCCATGCTTTCAGGATACCTCATTGGTGTAGTTCCTTAATACCTATAAGACCAAAACACACTATATCTTTGATAGGTGATTTTGTTAGACTCCATGCCACCTAGAGATGTCTCCTCGGATCAAAACCTCCATGTTTGGTCCCTCTATGAAATCCTATTGTGGTTTTATCCATCTCGGTTTGGTTCTCTAGCTATCATATTGTTTGAAAATGCACTAACTAGTGTAGTCTAAGTAAGTGTAAGGCTGCCAAATACAATATTTCGCAAATGGTAGCTCATGGGACCAAACCTTCTATGCCAACATGTTTGGATTGCCCTATGAACACTAGTGGAGGCTTTGTTTTGGTTCCGTACACTCCTCGTGATTTTGATCTACCTCGTCTCGGGCGTAGTCCCTTAAGAGCCTAAGACCAAAACACATTCTATCTTTGACAAGTGATTTCTCAGACTCCGTGGAACCTACATCTCATTAGATCCAAAACCTATACATTAGGGCCCTGTATGAAATCCTCTCACATTTTTATGCATCTCCATTTGGTTCTCTCGATGTCCTATTGTTTGCAAACATGTGAGATAGTGTAGTTTCAGTCAGTGGAAGGTTGTCAGACGCTATATTTTGCAAATGATAGCTCATGGGACCAAACCGTCTTTGTAACCACAACTATATGGCCTTATAAATGCAAGTGGAGGATTTTTTTTGGTTCCCTATGCTCCCTGTGCTTTCAGGATACCTTGTCCAGGCGTAGTCCCTTAAGAGCCCTAAAACCAAAACACGTCATATCTTCAACAGGTGATTTCTTGGACTCCGTGGAACCTAGATAAGTTTTGTTAGATCAAAGACCTCTAATTTGGTTGATTCTATGAAATCCTCTCATATTTTAATCCATCTCCATTCGGTTTTCTCACTTTCCTATTGATTGCAAACATGCGAAATAGTGTAGTATAAGTTAGTGTAAGGCTTCCATATGCCATATTTTGCAAATCGTAGCTTGTGGGACCAAACCTTTCGCACCAACATGTCCTGGATGTCCATGTGAACTTAAGTTGATGCTTTTTTTTTGGATCCCTTCACTCCCCTTTATTTTGGCCTACCTCATTCGGGTGTAGTCTCTTCACAACTCGGGACCAAAACACGCTATATATTCGACAAGTGATTTCTCGGACTTTGTTACACCTAGACTTATCTCATCCAATCTAAAACCTCCACATTGTGGTCCTCTACGAAATAATTTATCTATTTTATCCATCTCCATTTGGTTCTCTCATTGTCCTACTATTTGCAAACACTATAAATAGTGTAGTCTCGAGACAATATAAGGATGCAAGATGTTATATTTTTCAAACGGTATCTCATGGGACTAAACCGTCTACGCCAACATGTCTTAATGGCTTGATGAACACTCTGAAGGCTTTGATTTGGTTCCCTATGCCCTGTGCTTTCGGGCTACCTCGTTTGGGCGTAGTCCCTTAAGATCCCTAAGACCAAAACACATTATATCTTCAATAGGTGATTCCTCGAACACCATGACACTTAGAAACTTCTCATTAGATAAAAACCTCCATATCGGTCCCTCTACAAAATCATCTAGTGGTTTTATCCATCTCCATTCGAGTTCAATTGCCATCATATTGTTGGCAAACGCGTGAAATATTGTAGTCCCGAGTAAGTGTAAGGGGGTCGACGCTATATTTTATAGATGTTAGCTCATGGGACAAAACCGTTTATGCCAAAATGTCTGGATGGCACGGTGAATGCTAGTGGAGGTTTTTTTGTTCCCTATGCTCTCCGTGCTTCCAAGCTACGTATCGTGGTGTAGTCCCTTAAGAGCCCCGAGACCAAAACACTCTATATCTTCAACGGATGATTTCTCGAATTTTTGGCACCTAGAGACGTGTCATTAGATCTAAAACCTCAATTTGAGGTCCCTCTATGAAATTTTCTCATGGTTTTATAATTCTCCATTTGGTTCTCTCGATGTCTTATTATTTGTAAACACATGAAATAGTGTATTTTGAGTTAGTGTAAGGTAAGGTCAGGTATGACGCTATATTTTACAAATGGTAGGTTGTGGGACCAAATGGTCTATGCCAACACATCTAGATGGCCTTGATAATCCATTTGGAAGTTATATTTTTGTTCCTTACGATCCCTCGTGCTTTCAAAGCTACCTCGTATGAGTGTAATCCTTTAAGAGCCCCGAGACAAAAAAACACTATATCTTTGACAGTGATTTCTGACTCGTCACCTAGAGACATCTTGTAAGATAAAAATCCCATGTCGGGACCCTCTATGAAATCCTCTCACAATTTTATCTATCTCCATTTGGTTATCTCTTTGTCCTATTGTTTGCAAACATGAGAAATAGTGTAGTCTAAGTCGGTGTAACGTTGTCAGGATGCTATATTTTGCAAACAAGACCTCGAGGGACAAAAATGTCTATGCTAACATGTCTAGATGGCTTGGTGAATGCAAGTTAAGGATTTTCTTTGGCTCCCTACACTCCTTGTGGTTTCGAGATACCTCGTTTGGGCATAATCCCTTAAGATCCCTAAGACCAAAACACACTATATCTTCGATAGGTTATTTCTCGACTACGAGGCACCTAGAGACATCTCTTTAGATCCAAAAATCCAAGTCGGGGCCCTCTATGAAATACTCTTGTGGTTTTATCCATCTCCATTTAGTTCTCTCATGGTCTTATTATTTACAAACACGGGAAATAGTGTAGTGCAAGTCGGTGTAAGGCTATGAGATGCTATATTTTGCAAATGTTAGCTCATGGGACTAAACCGTTTGCACCAACATGTCTAGATGGCCTAGTGAATGCAAATTAAGATTTTTTTGGATACTTACACTCCCCATACTTTCGGGCTACCTTATTCGGGCGTAGTCCATTAAGAGCCCTAAGACCAAAACACACTATATCTTTGAGAAGTGATTTCTCGGACTGTTGCACCTAGAGTCATCTTGTCTAATCTAAAACCTCCATGTTAGGGTCCTCTATGAAATTCCCGTAGCTATTTTATCCATTTCCATTCGGTTCTCCCACTATCCTATTGTTTGCAAGCACTATAAATAGTGTAATCTGAGATAGTGTAATGATGCAAGATGATATATTTTACAAATGGTAGCTCATGGGACCGCACTGTACGCCAACACATCTTGATGGCTTGGTAATGTAGCCAAATTATGAACAAACCTGATATACTACAAATAATATGAACTCCAAAAGAAAATAGATCTCCTTATTTGTTACTAAATAATGAATTACAATGTTTCCTAAATAGGAAAACAACTCCCAACTCAAGTTTCCAAGAAAACTCTAACTAACTTTGACTAAATCTACTCTAGGTGGCGAAATTACTATTTTTAGTCAGTTTACTAGAACTTGCTATTCTTAGTAAGTTTGCATGCTTATTCGTACGGGAACAAAAATTTCCACACATCTTCTACATCCCTAAATTAGAGGAATTTCCAAATTTCTAACTCATAATGCAACTAATAGACTAAAATTAACTAATGCCCAAAAATAGGAAAAACCCAAACTATAACTTAAATCCTAATTTTTAGCCTCAAGATGGCAGATTTAGGGCCAAAAACGTGTCAATAACTTACTCTAATGGGTAGGAAGGGTTCCCATAGTGTTCCTCTCATCAAAACATGTGGTTTCAAAAAAAACGGACTCAAACGAACACCCAGTGCTCGAGTTATGACCTTGTCAAGTTCCTCCTAACTCTTGCACATTATTCTTCCCTACTTGAAAAAAACGTAGCTCCTGCAAGTTGTCTTCTTCAAACTGATTCCATTTATCTACATCCAAATTCCTAATCTCCCACTCTGTGACCCAAGTATTGTCCTCTTGTTCCAGTCCTTTCCAATGTACCAAATATTTGTTGTATTTCCCATGTCGCGTGTCCATTGTTTTCTTATGTATAATCTGATCCACTTCTTCTTTCTTCTTCACCGAAACCTGCTACCTCCAATCTACTACTTCATCAATAACTTCCCCTTCTACACCATCCCCATGAAAAGAATACAAATTTGAAACATTAAACACTGGAGAAATATCAAAATTCCCTAACAATTCTACCTCATAAGCATTATCATTTTTTTTTCACGATTTTGTAGGGACCAATCTTCTTGTATTTCAGTTTGTTATAGGTTCCTTTTGGAAACATTTCCTTCTACAAATATACCATAACCAACTCACCAACTATAAATACCTTTCTCCATCTATGCACATCTGCTATTTCCTTATACTTATCATTACTATTTTGTAGCTTCTTTCGCACTTCTTCCTACAATTGTTGTATATGTTCGGAAAATGCTTCTACATCATCACTGACTCTGCCATCAATTGGTAGTTGTACCAAATATAACACCCCATTTGGATTACTCCCATACACAATTGAAAATGGAGACTTTCCCGTGGATCTGTTTATGGAACTATTATATATGCATACTCGGCTTGTGATAATGCTAAGTCCATTGTTTTGGCTTTTCGCCAATGATGCACCTTAATGAGTTTCCCAAACTCGATTTACCACCTCTATTTACCCATTAGTCTAAAAATGATAGGCCCTACTTGAATCGTAGTTGAGTTCCAAATTTCTTCCGTAAAGTCCGCCGCGAAGTGACTTAAGAACCTTGTGTCCCTATCTAAAGTAATGGTTTTGAAAGACCATGCAAACAAAAACTTCTCGAAAAACAAATCAGCTTCACCTATTGCATCACTCGTTTTCTTGCAGGAAATAAAATGAACCATCTTAGAAAACCTATCAACAACAAAAAAATTGAGTCATTACCTCGTTGTGTTTTTGGTAATCCCAAAACAAAATCCATACTTAGATCTGTCCACGACCCTTTAGGAACAGGCAATGGCATATACAACAGTGTATTCTGTGCATGGGCTTTTGAGACTTGGAAAATTTGACATCTCTCCACATATCTTACCACATCTCTTTTCAGCTTTGGCTAATAGTATTTGTCTGCTACCAAGGCTATCATCTTATCTTTACCAAAATGCCCATCCAATCCTCTGCTATGCAACTCTTTCATTATATTCTCTCTCATAGACCCAACTGGAATACATAGTTGGTGTCCCTTGAATAGGTAGCCATCTTGTAAATATACTCATCGGGACATCTACTACATTTTTCGATAATGGACTAATTTGTCTTTCAACAATATCCTTGAAATCGAGAATCGAAGAATACAAACCCTTTATTACTTCAAAACCCACCACCACATTTTCCATAGTGATAAACAAAGTCATAGGCCTACTCAATGCATCTGCAACTTGATTATGTTTTCCTGATTTATGTTTTAGAGAAAAAGTATAACCCTTCAAAAATGATACCCACTTTGCATGCCTACTATTCAACTTCTTTTGGGTATTCACATACTTCAGTGGCTATGTGGTTTGTAAATATCACAAACTCCTTAGGCACTAAGTAATGCCTCTAATGCCTTAATGCTTATACAATTACATAAAATTCCACATCATAAGTAGAGTAGTTCTTTCTTATGTCATTGGTTTCTCACTAAATAAAGCTATTGGCTTTCCTCCTTGACTTAGAACAGCTCCAATACCCACATGTGAGGCGTCACTATCAACCTTAAACACTTTATCAAAATTTGGTAGTGCCAAAATGGGTGCCTCTGTCACCTTCTTCTTCAAGAATTGAAAACTATCCTTAGCTGCTTTTGTCCACAAAAACTCCCTTCCTTTTGTGCAATTTGTTATAGGTGCTATAATACTATTGAAATTTTTAATACTCCATGGAGTAGGCCATTCAATAATTGCCTTTATCTTTTTGAGTCCATTTGTACCCCATTTGTTGAAATAATAAAGCCCAAGAATACCAAACTCTCTTTCATAAATGTGCACTTCTTCATATTTTCAAAGAGTTTCTCTTTCCTTAACACTTCAAATACCAACCTTAGATGCCTCAAATGTTCTTCTTTAGTTTTACTAAAGATCAAGATATCATCAAAATAAACCACAACAAACTTACCATTATACTCCCGTAGCATGGTGTTCATCAATCTCATAAAAGTACTAGGTGCATTGGATAACCCGAATGGCATCACCAACCACTCATATAATCCATTTCCTGTCTTGAATGTTGTTTTCCACTCATCTCCTTCTCTGATCCGAATCTGATGATAACCACTTCAAAGATCAATCTTGGTGAAATACTTAGATCCAACAAGCACATCCATCATATCATCAAGGCAAGGTATTGGGAACCTATACTTGATTGTAATTTTATTGATTGCTCTACTATCCGTGCACATTCTCCATGTTTCATCCTTCTTTGGTGTTAATAAATCTGGTGTTGCACATGGACTCATGCTCTCCCTTACAACCCCTTTCGCACGAGCTCTTCCACTTGCCTATTCAACTTTGCATGTAATGTTGGGCTCATCCTATAAGCCGCTTGATTTGGGAGTGAAGACCCTGGAATCAAATCAATATGGTTTTGAATATCTATTTTGGGTGGTAATGCATCTGGAAGCTCATCAGGAATAACATCTGAAAATTCTTCTATTAATTATGTTGTTTCTATTGGTATTTGTGCACTTACAAGTTCATCCTTATTTGCAGCTAGTGCATAACAAAAACCAGTTGCCTTTGCCTCCTTCACAAATTCCTTTGTAGAAAGCATATTTTCAGCCTTCCCCTCTTATTTAAGAGGTAGAAAAGCTATTTTTGTGCCAACCTTCTAGAAATTATAAGTATTCTTTCACCCATCATGAATAATTTTTCTATCAAATTGCCATGGTCTTCCTAGCAACATATGACATGCATCCATAGGAATAACATCACACCAAATCTCATCCTTATAATTGTTCCTAATAGAAAAGCTTATTAAACATCTCTTATCATGAAACTTCCTTACCCTTCTTAAACCATGCAATATGATAAGGGTTAGGATTTTTCTCACAATCCAGCACTCCAATTTATCGACCATCTCATTTAAAACCATGTTCTCACGACTACCACCATCAATACTAACACTACATACCTTTCCTCCTGAAGTGCATCTTGTTCTAAAAATATTTGTACGCAGCCATGCATCCCCCTTGACCTCCTTTCTTGGAGTAATCATTGTCCTCTTGATCATCAGATTTTCTCCAACATCTAGTGGAATTTCTAGGTCCTGTTCATCTTCTACTTGTTCAACTTCAAAAAGATTTACTCTTGGAGCATCTCCTTGACTTTTTCATGTGTATAAGTATGTGGGCATTCAAAATCCCAATTCCCTTCTTCACCACATCTGTAACAAACAAATGGTCTTCGTGGAGCCTCCCATCCTCTATCGCCAACATATCCTCTGCCCCTAGAAAATCCTCTACCTCTTTGTTGATTCTAGAAATCTTGTCTCGTATCCTCTTGCTTTTCCAATCCACGAGATGATTCTCCCCTACCTTGGCTGAAACCATCTCATCCCCAAAAGGAAGATGAGGCCCCCTATTCATTCCAGGTGATCTCCTAAAACTTTGACAATTTTTTTTTCTTAGCCTTTAAGGCTAATTGATAGGCATCCTCCATGCTTTTAATCCTATGCATACTTATCTCATCTTGAATAAAAAATTTTAATCCATTAACATACTTTACAGCCATTTGTTCCCTAGTTTCTTCATGTTTTACATGAATGGACAACTTGTAGAACTCATCTACGTATTCTTGCACTATTTGTAAGTTCTATCTGAGATTCTCGAAACCTCCTATAAAGGATTTGTGCATAATCTAGAGGGAGAAATTTATCTTTCAGCTTCTTCTCCATCTTACTCCATGTCCTAATTATTTCTTTCCCCTTTCTTGACCACTCTTTCTATAGGTGATCCCACCATAACATAGCATGACCTTTCAATTTCGTGCATGCAAATTTTATCTTCTTTTCTTCTGACATAGCCTTCCACTCAAAAACGTTTCCCATGCTAGTCAACCAGTCCTATCGATCCTCTGGTTTTAGACTACCACCATACTTTGAAACATCAACTCTTATCCCATCATTATTTCCTTCTAATGCTCAAAGCATCCTTTCTTCAAAAGCTAATGCTTTGGTGCTTGCGTTTCCTCCTCTTCACAAACTTCTTCATATGTGTCATCTCCACCTTGATTTCCTCTCTGTGTTAACATTGCAGCAAGCATAGCAACTTATCTCTACAGATCTTGGATATTTCTATTCATCCTGGGTAATACTTCCTCCTCTTCCTCTTCCTCTTCCTCTTCCTACCATTTCTTTAAAAAGTATTTCAAACCTCACTCTGATACCAGATAATGCAGCCAAATTATGAACAAACCTAATATATAAAAAATAATATGAACTCTAAAAGAAAATAGATCTCCTTATTTGTTACTGAATAATGAATTACATTGTTTCCTAAATAGGAAAACAACTCCCAACTTGAGTTGCGAAGAAAATTCTAACTCTGACTAAATCTACTCTAGGTGGCGGAAATTACTATTTTTAGCAGTTTACTAGAACTTTCTATTCTTCGTAAGTTCGCATGCTTATTCGTATGGGAACAAAAATTGCCACATATCTTCTACATCCCTAAATTAGAGGAATTACAAACTTTCTAACTCATAATGCAACTAATAGACTAAAATTAACTAATTACAAAAAAAGGAAAAACCAAACTTTAACTTAAATACTAATTTTCGGCCTTAAGATGGCTGATTTTGGGCCCAAAAACATGTTGAAAATATGCCCCAATTGGTAGGGCAGGTTGTTTTTGCGTTCATCTCATTGAAACATGTGGTTTCAAAAACATTGGACTCAAACGGACACCTAGAGCTCAAGTTATGATCTTGTCAAGTTCTTGCTAATTCTAGCGCATCACTTAGTGAACACTACTGAATACTTTGATTTGATTCCCTATGCTCACCGTGCTTTGTGCTACCTCATCCAGGCGTAGTCCCTTAAGATCCCTGAAACCAAAACACATTATATCTTTGATAGGTGATTTCTCAAACGCCATGGAACTTAGACACTTCTAGTCGGATAAAAACCTCCATGTCGGGTCCCTCTACAAAATCATCTCGCAGTTTTATCCATCTCCATTAGGTTCTCTCGGCATCATATTGTTTAAACGCGTGAATCAATGTAGTCTAAGTTAGTGTAAGGTTTTCATACGCTATATTTTTCAAATGGTAGCTCATGGGATAGAACTGCTCTATGCCAACACGTCTCGATAACCTAGTGAACGCTAGTGGAGGATTTGTTTTGGTTCCCTATGCTCCCCATGCTTTAAGGCTACCTTGTCTAGGCGTAGTCCCTTAAGAGCTATGAGACCAAAACACTCTATATCTTAAACATATTATATCTCGTAATCTGTGGTACCAAGAGATGTTTCGATAGATCTAAACCTCTACGTGACGTCCCTCTACAAAAATTTCTCATGGTTTTATGCATCTCCATTCGGTTCTCTCGATGTAATATTGTTTGCAAACGCATGAAATAGTGTAGTCTGAGTCAATGTAAGGTTGTCAGATGCTATATTTTGCAAATGGTAGCTTGTGGGACCAAAAATTCTATGCCAACACGTCGGATTGCCTTGATAATCCAATTGGAAGCTATATTTTGTTCCCTACGATCCCCATGCTTTTAGGCTACCTCGCCCAAGCGTAGACCTTTAAGAGCCCTAAGACAAAAACATGCTATATCTTCGATAGGTGATTTCTCATGCCTGTCGCACCTAGAGATGTCTTGTAAGATGAAAAGTCCCATGTCATGGCCCTCTATGAAATTCTCTCATGGTTTTATCCATCTCCATTTGGTTATCTCGTTGTCCTATTTTTGCAAACGTGAGAAATAGTGTAGTCTAAGTCAATGTAACGTTGCTAGATGATATATTTTGCGAACAAATAGCTTGAGGGACAAAAACATCTATGCCAATACGTCTAGATGGCTTAGTGAATGCAAGTTGAGACTTTTTTTTGGCTCACTATGCTCCTTTCGGTTTGTGCTACCTCGTCCGAGCATAATCCCTTAAGAGCACATCGACATTAAAATTTTCCTCCGTAATTTCTATTTTATTAATGTATGTATTAGGAATAGGATGTTGTTAAGTATAATTAGTAGTGGTGTCTAATAGAAGATAACGATTTGTCAAGATAAAGGCCGCCAATAATGTAGAGTACGGTAACAATCAAAGTACAATAGGAATGTTGTAAAAGTAAATATTTGTCGTAAGTGGTCAGTAATGTTAAAATGTCAAAGTTGTGATAAGTAGAGAAGTAGGGTCTACATGATTAAGAATTATAAATATTATATTTTTAATAAGGACAAGGAGTGATGTCATAAATATTGTGTATTTTATTTGTAGAAAAGTCTAAAAAGGTGGAACCCATGTGAGATGATAAGGTTTATCTTATCTTAGAAGATAAGCCTACATGTAAAGGCAAGATTTTAGGCATGGAATATGATTAGATGGAAGATATTTCCTATCCTATCTTAGAGATAGGGTGGATAAGCCTGAATTCCTATAAATAAATAGGCCACCCCACTCATTTATCATAGAAGGAAGTAGTGAGAAATATTGTATGAGTAAGTGTGTAAAGGAAGCCATCATTTTTAAGGTGTGTTAAAGAATCCATTAAGAGGTGTAATTGTGAAGTTTCTCCCGTAGTTATTGTTAGAAGGAAGTGAAGTTAGTAAAACTTGAAGTACCTCGTGGATGAGATTGTAACAATTTCATGTTGATCTTATAATTTACACTTATATTTCAGATTTATCATCATTCCTTCTTATCATAGTCTATGGTATTCTTGTGTTATGTTTGTTGTGTTTCCGATTCCATTCACCAAACTGAAAGCTGTGCATTAGTAAATAATCATAGCACGAGGAGTTCCCGTAAAGAATTATCATAGTGCAGATTGGTGATGACATTTTGGTTCCGATTTGCCAGACCATTCCTCATTGGTGGATTTTACGGAGAGATATTCCCACTTAGTAAGAAATCATTTGGAGGGTAACCATGTTTTTACTATGCATAGGAGTTACCATGGTAAAGTCGCTTTTACCATGAATAGTATTTACCACAGTAACTTCATTTTTACCGTGAATAGAGTTTACCACAAGAAAGTCAGTTTTACCATGATAAGTCAAGTTTTACGATAGTTTACCATGGTCATTCCTATTTTCTTGTAGAAAGCTGTAAAGTCACTTTCTATTGTAGTGAGTCCAATTATTTATGCACATAAGTCTTACTGATTGTACTAGTAAGTTGGTATTTCACTGTGGTTACATTTAAAAATGGGGAAGATTCTGTTTTTTCAGCCCAATCTAATGAAGATGCTTCCTCTTTCATTCAAGAGTTTAAACAATATTGTATTTGTAATGGCCTCATAAGAAGGGAACAATGGACTGAATTTTTTCCTACCTTTTTGGATGGTTCAGCACTTAGGTGTTTTGAAACACTAGGTGATAATGTGAAAAACTCATGGGATTTATTAACTAAAATTTTTCTTGAAGAATTTGGTGAACAACATA